>CM056051.1:481635406-482835406 GCA_029574335.1 Rana kukunoris
CACTTGGCCTTCAGAAGAAAGATCAAAACTCATCTCTTTTGATGTCAAGAGAGACAGGAACGACAAGCGCCCAGAGGCGATTTAGTTTGCATGTGCTGCTCTATATAAGTTCTTCACTCACTCAGGGTCATGTATTGTAAAATCTTGGATGAGAACCTTCTTCCCTTAGCCAGAACACTGAAGATGGGTCATGGAGGGGTCTTCCAGCATGACAATGACCCAAAACATAACGCCAAGGCAATAAATATGTGGCTGAGGAAGAAGCACATTAAGGTCATGGAGTGGCCTAGCCAGTATCCAGATCTTAATCATATATAAAATGTATGGGAGGGGGCTAAAACTTTAAGTTTCCAAGCAACAGCTAAGAAACCTTAAAGATTTAGAGAAGATCTGTAAAGAATAGCGGACCAAAATCCCTCCTGAGATGTGTGCAAACCTGGTCACCATCTACAAGAAATGTCTTACCTCTGTACTTGCCAACAAGGGTTTCTCCACCAAGTACTAAGTCATGGGATCGAATACTTATTTTACTCACTGAACTGCAACTTCATTTATAACGTTTGTAGTGTGTGTTTTTTCAGGGTTTTTGGTTGATATTATGTCCCTATTATTCTGCAGCCTGACTGTATAGCAAATATATATATATATATATATATATATATATATATATATATATATATCACTGCAGTTTGATCTTCCTCATGATCTGTCTTAAAGAATCAACCCACTTGAAAAGTACACATTTTCAGGCCTCTGGCTACTCTGTGGGTAACCTTAGTGTATTGGAAATTGGATAGGCTATGGCAGGGATCCTCAAACTACGGCCCTCCAGCTGTTGCAGAACTACAAATCCCATGAGGCATTGCAAAACTCTGACATTCACAGACATGACTAGGCGTGATGGGAATTGTAGTTCCTGAACACCTGGAGGGCCGTAGTTTGACGACCCCTGGGCTATGGACTGGATTGGTGCCAGACTTAGGCGTTTTCTATACAGTAGCTGTTTTAATACTGTTTGGAAGAGGGGTTCTTTATGTCTTTCTGTATTACTGACGGTTGCTTCTCTCTTCTCAGGACATCAGAAGACACAGCGTTACTTTTTCTTAAAGAAATTTACCAGTCTATGGAAATCAGCATGGACCAGCCACTGCAGTAATAAAAGGACACAAGTCCAACTGGCTTAAAAGGAGTTAAACAAGTGCCTGCAGGTGAGCTCATTCTGGCTTTGACTTTAAGTGCTTGTATAGCCGCTTTGCTTGCATATTAGAATCCCCAGTGTTTGATTACGTTATGTGCCCTGATGTATGTTGTTTAAAAAATTGCCGCTTTATACCTTATTTCAGAGCGCCGCCCGACACTCATGTGACCACCCAGCGCTCTACCTCCCCCGACCTGAGAACTATAGCGGGAGGAGCTGAGAATCCACACTGACATTGGCCATAAGGAGAGGAGAAGAGCAGCGGGTTGTCACGTGAGCACCAAGTGGCGCTCTGAAAAAAATTGATAAAGCGGCATATTTTTTTTATAAAGAACATACACAGGGTATTCTAGTAAGCAAACAAAGTTATTTTAGCAGCAGGAGGCGAGGGGCAGGGAACAGTTTGGCAGAGACTAGCTGACAGGCATGGAGGGAGGGGGAGCAAGGAGAGACAGTGGGATGACGGGGGCACATAAACTGACTGCGGTAATCGTGGATCAGTAGCCATGAAAAACGTGGTCAGTTTACAGAGGGGAGGGCAGCACCAGGCAGGATCAGCCAGGTATTTTCGATTGTACAAAGGGACAGATTACACAGCACAAGCACTGTGCTGTTATTCAAGCTTTAAAGGAACAGGATACATCTTTTTTCTTTCTTTTAGGGTTACAGCCGCTTTAAGGTGGCCACAGGTGAGATGGATGGCAGAATTCCCCCACCCGGACATTGTAGTCTGTCAGTGGGATACGTCACTGTCAAGCCACTGATCACAAACGTTTTTTAACTTGTCCCAATAAAAACATAAACTTCCTCTGAGCAAGGATAGCCACTCACTGATCACAATTTGTCCGGGACCAGCTGAATTTCAATTGGTCTATGTGAGCAGCTTTAAAGTGTAATTTTTACTATTTTTACTATTTTACTATTAGCAGTGCTCAATTATACATTCAAAATCTGACACATAGATACCAGTGTCTGCTACAGTCAGTTTATCAATCCCAATGTTTTGGGAGATCCAGAGAAAGCATTGATCCAAAAACATGAGCATGAAACTAGATTTGTGGAAGACAACACAAGCTGCACACAGACCATCCACCATGTCACTAATATTACAAGGCAGAAAGTATCATTACAATTTCTATCTGCATACAGTTGTTTTGTGACAGTGGTCTCTTGACTACAATATAGAAATAGTAGTAGTAGTTTCCCAAATTTCCTTCTGGCAAGTAAAGAAAAATCTACTTTCTTAAATATAGCATAACATAACCACTAATATATATATATATATATATATATATATATATATATATATATATATATATATATAGTAAAGAAAAATCTACTTTATTAAATATGGTATAACATAACCCCTAATATATATGTATATTAGTGGTTATGTTATACCATATTTAAGAAAGTGGATTTTTCTTTACTATATATATATATATTAGTGGTTATGTTATACCATATTTAAGAAAGTAGATTTTTCTTTACTTGCCAGAAGGAAATTTGGGAAACTACTAGCACAGTGACTGATTTGCAAGCAAAGTTTAGACAGCCGTATAGGTAGCCTAGTAGCTCCAATAAGTAGGAATTGTTTTGTTTGGGTTACGGCTTGTTCTAGTCTTGTGTGAATTTTCCAGTGTTTTGATTTTGTTCACTTAAAGCGGTATTTCACCCTAAATATAAGATCTCCCATGTGATCCAGCATACTGGCGTCAGCGCCAGTATGCTGTTTTTTTTTTTTTTATCGCACACTTACTGTATTATTCCGGAATTTCATTTTTTTCCCCGTGGTGGACGGTGCCAGTATAGCGCGTCACATCTTCCGAAAATACCCGATATGGACTCGGGTAATCTCGGCGAAAATGCGGCGCCTGCGCACAGACCTAGGAGCTGACTGCGCAGGCGCCGTATTTCTCCGAGTCCTACGGCTATGGCGCGTCACGCCCTCCGAAATAGGACTCGGAGAAATACGGCGCCTGCGCAGTCAGCTCCTAGGTCTGTGCGCAGGCACCGCATTTTCGCCGAGATTACCCGAGTCCATATCGGGTATTTTAGGAAAATGTGACGAGCAATACTAGAGCCGTCCACCGCGGGGGGAAAAAATGAAATTCCGGAATAATACAGTAAGTGTGCGATTAAAAAAAAAAAACCCAGCATACTGGCGCTGACGCCAGTATGCTGGATCACATGAGAGATCTTATATTTAGGGTGAACCTCCGCTTTAAGAATTGTATAGAGCTTTGGTAGGTGTTCTCATCTGCATATGCTAAAGCAGTGATGGCGCACCTTAGCACCCCAGATGTTTTAGAACTACATTCCCCATGATGCTCATGCACTCTGCAGTGTAGGTAAGCATCATGGGAAGCATGTTCCAAAACATCTAGGGTGCCAAGGTTCGCCATCACTGTGCTAAATTTTCCAGTGGCTTTGCGTCATTTTGAATTTTTAAAAACATTTTAGCTTCTGTATTGCTAATATTATAAAAATGGGAAAAGAGCTGTTATAGTGCCCACCCTTCAGTGACATGATCTATGTATTTATTTATGTCCATTTTTAGGTACATCTGGATAATGCATATTCCCCATTGTGAATTTCCTGTTGGGAGGAGGTTTGGACCATTACCCCTGAAAAATATGGATACACTGTTATTGGCTAAACACCGTCTCAGTTCTCTGCTGTCTACTGGAATATATACCAACCTTTAGTATTCAGGGTTCATGTAAATCTTTACCTTATGGTTGTATTTTGTCATATTTTCTAAATGATAATTCCTTTTAAGGCCAATCAGTGGAGCAGGGGAAAGAAACTTAACGTGCTACTAAACCCACAACAGTAAGATCAGTCTGTATATGCAGAAACGCATGCTTCTTATACTCGCTGTGGAACCTAAGGGGTTAATCCTGTGCATTGTGTAAAAAGGCTGTTTGATCCTGTCTTCTCTTGTCCTCCCATTCTTCCACAGTCCCCAATCTATCTCCTGATAGAACAGAGCCTTGGGGGCACTGTGCACATGCTCAGTTTGGTGTGTATTGCTAGAGAGAGTTTTTTTTTTTTCTTGAGTGCATGTGATTAGCACAGGGCCAATCAGCACTGTCCAGACAGAGGGTCAGGAGTCCTGCATCCTGATAGGACAGTCAGAATAGAATGAAAACTCCTCCTACAAGCCTTAACCAGACACTGATAGAAGTAACAAGACTGCTATATACTGCCGATGAGAAAAGGAAGACCAGATATAGTGAATGCAGGGTCTGGGGTTTAATAACACTTTAAGTGTACCTTAAAGATTACATTATTTTCTACTGATTTAAAGTTCCAGTGCACAAAAAATTCTGAGAGCCAATGGCGTGCACCCTCCTCTGAGTGGGAGGTTCTGGGAAATTACACAAAGGAAACTATGAATCTATTACAACAAGATCATAGCGCCAAGGAATACAAGTCCTTGGTAAGGGTTTCTCAATGCTATATACTCTCACCACTCATGTAAACTGAATGCAGATCTGGCTGCCTTTTGGAAAGTTCAGTAACATACCAGTTCTGGGGGGGATGAGCACTGGATCTAAAATAACTCACAAGGGTTTTAAAAACCCTAGCAGCACACAGCCTACATACCATACATAAGTTCCGATGTAAGAAACAGCAAGCAGACAGGCTTTTATTGCAGAAGAGACGTGCTATCTCTTCAGCAATTAAATGCCCCTACCTGTCTGCTTGCTGTCTTCTCTGGCACTGTAAATTGAGCTGCACATGCTCAGCTTACAGTGCCTGGCTGGTCTCTGAGTGTCGAGATGACTAGCTTCTGTGCATGCACAGGAGTGACCCCTCCCCCCCCACCTGGCCTTCTAATGAAGAGGCCTGAAGATCGTCGCTCAGAAGTAGATTCCAGCGAGGGACTGCTGGATAGGTGAGTTTTCGCCCTTTAGCTCCGCTTTTACTACTTTGCTGTGCACTATATATAATTCAGCACTGTTATTGCATGACCTAGTGTGCACATTCATTGAAAAGATTGGATTTTGGTTGATTGATAGTGGCCTTTTAAGAAATGAAAATTATAGAGGTGAAAAGGGTATTATGTCTGTTGTAGCCAGTGTGCATTAGGAAAACATGTTTCTGTTCCATTGAGGGACATAAGAAGTCTTAAACTTTCAGGTGTATTGCCACCTACAGGAAGATTGGATCCCTACTGCCAGCATGCTTCCGTTTTTTGCTAGTGGTCTAGGAGGATTGACAGTCTGGCCCCATCTGATGCCAACTTCAAGTGTAAGGTCCTTCAGGTGGTTCTTTGAGTTGCAGGCGCCCAAGCCTTTCTGTCTTTTCTCCATGAATTGGAAAGGAAATATAACTTTTGTAGTGACTGTAATATTTTTTATGTGGATTCCACTGGTAAACACAGGTCCCACCCCTATTTGTATATGATCATGCTTTCAGTACTGCTTTGAAAAAACTGAGGCATACCGGTAAAAGGAATTTTTCTGTATTTCCTGTGCCCCCCAATGGTCTCCAAGAAAAGGATTTTATGGCGAGTACAAAAATCCTATTTTTGTTGTGATAACATGATTTACCTCTTAGCGATGGCCCCACACAGATATACTGCAGTAGGGCCAGATCACGTACCTGGGTCTGGGGCGAGCGCGCCTGCCACCAGCATCCCGCTCCTGCATGATTGAACACAGCAGGAGCCAATCAATGGGTACGGCGGATGCAATGTCTGCTGGGACCCGCTGATCTTCGTGAGGTGGGCAGAAATGCGGTCTGCCTATGTAAACAAGGCTGACAGCAGTTCTGTGGGAAAGGAATGTACTAAACCTGTGTTTCTGCTAAGTAGGAACACAGATCTTTACCTTTCCCCACAGTTAGTAAGCACTCACAGGAAACACATTTAACCCTTTGATCGCTCCTGATGTTAACCCCTTCCCTGCCAGTGTCATTAGTACAGTGACCGTGCATATTTTTTAGCACGGATCCCTGTATTATTGTCATTGGTCCCCAAAAAGTGTCAGGTATCTAATTTGTCTGCCGCAATATCGGAGTCCCGCTGAGTCGCTGATCGCCGCCATTACTAGTGAAAAAAAAATAAAGAAAAACGTCCCAGGGTTTGTAGATTCTATTTTGCGCAAACAAAGCAATATACACTTATTGGGATTGTTTTACCAAAAATATGTAGCAGAATACATATTGGCCTAAAACGATAAAGAAATTAGATTTTTTATTTTATTGAATATGTTTTAAAGCAGAAGGTAAAATATATTTATTTTTATTTATTTTTTAATTGACGGTCTTTTTTGTTTATATTGCAAAAACAAACAAAAACACAGAGGTGATTAAATACCACCAAAAGAAAGCTCTACTTGTGAGCATTAAAGGACAAATAAGATAGGATACGTTACGCCCGCACAAAGATACGCGCTCCTACGTGAATCTGGCCTTATGACTTTTACCTGTCCAGGGATCCAGTCTACTTGGGCCGGTCCTTCGCCAGTCATCGGGTTCTTGGCGCCGGCATGATTAGTGTGGGAAGCCGGCCGTGACTCTTTGCTGCATCTCTGACTGACGCATGCGTGAGTCTTGCTACGCTTTATGAATGGTCCCGCAGGTTGTTGGTCATGTGTCCCAAGAAGTTGCAGGCAGAGAGGGGGGAAGAACTACCAGTGAAATCCTGAAGGCGATTCCAGTAGGAGTGGGTACCTGCCAAGACTAGCTACCATCTTCCCTCCCCAAAAAAGGGATTTTTAAATACAGCTTACCTGTAAAATCCTTTTCTTGGAGTACATCACGGGACACAGAGCGGCATATTCATTACTATGTGGGTTAT
Organism: Rana kukunoris; assembly: GCA_029574335.1. Taxonomy (NCBI): domain Eukaryota; kingdom Metazoa; phylum Chordata; class Amphibia; order Anura; family Ranidae; genus Rana; species Rana kukunoris. The sequence goes on from CM056051.1 coordinate 481,642,417, forward strand.
ATGGAGTACCTTCAGGTGTGGACACTGGCAATCTTCAAACAGGAAGTCCCCTCCCTATATAACCCCCTCCCCTAGAGGGAGTCCCTCAGTTTTGTAGCAAGCAGTATGCCTCCCAAAATGGTCACCCAAAAGAGGGGTGGGAGCTCTGTGTCCCGTGATGTACTCCAAGAAAAGGATTTTACAGGTAAGCTGTATTTAAAAATCCCTTTTTCTTTCTCGTACATCACGGGACACAGAGCGGCATATTCATTACTATGTGGGATGTCCGAAAGCAATGCTTTAATGAGGGGAGGGAGACATCTTCCAAAGAAGGATTCAATTTAGAGATAAACTCAAATCATAATAATAATTCCAACTTAGTCAAGAAAAAACTTTCTCTTTTTTTTTTTTTTTTTTTATAACCAAGGGTGTTTCTGATCCCGAGGATTTCAAACTGCAGCCTGTAGTACTGCCTGTCCAAAGGCAGAATCCGCATTCCTTCTCACGTCTAGTTGCTAAAACCTTGTTAACGTGTGGACTGATGACCACGTTGCCGCCTTGCATATCTGAGTCATAGAGATCTGATGGTGTGCTGCCCAGGAGGCGCCCATGGCCCTGGTAGAATGGGCCTTTACCGACAACGGAGGAGGCAACCTCTTCCACCCGTAGGCTTGAATGATTAATTGTCTAATCCATCTCGAGATGGTGGATTTTGCAGCTGCCTGCCCCTTCTTGGGGCCATCTGGTAGAACGAATAACACATCTGTTCTCCGGATCTTTTCTGTAGCTTTAAGATAGGCCTTCATGGCCCGGACAATATCCAAGGTATGCAGCAACCCTTCCTTTCTAGATGTAGGTTTTGGAAAGAAGGATGGAAGTACCAAATCCTGGTTTAAGTGAAATTTAGATATAACCTTTGGTAGAAAGGAAGGATGGGGCCGGAGAACTGCCCTGTCCTTATGCAGAACGAGATATGGTTCCTTACACGATAAGGCTGCTAATTCTGACACTCTCCTGGCCGAAACTATGGCGACCAAGAAAACCAATTTTCTTGTCAGTAAGAGTAAAGGAATCTCAGCCAAAGGCTCAAAAGGCTGTTTCTGTAGAGTGGACAGGACAAGATTTAAGTCCCAAGGACAAACTGGTGACTTGACAGGAGGATTAATACGCAAGACCCCCTGTAAGAAGGTCTTTACCAGCGAGTGGGCGGCCAGCGGCCTCTGAAACCACACTGACAGAGCTGAGATCTGTCCCTTGATTGTGCTTAGTGCCAGGCCCTTATCCCCTCCTAGCTGGAGAAAACTTAACACCCTATCAATAGTATATTTGCGGCAATACCATCCTTTGGATTCACACCAGCCTATATAGTTCCTCCACACCCTGTAATAAATTACCCTGGAGACCGGCTTTCTAGCCTTAATCAGGGTAGGGATTACCTGCCTAGACAGACCCCTACCCCTGAGAATCAGGGATTCAGCCTCCAGGCCGTCAAATTTAGACGCTGTAATGTAGGGTGGAGGATCGGACCTTGTGAGAGTAGGTCTGGTTGTAGAGGAGGAGTCCAAGGGTCTCCCACTGCCATATTTAGGACTAGTGAGTACCAAGCCCTCCGGGGCCAGGCTGGAGCTATTTAGGATGACTGGCTTGTGCTCCACTCTGATCTTGCGCAACAGGCGGGGGAGTAACTGTAGTGGAGGGAATGCATATAGAAGTTTGAATTGATGCCAAGGGCAAACCAACGCATCGGTTCCGCAGGCCATAGGATCCCTTGCTCGCGACACGAACCTGTCTAGTTTCTTGTTGAACCTGGATGTCATTATATCTACGTCTGGCGTTCCCCACCTCTGGTCAGATTGTCTGAAAGACCTGGGGATGCAGAGACCACTCCCCTGGCAACAGACTCTGGCGACTTAAGAAGTCTGCCTGCAGGTTGTCCACTCCGGGAATGAATATCGCTGAAATGCAGGGTACATGAACCTCTGCCCATTGAAAAATCAAGTTCACTTCCCTTTGAGCGGCCTGGCTCCTGGTTCCCCCTTGGTGGTTTATGTATGCCACCGCCGTGGCATTGTCTGACTGGATTCTCACCGGGAACCCCTTTAATCTGGAGGTCCATGCCAGAAGGGCTAGGCGAGCAGCTCTGATTTCCAAGATATTGATGGGGAGCTGCCTCTCTGCTTTCACCCAAGTTCCCTGGCGGGAGAACCCCTCGAAGACCGCCCCCCCAGCCTGCCAGGCTGGCGTCTGTGGTAACTACCTTCCAGACAACAGGGCTGAAGGATCTTCCCTTTAGAAGGTTCTGAGGGTTCAACCACCAGGCCAGGCTTTGTCGGACCCTTGATGATAGCGTTAAAGGGGACTCTAAGGCATGTGCCCTCTTGCCCCAGGCTGCTAGAATGGCTGCTTGTAGGACGCGAGTGTGGATCTGAGCGGATGGTACTGCCTCGAATGTGGCCCCTAGCTTGCCTAGTAATCGCATACACAGGCGAATAGTTGGTCTTTTCTTGTTTATAACCAACTGAACCAACCCCTTGATCGCCCTGATCTTTACAAGGGGCAGGAACACCTTTTGATGTTCTGTGTCTAACCTCATGCCGAGGTATTCCAACTGCTTTGTAGGCTGGAATGCTGACTTTCCCTGGTTTAGAACCCAGCCGAATTCTTCGAGGTACCGAACCGTGAGGTTTACTGCCTTTTGCAGACCCGTCCGTGAGTGATCTATGATTAAAAGGTCGTCCAAGTATGCTAGGACTGTGACTCCTTGGATTCTTAAATTGGCCAGAACTGGGGCTAGGATCTTCGTGAATACCCGGGGGGCCGTGGCCAGCCCGAAAGGGAGCGCCCTGAATTGGAAGTGTCGCTGCCCGACCGCGAAGCGTAAAAACCTTTGATGCGACTGAAGGATTGGTACATGAAGGTAAGCATCTTTTATGTCTATGGAGGCCAGAAAATCGTCTTTCTGAAGCGCGGCGGCTGCTGACCGGATGGATTCCATCCGGAAGGAACGCACCCTTAGATAACCGTTCAACCTCTTTAGGTCTAAGATTGGCCTGACATCGCCGTTGGGCTTTGGTATGACAAAGAGATTTGAAAATGAGGCGGAGGATACCTTAGAAACTCCAGTCTGTAACCTGTGGTTACAGATACCCGGACCCAATTGTCGGGGATCTTGGCTTCCCAAACTTCTGAGAAGAGACGAAGCCTTCCCCCCACCCGTGAGAGTGGGGGCGCCCCTTCATAAGGCAGACTTAGGGGCTGTCTTTGACGGCTTGCGATACCACGGCTTCTTACCCCCAGGGGTTTGTCCCTGCGATCTACTGTTACCGTTGGATCGTGCAGGCGCCGTCGATACTGCCTGGAATTAGAGGGCCCCGAGACAGGAAAAAGCTGCCTTCTAAATGTAGGAGCCCGGAATGTCTTTTTGACCGGTAAAAGGGTACTCTTGCCCTTTGAAATAGTCTGAATATATTTATCCAGATCCTCTCCGAAGAGTCGTCCTCCATGGAAGGGAAATCCTGCCAGAAGCTTTTTGCATGGGGGTTCTGCCGCCCAGTTCTTTAACCATAAGAGCCTTCTCATATGTACCAAACATAGTGATAAACGAGAAGCCTGCTGGATGGAATCTTTTATAGCATCTACCGCAAAACACAGAGCTCTGGGAATGTCAGCAAACTCTTCTGCTTGTTGGGTAGGCATGTCTTTTAACATCTCTTTTGTCTGGTCTTTTAATGCCTGACAAACTCCAATTGCAGCTACCGCTGGCTGTACCACTGCTCCTGCCGTAGCAAAGGATGCTTTTAAAAGTGTTTCTAATCTTTTATCAACCGGATCTTTAAACATATGTATGTTTTCCACCGGGCAAGTTAGTGATTTATTCACACATGAGATGGCTGCATCCACTACTGGGAGCCTCCACGGAGGATACCTTCTCCATGGGATAAATGACCGCAAATCTTTTCGGTGGCAGAAAAACCCTGTCCGGCCGCCCAATCCCGAAAGATCAATTCCTCCAAGAGAGGATGGACCGGAAAAACTGCGTTGCTTAACGGGGCTCTCAAAGAGCCCAGAGAGGATACCGGAGGAACCTGAGGTTCTGGCAATGGCAAACTAAATGCCGAGCGGACCATGTCCGTCAAAGACTGTACCCACAGTCTCTCTGTCTGGGAGTCTGAAAATGGTTCCTCAGAGGTAGACCCCTCCATCCCTGAACCCTCTTGGTTCAGGTCCAGTTGATCCTCCTGTGATTCTAATTCCTCCGGAGAGAGAATCTCAGCATCTGAGGATACACCCCCTGGTGATGGGGATCTAACCCGTTTCTTACCAGGAATAGCTCTAGCGATCAATGCTGCTATTCTCTCTTCTAGCCCCCCTAGGGATACGGCTAGCATCTCCTCTGTGATAAACACAGGGCTGGGCTGATCTGGGCCAGCCTCCGCACCAGATCCCCCTAATGGCTCATCCAAGGCGCTTCTTAAATTAATAAGCTGCGGGGAAAGAATCGGCATATCAGAATCAGAAAGGGAACCCTTTTGTTTTTTGGTCTTTTTTGTACCCTTTGACCCCGAACCCTTGGAAGCCATAATACAAAATCGAGGGACTCCGCCCACACAACAGACTGTAGTGGCCAGGAGTACAATTCCAGAGTTTAGGGGAGAGTAGATCACTAGTGTCCCCAAAAACTGATGGGCCCGTATGTTGGTCTTTTTCTCTTTTTTTTTTTTTTTTTTTTTTAAATAATTATATATTATACCTTATATATTTTCTATGACCATACACAATGCCCCTAACTTAAGTTTGCCAGCCTCCAACCTGCTGTCAAATAAGGGGGATTCTTTGGCTTAACAATAGACATTGGGACAAAGTCCACATGTACTACCCCTTTTCCGCCACCGGGAGTCACTGTTCTGCCGCCCTGCGTCCTCTCTTGAAACAATCAGCCACAGACTGAGCCCTGACAAGGCCTGCTGTCTATAACAGCAGAAGGGCGCGCCCCTGTATGACGCCGCAGGCCCGCCCCCCCCCGCCCTCCTGTCTGGATGGCGCGAAAATTCGTCAATAAGACGCGCGCGTGCACGCGCGCGCGCGCGTACCCGGAAACAGGAAGAACATGGAGGAGCCGCGCTGCTGGAGATCCATGGCGCAGAAACGGCGGCAGATTCAAAACTCCCGGCCAGGTAGGACTCTTTTAAGGCCCCTAAGGATCCTTTACTAGCCTCTAGGAAGCAACAGCAGGTTAGCTAGCAACACACTTTAGACAGGGGGGCCTAGTGATGGGGGGAGAAAGGGTGTCATCCTGTCTCTAAGACATAGTGATCACAGTTGCCCATGCAGAGCATACTCAGGCTATCCCCCCTTTTAGGTTACCCCGGGGAGCCTGCTGTCGAACCAAGTCCCGCAGGCTCCCCCTTACCTGCTCCATGCTGCAGGATGTTTGACCAGCAAACTGATCCAGTCTTCTCCCATCTCCGTGGGTAGCGTAGTAGACCTTCAGGCCCTGGGGTCCTATGAAGGTACCCACTGTCCTGGACCTATATAGCACCCTGGCAAAACAGGAACCTTATGGTTTTTGCAAACTCCAAGTCCTGGGCCCAGGGTCCAGCCCTCCAAAGAGGAGCATTATAGGCAAAACCCCACGGTTTGGGGCCCGGGTACTGTCCACTTTGGCACTGAGGCTCCTTGGACAGATCCGGTTAGCCCGCCCTTAATCCCAAAGGATGTGGAGCAAAGCTATTCCGTGACCAACACCTAAGACACTGGCGAAAAAACTGAGGGACTCCCTCTAGGGGAGGGGGTTATATAGGGAGGGGACTTCCTGTTTGAAGATTGCCAGTGTCCACACCTGAAGGTACTCCATATAACCCACATAGTAATGAATATGCCGCTCTGTGTCCCGTGATGTACGAGAAAGAAATAAATAAACTTGCAATAATGTTAGAGGAGGAGGAGAGGATTCTTAAAAGCGGAACTTTTCATTTAGGGTGAAGTTCTGCTTTGGAAAAGGATCCAATTTAAGATAAAAACATAGGCCCAGATTCACAGAGCAATTACGCCTGTCTAACTGGTGTTAGACAGGAGTAATTTCAAATTTCGCGCGCCGTATCACTAGTTTGAATCCTCAAACCATGATACGGCGGCTTCGATCCGAGAGGCTTACGTCCTCGTAAGCCTTCGGATCTACACTGCGATATTTTTGCGGCCGCTGGGAGGAGTTGGCGTCGTTTTCATGCATCGGGATATGCAAATGAGTTTTTACGGCGATCCACGGAGGTACGAGTGTCCCTCGCAATCGCCTACGTCATTTTTTGGCTACGTAATGTTAGAGGAGCTTTTTGCTGGTCTAACAGTGCGTAACCCAACTCGTTTAGGAATGTACGTAAACTACGCTACTACGACGTGACGACGTGTTTTCGCGCAATGCACGGCGGGAAATTTGCGAACGGAGCATGCGCAGTTCGATCGCCGCGGGAACGCGCCTATTTTAAATGCTTCACGCCCCCTACTCGCGCAGATGGATTGCGACGGGAGAAATACACTACGCCGCCGTCGTTTACTGGACAAAATCTACCTGGATTCCACGTAGAGCCAGGTAAAAAACGGCGGCGTAATGTATTTCTGATACTCTACGAGAATCTAATTCTCTGTGAATCTGCCCCTTAATTTTTAGTTTCACCCTTTCTGTACAGATGCAAAATATGTGCTCTGATCTTTGATGAGCAAAGAAGAATAGGGTAGATTAATGACTTGATTTACATGGTTTGATCAGACTGCTAATGTGTAAATCACTTATTTTTACTTTGCCAATGGAGATGTACTGTACATTACATACCTTTGTAAAGCTTTTTGGTGCTTTTCAAATCCTTTTCCCTTGTTTACCTTATTTTAAGGGAGTCCTTGGCCATATTTAGTTAGTTCTGCGCACTATAAGGTTGTATTTTTATATTTCCATTCTATCTGGCAATCCTAGTTTAAGTCCCGAGTGACCTAAAGCCAGAAATGATACACTATATGGAAAGTGTAGACTATAAAAAGACAGAGTTTTACAGGACAGCCAGTAGTTCAATTGGCAGTATGGGATCATATTGCATGTAGCTTGTTTATTCTGTGGTTTTTTCTATCAAAACTCACTTCAGCAAACTGATTTATAATTTTAATTTTTTGTCAGAACTACTAAACTCACCTTAAGCCTTGTACACAGGCTTAGATTTACGGATGACAGAACATCTGTTTTCTGTGGCATGCTAGTTTAATGTCGAAAGTGAAGAGGTTACTAACAATACGACAATTTTCATACAAAAGAATACAACTTCAGAAGTGACGTAATGTGTTGAATAGTTTTGTATGTATTCTTTCGTTTCCGAGCATGCGTAGTCTTGCTCTTCCGATTTTTTTTTTTTTTTTTTTTTTATCATACGAAAACCATACTAATTAAACAAGAAAATTGAACGTCGAGTTCACATCTGACAAAAATGTTCTAGTCTGCACATCCAGCTTTTGTCTGACGAAAAAGCAGAATCGGCTGTCGAATGCACCGTACTAACGATACGAAAATCCTCAGACAGCTCGTCGTACATATTTTTCCATCCGGTTTTCGTGTGTACGCGCCTTTATACTTGGATATAGTCACTGTCTCCTTTTCACACCTATTTCTACTGTGGCAGGAGATTGCCAGTTGTGATTTTCATAATGATCTCTTTCTTCAAAAGCTACTCCTGAGACTGTTTCATTGGGCACCAGGGACAACATTCAAAAGCTGTTTATTAATGATACCACCTAAGCTGTGTATAGTGATATCTATCCCAGCCATTTATAATTCACCTGACCCCAATATCTTCCTGTCTCTTAGCCATTACAAGCCTTCCCACCCCGGATATTAGACATGCAATGTTTACGTAACACTTGACTTGTTCTTTAGCACAATGCAATACTCCATAGACCGTCTAGCTACTTTCCAGCGTGTTCTTCCACAGCACGGTAACTGTATGCCTTATGTACCGGTTTTGCACTTTCCTTGATTTGTAGCTATTTTATTTATAATTAATATTGTAAACCTGTAATAGATTAAACATGTGATACCATAATCGGCTGTGATCATAAACAGCAGTTTGTTTGTGTGCGATCTATTTATTAAATACATTTATTTTTAACAGTTCTTGTTTTTTTGTTTCTTATTCACAAAACAAGCTTTGGGCCTGGGTTTATGGGACCCTTCGAGGCCCTTTCACACTTGTGCAACTTGTCCTGCAACTTGAGATTGCAAAGTCGCATGACAAGTCGTACCCCATGATTTCCAATGAGTACCATTCATATCTGTCCGACTTCAAAGTAGTCCGACTTTGATGTGACTTGATTTCCATAGACCTCAAGATTGTACAGGGATTGCTTCAAATCGCGTCAGTCATACAACTTTTATGTCGTACAATTCTGAAATGGGCCTTCATATGGCTTTTGCATTTCCATACAAGTCTGTGGAAATGCAAAACCCACTTGAAGGAGCTCAGCTGCAAGTCCAATTCCCGTCAATGAATTCAGGATGATCTCAGAAGAATTTCAGGCTGATGGCGTTCAAATGTCCCGTAAACGCATTTAAAATGCTTGCAAAAGCACATGTGGAACTGCTTACTGAACATGGGGATGGCATTGTAAATGAGCCCTAAGTCATCTAGAATCTACTGTTATGATAGATGATGGTGTAAGCTCTTTATGGCGTCAATCTCATGTTGCCTCAACTGTGCCACCAATGCAAAATGCCAAATAAACCCGTTCCTTAAAAAGACGTTTAAAAATACAGTATGTTTCTTCTGCCTATGCCACTGAACACTGCTTTTTTAATGAAGAATCATCCCATGAGATCATTTTGGAACCAGAGATCTTCTAGGTCTCTAACAGCTCTCAGTGGTTCCTACTGCTCTCCATAGGACACATTGGTAATGTAAAATTCATCACACTATTAAAATTTTGTAATGTGTTGATGATGTTTAACCACTTCAATACAGGGCTTTAAAACCCACCTCCTTCCCGGGCCTATTCTGGCACTTCTCTCCTACATGTACAAATCATCATTCATTTGCTCGAAAATTACTCAGAACCCCCAAACATTATATATATTTTTTTAGCAGACACCCTAGGGAATAAAATGGCAGTCATTGCAACTTTTTATCTTGCATCGTATTTGCGCTATCATTTTTCAAACGGCTTTTTTTTGTAAAAAAAATGGTTTCATAAATTAAAAAATAACAAAACAGTAACGTTAGCCCAATTTTTTGGTAAAATATGAAAGATGATGTTACGCCGAGTAAATAGATACCTAACATGTCATGCTTTAAAACTGCGCACACTCATGGAATGGCGCCAAACTTCGTTACTTAAAAATCTCCATAGGCGACACAACATTTTTACAGGTTACCAGTTTAGAGTTACAGAGGAGGTCTAGTGCTAGAATTGTTGCACACGCTCTAACGCACGCGGCGACACCTCACATGTGTTGTTTGAACGACGGTTACATACGTGGGCGGGACTTGCGTGTGCGTACGCTTCTGAGCGCAAGTTCCCAGGGACAGGGGCATTTTGATTTTTTTATTATTATTATTTATTTTTTATTTTATTTATTTATTTTTTACACTTTTTTTTTTTTTTACATTTTTTTTTCAATCGCTTTTATTCCTATTACAAGGAATGTAAACATCCCTTGTAATAGGAATGTGTGTGACAGGTCCTCTTTAAGGAGAGATGCGGGGTCAATAAGACCCCACATCTCTCCTCCAGGCTGGAAAGAATGAGATCGTGAAAAAAAAAATCACAGATCTCATTCAAACTAGCCGCAATTGCGGTTTGTTTACTAACAGGACTTGGGCGTGACGTCATCACATCGCGCCCGGGCCTCCGACGGTCATAGAAATGACTGGTGACCATCTGGTCACCAGTCATCTCTATGGCAAACATCCGGCGGACGGCGATCATCTCTCCTGGCCCCCGATGAAACGGGAGAGCCCGGAGAAGCACCGGATGGCGGCGGGAGGGGGGGTGTCCCCTCCCGCCGCCTGTAAGAATGATCGCCGCTATGATCGTTCTTACAGTGCGCACGATCGCCGCCGCTAAAAAATGATATCTCAATGATGCCTCTGGGTGCAGGCATCATTGAGATATTCCCCCGCAAAGCCCAGGCCGTCATATGACGTCCACCCGGGATAACAGGTCCCCGTTTTGGACGTCATATGGCGGCGTGCGGGTATCAAGTGGTTAAACAACAGCATCAAAAAAATTGTTTCTATGTGTAAATTGTAGTCATGTGTGTGAAAATTATATTTTATATATGTGTGTGTATATTTATATATAATCTCTAGCAGGGAAAATAATTACGGTATTTGATCACCTGCAGATTTTGTAAGTTTTTTCCACTTACAAAGAAATGGAGGGTCTATAGTTTTTATCATAGGTGTATTTTAAATGATCGAGACAGAATATCAACCAAAAATCCTGAAAAGACACATGATACAAATGTTATAAATGGAGTTGCAGTTGATCCCCAAGCAAAACATGACTTGGTACTGGGTGGAGAAACCCTTGTCGGCAATCAGAGGTAAGACATTTCTTGCAGTTGGTGACCAGATTTTCACACATCTCAGGGGGGATTTTAGTCCACTCTTCTTTACAGATCTTATCTAAATCCCTAAAATATAACTAAAGGCAACATTTTTTATTTTTAGTTCTGGATAAGGTGGAGAGGGATGAGAACACCTGTTGAGTTTTTATTGCTGCCTGCGAGCCCATTAGAGAGATTCACCCAATGTATTTGTCCTGTTTACCTTTATCATTGAAAGTGAAAGTAAAAAAAAATCACAAATATTGGGTCGTCCCCAGAAAAGTAATAGAGGGGAAATCTTCCAACAGCCAAACTAGTTCTGGTGGCCCCCAAAGATTTACCTTAATTTGCAGGGATTTCTCACCTGTTTGGTGAAATTAAGGGAAATCTCTGCAATGGGACACAGATGGCGAAAAAAAAAAATTTGACAGGGGTTATACCCTCCCTCACTGTATGCAAAATGAAAAAAAAGTTTTGCCTATAGTTCTTCTTTAAGGTTTCTTGGCTGTCATTTTGGCAACTCAAAGTTTCAGCTCCCTCCATACATTTTCTATAGGATTAAAGTGGTTGTAAACCCACTTTTTGGACTTCTACCTACAGGTAAGCCCAGAATAAGGCTTACCTACAGGTAGTGGAAATCTCCTAAACATGCGCCGTTTAGGAGATCTTTCACTTGTTGTCTGCTGAAAATTCCAACGGCGCATTCACGGGGGAAGAAACTAAATGAAGTGCTGTTTCTTCCCTGGCTTGTGCCATTAATCGCGGCTCCCGTGCGAATGTGCGGGAGTGACGTCATGCGGCTCCGGCGAATCACAGAGCCATAGTCCTCCACCCGGAAGGAAGAGGGGCCAGAAGGGGACATCGCTGGATTCCTTTGCAGGTAAGTGGCACATAATGGGCTAGTATGCGATGCATACTAGCTGTTTATATATAGTTTTCTCTTAAAAGCATAGTTCATCTTTAAAAAAAAAAAAAAACTGCCTATGCAGATAAGGGATGTCTGTAGATGAAAACAGGTTGTGCAGCTCTGACCAAAATTGAATAATGCCCCTGTGCTGTAAGTGTAGGCCAGTTACATACCTTATGAAGCCCAACCTGAAAACTCCCAGAATGCTGCTCAGAGAGGCCCAACTATTACTGCTCACCTCCACCAGCACAGGAGTGAGTTCTTTCTCTGATTCAAACCCCATCACATGCACTTTCTCTCCCCTAATTAAATAGATCTGAATTCAGAGTCTGAGAGCTTGTGATGGTTAAGGTAAAGTTGGGCCTCTTGCCCCTGTGCCCGATCTTAGGTCATCCGAAGTTTACGTCAGGCCTACAACATACAGATTATACAAACCTGAAGGATTTGGGTTGGGAGCAGGCCTCCAAGTTTGTGACGTCAGGCCGCTTCGTATCCCTTGCTGAATTAACTGACATGTCAGGCAACTCCCGTCCTTTTTGGAAGGCAGCCCAATTGCACCACTTCCTGCATTCAATCCTGAACCCACATGCCTTTTCTCATCTCAAGACAACTTTTGAGGACTACAGCTCGAGTCTGAGCCGCTATTCCCAGACACTCTCTAAAATGTACTACTTTTTAAACTCTCCCACTGAACAGCCACTTCTCCCATGTCTAGAGAAATGGGAAGCTGATCTTGGCTGTTCATTTTCAGAGTCACAGAAACAACGTATTATCACTTTTGCCATCAAGTCCTCCATGTGCACTAAAATTCAGGACACAGTTTAAAAAAAATGTCACTAGATGATATCTCACCCACCAGGTTACACAGGTGCTTCCTGATGGCCTTAGACCTATGCTGGCGCTGTGGGGAAGACCAGGGGTCCCTATTACATATCTTTTGGTCCTGCCCAAAACTGCAGAACTTATGGAATGACGTACACAATATAACGCAACAAGGGACTCCTCTCTTTCTCTCCGCAAAGTCAGCGGTAGGTGGTTTATCAAAAACTACACTCACATATAATGTGCTGTAAATCAAATATACCGATTTGGAATATGTTGTGTTTCTGACTGTGTGTCCTATGTTGTTTTTGTTATCTTTAGAATTGAGAATTTTTATGCGGTACAACTCCCTGGCCCCTGATGATGGTCCTCTTTTAAATCAAGAGACCAGAAACGCGTCGGGCATTCTCCACTTTGTCCCACGGAGATTGTGCTGTTTTACTATGTTGTATTATATACCGTGTTGTTATTTGATTTTATCTTCCCTCTATTTCTTTCACCGGGTGCACTTCTCTAACCCCTGATGTTCCATACCTACTCAGTGATTGTCACAAAGAGGCAGTGGACCATACAGGTCACTTTCCCCACAAGTACCAATTTGTATGTTATTTGGTCTATATCATAATAATCTATTAAAAATCCTTTTGTTCTGAACTTGGCCTTCAAAGTCCCGCTTCCTTGGGGGTATTTCCTTTTTTTCTATAGTTATCAGGGATGTGGCCATTTTCAGACTGTCCGGATGTGTAAAATCCTCTCCTCTTTTCTCAATATAACGCAAAGGTTTACGAACTATACAATTCCCACAGACGCATCTTTCTTCCTACTACACCTATCCAAGATCTCAGCCAAAACTTATAAAAAAAAATCACTATTTCAAACAACTACTGAACGCCGCTAAGGCGTGCATACCCCTCTACTGGAAACAGCAGAGCCCACCAACCACTGGGTGCTGGCTGAGAAAGGTGGAGGAAATAAAAAAAATGGAAGACTTGATTCCCACAGCGCAACATAACCATGAGAAAAATATACAAAGACCTGGAGCCTTTGGAACATGTTTACTTTGACGAGGGGATGGCCCTTTTAGGGACATAGAACTATAGTGCTCTAGTGTAGCAACATTCCTCCATACCCTCACCCTGTCGCGGCCCTCCTCTCTTTCTCTTTTCCCCCTCTCTCTAACTTATTTTCCACTCTTTTATAGTTTGGTTGTTCCCAAGATAGTGTTATTAAAGAAAACGATTTGGTGAAGATCCTGTCATCTACCATTTTCACGTGTAATCTATTGTACATGAATATTCCATACATGCATTGAGATGTTGACGCAACAGGTTTAATGTTTGCAATTACCATGTATCTCATGTGTAGTGACATCTATACTTTTGGTGTAATGATGGGATCTCTCCCTTGCTGCGTACCTAATAAAACTTATATTTGAAAAAAAAAGTTGGGCCTCTCTCCCTCTTAGCAATGTCCCAGCAACATTCTGGGAATTTTTAGGTTAGGCTTCATCAGGTACATGAATGGCCTACACCTATAGCAAGGGCTACAAATGCCCCTTATTGGCAGTTTTTGGTAAAGGTAAACTATGACTTTAAAAAGCAAATATAGAACTTTAATTATTATTGAATGAAGGCAAGTGCAGATGAACCTATGAATGCTCATTAATTCTCTCACTACCTTTTTACATTGTTGTAATAATTTTAGATTTTAACTCCAAGAATTCTCTTCAAGGCACCTTTGACCTCTTTATTCCTTAAGCTATATATCAGAGGGTTTAGCATTGGAGTGACCGCGGTGTAGAAGACAGAGAACACCAGGTCTTGTTCCTCTGAAGCAGGATTCATATACATTAGAACACCTGTGCCATAAAAAATCAATAATACAGTAAGATGGGATGTACAGGTAGAGAAGGTCTTTCTTCTACCATGTGTTGACTTGATACTTACAACAGTTTGGACTATTTTAACGTAAGATGTTACGCTAAGCATAAACGGGCAGAGTGCCAACAGCAAGGTTTCTATATAGAGAATGATGTGGAATCCTGTGTCAGTGCATGATATTCTCTCCAGGGCTTTAATGTCACAAAAAAAATTGTGAATTACATTAGAATGGCAAAAGTCAAACCGGTAGATTGAGAGGGTCATAAATATGGAATTAAGGGAGCCGGATGCTAAGGTGCCCAACAAGAGAAAAATATATTTTTTCTTCTTCATTATAAGGTGATAATGTAGAGGCCTACAGATGGCCACATATCGATCATAAGCCATACAAGATAGCAGAATGTCTTCTGTGCCGGCGGCAAACATAAAGAAGTACAATTGTGTGAAACACTGCCAGAACGTGATTAAGTTATTCCCAGATACTAAGATGTCCATCAATTTCGGAAGAGTGGAAGACGTAAAAATTATGTCTATTAAAGACAAGTGACAGAGGAAAATGTACATAGGAATATGTAATCGAATATCAAGGATCACAGCTAAAATAATGATTAAATTACCAAGTACACCAGTGGTATATATAAGGAAAAAGACGACAAAGAGAAGACTATAGTTCTCTGTTGAGTTTGAAAATGCCAAAATCTGGAAAGTTTTGATGTATGTTCGGTTATCCATTAGATCGTGTTTTTTTTTCCCCTGTAAAACAGTGAAATCCATTGAGTAGATAAGCTACTGTGAGATACAGTTGTAGAGCAAACCTGCTGTAAGAAAATGTGGTGGCAGATCTCTCCTGTCATGTTCAAACAATGGCTTCAGGATTTTCTGAGTCGTTAACCACTCAACATATTAAATTCAAAATGCTAACAATAATTTACAAAGCCATCCACAACCCCCAGCTACATCATTAACCTAGTCTCAAAATACCCAAGACCTCTGCTCTCTAGTTCCCTACCATAATCACCTCCAGGACTTCTTCTGAGCCTCTCCCAACCCAAATCTGTGTGACTATCTTCTACTCTGTCCACATTTAGGCGATCCCTGAAAACTTTTCTCTTCAGAGAAGCCTATCCTGCCTCCACCTATCAACTGTATTTGTATTTTGTGCATCAGCTCAACCCCCACAGTTATTACCTTTTGTACCACTTGACCCTCCCTTTAAGGCTTGGTTCACAATGCCACAACCTGAAGTCGTTTGCCAGGTGACTTCGGCACAACTTTGAAGGACCTTCAGGTAATGCCTGTCTCATCTTCCTGTAATGTCGGATCCAAATCACATCGGTATAGATGAGGATTCTACTTTTTCTGGACTGAAATCGGACAGAAGTCAGACCAAGGTAGTGCAGAAACCTTTTCCAAAGTCCAACCGACACGAGTTGGAACCAGTTAAGGCGGCTCTTATAGGGAAACATTGTTTTTGACATGTAATGAATGCGACGTGCTCTCAAAGTCGGATCAGTGTGAATCGGACCTTAGATTTTAAGCTCTAACAAGCAGGGCTCTTTGATATGCAGTCCAGTTTTGGGCACCAGTTCTCAAAAAGGATATTGGAGAACTGGAGAAAGTGCAGAGAAGGGCAACCAAACTGATAAGAGGCATGGAGCTCAGCTATGAGGAAAGATTAGAGGAACTGAATTTATTCACTCTTGAGAAGAGGAGAATAAGGGTAGATATGATCAACATGTACAAATATATAAGAGGTCCATATAGTGAACTTGGTGTTGAGTTATTCACTTTAAGGTCAACACTGAGGACAAGGGGGCACTCTTTACGTCTGGAGGAAAAGAGATTTCACCTCCAAATACGGAAAGGTTTCCTCACAGTAAGAGCTGTGAAAATGTGGAACAGACTCCCTCCAGACGTGGTTCTGGCCAGCTCAGTAGATTGCTTTAAGAGAGGCCTGGATTCTTTCCTAAATGCACGTAATATAACTGAGTACTAAGATTTGTAGGTAAAGTTGATCCGGGGTAAATCCGATTGCCTCTCGGGGGATCAGGAAGGAATTTTTTCCCCTCCTGTAGCAAATTGGATCATGCTCTGCTGTTTTTTTTTGCCTTCCTCTGGATCAACTGTGGGTATGGAGTTGGGTTGTATGTGATGTACTGTGTTTTATTTTGTTTGTTTATTTATTTATTTTTTATGGTTGGACTGGATGGACTTGTGTCTTTTTTCAACCTGACTAACTATGTAACTATGTAACTATGATTCCTCCTGTATTCAATTGAATTGTGACTGTACTGTCTGCCCTAACATTGTAAAGTGCTGCACAAACTTTTGGCACTACATAAATCCTGTAATATAATAATAATGTTCTAGTCCTTTATTTTCTATTTCTATTCTTGTATATTCTGTATTATTTTATTAAGTTTTTTTCTATTCTATAAAGCAGCTTAAGTAGGAATCATCATCTTATTTCACTTTTATACCCTACTGTATTTATTGCAATATGTTTCCATTTCTAATTTGTATTAATTTTCAAATTGAAATTCATTTTAAATCGATTTACAAATAACAGATATACAAAACAAATCTGAATATACTAAATTTATTCCGACAAAAAAATCACTTTAACATAACAAATATGACGAAACAAAATTAACTTAACGAGTGAACCTGAAACTAAACAATTTTTTTTTATCATGCACATCTTTCATGGGGCCAAAGGCTCGAAAAGTCTTGAGACAGCCACTCAGCAATAGCACAACCCCCCATATTGCTTTTAATGAAGATTTCCTTTAAAGTGGAACTGTGGAAAAAGTATAAAATAACGTTAAAGTCTGTTATCTTACTACTTCCTTTAACAGGGTGGCAATGCTGCTCTCTCTGGCACCCTTTTAAATGTATGCACAATTTTAAAATTTTGAGGCACACCGCATTCTAAAAAGTAAAAAATTAATAGTTTTATATAATGCAGCAACCTCCACACACGTACGACACCTCATGTTACAGGTGATTTGTTTTTCCAAAGCAAACGCACATTTGCACACCGCTACTAACTAGTATTTCAGTGTTTCTCTTCTCCTTTACTCAGCTAACCTGACCCCAGTGCTGACAGAGCGGTATAGGAGGGCCAAACAAGGAGCCCAACATCCTCCTTAAGACGTTGGGTGCCTGCAGATCATCCGATGATGTAATTGGTTGGTAAGACGCCAGTGACTGGAAGCTTGTAATGGTGCATGGAGAAAACCTGTGGCTTTGTGTAACTAAAAGGCAGGCTTGATCCACCCGCTTGCTATTCACTATCTACAATGGCAAAGACTGCTGTGATCAAGTTTCCCTGACCCGTTTGTTTTTACTGACATAAAGCTCTCCAAACTCCAGTCAAAGCCCCCGTCACTAAATAAAATGGTTAGCTTACAGCCTTGTTTAGACCTGCTTTTGCTTTGCTTCGGCTTTGCTTCAAAAATTATACCCCATGTAGCTTTAGTGGTGCTTCAAAGCATCTTCAAAGCCTCCATAGAAGTCTATGACAAAGCTTGCTTGACGCCCCACCAAATGCTCATCGAAGCACCACCAAAGCCTCATTGAAGCCCCACGAAATGCTCATCGAAGCTTCATCGAAGCCCCATCAAAGCCTCATCGAAGCCCCAAGCAAAAGCAAGGTGTTAACAGGACTGTAAGCTAACCAATTTATTTAGTGACGGGAGCTTTGACTGGCGTTCAGAGACCTTTAACAAAGCCTGCCTGAAGCCTTGTTTTGAAGCAAGTGTAAACTAGCCCTAAGGGTTCTTCAAAAAATATCTGCACTTTTTTAAACTAAGTTGTATATATAAAAGCGCAGAAACATTTTGAAGAACCCTTGTAGTTAATTAAGGGTGATTAGTGATTAAAGCAGTATGAAACCTAACAAGTGTTTAATATATTGTGGCGTACCAATCCTTAAATGAGTTGGGCTGCATTGTTTTCCTTTTCAGGTCTTTTCCCTTTATTTTCACCTAATGATCTGATTAGTAACACCCTTCCTTTCTTAGGCAGTCTCCACTCCACTGGAGGAGCAATGGATATACTTTTGGACAGCAGCTTTGTCAATATGGGGAAATTGTAGCGTTGGATGCACTAGCAGATTTAGATGAGACTAACAGTTTTAAGCAGTTACAGCAACAGTTTTTTTTCATGGTTTTACATAAATGAATGAAAGCTGTTTGACACCCCTCATCTAGATGACACTTTTGCTAGATAGTTAAAAAAACGTACTAGCCAAATCACGAGGTGAAAATAAAAGAAAAAAACCTTTAAAAAAATGAAACTAATGCAGCCACCACATCTAATGATTGGTAAGCCGAAAAAATAATACATTTTTGTTTTTGGGTTTAATACCTCTTTAACCACTTAAAGTGCCGTTGTTTTACGTCGGTACTTTGAAGAGGGATATCGTTGTTATGGCAGCAGCTAGTTAACATAACCCCAGTATCCTCTTTTTGAGCGGGTGGTCCGCTTTCAGATAAAAGTGGTCTCTGCGGCGGATTCGCTTTTATTGGCGGCGGGAGAGGGTCCTTCCGCCTCGCTCTGGTGCCCTCCTCCGCTTACTGGAGCCATCGTCTCCATACCATTGCACGGCGGAAGTGACGTCAAAACCTCACTTCCGCCCATAGCATTTTTTTTATTTTAGTTTTTTCAAACAGCATTATTTTTTTTTATTTTTTTTTTATATAGTTTTAGTGTAAATATGAGATCTGAGGTATTTTTGACCCCACATCTCATATTCAAGAGGTCCTGTAATGTTTTTTTTCTATTACAAGGGATGGTTGCATTCCTTGTAATAGGAATAAAAGTGACACAATTTTTTTTTTTTAAAGAACAGTGTAAAAAAAAAAAACGTAAAATAAATAAAAAAATGTAATAAAATGTAAATGCACCCCGCCAAGCATGCGTGCAGAAGCGAACGCATACGTGAGCAGTGCCCGCATATGAAAACGGTGTTCAAACCACACATGTGAGGTATCGCCACAATTGTTGGAACAAGAGCAATAATTCTAGCTCTAGACCTCCTCTGTAACTCAAAACATTATAGCTATGACTAAGCATTGAAGCTCAATGCGAAACGTGTCAGCTGTCTTTTGTTCCCACTGTATGCTTTTTTTGTAGTGCATCCATCTATTTTACCCCAATAAAGGGCGTTTTTTGAATTTGACTTACTTTTGAGTGCGGCTGTCCAAACTTCTTCTTCTGATTGTAACTCAAAACATGCAATCTGTAGAATTTTTTAAACGCCTATGGAGATTTTTAAGGGTAAAAGTTTGTCGCCATTCCACGAGCGGACGCAATTTTACAGCGTGACATGTTGGGTATCAATTTACTCAGCGTAACATTATCTTTCACAATATAAAAAAAATTGGGCTAACTTTACTGTTGTCTTATTTTTTTATTTAAATAAGTGTATTCCCCCCCCCCCAAAAAATGCATTGTAAGACCACTGCGCAAATACAGTGTGACACAAACTATTGCAGCGACCGTCATTTTATTCTCTAGCCACTTAAGCCCCGGAAGATTTGGCTG
Organism: Rana kukunoris; assembly: GCA_029574335.1. Classification (NCBI taxonomy): domain Eukaryota; kingdom Metazoa; phylum Chordata; class Amphibia; order Anura; family Ranidae; genus Rana; species Rana kukunoris. The sequence continues at coordinate 481,662,134 of CM056051.1, forward strand.
CTCAATGACCAGGCTGCGTGGCTTTAACTGACAATTGCGCGGTCGTGCGACTATGTGGACAGCTTTACCCCGTATACCTGCATACTTAGGCCCCTTTCACATGAGCGGACCGTTTGTCCGTTTATTACAAGTCCATTTACTGACTTGTAATGGGCCCCTATGGGATCGCGTCCGTTAGCGGATGATGCATCCGCTAACATCCGCAACGATCCGCTTCCCTTAAGGTCCGGTTTTTCGGACGGAAGAAAACACTATTTTTCTTCCGTCCGGCGGATCGGATGAAAACGGACAGACGGTCCGTTTTCATCCGATTACCCATAGGGGATAGCGGAGGAGAGACAGGGCTGTCCCTGCACAGTGTGCGGGGACTGCCCTGTCCGCCGACAGCTCAGCAGGACCCCCCGCTGAGCCAAAGGACACACACAGAGCAGAGTGAAAAACGGACTGCTCCGTGTGAAAGAGGCCTTAGATGTGCCTCTTTTAAACATCATCCACGGGAGTTGCTAAATGTTGTACCTTCATTAAATGTAACCATATTGCTACACTTAGAGGCACCTCTCTTATCTTCTATACTCAGTTGTGACATAACGCTACTCTTATATCAAGACAAAATTTATTAAAACATTTTGCTGGTCTTGCAAAACGCTCCCAAAACAAGGTTTTACTGTAGTTATTTTATGAGTCATGTTGAACCTATTTATGAAAAATATCAAATAGAAATGTTAGTATGTACTGTTAACTTCAACTTGCAGAGGAATATTTTTCAGTGACTTTCAGTTCTGTAAGTTTGTAAAAACACAAAGTAATGCAATAATTATGCTGTAGTTGTGTGCTTCATAAATGTAGCAGATTAATCACACTAAAAATAGTAATTCTTGATGCTAACAGTTATATAGTTACCATTCGGAGAACATTATTATGTGTATTTATTCTAGACTTGCAGGGTGATTATTAATATATGGGGTATTAGATAAAATGTCATAATGATTACCAAAAGGCATACACCTAAATAATATATTTCCCATGCATTTAGATAAAGACGGTACCTTGAAATAGTGATTTCAGATCTCCTGGATTTTCCGAGGAATCCAGAGAGGTTTATATAGCCTGTATATGTCGCTGCACCAGCTGTGCTGCCTACAGGGACACTCCATAGTTCAGGGACTTGGAGAAATAAATAAATTATATTATATCCCTTTTCTTTTAATCAAGTGTACTTTTTCTTTTCTTTTTCTCATTTTACAATGTCATCAACAAGGAGTGGGGATAAGCAAAAAAATAATAATTTTAGATTTTTTCATTCCTCAGAAGTTCTGGCAAAAATAAAATCAGATGACATTGGAATTATTTTTATTTTTTTAAACTATACAGTGGTCTTTAAATAGTTCCTGAGGGTTAAAGAGGAAGTAAACCCCAAAAAATGTTTCCTGCAAGAAAAAGGCATAATGTGCTAGTGTGCATAGCATACTAGCTCATTATGTGGCACTTACCCTGAGATCGAAGCTCCCGAAGCGCTCCTTGTTCCTCTCCGCCGCCACCACCATGTCCCCTCGGAGCGTCTTCCTTGTATCACCGTTCCAGCGCTGTGACTGGCTGAAGCGCCGATGACATCACTCCCGCACATGCGCGTGGGTCCGGCATGATCCCCATGTGTGGGTTTCCAGCATTATCCTATTGATAAAACCGGCATGCTCAGTGCACCTGTGCCATTGTCTACAGCATGCATGCACCATAGACATCGGTGCAGTGTATTCTGTAAATATCTCCTTAACCGTGTAGGTTAAGGAGATATTTCTTGCACCTACAGGTAAGCCTTAAAGGGGTTGTAAAGGAAAAACATTTTTTTTTTTCATAATAAGCATCCTTTACCCGCAGACATTCCTCTTTTCACTTCCTCGTTGTTTGTTTTTGCTCAGAAGTTACTCTATTTCTTCTCTGTTCTGTTCACTTCCTGCTTGTCTGATTGTTACTCACCACCATGAAGGGAGGCTTTACTGCTGTGGTCAGTGACGTGCTCGCCCCCTCCTGGGAACTACATCTGTGCGGCAGGACGCTCTCTACGTGTTAGAGACTTCAAGGAGGTGTGAATTACTGGGCGTGCCACAATGCATACTGGGAAATGTAGTTCTTACATGAACGAGCACCGCAAACCAGGAAGTGAATGAGAGAGCAGAAACTAGAACGCCGGAGGTGATATAGATGAAGGAATTTAATAGGTATTTACTCGTTTGTTAACAGAATCATTACACTATTCTGTCTGTCTACCTTTCAGATATTCATTTTAGACAAAAAAAAATTTTCCTTTACAAATCCTTTAATCTAGGTTTACCTGTAGGTGCAAGTTGTGTGGTCGGGTTTACAACCACTTTAAAGTGATTGTAAGGTCTAATTGTATTCCTATAAAAAATAATAAACATGTTATACTTATTTGCTCTGTTGCAGTGGATTTTCACAGAGCAGCCTGGATCCTCCTCTTCTCGGGTCCCTTTCTGGAGCTCCTTGCCCCTTCCTCCTGTTGAGTGCCCCCAATCGTGTTTACACAAGTCCGTCGGACAAAACTCCAAAGTACAAACACTCATGCTCAGAAGCGATGCTCAACATAACACAACATCAGGAGAAGTTGCCCAAAAGGTGGCGCTAAAGAGCTGAAAAGCCACATAGTTTTGTGTTTGTTGGCCGAAATTTTTTTGCTGTTTGTATGCAAGACAAGTTTATGGCCAACGCCCTTCGGACAAAAGTCCTACGCTGTGTCTGTAGAAAATCCAATCTTGCGTCTTTTGACTGAAATGGCATTTTAGTTTTAATCCCATTTTAGTCTTCTTCAATTGCTTTAGTTGTATCTAGTCGACTAAATCTCGAATACATTTTAGTTGAATAAAACTCCTTTTAATCATCTAAAATCTAATGGGTGTAATTAAATTGTAATGCATTATTTAACATTTCTCTACAATTTCCAAACTCATTATATACCACTGGAATGAAAAATCGAATGTTAGAGCCCTTTCACACTGGGGCCACTCCGCGTGAGCGGTAAAGCACTGCTAGTTTTAGCGGCACTTTCCCTTCGTTATATCGGCCCGTTTGCAGCCGAAGAAAGGGTTAAATGCCAATGGGCAGAAGTGGCGTATACACCGCCCCAAAGATGCTGCTTGCAGGACTTTTTGTAACGTCCTACAAGCGCACCGCCACCGGTGTGAAAGCACTCAGGCTCTCACGCTGGGGCTGCAGTGGAGAAGATTTTCAGGCACTTTACAGGGGGTATTTTTAGCGCAAAAGCGCATGAAAAACGCCCTAGTGTGAAGGGGTCTTATTTATGGTATTTAGGTTTGAACATGCACTATAGACCAGTGTTAATTTTGACGTCAAATTTCAATTCAGTTTTAATCACACTCATAGGCATGTGCAGGGGGTGTGCCAGGTGTGCCTGGGCACAGCTTAATCACCCTGTGTGGTACAGATTCCTCCTGCTGATATTTCACCAAAGCCCCCCCAATGTGGCTCCTAAAAAATAAAAAATAACGTATTTATCGGCGTATATCGCGCACTTTTTTGCCCTGAAAATCAGGGCAAAATCTTGGGTGCGCAATATACGCCGATACCCACTTTCCCGCGCCGAGTTTTGAATACTGCGCCGACATATACCGAGCGCAGTACTCATGGGTATATTCGGCCAGTCTCGGCTTCTTCCGCGGTCACGTACAGGACGTGAGCGCGACAGTTGCCGAGCCTGCCCAAGTGTACTGCGCTCGGTATATGCTGGCGCAGTATTCAAAACTCGGCGCAGGAAACGAGCGGGGAGGACGCGAGGATGCCGCAGAAGGACGCCAGACCCGCCGAAGAGGACACCGGACCCGCCGAAGAGGACATCGGATCCGCCGCAGAAGGACAACCGAAGCCGCAGAATGACGCCGGAGCCGACAAGGCCGCCGATGGACGCCGCGCAAGACACCAAAACTGTAAGTACAAAAATAACTTTTTTTCCACAGGATTGGGGGTCACTTTAGGTGTATACACGGGAGCGCGTTATACCGCGATAAATACGGTAAATGAAATAATAAAAAGCGACTGACACCGTCCACTGCCCTACTGACATATCCACCATTGTTCGCCCCCCCCAAAAAAAAAATACTACTGACACCATCTATGTTTTAATACATTTGAAATGCACACCCTAATGCAATAAGCTGCGCACACCTATGGTCATACTCTTTTGATTAAAATGACATTATAGTAGTCGTATTTTAGTCGACTAAAATAGTATTAATTGATAAACGAAAATGTTTTAGTCGACAAAATTAACACTGCGGTCGAAGACTCGTGGACATCGCTGCACACAGAAGGATCGAGATGGGGCTCAGGTAAGTATTAGGGGGGGGGGCTGCTGCACACAGGTTTTTTACCTTCATGCATATACATGAAGGTAAAAAACCTTGTATCTTTGTAACCACTTTGAGCTATAAAGGCAGCAAATGGGGATTTTCACATTCCGCAGCCGGGATGCTTTGTTTTACTGGTACAGCAAAAATGATTCCCTGTTATGTCTGGCAGCCAGTAGTGCACCAAAACCCACTCAAAGGAATGGGGCTGTGCCGTGACCGCACACGCAATGTTCTATTGGTGTGCCATTCACAGGGCTAAAACTTAAATGTAATGTTACCCACGGCAACAACCAGCTGCTAGTGCCCATTCTGTCACTCAGGATTTGGAGGCAAAGCTCATTGACTGCTTTGGACATTACAAAGGATACCTTTAAGGCCCCATACACACGATCGGATATATCCGATGAAAACGGTCCGCGGACCATTTCCATCGAATATGTCCGATCGGGAGTTTGATCCGATGGTGTGTACACACCATCGGATCAAATTCCCCGCCGCCGGACGGCGCGGTGACGTAGTGGTGACGCGGCGGTGACGTTGACGCCGCCGCGTCACCGCCACGTCACCGCACCAGGAAGTAAAACACTTCCGCGCATGCGCCGAATCCATTCGGCAGCGGCGCGGCGGTGGTGGGAGCCGACATGTCTGCTGGTAAGTGTACTAACCAGCAGACATGTCGGGCGGACAGATTCCCACCGGATAGATTTCAAAGCTTGCTTTGAAATCTGTCGGGTGGAGAAATCTGTCCGCTAGCCCATACACACGAGCGGAGATGTCTGCTGAAACGGTCCATCGGACCGTTTTCAGCGGACATATCCCCTCGTGTGTACGCGGCCTAATACTCTTTTCGTATATTAGGATCTAAGGTTTAGCTTACGGGTAGTAGTATAAAATACAGAAAAAATGCAAATTGTGATGCCAAATATTTTATTGCATAAACAAGACAGTTTCATTATAAAGCGTGTAATGACAGCCCAAGCCAACAGAATTATACATTCAGTACAGTAAATGTAAGTTATGATTATACAGGTTGATAAAACATGAATAAAAAGCTACCTGATATTTAATTAATTAGTGCATGACGGTGACTCCTGTGCACACCCAAATGATAGTAATTATAATACTCCTTATCCTCACATGTTGGAAACCTTTTCTATTGATTAGCAATTGTTCTATTCCCTTCGCAGAAAGAAGAATACCCCCTTCCCCACCACCATCTGTATGTCATGTATTAACTTTGGCCTTGTTGTAAGAGGTCTGTTATTAAAATGTGCCTCCATACATAGTTCATGTGCTTAAAGTGACGCTTAAGAGATTATTGAGTACTGACATTTAGAGACTCCTTCTGAAAATGTCAGATACCTGGTTATGGGTACATATTCATGGATCAACAATTACCGCCCAAAGGTTTCTTTATTGCAGAGAGATCACAAAGATAAATGGAAAGTTTGGGAACCAAGCAGGACCACTTTGTCAGACATGAGATATGATGAAGGAGTCCTGCTCGGCTCCAAAACGTTGCACTTATCTCTGTGATGTGATCTCTCTGCAATAAAGAAACCTTTGGACGGTAATTGTTGATCCATGGTGTGCTGGTGAATATGTACAATTGCTTAAAGTTTGCAGGACCCAGTTGGTAATCACTGCAGCACCCACCATTTTATGAGCCTTGTTTGCCAGGAATGCGTGCGATAGGAATATTGATTAATTTACCCAGGAGTCATTTCTTCACTTAATGAAGCTGATTTGCATACAGAAGCGCTAAGCATTTTATTTATAATTACATTCCTTCATCAATCCCATGGATTACATGAAGAAATATATTTAAAGTGTTACTAAACCCACAACAGTAAAATACGTCTGTATATACAGTAAAGCATGTTTGTTATACTCATTGTGGAACCTAAGGGGTTAATCCTCAGCATTGTGTAAAAAGGCTACTTGATCCTGTATGCACAGATCCTCCCCTCCCTGCACTGTCCCCCTGGACAAGTCTGAATAAGACAGAGCCTTTGGAGTCAGGCTGCACATGCTCAGTTTGGTGTGTATTGCTTGGGAGAGTGCATGTGATCAGCACAGGGCCAATCGGCACTGTCCAGACAGAGCCCTGCAGCCCCATAGGACAGTTTAGTGCAGTATGAAAATTCCTCCTACAAGCTTCACTATGAACTGATAGAAATCACAAGACTGCTATATACTGCTGATTAGAAAAGGTATTTAGCAGTTTACATTTACTAAAATAATTGCATTTCCCTGTTCTGTGTACTGTGGGAGACCAGATATAGTGAATACAGGGTCCTGGGTTTAGTAACACTTTAACTAAATCGAATTGCACCTCCTATTACCTTTTCTTTCTTTGCAATCACAAGCGAATATTTCAGAGTTATTTGAAAGCTTCAGAAGATTTATCAGTTTTAGCTGGAAGGCACCAAGTTCCATTTTTTCTACCTGAAAAGTTTTGTTTGGAGCTAGCTCCTTGTCATTTGCAGCTATAGCACCACCAGATTTGACAGGTTTACCGAGGTTATCCACACAACAATAGGCATTCCACACATAATTAGGGATGGTCACGCGATCTTTCAGCTCATTATTCCCTGGGACAGAACCGGTCACTACGTACATTTTGCCACAGTCTGCAGAAATCGTAATCATCTCTATTTCATACTTACTCCATACATCATTATTCAACTCAGGTTTCATAGGCACAACATTGGTCAGAGTGAAGGTAGACTTGTAGTTCTGCGGATCATTGTGATGGCCACAAGGATTCAAATGTCCCCTGCCATAGTTGCTTTGATACTTGCTAGTAGTAGAAGTAGGCGTTTTAGGAGTAGGACGCGTTTCAGTATAGTCGTCGTCAAAAGCTTGGCTTGCTTTTATAAGATTGGTTTGCTGGTTTTTAGGATATTTTTCTGAAATCCCATTGTTTTTGTTATATTCTTTTATCTTTTGCTTTGTTGGTGTTATCAATTGCATATTTTCTGTTAGTTCTCGATAAATCAGCTGGAAATATAAGAAAAAAAATATTTTGCTGTGTTCTTTGCTTTAATCACACTGAGCAATAGACATTTTAAAGCCCCACTCCGGGCCCAAATTATCTAACGCCCCTCCCTCCCACCTACTCTAACCCATTCTGCCAATATATTCTTTTTCTTACCTTGTTAAGCCAGTGATGCTCCTCACCTAAGTCCTATATCTAGGTCCCTCAACTATCCCTGAAGAAGGACCTAACAAGTAAGTAAACAGAAGAGGAAAAGGCTGTGGGCTGGAGCATCATGTAACGTGGTTTAAGGTAAGTGAAAAGGGCATTTATCCTAAATATCTTTATACTGGGGAGGGGTAGAGAATACTTCTCAAATTCAATGTCCACCAACTAATCCCAAATATAACAACCGTAATCCATGTACCCTAAGCAAAAAGGGAGAGTAAAAGCTGATGCAATGAACATAAATAGCCCAATAGTTACTGGGTGTCATAAAGTCTACTGAGAAACTTACAATAAAAAGGACCATTGTGTCGACTGGACTACAGGTACTGAGATGTACTCAACAAAGAATGCTGTGCAGAAAGGGCTAGCTACTCTCACCTATCTCCATGAATGAACATTAGATGACATAACCAGGATCCATCCTCCACCATTAGATCATACATGCTGATAGCTAATGTATACTATCCAGAGGCTTAGGTGATATTTCCTATTATGACATAAGACGGTTTCTCCCCTACATATATGGTGTTGGTTTATAAATTAGATCCGGGCTATTAGGGGAAAGGTGATTTATTTATGACAATTTTGTGATTTTTGTTGGGATTGGGAATGTTAATATATTTCTATTTTTTGTATTCTTAGGCTGCGTACACACGATCAAATTTATCTGCTGAAACCGGTCCGACGGACCATTTCAGCAGACAAATTCGATCGTGTGTACAGGCGAGCAAACAGGTTTTACAAGCAGACAAATTCTAAAGCATGCTTTAAAATCTGTCTGCTGGAAACCCGTCTGTCCGACATGTCCGCTGGTTAGTACACTAACCAGCGGACATATCTGTCCGCACATGCGTCAAATGGAATCGACGCATGCGTGGAAGTATTTTACGTCCTGGTTTGGTGACGTGGCGGTGTCAACGTCACCGCCACGTCACCGTGGACACGATCAAACCAACAAACCAACATATCCCAGGAGACAAATCCGATCAAAACGGTCTGTCAGACCGTTTTGATCGGATTTGTTTAGTCAAGTGTACGTATACGTTTACAAAAATGGTAGATGGTCACCCATTCTCTTCCTATTTCTTTCCATTTCTCCCACCTTTGAACTTGCTTGTGTAGAGGACAATAGGGATATCATAAACCAATAGATGACATAAAAGCACCTATTGGCATTTGTTCACTAGATATAAATACAATTGCATATAGATAAATACATTTTCCTATACATACCAAAAGGATATACATACCTGCGGCTCTAACTGAAACGATCCGGGTCGTTTACACTCTGTTTGTTCCTTTGCTTCTTTCCTGTCCAGGATGTATGCAGAATACAGGGGAATATGCCTTCCTCTGTCGTATAAAGTGGCATAGTAACTTTTACTTCCAAGGGTTTGACAAATATAGGCTGGAGATGCCAGATCAGTTATTTTTTTTATTCCATCCGGAATCTCCTTAAAATCATGAGGCTTGGCTATGCCTTCAAAGCCAACAGGCTTTTTGTTTTTGTAGAAGACCTCAGAGCACTTTGTAAAGTCCTCAGCAACCAGGCCTTCTGCCTCATAGGCAATGGCGACAAGCAACCAACAGAGGCTCAGAAACATATTTATGGTTTCTCCAAGGAAGTGAAATCACTGAAATGATCAGTTCACTTCTACAGGAGCAAGACATGCATGCTCAATTTATAGTGTGTATTTTAATGGGGGAAGGGGGTTTACATAAAAAAAAAAAAAGTATAAGTGTTAATTTCTAAAGAAAGTTAAAAAAAAAACACAAGGATACGCAAGTGTTGAAATAGCAGAAGTTACTTCAGTAGAATGGGGAATTAAAAAAAACAACTAGATGTGCCTAATTTGGTGTTAATGTGCGATGTAATCACTTGCCGCTGTAACGTCTATAGCACACAATGGGGTTGATTTACTAAAGGCAAATCCACTCTGCACTACAAGTGCACTACAAAGTGTATTTTTAAATTCAGTCGATATAGATCGACGTAGATCTGAGGGGAAGCTCTGAAATTAGGGGAAGCTCTGCTGCTTTTATCATCCAATCATGTACAAGCAAAAATTATGTTTTTATTTTCCTTGCATGTCCCCTCAGATCTACAGCGACTGCACTTGCAAGTGCACTTGTAGTGCAAAGTGGATTTGCCTTTTGTAAATAACCCCCAATGTTTTTGTTTGGTTTAAGGGGTGGTTTTATGGATTTTTTATTTATTTTGAGGGTGTATCAGTTTTTATTTAATGTCGATGGGGCCTTTATTTTAGGTTAAAAAATTTTTTTGAGAGATAGTGACTGGTATAGACGTTCCTCTCTCCCCGAAACATTTTCTCCTCCATGTCCCTTCGATACCGCTCAGTCAATACAAAAATAGTGTGCTACCCCATCTTTTGAATGTAGCACGACGCTTGATTCCGATCCATTGGAAGACGCCCAGGATTCCCACTCGGGAAGAATGGATTAAGGGAGTGAATGCAGTTCATGAGGCTGAAGACTGGGTTGCTACTTGTAAGGGGATTGAGGAACGTTTCCGTGCTGTTTGGGCGCCCTGGTCTGACTATGTTTTGGATCCGGTTCTTGTGCCCTCGAGCTTAGATGTCGCTTTATTAGAATTAGCAGATCCCACGCTTAAGGCTCTCAGACTGGCTAGAGCGTGAGGTACAACGATCTGACCCACTAGTGTTTGCTGTGTACTTGGAGACCCTGGACCCTCATCACGGTGCGCTCGGTACAGACTTAGAGGATGCTCACCTTTAACATGCAGGTAACCTGGTTCTTGTGATCTTAGTCTTTTGTCTTTCTTCTTCTTTGCTTTCCTTCCCTTCTCTCTTCACTTTTACTCTCTACTGTGAGCTCCATACCCCTTTTTTTTCTATTATGCCCCCCTTCCCTATGTTTCATGCTTTCATGTGGATGGTTATTGACAATACATGATGACCTGTTGGGAGTGTCTGACCCATGTAGCTCCGCAACAGGCGGGACAGCCCCATATCTCTTGGGGAGCTGGCGCTTCCGTCTGGGAGCAGGATTATACGCTTGGCCGGCCTTGGTGCGTGTCGTGGTACGGGGTGGTTAGATGGAGGCGATTTGCCCCCCCTTCCCTGTCGCGGACCGTTGGGCTTACCACTTATTGGTGCTCCTCTTTCGGTTGGAGTCAGCCCCTCCCCCCGAGCCTTATTCCCCCACCACTTACCTTCCCTTCCTTCTTAGTTCTACCTTGTCTGAACTTTGCAAATACCCAGTTTTGCTTTTTGTCTGACGAGATTGCCATACACAGTCTATTCTTTGACCCTGCGCGGTCCATGGCTCTACGCTTTGTTTTATTTGACGTGTCATGTCCTTGGTGGTTATATAATAAAAACTGATTATACTAAAAACTTTTTTTGGACCAAAGCTTCCCTTAAAAAAATGTGTAAAAAAGGAGGGAAAATCCCCCACTGCAGGACACTATGGTTAATTAAGTAGATTTATTAGTAGAAAAAGCACACCATAATTAATAAACAAAGGAAACAAACTAAGTATATACCTTACAGATTAAATAAAAAAGACAACATTGTCATTGTAAGAGGGATCGCAGCTGCGAACGCATCACACACTCAGACACACAATCACACAGTCACACTGACTCTCTAATAGCTCCAGGTTATCGGGAATAATTTTAAATCAAGTCCTTAGTATTAAAATAAAAAAATAACTAGTTTTCATTTTCCCAATGCACTTCCAGTTGCTTATTTAGTGTTTATCAGGTGGCTGTTTAGTGTGTGAATGGTGTTGAACAGGTAGGTTCACCTATTGAGGCATATAAGGTGGGTTTACAGATGCTTAAAGTGTCCAGAAAGGGGTGCAGGGGGTCACTTTATTCAGGAGATTATACCTGAAGGGGGCTATGCATTCAGATAGCGGAGGATGGGGAGGTAAAAGTAGGGCATGGCGAAAGGAGCCAGGGACTAACCTGTCCACAGCTAATCAGTCCAAACTGTGTAATGAAGCAGATAGAGATACTCTTACCATTTCCTCTGCCCCAACCATTTCCATATGCCTCGACCCATCCATCCAGTTTGAGCTCTGCTCTGTCAGTCACCAGGATATAACCACCAAGGAGCTGCCCACTGTTGATAAAGCAGAGGGACACGTGTATGGGAGCACCCTGGGCCCCGCCGTACACGTGCCTTCATCTGGGACTCTAGGAGGAAGAGGTAGTGTCAAAATCCTTGATGTACCTCGGCCATTGTTTGCTGTGGCTGAGGTACATCGATGATGTCCTCATGGTATGGAAGGATACAGTAGAACAACTGTCAGATTTTCTGTCACAACTTAATGAAAACAGTATAAATATTAAACTCACCTATTCATATCATGGGGGGGAACACTGCCCTTCCTAGACTTACAACTGACTAGGGTTAATAATAAGATTATTCTTGATTTAATAAAGACCAACTGTGACGGTAGTAGAACATATCCCCGTCAAGCATTCCCTTCTTCTCTCATAAAAGAAATCACCCAATATTCTCCGACTAGGAATATCCCTGGAATCGCTGAATAATCCACACATGAGCCATGACTTAATGCTGAATGTAACAGGACACACTTTATTGAAAGTACACAGCACACTTTATACAGGATTTGGAACATCCCGCCCCCAACAACCGCTTTCTTATTGGTCCATTGTAAAGTATGCAGTCTTCAATCTGGTCCTCTTAAACCATGCAAATGAGGACTTGAAAATGTCTCAGCAGAGATTGGTCCCAAAGCTTGAATAGCCTGAATATGTGTGTTCAGACAAAAGCCCCAGGGGGTCAATCAATGTACACAATAGCCAGCCACAGAACAATGGAACTGTCTGGAGAATTGAGACAGGGCAGAAGTCATTTACACCTGATAATAGAAAGGCTTTAGATAGGGTTATCACACAATGGACAATGAGTATTTCTTCTGAGTCTATTGACCTGGCTGAGGTCCAGAATTAAATCTTCTGTAATACATGAATTAGGATTTCAGTATTTCATGGTCCATGACATTACTCCCCCTGGGAAATAGTTCAACATCCGCAGTGGGACCCAAACGGGTCACTCGAGGATGTTGGGCAAGTAGTCTTAAGGTTCCAGGACTGTCTGCCAGGATAACCCATCCGCCTTCCTGGTTTGAGGCCCTGGCCCATAATCGGACGGCAAGAGGCTCGCATTCAGTCCTCTCCAAAAGCCCCTGTCCCGGCTAGGCCTGTCACACATCTCCCCTTTTGGCAGGGGACTAACCCAGTAGGAGACACCAGATGGGTTGTCTCTGAATTCAGTCAGTAGTTCCAGTCCCCCAATGCCGGTATCCATACAGTACCCCAAATCACTTGCTCCAAACCGAGCATTACTCACCCTGCCATCCTCTGCCTCTCTCAGGGAACACGTCTGCCGCTGGGGAGAGGCCTGGACTGGCCCTTCTCCCTGGAGTCCTTTCAGCCGCTGGAGAGATGACAGGGTGGCTGGGCTCAGTCCATCATGCTGTTGGGGGTCTGGGCCAACTGGCCACCATTTATGGGGTATACCAGTGGAGACTGAAGTCCCATCCACTGATATCCACTCAAGCTGTAGTGGAGTGCAGCCGCCAGTAGCAGCCTGTCCTGCTGCCAGTGGTTCCGCTGGGAGTAAGAGCTTTACCACCTCAGCTGGTTGCTGGGGAGGGGGGCCAACCGCCCCGGCTCCCTGGAACTCCACAGTTGGTCCCGGTGCTGGGCAGAGATGGCTGGCAATCTGCCCTGTTGCCAGCACTTCTGCTGGGGATGCATAATTCATAACATCCTCTGAACAGTCCATACATTCTGTAATCTGTGGCTGGGGAGTGATCGCCATCTTCTCACCCTGAGCCTCCAAAACTGCCACAGGGGTGGGGCAGAGGTCTTGAACCCTCTGTCCGGTGAGGAGCGCTTCAGCTGGGAAAGTTCCTTGTAACTCCACAAATACTGCTCTTGGGGCTGGGCAGAGCACAGTGAAGTGTGGCCCTGATACCAGCTCTTCTGCTGGAGGCCCATCAGGTTGTTCTTCCTCAGCAGAGAAGTCTATCAGATCCCCTGTCTCTGCAACTGGTGTCTGGGGATAGAGGTTCACCATCTCCTGTCTTTCATTTGGTGCTGCTTCTTTAGGCGTTGTCACCGATCGTCGTATTTCTGCAATTCTCAGCTCATGTTGCCTCTCTCGTTCTTTCTCATCAAAAGCTTTAAAAGCTCTAAACGGAATCTTCCTTGTGTCTGCTGTGCTGTACTCACTGTTTGGAGAATGTGCGGCTGCTTGTTGGACTGCTGCCAGTTTTAACTGTAGCTCTGCGTTTCTTATTTGTTTAGCCTCCTCCACTACTAGGGTCATCACTTTCAGCACCACAGCGCCGTTGGGTTCGGACCGAACCATGCTAATTTCTCTCTTATTAGCTTGTTAGCTGGTGATTTCTCCTCCTGAATCACTGGTGTCCCCATCTTCTGTACTGCTGGCGTTGCTGCAACCGAGTTCTCCTGGTCTAGCTCCATTTATTCTGCTATGATGACACGCTCGGTTTTGTTGCTAGCAATCCTTCCACAAACTTCTAGTAGTTCTTTCAGTGTATTTCTTTTAAGCCGGGTGTACCAATCTTCCATTCACTGTTCCCAGTGTCTGCTTGGAATCCTGGTGTAAAGGAAAGTAGAAGGAAAAAATCCCACTGCTGCCATCAATTGTGACGGTCGTCGAACATATCTCCGCCATCCATTCCCTTCTTCTCCCATAAAATAAATCACCCAATATTCCCCGACTAGGAATATCCCTGGAATCGCTGAATAATCCACACATGAGCCATGGCTTAATGCTGAATGTAACAGGACACACTTTATTGAAAGTACACAGCACACTTTATACAGGATTTTGAACATCCTGCCCCCAACAACCGCTTTCTTATTGGTCCATTGTAAAGTATGCAGTCTTCAATCTGGTCCTCTTAAACCATGCAAATGAGGACTTGAAAATGTCTCAGCAGAGATTGGTCCCAAAGCTTGAATAGCCTGAATATGTGTGTTCAGACAAAAGCCCCAGGGGGTCAATCAATGTACACAATAGCCAGCCACAGAACAATGGAACTGTCTGGAGAATTGAGACAGGGCAGAAGTCATTTACACCTGATAATAGAAAGGCTTTAGATAGGGTTATCACACAATGGACAATGAGTATTTCTTCTGAGTCTATTGACCTGGCTGAGGTCCAGAATTAAATCTTCTGTAATACATAAATTAGGATTTCAGTATTTCATGGTCCATGACACCAACCTTGTTTGTTAAAAAAATAAAAAATAAATAAGATAATGACGTGAACATATCGCAAATAAACTGAAGCTAATACCCTTTTACTGGCCCAGAGTCACCATCCTAAATCCTTTATTCATGGAATGCCAACCGGGCAGTTTTGAGGATTAGGAGGAATTGCTCCGAGGACCAACTCAACACTAAGTGTAACTTGCAGCCTTTTTTGGAAAAATAATGCATATAGGATGAAGAGCGAACTTTGTTTTTTGTTTATCAACTATTCTTTGTCAGAATCCTAATTTCCCCGATTCCTGGTATAAACAGATAAGCCAATATACTCAATGGGGTAGATTCATGTAGAGATCCGACGGTGTATCTACTGATACACCATCGTATCTGTGTGATCCGACGCTTGGATCTATGCGGCTGATTCCTCGAATCAGGTCCTGCATAGATCTCCCTTAGAGCCGACAGGTGTAAGTGAGTTACACTGTCGGATCTTAGGCTGCAATCTTCCGCCGTCCGCTAGGTGGCGCTTCAGTTATTATACGTGACGAATATGCAAATGAGGAGAACCGCCGATTCAGAATCGAATGCCCGGCTTTCGTTTTTTTTTTACGTCGTTTGCGTTCGGCTTTTTCCGGCGGATCGTTACCCCTGCTATATGCGGGGTAAGTGCGGCAGATCCTATGTTAAGTATGGCCGTCGTTCCCGCGTCGAGTTTTGAATTTTTAACGTCGTTTACGTAAGTCGTTCGGGAATACGGCCATACGTTAATAGCGTTAACGACGAAAACAATGACGTCCTTGCGACGTCATTTAAAGCAATGCACGCTGGGAAATTTAGCCGGCGGCGCATGCGCAGTACGATCGGCGCGGGGACGCGCGTGATTTAAATAGTAAACTCCCCCTAGCCGCGGAATTTGCATTCCGCCGGGGGATTTACGATCCGCCAGGGCTACTTACGAGGCAAGTGCTTTCTGAATACAGCACTTGCCTGAAAAACTGGCGCAGGCGGATCGTAAAAAAGATAGATCACGCGGATCAAAAGATCCGCTGA
Organism: Rana kukunoris; assembly: GCA_029574335.1. Lineage (NCBI taxonomy): Eukaryota > Metazoa > Chordata > Amphibia > Anura > Ranidae > Rana > Rana kukunoris. The sequence continues at coordinate 481,678,032 of CM056051.1, forward strand.
TCTATGTGAATCTAGCCCAATGAGTCCTGTGCTGAAAGTTGAAAGGAGGTGGATGTGTGGATCACATCTAGTAGCTGAAACGAGCCATAGCAGTTGAATCGTGTGGCTATTTAAGCCCATTTTCCTAACTCCTCCCAGCTCGTAAGCTGTCATTGGCTAACAAAACACGTCAGCGTGATGTCAGCACGTCGGCGACAATCGTGGGATTGTAGCTTACAGCACGAGTGGTAACTGGAAGCGGTGGTGGAGCGGTGGCTACAAGTTTACAGGACGCAGTTCATAGGATCTGCACTTTATCAACAGTGGACAGCTCCTTGGTGGGTAAATCCTGGTGACTGACAGAGCGCAGCTCGAACCGGATGGAAACGGTTGAGACAGAGTAAATGTTGAGAGTTTCTCTATCTGTTTAATTACACAGTTTGGACTGATTAGCTGTGGGCAGGTTAGTCCCGGGCTCCTTTCACTGTGCCCTACTGTGATGGACGTGCTAAAAGGAAAATTTTATTTTGTGTTATGATTAGAACCACTGAAATGAAGTGTATATTTTCCTTGAAAAGATTTGTCAGATATTGTGTGGGGAGCTGCAGGCAGAGGTTCACACCCTTACTGGGGCGGTCCAGGCCAACACGGCTGCCATCCAGGATGAGGGGAGGCAGAGGCAGCGCAACCAGCGTCATAATCAGAACCACCAGCTGAGGATGCAGGCCCAGACAAACCATTTCCTCAGCCGTATTGCTCTGGCCTTGGAGGGCAGGCAGCCATCACCTGCCAGGAGTGGCCCACCCAGGGATGAGCCACCTCCAGATGCCCCACCCCCTCCCCACCTGAGGCTCCCTCCAGGCAGCTGAGGAGCCAGAGAGGTGGCACCAGACGCAGCCCCCGTCAGGCCAAATGAGTGGCGTTTATTTTTTCTGCTCAGGATATGAGTTTTTTGTTTTGATTTATGCTCAGGTCATGAGCCTTTTTTTTTTTTTAAATGACTGCACACGGTCAGTAGTGCAGACTACGGTGTGACTGGTGTGTGAATGTGGTATGACACTCCTGCCAGTAAGGGGTGTCACCCTCGGTCGTTGGGGAGAAGTTATCCCCACGGTCGTGTGAATGTGGTATGAATGGGCAGCAACATAATTGGGGCCTCGGCGTGGCGTTGCTGCTCCCAAGTCCTGCATGTTGGACTTGGGCTAATCCAATGTGATGTGGATGTGGTGTGTGTGATCTAGGGACCACAGTGGTGTGCATGCGTGCATTGTCCATGTGCCATGATGAATGTGTGTGTTTAACGTCCAAAGATGCCTACCACGAGGACCCTCCTGACTGCTCTTTCCTCAGCAGACGGGGTAGCCTCTGGCAGGGGGGGACTGTGTGGTTTGGGGGTCAGGTCATCACATATGTCAATCTGCAGACCCTTTCTCATGGCGTAGTTGTGCAGCATGCACCGATGATCTGACACACAAAGTTTGGGGAATACAACAGGGCCCCCCCGGACTTATCCAGGCATCGGAAACGGGACTTCAGGAGGCCAAATGTTTGTTCTACCACTGCACAGGTGTGAAGGGAAAAGACAGGAGGATGGTAGCCGTGCATGTGCCCCTCGTGATGTCTGCATCATGGGGACGGACAGTCATGTCTGACTCCCATGTCACTCACCAACCAGCCAGCTGTCCCTGTACACGTTCTGTTCGAATTCTGTTGGGATGTTGCTTTGACGGTATATGTAGCTGTCGTGGCTGGACCCTGGGTGTTTGGCACGGACGTGCCATATGAGGCATTGGGCATCGGCTATCACCTGTACGTGCTCTGTGGCATAGGGGGGCTGTAGTGCCACATGTGTGCAATCAATGGCCCCAATGGTGCGTAGGAATCCTGCAATTCTGTAGAAATCCAGCATTGCCTTCTGCCGCAGGTGCTCATTGGTGGGTCTGATGATGTGGTGGGACATGCGTCTGAGGATTGCAGGGACAACCTGGTGCACACATCTGCTCATGGTGGATTGTGACATCCCAGCCACGACTCCACTTGTACGCTGGAATGAGCCACTGGCAAGGAAATGGAGTGTTGCCAGTACCTTGACCAGTGGCTGCACTGCTTGTGAGCGGTGTGTCTTGCTGGTGATGTCATCTTTTAGGGCTGTGGTTATTTCCAGGATTGCATCAGGGCTGAATCTGAAAATGCGATACACCTCTGAATCACCCATGCCAAAGAGGCTCATGCGCATGCGGTATATCCTCTCACGTGCCCTCCTCCTCCATGCTGGTGGACCCATTAGTAGTGCTAGGACCACGGCTGCCCCTGGCATGTTGGCAGACAGGTGTGTTGTCCTGCAAGTGGGGTTGCTCAGCCTGCTCAGCTCGTCCATAACGGTGCTGCTGTAGCTGCTCTCCAGCTGACCTGTGCATGTCAGGTGCAAAGATAAACCAGCTATTTGTTGGAATAACTTTACGGCGGACGTACGACTTACGTAGCCCTTTGCCAGGAGCGCGTACGTTCGCGAATCGGCGTATCTCCCTCATTTGCATATTTGAATAGGAAATCAATGGGAGCGCCAGATGCGTCCAGCGTAAATATGCGCCTACGATACGCCGGCATAGGAAAGTTAGGTCGGTCAGAGGAAGCCTATTTTTAGGCGTATCTAGTTCTGTGGGTACGGCGCATATTTACACTTACGCGGCGTATCTCGAGATACGCCGGCGTAAGTCTTTCTGAATCTGGCTCTATATCCGCGGTTGATCCAGGCATTTACAAAAAAAATTCAGTTCCCTTAAAAAAATAGGCTTTTGCTCAGAGGGGATTTTTTGGTGATTTTTTTTTTCATTTATTTTAGGGGGTATATTATTCTTTTATTGTATGCTGCTGGGAATTTTTTTCCAGGTTAAACCACCTTTTGCAATTCATCCCTTGTTTCACGAGTGGTTTATTGGATTTTTTATTTCTTATGGGATTTATTTTATTTAGTTTGGTGTAACATCATTCATATGTCACTGACCATCCGTTCTTGGAATAATCTATGCGCAAAAACAGTTTGCATCTAAACGACCTCTATTCTGTCAGTCAGTCACATTTACAATATCCCATATAGGATATGCCCATAGTAAAAAGTTGGGCATACACCGATTAGACCTATTTTTCCTGATTTAAATTGTCTCTTTAAAGAAGATCGGAACAGTGGGAGCTGTACCTAAAAAGGCAAGAAAAAGAGCTTGGTAGCCATCAGTATTGTCTGTATGCTTTCCTACATCTAATCTTTTTTCCTGTTATTGACTTACCATGCATTGTTCTGCATTGTGTCTCTGAGTGGAGACAGCCATCTTGGTGTATCAATGTTCCCACATTTCACTCTGCTGGTCAGACATCTATTTTCCACACTTTCCCCAGACAATGAATAGTCTCTTGCTTATTTTTGTTGCTTTTATTAGGGGATTAACCACTGAACCCCCGGACCATATTGCTGCCCAATGACCAGAGCACTTTTTGTAATTTGGCACTGCGTCGCTTTAACTGACAATTGCGCGGTCGTGCGGCGTGGCTCCCAAACAAAATTGGCGTCCTTTTTTTCCCACAAATAGAGCTTTCTTTTGGTGGTATTTGATCATCTCTGCGGTTTTTATTTTTTTGCGCTATAAACAAAAATAGAGCAACTATTTTGAAAAAAATTCAATATTTTTTACATTTTGCTATAATAAATATCGCCCAAAAATATTTAAAAAAAACATTTATTTTCCTCAGTTTAGGCCGATACGTATTCTTCTACATATTTTCGCAATTAGTGTTTATTGATTGGTTTGCGCAAAAGTTATAGCGTTTACAAAATAGGGGGTAGTTTTATGGCATTTTTATTAATATTTATTTTTTAATAGTAATGGCGGCGATCAGCATTTTTTTTTCAGTACTGCGACATTATGGCGGACACTTCTGACACATTTTTGGGACCATTGGCATTTTTATAGCGATCAGTGCCATAAAAATGCATTGGATTTCTATAAAAATGCCATTGGCAGTGAAGGGGTTAACACTAGGGGGCGGGGAAAGGGGTTAAATATGTTCCTGGGTGTGTTCTAACTGTATAGGGGGTGGACTCACTAGGGGAAATCACTGATCTTCCGTTCATACATTGTATGAACAGAAGATCAGCATTTCCCCCACTGACAGGACCGGGAGCTTTGTGTTTACACACAAAGCTCCCGGGCCCCGCTCTGTAACGAGCAATCGCACGATCGCTGGCATGCACGATCGCCGCCGGGCACGCGTGCGTGACTCGGGGGCAAGTGGGCACGCGCGCGGGTCGCCGGCGGCGTGCGCATGCCCCTCTTTAGTCAAAAAGAGCCGACGTATAGCTACGGGCTCTCGCCCAGGAGAGCCGACCTGCCGCAGTAAAATGACGGCGGCTGGTCGGCAAGCAGTTAAACTTAGATGGGGAAAATGGACATGGGAAAACCGGATAATAAACACTTCTTAGTAGAATAAAAGTAGTTGCGTCTATACTTTTTAGTAGAATAAAAGTAGTAGTCTAGATCTGATAGTCTCTTTGGGCCCTTTCACACGTACGGATCCCATGAAGATCCATGCCTTTCTGGTTCGCTTGCTCAGCGGGGATCGCTCCGTTGATCCCTGTTGATAATAATTAAAGTGCTTAAACTGGTGCTAAGTTGTGAAAACTGACCACATGAGCAAAAAAAAAAAAAAAACAAGTCTCAAGTCTAATTACTCTCTTATTCCCCAATGCATAGAGAGCTATAGATCTTTCTTATTGTCCTTGAGCTACCTCTCCGCGCCCATTGGACAGTGAAAGAAATGGGTACCACCCATCACGGACACTCGTGGACGGGCAGGGTAAAGCAAGGCATAAATTATCTTATATTGCTGGAGAGTACGTTTAATCGGGATAAATTCAACTCTCCACCTCTGAAGATCTGGGAGAAAATCCAGACAATATTCGACTTTCACCCCATTATAAAGTATGTCCCCCTTTTCTCTGGCCTTCCGGAGCAGAGTCACTTTATCGCTGTATATGAATATTTTCATGAGACATCTGTGCATGAATCCAAACAGAAGTCTCTGAGGTAGCACCTGAAATTGTGTTGCCCTGCTACTTTGAAATCATGCTACTTTACGTGAAGTAGCACGATTTTAAAGTAGCATCAATGTGAACCAGGGCTCAAAGTGCAATAGCATAGTTCATACGCTTGTACTCATTTGGAATGTTTCTGTATGTGAATTTTAATTACCGTATGTTGTTCTTAGACTCTGTGTATTAATAATGGAGCCTTACTTTGGTGTTATATCGAGCGGCTTGTCCTGCTGGATGTAATATGACGCCCGGTCAGGATAATAAAACCCCTGTCCGGCCATCATTCTGCTATAGGTGGTTAAAAAAGCGTGTTAAAAGCCACATTTTGAAGCAAATGTAAACAAGCCCTTACTGTATTAGCAGATTATCCTCTACTTTTTACACCCGGTAGAGACTCTCCTTAATTATTTTCAACAACCTGCTTTTTGCTATTCGGTATATCTATTCGCTGCAGCCCATGCTTCTCCTAGGTAATTGATTTGTTTTATATTGGGAACTATGAATTTTACCTAATATATTTAGATAAACCCGCTGATTGTTGCCCTATACTGTGAAGCCACTGGATTAGCTTCCCCCTTTTTTGGGGGGGGGGGGGGGCACGACTGAACATTATTGCCCACACTTGTATATTTGGGTAGGCTGCATTTAATGACTGATTTGTCACATTTAGAAGCAAAAAGGACCTATTTAATTACCACCTTTTATTTAGAGATATTCCTTTCTGCATTTCTGTGATAACTATACCATGATTAATGGATGCCCTTTGTACCCTCTCTGCCCTGGAGGTTACTGTCCTAGAGTAGTGTTAAACCCTCAATGATTTTTAACTTGGCACATTGAGCACCTTTAGGAAGCTCTTCATACTGCAAATCTTAAACCCTGTACACCCGACCGGTTTTCCCATTGGATAGAAAACCGTTGTTTTTCCTGACGGGATTCCTGCCAAGCTTGTCTTGCGTACAGACTGTAAAACAAAATCCCGCCGGTCCAATGCGTGCTGACATACAACACGTATGATGGCACTATAATGGGGAAGTTCCATTCCAACGGTGCTACCTTTTGGGCTGCTTTTGCTGATTTCATGTTACCACGTGTTAGTAAAAGTTTGGTGAGAGACGATTCGCGCTTTTCAGTCTTCGTGTTTTTCAGTACGTTACACCGTGACGAATGTGAGATCTCCATTACGAACGCTAGTTTTACCAGAACGAGCGCTCCCGTCTCATACTTGATTCTGAGCAAGCCTGATTTTTTTTACCTCGGAAAAGCATACATACGACCGGTTTTTGCGACTGAAAAAAGTCTGCCGGGAATGCCGGCGGAAAAAAAGAGAACATTGATCTCTTTTTTTCCCACCGGGATAACTGCCATGGAGCATATACAATATGGGAATCCCGGCCAAAAGCTCTCATTGAAGTTTTCCTGCTAGGAAAACCGGTTGTGTGTACGAGGCATTACAGGGAAAGTTTTTACTACAGAACTCTTTTTGGAGTGATTAGATATACAACTACACAAGCACCACCTGCTGAACAAGTATATGACAGAAAAATGTGCACAAAAACGTAAGTTCTAACATCCAACTCCTGCAAAGTCTAGTGCTTTTATAATCATCAGTTGCTAAGACAGTTAAAATCAATAAAATAAAAGTAAGATGTATTACGATCAGAAGTGAGGATTGAGAGAAGTCCACGTTCAGCCTCAATCTCTAGTTAGAGTTTAGAAACGTTGCCTATTGAAACTGAGACAATCCACACATTTTATTACACTAAAGCCGCATACACACGACCATTTTTCATGTCATGTCAAGTGTGGTGACGTACAACGGCACTATAAAGGGTAAGTTCCATTCGAATGGCGCCACTCTTTAGGCTGATCATGCAAATTTCCCTTCTCATAAGTTGCTTCTGAGAATACGCGTTTTTTCCACGTCATTAAAGCATACACACGACCATTTTTCACGACGAGAAAAAATGCGACGTGAAAAAATAGAGCATGTTCTAAATTTTCAATGGCCATTTTTCTCATTACACACAACCGTTTTTAACTACCAATTAAAAAATGTTTAAATTTTTTTCGTCATGAAAAACAGTCGTGTGTACGAGGCATAAGGCTGGATTCACACCTATGCAGATTTAATGATTTTTGCATTTTACAGATTTGCACTACAGTCCATTTAACATGGTTTGCTATGGAACACGTTCTGTAGAGCAAATCTGCAACATGCAAAAAGCATTAAAATGCAAAGGTGTGAATCCAGCCTTAAAGGGGTTGTAAAGGTAAAAGTTGTTTTACCTTAATGCATCCTATGCGTGCTCGCAAAAGCTTTCCACCGTGCAGGCGCCCTCGCATGAAGATGGAAAGCTTTTGCGAGGAGGAGTCCAGACAGCCACCGAGGGACCCCAGAAGACAGCTTTCCGGGCCACTCTGTGCAAAACGAACTGCACAGTGGAGGTAAGCATCAAATGTTTGTTATTTAAAAAAAAACCTGACTTTAGTGTCCCTTTAAGGCCCGTACACACGACCGGATTTTCCGACAATAATTGTGTGATGGCAGGGTTTTTGCAAAAGACCATTTGGAGTACATACCGAGTGACTTTAATTCTAGATTTTTATTCCAAATGTGAGTACACCCTCACATTAAAATTTTTGTAAATATTTTATTATATCTTTTTATGTGACAACACTGAAGAAATTACACTTTGCTACAATGTAAAGCAGTGAGTGTACAGCTTGTATAACAGTGTAAATTTGCTGTTCCCTCAAAATAACTCAACACACAGCCATTAATGTCTAAACTGCTGGCAACAAAAGTGAGTACACCCTAACTGAAAATGCCAAAATTGGGCTTAATTTGCCATTTTCCCTCCCAGTGTCATGTGACCCTTTACAAGGTCTTAGGTGTAAATGGAAAGCAGGTGTGTTAAATTTGGTGGTATCACTCTCACTCTCTCATACTGGTCACTTGAAGTTCAACATGGCACCTCATGGCAAAGAACTCTCTGCGGATCTGAAAAAAATAATTGTTGCTCTTCATAAAGATGTCCTAGGCCAGGGGTGGGCAACCTCGGCCCTCCAGCTGTGATGAAACTACAAATCCCATCATGCCTCTGCTTTTAGGAGTCATGTCTGTGATTGTCAGGGTCCTGCAATGTTTCACCACAGCTGGAGGGCCGAGGTTGCCTACTCCTGTCCTAGGCTATAAGAAGACCCTGAAACTGAGCTGCAGCACAGTGAGCAAGACCATACAGTGGTTTAACAGGACAGGTTCCACTCAGAACAGGTCTCTCCATGGTCAACCAAAGAAGTTGAGTGCACGCGCTCAGCGTCATATCCAAAGGTTGTCTTTGGGAAATAGACCTCTGATTGCTGACAGCATTGCTGCAGAGGTTGAAGGGGTGGGGGGGGGGCAGCCTTTCAGTGCTCAGACCATACACCGCACACTGCATCAAATAGGTCTGCATGGCTGTCATCCCAGAAGGATGATGCACAAGAGGATGATGATGATGCACAAGAAAGCCTGCAAACCATTTGATAAAGACAAGCAGACTAAGGACATGGATTACTAAAACCATGTCCTGTGGTCTGATGAGACCAAGATAAACTTATTTGGTTCAGATGGTGTCAAGTGTGTGTGGCGGCAACCAGGTGAGGAGAGCAAAGACAAGTGTGTCTTGCCTACAATCAAGCATGGTGGTGGGAGTGTCATGCTCTAGGGCTCCATGAGTGCTGCCGGCACTGGGGAGCTACAGTTTATTGAGGGAACAATGGATGCCAACATGTACTGTGACATACTGACCCAGAGCATGATCCCCTCCCTTCGGAGACTGGGCCGCAGGGCAGTATTCCAACATGATAACGACCCCAATCACACCTCCAAGACGACCACTGACTTGCTAAAGAAGCTGAGGATAAAGGTGATGGACTGGGCAAGCATGTCTCCAGGCCTAAACCGCATTGAGCATCTGTGAGGCATCCTCAAATGGAAGGTGGAGGAGCACAAGGTCTCTAACATCCACCAGCTCTGTGATGTCGTCATGGAGGAGTAGAAGAGAACTCCAGTGGCAACCTGTGAATTTCTGGTGACCTCCATGCCCAAGAGGGTTAAGGCAGTGCTGGAAAATAATGGTGGCCACACAAAATATTGACACTTTGGCCCCAATTTGGACATTTTCACTTAGGTGTGTACTCACTTTTGTTGCCAGCTGTTTAGACATTAACCACTTCGTTTCCGCGTCACGTCCAAAGACGTGAACAGCGCAAACCTGAGGCGCCGGGTTGACGTCTTTGGACGTGACTGCTTTTCCCCGCTCCCTGCGCGTCCCCGCGAGCGCGCATCGGCGAAAGACTGTGTTGGCCGTGTCCCTTGGACACAGCCAATCACAGATCGTGCTGAATGGCCAATCGCAGAGGCCATTCAGCACTCGATCCCGCTGTCCAATGAGAGATGATCTCAATTGTAAACAAATGAGATCATCTCTCATCGCCGGCTTTCTCTCCTCACACACAGTGTGTGAGGAGAGAAAGAGAGTGACAGCGTTAAGTGAGTTGAAAAAAAAAAAAGTTAAAGTTTAAAAACAGCGCCAGTGTCTCTGCCAGTGCCACCTGCCAGTGCAAACAGCCTGTGCCACCTGCCAGTGCAAACAGCCTGTGCCACCTGTCCCTGCCATCAGTGCCACCTGCCCCCAGTGCCATCTGCCCCTGCCATCAGTGCCATCTGCCCCTGCCATCAGTGCCACCTGCCCCTGCCATCAGTGCCACCTGCCCCTGCCATCTGCCGTAAGTGCCATCTGCCATCAGTGCAATCTGCCATCAGTGTCACCTGCCAGTGCAATCTACCATCAGTGCCACCTGCCAGTGCAATCTACCATCAGTGCCACCTGCCAGTGCCACCTGCCTGTGCCATCTGCCTGTGCCATCTGCCATCAGTGCTATCTGCCCGTGCCACCTGCCCGTGCCATCTGCCATCAGTGCTATCTGCCCGTGCCATCTGCCCGTGCCATCGGTGCCATTTGCCATCCGTGCCATCTGCCCGTGCCAGCTGCCATTAGTGCTACCTGCAATTAGTGTAATTTGCCATCAGTGTCACCTGCCAGTGCAATCTCCCATCAGTGCCACCTGCCAGTGCAATCTACCATCAGTGCCACCTGCCTGTGCCATCTGCCTGTGCCACCTGCCATCAGTGCTATCTGCCCGTGCCACCTACCCGTGCCATCTGCCATCAGTGCCATCTGTCATCAGTGCCATCTGTCATCAGTGCTATCTGTCATCAGTGCTATCTGCCCGTGCCAGCTGCCATTAGTGCTACCTGCCATCAGTGCCATCTGCCATCAGTCCGTGCCATTTGCCATCAGTGCCACCTGTCAGTGTCATCAGTGCCAACAATGGCTAAAAGATCCTTTTCACTTGAGGAGGCATATGAAATTATGGCGGCTGACGAGAGCAACGGGGAGCTCTGCGATTCGGATTCCCCTGAAAATTCCGACAACGAATCTGACGTCACCTATGAGCCGATAGTCAGCAGTGGAGAAGAGACATCCGAGGAGGAGGAGGAGGAGTAGGAGAAGGAAGAAGAAGAGGAGGAAGAGGAAGAAGAAGAAGAGGAGGAGGGTCCACCCGCCAGAAGAAGGCGTATTGCTAAGGAGGCAGTGCCATCCACCAGCACCGCAGTGCCATCCACCAGCACCGCTGTGCCATTCACCAGTACCGCAATACCTCAGCAAGCAAGGTCACGTACCAGTGGGGTGTCACCTCAGTCCCAAAGGGTTAGGTCCCATGCCAGCCTTCCCTATTCCCTTCAGAACCCCCTGTGGCTTCCTTCTAATTCAGGAGAAGCCAACATTCCCCCCTTCAATGCCCAGCCAGGAGTCCAGGTGGACACAGAAAATTTTGCCCCGATTAACTTTTTTAATTTAATTTTCACCGACAACATGCTTGCCTCAATTGTTACCCAGTGCAATCTTTATGCAGAACAATTTATTTCCAGTAACCCCACATCCCATTATGCCCGTCCCTTCGAGTGGAGAGCCCTAACAGTGGAAGAGTTTAAAAAATTTTTGGGCCTCATATTCTGTATGGGACTAAACCACAAAAACCAGCTACGTGCCTATTGGTCAAACCGCCCCATCTACCACATGCCCATCTTTTCCTCAAAAATGCCCAGGTCCAGATATCAATTGATAATGAGATTCCTACACTACAACGACAATACCCAGTGCCCTCCCCGAAATGACCCAAGTTTTGATAAACTTTATAAAATTCGGCCACTACTTAATTATTTTTTCGAAATTTTCCCCCAGTTGTTTACCCCGGACCAACAAATATGTGTAGACGAATCCTTAGTAAAATTTTCTGGCAGGCTGGGCATAAAACAATTCATTCCCAGTAAAAGGGCGCGCTATGGGGTGAAGCTCTATAAATTATGTGACCGAGCCACGGGGTATACGTATGCCTTCAACATATACGAAGGAAAGGACAGCCAGCTACACCCCCCTAATTGTCCAGACTACGTAGGAACCAGCGGGAAAATTGTTTGGCAACTCCTGAACCCACTCCTGGAGAAAGGATACCACTTATATGTGGACAATTTCTACACAAGTTTGCCCCTGTTCCGAAACCTTTTCCAAAAAAATACCCCAGCATGCGGCACCGTGCGATCGAACCGGAAGGGCTTTCCTCAAAGTCTTGTCATCAAAAAATTAGAAAAAGGGGAGATGGCGAGTTTACGTACAGAGGAAGTTCTGGCTGTGAAATGGAGGGACAAAAGGGATGTGTACGTGCTTTCTACCATCCACAACAACACATTCGTTGAGACCAGAACGAAGAATGGGCTAATCCAGAAACCGAAATGCATTCATGACTACAATAAGTTCATGGGGGGTGTCGATTTGAATGACCAGATGCTGGAACCCTACCTTTCTACAAGAAGATCATATCAGTGGTTTTAAAAAGTTTCAATTTATTTGTTCAATTTGGCCGCGTACAACACATACAGTGCAGAAAATAAGTATTTGAACACCCTGCTATTTTGCAAGTTCTCCCACTTGGAAATCATGGAGGGGTCTGAAATTGTCATCGTAGGTGCATGTCCACTGTGAGAGACATAATCAAAAAAAAAATCCAGAAATCACAATGTATGATTTTTTTAACTATTTATTTGTATGATACAGCTGCAAAGAAGTATTTGAACACCTGTCTATCAGCTAGAATTCTGACCCTCAAAGACCTGTTAGTCTGCCTTTAAAATGTCCACCTCCACTCCATTTATTATCCTAAATTAGAGGCACCTATTTGAGGTCATTAGCTGCATAAAGACACCTGTCCACCCCATACAATCAGTAAGAATCCAACTACTAACATGGCCAAGACCAAAGAGCTGTCCAAAGACACTAGAGACAAAATTGTACACCTCCAAAAGGCTGGAAAGGGCTACGGGGAAATTGCCAAGCAGCTTGGTGAAAAAAGGTCCACTGTTGGAGCAATCATTAGAAAATGGAAATAGCTAAACATGACTGTCAATCTCCCTCGGACTGGGGCTCCATGCAAAATCTCACCTCGTGGGGTCTCAATGATCCTAAGAAAGGTGAGAAATCAGCCCAGGACTACACGGGAGGAGCTGGTCAATGACCTGAAAAGAGCTGGGACCACCGTTTCCAAGGTTACTGTTGGTAATACACTAAGACGTCATGGTTTGAAATCATGCATGGCACGGAAGGTTCCCCTGCTTAAACCAGCACATGTCAAGGCCGTCTTAAGTTTGCCAATGACCATTTGGATGATCCTGAGGAGTCATGGGAGAAAGTCATGTGGTCAGATGAGACCAAAATAGAACTTTTTGGTCATAATTCCACTAACCGTGTTTGGAGGAATAAGAATGATGAGTACCATCCCAAGAACACCATCCCTACTGTGAAGCATGGGGGTGGTAGCATCATGCTTTGGGGGTGTTTTTCTGCACATGGGACAGGGCGACTGCACTGTATTAAGGAGAGGATGACCGGGGCCATGTATTGCGAGATTTTGGGCAACAACCTCCTTCCCTCAGTTAGAGCTTTGAAGATGGGTCGAGGCTGGGTCTTCCAACATGACAATGACCCGAAGCACACAGCCAGGATAACCAAGGAGTGTCTCTGTAAGAAGCATATCAAGGTTCTGGCGTGGCCTAGCCAGTCTCCAGACCTAAACCCAATAGAGAATCTTTGGAGGGAGCTCAAACTCTGTGTTTCTCAGCGACAGCCCAGAAACCTGACTGATCTAGAGAAGATCTGTGTGGAGGAGTGGGCCAAAATCCCTCCTCCAGTGTGTGCAAACCTGGTGAAAAACTACAAGAAACGTTTGACCTCTGTAATTGCAAACAAAGGCTACTGTACCAAATATTAACATTGATTTTCTCAGGTGTTCAAATACTTATTTGCAGCTGTATCATACAAATAAATAGTTAAAAAAATCATACATTGTGATTTCTGGAATTTTTGTTTTGATTATGTCGCTCACAGTGGACATGCATCTACGATGACAATTTCAGACCCCTCCATGATTTCCAAGTGGGAGAACTTGCAAAATAGCAGGGTGTTCAAATACTTATTTTCTGCACTGTATGTGATATATCGTAAATCCACTCCAAGACCCAAACCCTACCTTTTCTACCTGGAGGAAATCACCACTGCCCTTTTATACCCCAGCAACCCACCAGCATACATTCGATCCGATGTGGTTAGCCGACTCAACGAGCGCCACTTTCCAGATAAACTCCCTCCCAGACCAACAGGCCATAAATGCCAAAAAAGATGCAAGGTGTGCTCCAAAGCAGGAGTGAGAAGAGACACCATTTATTATTGTCCTAAATGCCCTTCCCAACCAGCCCTCTGCGTAGTTGGTTGTTTCGCCCGTTACCATACCTCACTAAATTATTAGTCACTTTCTGCCATTTACCTTCACACCCCTTATACCTCTGCTTATGACCCCGGCTTGTTATTTGACCACGATTCTGCCTACCGATTCTGTTTATACCTCTGCCTGATCTGGAACTGACCCTGGACTGTTATTTGACCACGCTTATGCCTACCGATTCTGTTTATACCTCTGCCTGATCTGGAACTGACCCTGGACTGTTATTTGACCACGATTATGCCTAACGATTCTGTTTATACCTCTGCCTGATCTGGAACTGACCCTGAACTGTTTGACCATTCTTTTTGCCTGCCTCTTGGACTGATCTTTTACCCTGCCAGTGGACTAGTGGGATTCATAGCACAGGGGTCTCACATATGTGAGGGGCTCCAGAATTTGTTTTTCTGGATGAAGAAAACAATTGTTTTTGTTTTCTCATTCTAGATTAGGGTCTGGTTGCCCGGAGGCTTCAAAGAGATTTGGGTGGGAGAAGCCTCCACCCCTGTCCCCATTCTGTCCTGAACGAGGCCCTACTTCTGCCTGTAGGACCTATACCATCATGCCTCTGCCTGGTGCATGAACTGACCACCTGCACTAACCCTGACGGGACAGTATCCCTGCCTGGACAATTGTGTATGCCGTTGCTGACCAAGTCCCTGCCTGCTGCCTGGACCAGTGCTATCCTGCTGTGTAGAACTGCGCTACTATTACCACAGGTAATCTTTTGTTTACGCTTTGCTCAGCATAATGTATTTTGGGGTGTAACTCTTGGTATGTGCATGCTATGTGTCTCTGGAACACCGGACCGTGTTCCTTGCATGTTTGATCTCTGTATGTGGTCAGGCTGTGTAGAAGTCTCACACATGGGGTATCGTTTTACTCAGGAGGAGTAGCAGAATGTATTTTGGGGTGTCATTTTTGCTATCTAAATGCTATGTGTTGGAAATATCTTAGAAACGCACAACTTTGTGTAAAAAAAATGCGTTTTCATTTTTTTTTCCACGTGTTCCAAAAACTTCTGGAAAACAATGAACCGTTCAAAAGACTCATTATGCCTCATAGATTATACGTTGGGGTGTTAGCTTTCCAAAATGGGGTCATTTTGTGGGTAATTTCATTATCCTGGTGTTCCAGGGCCTTCAAAAGTGTAATAGGTAGTCAACTAGTTAGATGTGCAATTTATGCTCCTAAAACCCCGGATGGCGCTTCCTGCATGTTGGGCCTCCGTATGTGGCCAGGCAGTGAAAAAGTCTCACACATGGGGTATCGTTTTACTCAGGAGGAGTAGCAGAATGTATTTTGGGGTGTCATTTTTGCTATCTAAATGCTATGTGTTGGAAATATCTTAGAAACGGACAACTTTGTGTAAAAAAAATGCGTTTTCATTTTTTTTCCACGTGTTCCAAAAACTTCTGGAAAACAATGAACCGTTCAAAAGACTCATTATGCCTCATAGATTATACGTTGGGGTGTTAGCTTTCCAAAATGGGGTCATTTTGTGGGTAATTTCATTATCCTGGTGTTCCAGGGCCTTCAAAAGTGTAATAGGTAGTCAACTAGTTAGATGTGCAATTTATGCTCCTAAAACCCCGGATGGCGCTTCCTGCATGTTGGGCCTCCGTATGTGGCCAGGCAGTGAAAAAGTCTCACACATGGGGTATCGTTTTACTCAGGAGGAGTAGCAGAATGTATTTTGGGGTGTAATTTGTGGTATGCACATGCCATGTCAGAGAAATAAGCTATTACAATGACAATTTTGAGAACATTTTTAAATAAAAAATAAAAATCTTAATTTTGCAAAGTATTGTGGGAAAAAATTACAACTTCAAATACCTCACCATGCCTCTTAATAAATACCTTGGAATGTTTACTTTCCAAAATGGGGTTATTTGGGGGGAATTTGTACTTTTTTTTATCAAAGACATGTAGCAGTATAAATTGTGGCCAAAATTTATGAAGAAAAATTAATAATTTGCAAAATTTTATCACAGAAACTAAGAAAAAATCTTTTTTTTTCAAAATTTTCGGTCTTTTTTTATTAATAGTGCAAAAAATAAAAAACCCAGAGATGATCAAATACCACCAAAAGAAAGCTCTATTTGTGGGAAGAAAAGGACAAAAAAATCATTTAGGTATAGTGTTGCATGACTGAGTAATTATCATTCAAAGTGTGAGAGTGCTGAAAGCTGAAAATTGCTCTGGGCAGAAAGGGTGTTTAAGTGCCCAGTAAGCAAGTGGTTAATGGCTGTGTGTTGAGTTATTTTGAGGGGACAACAAATTTACACTGTTATACAAGCTGCACACTCACTACTTTACATTGTAGCAAAGTGTAATTTCTTCAGTGTTGTCACAGGAAAAGATAATATAATATTTACAAAAACGTAAGGGGTGTACTGACTTTTGTGAGATACTGTACATACAATATATTATAGAATAGCTGAAAGTTCATTATTTCAATGTGTTTGTTACGGGAATATATTTACATTTGTTTTAAGTTTCTGGTAAGTATTGTTTACTTCTGTTTTCAGAGATTAAAGGAAGTGTACAGTAATTATGGTTCATGAACTGTGCTTTGCATCATGACTCACTTTCATCAGCTGTTTTCTCATGAAAAGTTGAGGCAATAATGTTTTAGCAGCATATTTAAGGATAAACAATATATGAAGTGCTCGTTGTGAAATTGCGTGCGTTCCCTACCACCAAAAAAATGTGCTTTATTTCAGCAGATAGGCAGGGTTGCCATTCGTTTTTACATTGGCAGCCATGGTGCCCTTTTGCGTGCGCTAAAACAGTGGTCCCCCAACCGGCTGAGTGGATGAAAATTGTGCCAAGGCCTGGGGCGGGGGTTGGGGTTGGCACGTGGGCGGGGGGGGGGGGGGTAAGCGATTTTTTTTGCAGGCAATTTGTCAGCGCATTAGTTCTATTATTACATTGTAGTAATAAATTACATAGTTCAACTTACCATAATGTCACTTGCCACGTCACCTGCCACAAGATGCAGAATGTCACTTGCCACGTCACCTGCCACAAGATGCAGAATGTCACTTGCCACATTACCTGCCACCAGATGCAGAATGTCACTTGCCACGTCACCTGCCACCAGATGCAGAATGTCACTTGCCACATCACCTGCCACCAGATGCAGAATGTTACTTGCCACTTTACCTGCCACCAAATGCAGAATGTCACTTGCCACATCACCTGCCACCAGATACAGAATGTTACTTGCCACATCACCTGCCACCAGATACAGAATGTTACTTGCCACATCACCTGCCACCAGATGCAGAATGTCACCTGCCACCAGATGCAGAATGATATTTGCCACGTCACCTGCCACCAGATGCTGAATGTTACTTGCCACGTCACCTGCCACCAGATGCAGAATGTTACTTGCCTCATCACCTGCCACCAGATGCAGAATGTCACCTGCCACCAGATGCAGAATGTTACTTGCCACGTCACCTGCCACTAGATACAGAATGTTACTTGCCACATCACCTGCCACCAGATACAGAATGTTACTTGCCACATCACCTGCCACCAGATGCAGAATGTCACTTGCCACATCACCTGCCACCAGATACAGAATGTTACTTGCCACATCACCTGCCACCAGATGCAGAATGTCACCTGCCACCAGATGCAGAATGTTACTTGCCACGTCACCTGCCACCAGATGCTGAATGTTACTTGCCACGTCACCTGCCACCAGATGCAGAATGTTACTTGCCACATCACCTGCCACCAGATGCAGAATGTCACCTGCCACCAGATGCAAAATGTCACCTGCCACCAGATGCAGAATGTCACCTGCCACGTCACCTGCCACCAGATGCTGAATGTTACTTGCCACGTCACCTGCCACCAGATGCAGAATGTCACTTGCCACATCACCTGCCACCAGATACAGAATGTTACTTGCCACATCACCTGCCACTAGATGCAGAATGTCACCTGCCACCAGATGCAGAATGTCACCTGCCACCAGATGCTGAATGTCACTTGCCACATCACCTGCCACCAGATACAGAATGTTACTTGCCACATCACCTGCCACCAGATGCAGAATGTCATCTGCCACCAGATGCAGAATGTCACTTGCCACGTCACCTGCCACCAGATGCTGAATGTTACTTGCCACGTCACCTGCCACCAGATGCAGAATGTTACTTGTCACATCACCTGCCACCAGATGCAGAATGTCACCTGCCACCAGATGCAGAATGTCACTTGCCACAAGATGCAGAATGTCACTTGCCACAAGATGCAGAATGTCACCTGCCACATTGCTTTTCACCAGATGAGAATGTCACCTGCCACCAGATGCATAATCTCACTTGCCACAAGATGCAGAATGTCACTTGCCACATTGCTTTTCACCAGATGCAGAATGTCACTTGCCACATCACCTGCCACCAGATGCGAATTGTCACTGCATTGGTGGCAGCACTGGTCCATGTGGTGGGTGCCGAATGAAGGCAGAAGATCGGTGACGCGGGGGTGGTGAGAGATGATGTCATCACCTGCCACCAGATGCAGAATGTCACCTGCCACCAGATGCAGAATGTCACCTGCCACGTCACCTGCCACCAGATGCTGAATGTTACTTGCCATGTCACCTGCCCAGGGCCAGATTAAGAACATCATGGGCCTGGTGCTGAGGATTTTGGTGGGGCCTTTTATAAATAATAAATAAATGCGTGAGAATCACAGCGCAGCAATGGAGGGCCCAGTCTGAAAATTTAAGTGTACCCTAATGTGCTAATATGCTGTGCATATTTGTACATTGTGGCATAACCTACCCCAGGGCCTTTAAAAAGTAGTAATGTCAGGAAAGTTTACTACCGCTTTAATATCACAGGATCCCAGAAACCTCTCATGGGGCCCCCTACTGACCCAGTGGCCCCTTGGGCAGTGCCTAGGTGCATAGTTGCCAACATTTAAAAAATATTTTCAGGGACACTTTTTCACAAGTGCTATATTTAGAGTAGCTGAGATCCCCTATGTTCCTCTGTACATCACAGTAGTAATCACAAAATTAAATAAGTTCTAGTAACAGAACAAATATGAGAACTGAGATTTCCTTTAGTTGAACTAACAAAAGTGTGTCCATTCTAGAGCTGGGAACATTGAGGGTATTCAGTATCATTTTAAAGAACTGTTTTTGCGGGTAAGCGACATGGCGGAGGAGTACGGATGGTATATAAGTGGGAAGTATGTGCAGGTGAGTGAGAGGAATGTGGAGGGTCTAACATTGGGCACCATGTACAGGAGAAGAGTGCAAAGGGTACGGCAAAAGGCACAATGTACAGGAGAGAAGTGTGGAGGGTATGACAGTGGGCATCATGTACAGGAGAGAAGCATGGAGGGTACGACAGTGGGCAGTATGTACAGGAGAGAAGTGTATGACAGCAGGCACTATGTACAGGAGAGGAGTGTGGAGGGTATGACAGTGGGCACTATGTATAGGAGAGGAGTGTGGATGGTATGATAGTGGGCACTATGTATAGGAGAGGAGTGTGGAGGGTATAACAGTGGGCAATATGTATAGGAGAGGAATGTGGAGGGTACGACAGTGGGCACTATGTACAGGCGAGAAGTGTATGACAACAGGTACTATGTACAGGAGAGGAGTGTGAAGAGTATGACAGTGGGCAGTTTGTACAGGAGAGGAGTGTGAAGGGTATGACAGTGGGCAGTTTGTACAGGAGAGGAGTGTGAAGAGTATGACAGTGGGCAGTTTGTACAGGAGAGGAGTGTGAAGGGTATGACAGTGGGCAGTTTGTACAGGAGAGGAGTGTGAAGAGTATGACAGTGGGCAGTTTGTACAGGAGAGGAGTGTGAAGAGTATGACAGTGGGCAGTATGTACAGGAGGAGTGTGGGGGTATGACAGTGGGCAGTATGTACAGGAGGAGTGTGGGGGTATGACAGAGGGTAGTATGTACCAGAGAGAAGTGTGGAGGGTATGATGGGGCAGTATGTACAGGAGAGAAGTGTGGAGGGTATGACAGTGGGCAGTATGTACAGGAGAGGAATGGGGATGGTATAATAGTGGGCACTATGTATAGGAGAGGAGTGTGGAGGGTGCGACAGTGGGAAGTATGTACAGAAGAGGAGTCTATGACAGCAGGCACTATGTACAGGAGAGGAGTGTGGAGGGTATGATAGTGGGCACTATGTACAGGAGAGGAGTGTGGAGGGTATGATAGTGGTCACTATGTACAGGAGAGGAGTGTGGAGAGTATGACAGTGGGCACTATATATAGGAGAGGAGTGTGGAGGGTATGACAGTGTGCACTATGTACAGGAGAGGAGTGTGGAGAGTATGACAGACTATGTACAGGAGTGGAAGGATGTTTAGGGACTGCGTAGTGGTTAAGTGGGTCATACATGAATTGAAATTACACCAATTATGCAGAGACCAGCCATAGTCGATCTATGTATGGGCTAGCTTTTTTTACACAAGTCAATCTATTAATCGACTTGAGTACAACCAGCCTGTTTTTCCAAAAACAATCAGTGCTGCCAGCTATAGATAGCAACACTGATCATTGTACTTACAGGCAGAACACAATAACACTACAGGAGTGATTCCCCCATCTACAGGTAAGCAGGTGAGAGGGTGTGTGGGGACAGGCTGGGGAGAGATACCAGTCAGTGGCTGGGTAGGCCCTGGCTAGTATCAGAGCCAGATACACACTGGTTACATACGTCGCGATCGTTAGAGCGAGAGCAATAATTCTAGCACTAGACTTCCTCTGTAACTCTAAACATGTAACCTAAAAGATGTTTAAAGCATCGCTTAGGATACCAAAAAAAAAAAAAAATCGTGCTAACTTTAGTGTTTTTTTTTTAATGTATGAGTTTATTTCCAAAAAAAAACATGTTTGAAAAATTGCTGCGCAAATACAGTACCGTGCTAGAGCTGCACAATTAATCGTTAAAATTGTGATCTTGATTCAACCCCCCTGACATCTCCAATGCAGAGTTTGCTGATTCTTTCATATAACAAGTGGAGAGACTTTCAGCTGTCAAAAGAAAATATCTGGGCAGTCTGCCAAGTTCTTAGCAGGAAACATTGTAACTAACGCTTTCTTCTTATATCAAATGGATAAACTTCTGTGTGTAAAGAAAATATCCAACTGTCTGCCAAGTTTGTAAACAACATGAAACATTGTAACCAACTTCCTTTTTAGATCAAATTTCTGTGTGTAAATGCAAGAAATGTAACCACTTAAAGTCCAACACTTGTTTAAGTTAAAAAGCAATATTTTTTGCTAGAAAATGACTTGGAACCACCAAACATTATATATATTTTAGCAGAGATAAAAATGGCAATTGCTGCAATGTTTTATGTCACACTGCATTTGCCCACTTCAATTAATAATAAAAAACATAAAAACAAAACAGTAAAGTTAGCCCATTTTTTTTTTTTTCATTTTAATGTGAAAGATGATGTTATGCCGCACGAATCGTGAGAGAATTGTGATCTATCTTCCAAGCAAAAAAATTGCAGTTGTCATTTTAGCCAGAATCGTGCAGCTCTATACCGTGCAACATAAAAAGTTACAAAGACCATCATAGAGTAATTTTCTAGCAAAAAACAAATGATGATTTTTTTTTCTCAGTCTGCTCTGGTGTGTCAGCTTGTATTTATAATGGCTGCTCTGTATGTAGCTTCTGACAGGCTGTGCAAGCACCCCCGTATCTCCGGAACCATAAATGATAGCCATCCCATATTTTGACCCATTGTGGGGAAGGTCTTCAACTGACTACCCCCCAAATGTGGGGTTTCTGTGACCTCTGGTCATCGAGCTACAACCCCCGAAGTCGATCTAAAAAAATAATAAAAAAAAACTTTTTTTTTGGGGGCAAATGGGCCAATCTTGAGAAAGGGGCCTGGAGCTGCAGCTCCATCAGCCCCTCTGTTAATCCGGCCCTGCACCTGCCACCAGATGCAGAATGTCACTTGCCACATCACCTGCCACCAGATGCAGAATGTCACTTGCCACATCACCTGCCACCAGATGCAGAATGTCACTTTCCACATCACCTGCCACCAGATACAGAATGTTACTTGCCACATCACCTGCCACCAGATGCAGAATGTCACCTGCCACCAGATGCAGAATCAGGGCCGGTGCAAGGCGTTTTGACACCCTAGGCGATACCAAATTTTGCGCCCCTACGCACGCTCTGCCCCTCACTAAAAAGCCGTGGTGCACAGGCTTGCATATGGACCCGGCCCGAAGACAAAAAGTGGATGTGTGTGGGGGGACAGATGTGTGTCCCCCACCCACACACATATCTGCCCCCCCCACAAACTTATCTGTCCCCCCCTGCACGTCTGTGTCCCCCTCTGTACACAGTGCAATGCACTATTAACTTAAAAGCAGAGTCAATGATTTATTGCTGCCTGTGTTTTCACTATACCTGAGCCAGCAGCTGGTGATTACTTTACTCTAGGAAAGTTGCGCTGGAGAGATGGAGGGAGGGATGGACATAGAAGGAGGGAGGGATGGAGATGGAAGGATGGGGCTCTGTACAGATATGGAGGGATGGAAGGAAGGAGTGAGGGATGGAGATGGAAGGATGTAGGGAGGGATGGAGATGGAAGGATGGGGTTCTGTACAGAGATGGAGGGATGGATGGACATAGAAGGAGGGAGGGATGGAGATGGACGGATGGGGCTCTGTACAGAGATGGAGGGATGGAAGGAAGGAGTGAGGGATGGAGATGGAAGGATGTAGGGAGGGATGGAGATAGGAGGATGGAGTTCTGTACAGAGATGGAGGGAGGGATGGAAAGAGAAGGAGGGAGGGATGGAGATGGAAGGATGGGGCTCTGTACAGAGATGGAGGGATGGAAGGAAGGAGTGAGGGATGGAGATGGAAGGATGGGGTTCTGTACAGAGATGGAGGGATGGAAGGAAGGAGTGAGGAATGGAGATGGAAGCATGTGGGGAGGGATGGAGATGGAAGGATGCTGTACAGAGATAGAGGGATGGAAGGAGGGAGTGAGGTATGGAGATGGAAGGAGGGAGGGATGGAGTTGGAAGGATGGGGTTCTGTACAGAGATGGAGGGATGGAAGGAAGGAGTGAGGGATGGAGATGGAAGGATGTAGGGAGGGATGGATATGGAAGGATGGGGTTGTGTACAGAGATGGAGGGATGGAAGGAAGGAGGGAGGAATGGAGATAGAAGGATGGAGGGAGAGATGGGAGGATGTGGCTCTGTATAGAGATGGAGGTATGGAAGGAAGGAGTGAGGGATGGAGTTGGAAGGATGGGGTTTTGTACAGAGATGGAGGGATGGAAGGAGTGAGGGATGGAGATGGAAGGATGTAGGGAGGGATGGAGATGGAAGGATGGGGTTCTGTTCAGAGATGGAGGGATGGAAGGAAGGAGGGAGGAATGGAGATAGAAGGATGGAGGGAGAGATGGGAGGATGTGGCTCTGTATAGAGATAGAGGGAGGGAAAGAGGGAGGAATGGAGTTGGAAGGATGGGGTTCTGTACATAGATGGAGCGATGGATTGACATAGAAGGAGGGAGGGATGGAGATGGAAGGATGGGGTTCTGTACAGAGATGGAGGGATGGAAGGAAGGAGGGAGGAATGGAGATAGAAGGATGGAGGGAGAGATGGACATAGAGGGAGGGAGGGATGGAGATGGAAGGATGGGGCTCTGTACAGAGATGGAGGGATGGAAGGAAGGAGTGAGGGATGGAGATGGAAGGATGGAGGGATGGAGTTGGAAGGATGGGGTTCTGTACAGAGATAGAGGGATGGATGGACATAGAAGGAGGGAGGGATGGAGATGGAAGGATGGGGCTCTGCACAGAGATGGAGGGATGGAAGGAAGGAGTGAGGGATGGAGATGCAAGGAGGGAGGGATGGAGTTATGTACAGAGATGGAGGGATAGAAGGAAGGAGTGAGGGATGAAGATGGAAGGATGTAGGGAGGGATGGAGATGGAAGGATGGGGTTCTGTACTGAGATGGAGGGATGGAAGGAAGGAGGGAGGAATGGAGATAGAAGGATGGAGGGAGAGATGGGAGGATGTGGCTCTGTATAGAGATGAAGGGATGGAAGGAAGGAGTGAGGGATGGAGATGGAAGAAGGGAGGGATGGAGTTGGAAGGATGGGGTTCTCTACAGAGATAGAGGGATGGAAGGAAGGAGTGAGGAATGGAGATGGAAGAATGTAGGGAGGGATGGAGATGGAAGGATGGGGCTCTGTACAGAGATGGAGGGATGGAAGGAAGGAGTGAGGGATGGAGGTGGAAGGAGGGAGGGATGGAGTTCTGTACAGAGATGGAGGGATGGAAGGAAGGAAGGAAGGAGTGAGGGATGGAGATGGAAGGAGGGAGGGATGGAGTTGGAAGGATGGGGTTCTGTACAGAGATAGAGGGATGGGTGGACATAGAAGGAGGGAGGGATGGAGTTGGAAGGATGGGGTTCTGTACAGAGATAGAGGGATGGGTGGACATAGAAGGAGGGAGGGATGGAGTTGGAAGGATGGGGCACTGTACAGAGATTGAGGGATGGAAGGAAGGAGGGAGGAATGAAAATAGAAGGAGGGATGGGAGGATGTGGCTCTGTATAGAGATGGAGGGATGGAGATGGAAGGATGGGACCCTGTATAGAGATGAGAGGATAGAGAGAGAGAGAGAGAGTGGAAGGCTGGGGCTCTGTATAGAGAAAGATGGAGGGATGGAGATGAAAATATGGAGGGAAGGATGGAGATGTATGAAGGGAGGGAGGGATGGAGATGGAAGAATCAAGGTAGGGATGGGGCTCTATACAGAGATTGAAGGATGGAGAGAGGGATGAAAGGATAGAGGGAGGGAGGGATGGATGGAGATGGAATGATGGAGGGAGGGAGAGATGGAGATGAAAGGATTGAAGGAGGGATGGAGAGGGAAGGATGGAGGAATGGGGTCTGTAAAGAGATGAAACGATGGAGGGAGGGAGAGATGGAAGGATAGGGCTCTGTATAGAGATGAAAGGATGGAGGGAGGGAGAGATGGAGATGAAAGAATGGAGGGAGGGATGGAGAGGGAAGGAGGGAGGATGGGGTCTGTATAGAGATGGAAGGAGGGAGGGAGGATGGAGATGAAGGCGGTGGGAAGGAGGGCAGTAGGAGGAAGCAGACAGGGAGGGTGAGAAGCGGTTGCTGCTGCTGCTGGTAGAAGTCCGGGGGATAGGAGCAGGCAGAGCTGTGTTGTCTTTGGCCACGGAAGCTTCCTTCCTGTGTAGCCCGACATCTCTCACCTTCAGCTCGGCTCCTGTCTCCTCCTCCCGCCGGCTCTCCATGCTGAAATCTGGGCCGTTCCCTGGGTGTGACACCAGATCCCGGGCGCCCAGGAGGAGGGGGGAGCAGATATAGCAGGGCTCCTCATCCCGGCTCTCTCCGCTCATCTCCTCACTGCCGTCGCTACTAGGGCGGCACTGCAGGCTGGGAATAGAGCGATTCGTCCGGGATGTAGTCACAGGCGCAACCGCCCCCTAGCCTGGCGGCTGCCGCCAATCCGCCATAAATCATGTATTTAAGAAAAATGCCGGTATTTTAATAATCTTAATCCGGATTTTGCCGCCTCCCCTACCTTGGCGCTCTAGGCTGCCGCCTGACCCGCCTATTGCTAGCGCCGGTCCTGTGCAGAATGTCACTTGCCAAGTCACCTGCCACCAGATGCTGAATGTCACCTGCCACATTGCTTTTCAGCAGATGAGAATGTCACCTGCCACCAGATGCATAATCTCACTTGCCACAAGATGCAGAATGTCGCTTGCCACATTGCTTTTCACCAGATGCGGAATGTCACTTGCCACATCACCTGCCACCAGATGCGAATTGTCACTGCATTGGTGGCAGCACTGGTCCATGTGGTGGGTGCCGAATGAAGGCAGAAGATCGGTGACACGGGGGTGGTGAGAGATGATGTCATCTCTCTGCTCCCTGCGCACCTCCTTCATTGACACTGAAAGGGCAGAAGAGCAGCAATGCAGGATGGCGGAGACAGATCATGTCATCTCTGCTGGTCCGCTCACTTATCTCTTCCATCCTGTGCTAATATCCTGGCCGCCCAGCTGTCTTATTCCGGCTGCCAGCTCTCTCATGCCGCCCATCCACACCCACGGCCCAGCTGTAGTAAGGCCATGGCCCGGTAGTGGGCCATGGCCCAGGGGTTGATGACCCCTGCGCTAAACTACGCGGTGCTGCAGCACTATGCGGTTCAGTGCTGCACGGTTTAAAAAAAAAGGGTCAGGGGCTGCTTTTACCATGCTTCTCACATGTAGCGCAGCACATTGGAATGAATAGGCTTCTGTACCCACAACATGCATACGCAAATGCACTTGCACATATCAGAGCTTTAGTTAATAGATACATAAAATTGAGGAGCGGCAACCTAATTATCTAAAGTAAAATTATGGCTTCCTTCATGAAAAAAAATTGTGCTGCAGCTCTTAAAATGGTTAGGCTTACCTGTAGCCACCCAGGATATCTCCTAAACCTGTACAGTGTAGGAGATATCCCCCAATGTCATCGGCATATGCACACTGGGGAAAACTAAAGCAATGGCAGGTTTGTGCCGTTGCTTCAGTCCACGTGCTGTTACCGGCGGGTCCCAAACACATGCGCAGAAGTTACGTAATTGCGGCTCTGGCCAATCTCAGCGCCAGAGCCACGATACCCGGGAGTAACCGCTGGGAGAGATGCTGCCGCTGGAGGGGGGGGTGGGGCGAGGACGGCTGCGGGGGCTTTCGATCTAAGGTAAGTAATTCATGCTATGCCTTCTAGCTCATTATGCCTTTGACTTGCAGGGGTTTTTTTTTTTAATAGAGGGTTTACAACCACTTTAATCATAAGTGCAAAAGTCCAAAATACAAACACATGCTCGGAAGCAATGTTTACCAAACACAACATTAGCAGAAGGTGCCCAAAGAGTGGCGCTAAAGAGCTGAAAAAACAAATTGTTTAGGGTTTGTTGGCCAACAATTGTGTGCCGTTTGTATGCAAGACAAATTCCTGGCCAACACTCTTTGTACAAAAGTCCTACGCTTTGTCCGATCGTGTGTATGAGGCTTAACAGCTTAGACAACTGCAGCCAGCAACCCTGCTGGGAAGCCATAGTCCAGTCTGAATCATTATTGTTATTGACTGCACATTGAAGCATTAATATCTTTCATTCATGGCACTTACTTGAGAATTGACTTGCTTATTCAGTTTGTGTACAGCTTTTTGATTGTGTAACTGTGTACTATGTGCTGATAAAGTCTCTGCCCTTTGTTAACTAATAACTGAATTTTCATGGATGTTTTTTGATGTCTGTAATTCGCTATATGTCTTTTCAATAAGGACCAACCTTGTTTGTAAAAGAAAGTGTGGTTCGGGTCAATAGTGATACTGTATATGATTATGCCTCCATTTTAATGGACCTGACACTATTCCAGCCAGGGCCAGATTTCCCACAAGGCCACCAAGGCCGGGCCTCAGGGCATCAGGGGGTGCAAGGGCAGCACCGCAGCAACAGCATAGTCCCCACCCTCTTCCCCCTCCCAGGTGCGGAGGGTGACTCCCTGTACGTCGTATGCTGGTGATGTCAGAGCTCCGTTGCTAGGAGAACAGAGAAGCAACGGATGCAAAGAGTTTGGGAGCGATGTGAGATGGTCGGAGCGATCGAGATGAGCCTTTCCTTCTATCTGTCTCACTTATAGGGGCTGTCAGTGCGGTCATGTTGGAGTCAGTGGCCCCTCATTAATATTTCATGGCGGCTGAGTGTAGAAATAGTGTATGTATTGTTCTGGGCTCCATGTACCCTGTGATCAGGATGGGCTCAGCCTATATGAGACCCCATCAGAGATGTCATCCTGGGGAGCAGTGTATAGGGGACTGCTGTAATTGCTGTGTGTGTGTCTACATTGTACCAGGGCTCCTTCACACTTCACACTTCTTTTGGGGGTTCACTTACACTTGTGTTTTTTCTGCAGAGGCAGTGGCTACAATGCTTTGCAATTATATTGTGCTGCAATTGCCCTGCAAAAATCCTGTTGTCCCGGTGTCCTGCCGAAAAAGTTCCCCCGGCAGATAAGGACCCCCCCTGTACTGCGCAGGCGCGGCGCATGCACAGTACGAACCTCAACGGAGCCTACGAAGATGTATTTGGCTGGGGATTTTTAATGTCATTTTATATATTTATTTATTTTTGACCCAATTTCTATCACATGGGGGGGCTCAGAAGCCCCCTATGTGATGGTGTGTGGGGGAGCGGCATTGAAGGACCCGGCCTTGGGGCGGCAAAGGGAGTAAATATGGGCCTGATTCCAGCTTCCACCACAATCTGCCAATTGGCATCTCAACATGACCCTACTACACTAATCTTAGAGAACCACTCTGCACACATTCTCTGTACAAAGCATCTTCCAATGAGGGTAAGGAGATCTTTCTATGTGTAAGGAAATAAATGTAGCCATTCCCTAGCCCATCCTTTCAGATCTCAGAAAGTACAAACCCATTGTCATAGACCCCTGTACTCAAGAAGAGTCTGTCTGCCATATATGCTTCCTTTGTGCGGTACCAGCCCACCCAGTCACTTGTTGGGACATTCGTGTAGGGTGGAAAACATCAGACTGTGTATTCAAACACAGACATATACACCCAGGGGACCATCCCCCCTTCTTTGAATTATGACACAGGGGCAGGTTAAACTACATTCAGTAACAAGAGACACATACTGTAGGTGCATTCAACTTTCCAACAGTAGACCGTCTTATCAGCACGCAGGGCTGTTTGAAAAATTCCCCTCTCCCTCCACCCTGTCCTCAGTCTACATGCTGAAAATGGTTTTATTAACATGTATGCCAATCCACATAAGCATATACATCCCATAATAATTTGCTGCCAAGGCAGACACAAACAATAGAACAATGGGATACAGACACACCTCAAACGATCTAGTAAAGAGTCTACGACAGTTTATGAAACCAAGCTAATACAAAATTCCAGCTGTTTGAAAGGTAGAATTTATCTTCATATTTTTTTGAGGGGATATTGTTCAGAAATATTACTGTCCAAACTTTCAACACAAACCACACATATAGGACCCAGAATATCAAGGGTAAAAGGAAATGCGGAGTCCGGTGTGGTTGTACGTTGAGTCTGATTTATGTAGATCAGACTGGAGTTCTCGGTCACCCTGTACCCCTAATAGACACAGGGTAACTTACACATAGGAGGAGCCAGGGAACTGTACAATGAGTTTCAAGAGCTCTTTAAGGTAGTGACTTCAAAAATAGATACAAAAAATGTCACATGTCATTTTTCTTCACTCTAAAAATCCTCATCAGAGCTGATTTGACCTCTTTATTTCTCAGACTATAAATTAATGGATTAAGCATGGGGGTCACTGCTGTATACATTATGGAGAATACCACGTCTTGCTTCTCAAAGTCAACTGATGGAGGTTTCACATACATACATAAAGCAACACCATAGAAGATAATTAACACAGCAAGGTGGGATGTGCAGGTAGAGAAGGCCTTTTTCCTGCCACTGGTGGACCTAATGCCAAGTATGATAACAATTATCTTAATGTAGGAGGTTAGGCTGAGTACAAATGGGAAGAGCCCAAGGACAACACTTTCAATGTAGAGCAGTATATAAAACTGAGTACGGCTACAAGTTATCTTGGCTAGAGCTTTTATGTCACAGAAGAAATGCTGGATTTTTTTAACAGGACAGAGATCCAACTGGTACATTGAAAGAGTTAAAAACAAAGAGTTGAGACATCCAATTGCCCAGGTGCCCAGTAACAGAAAGACATTTTTTGCCTTATTCATGATCATGTGATAGTGTAAAGGTTTGCAGACAGCCACATATCGATCGTAGGCCATCAATGAGAGCAAAATGTCCTCTGTGCTGGCTGCCAACATGTAAAAATAAAGTTGTGTGAAACATTGTGTGAGTGATATTGAGTCATTCCCAGAAAGTAGAATGTCCATCAGTTTTGGCAGAGTTGATGAATTGAAAATCATATCCACAGTAGACAGATTACAAAGGAAGATGTACATAGGAGTGTGCAGACGGGCATCAATGATCACGGAGGTAACTATGATGATATTTCCCACTATACCAGTTAAATACAGCAATAGAAATACAAAGAAGAGAAAGAGGTGGTTTTCCTTAGTATTGGCAAATGCTGTTAAGTGAAAGTCATATGTACTATTATCCATTAGACTGTACTCTGGATTCATGTGTATTTGGCTTCCTAATTAAGAAAAACGTTGTGAATTGGGTTGTTCCAACAAAAATGTTGTACCTAGCATAGAGTTTTCCATATATAAGATCTTAGCTATTGAACAGCAGGTAATTGAATGTCTTTTATCCGTGTCAGAAGATTTAGAAGATCTAATAGTGGGGGGGTGGATAAGCCACAGACAATATTTTTAATGTTTGGTGTCAGTCTGTTTTATAACCCTGGAGGATATACGGTATAGAACCTATACTAGTATAAGGGAGGCACTTAATAATCATTGCAGAGTAGAAACATCTACCTATTAAGAGAAAAGGCTGACTGGTAGGCCATTTAATTTTCAATGTCAAACTAGGTAAAAGGTTAAGTTTACTTATCAAAAAAATATGCATTTTATTTTTTTCTTAGGGACCTGTAAAGCAGCGGGCCCCAACCTTCTTGGCACCAGAGACCAGTTTCATGACAGCTAATTTTCCCAGAGAAGGGAGTGGGGTGGTTGTGGTGGCAGGGTCGGAGGATGGGATATTCAGTCCTCAGCAGGGCTTTGTTTCAGGGGGAACTTGGGGGAACTCAGTTCCACCACCTTTGGCTCAGATCCTTTGGTGCCCGCTCACCACAATCACTTGTAAACACAGAAGTCCGGTTTCTGCGTTTACAAGTGACAGCTCTGCACTCTGTGTGTAACCCCACTGAACTCTGCACTCTGTATGTAATGCAATCCTCGTATTTAATGCCCCTGTAAGACCCTTCTACTGTTTGTGAAATCTGAACGGGGTCGTGGTTGAGTTCCTGCACCTATTTTCTGAGAAAAAAAGCTCTGGTCCTCAGTATCTCGTCACTCCACAACTCCCCCTTTACAGCACAGTCCCCCCTTTATATCAGTGTCCAAAGTTCCCTTTTACGTCACAGTTCCCCCTTTAACCACTTGCCTACTGGGCAATGTCACTCCTTTCTGCCAATTTTCAGCTTTCAGCACTCTCACACTTTGAATGACAACCACGGCCATGCAACCCTGTACCTAAATAACATTTGTACACAACCAGAGCTTTTTTTGGTGGTATTTAATCACTGCTGAATTGTTTATTTTTTACTAAAGAAATGTTATTCTTAGTTTGTCAGTACATTTTAAATAAGTAATTGTTCTCCTTGACTGATGTGCGCTGATGAGGCAGGACTGATTAGGTGGCACTAATGAGTACTGATAGGCAGCACTGATGGGCATTGGTGGGCAGCACTGATGAGCAGCCACTGAAAGGCAGCACTGACTGGCATCAAAAATGGGCACTGATTAATGTCACTGATGGGCACTGCTGAGGCTTTACTGAAAGCAGGGCACTGATAAACACCCTGATTATCTGTGCAGGTCTCCCCTGTAAGGAGATGCCACTGATCGACTCTCCTCTCATTTTGTCAGGCGAGGTGTGAGGCAAGGAGAGACAATAAACATAATTTTTGCATTTATATGTGACCGCGTCATTGACACTTTACCGAGATGATGGTCGTGTTGTTCCCTAGGAACACGCTGCGCTCCCCTGTGGTTGCATAATAGTGGCAGTTGTGAGAATGAGAGCTGCACCGCTCCACTGTCATTTGAGGTGAGAAGTGGTTAAAGCAATCCCACAGTGTTTAAAGTGGTTGTAAACCCCTATTTTTCACTTTTACCTATAGGTAAGCCTATAATAAGGCTTACCTGTAGGTATAAAAAATATCTCCTAAACCTGTACGGTTTAGGAGATATTCCCCTCGCAATGCACCACTGATTGCAGCGGCGCATGCGCAGGGGGGAATCCACTGCGAAAGGACCGGCAGCCGCCGGACCTTGCCGATTTAAAAATCTCCCACATGCGCGGGAGTGATGTCATCGCCACTCCAGCCAATCACAGCGCTGGTGCGGCGATTCCCGGAAGACACGCAGGAGCAAGATGACATCTCGCTCGGCGTGGACCAGGTAAGTGTTCTTCACCTCATTCCGAGGTAAGTATTTCATAATCAGCTAGTATGCGGTGCATACTAGCTGATTATGGCTTTTGCCTTGCAGGTTCAAAAAAAAATAAAAAAAAATGATATATGCGGTTTACAACCGCTTTAAGAATGATTAAGATATTTGACAATATTGTCATCTTATTGGGAGAAAGAACATGTAGTGTGATGTCATGGTGCAAGGGACTTAAGCGGAGCGGCCAGAGCCTTGTGTGCTAATCTGTGGGAGGGGAGCAAGGCAAGCAGGGAGTGGGACTGTCAGTGCTGTTTGGACTGGAGTGGACTGAAGGGAGTGGACTGAAGGAATCACCTGGCATGGAGAGAGACTGTCACTGTGACCCCTGAGGAGGGTACGTGTCGTGTTGGTGTCATCATCTGTGCTGCTGCCCACTGCTGTCACTGTCATGTGTGTGTGCCTCCTCATTCAAATTTTTTGCCCTCCAGAGTCCTGTCCCTGAGCTATATTAAAAATAAAATATGTTTTTTTTGCCAAAAAAACCTTGGCTGTGCCAGGAAATTTATGTGTGGTGTCAGTAAATTTCAGTCTGGTAGATTGGCAGCACTTAGAGATTAATACGACTTTGGACATATTGTTAATTTGGGTCACCGTTATCTTACAGTATAGATTAGTATAGATTAGGAACCTCGGCACACTAAATGTGTCATAGTCCCCTTGACTCCGTTGCATCGATAACAGGTATCACCAATAATAGGATAAATGTGATTTAAGGTGACTGGGCAATTATACCATCTCATGAATAATGTATAGTTCTTATTTTTTTGGTTGTTAGTTATGGACAATGTATGAGTTAGAGTAAACCATCTGTTCTATTGTTTTGGAGTAATAATATTAAGATCCCAAATAGCCATAAATAAAGGGAGCAAGGTATGGGACTGGCATCATTTTTTTTCTAATTTATATTATTGTATAAACAACAAAAACCTTGTTTAAAATGATGGATCTGCAAATAAAATGTTACAAATTAAGTCAAATAGCTTTTTTTTTAATTGTAAATTATCAGCATATACGATAAATGGCCCGGATTCACAAAGCACTTACGCCGACATATCTCGCGATATGCAGCGTAAGTGTAAATATGCGCCGTCGTATCTGTGCGCCGTGCCCACAGAACTAAGATACGCCTAAAAACTGACTTCATCCGACCGACATAACTTCCCTATGCCGGCGTATAGTGGGCGCATATTTACGCTGGACGCATTTGGCACTCCCATTGATTTTCAATGCAAATATGAAAATGAGGGAGATACTCGTGCTTGCGCCCAGCGCATGTTTTAAGCGATTTGCGTAAGGGTTACGTCCGGCGTAAAGTTATTCCCCATATTGAAGGCGCAACTCATGCAAAAGTATGGACCAGGGAACGAACGCCGTCTAATTTTACATAGTTTACGTAGTACGTGAATAGGGCTGGGCGTAGGTTATGTTCACGTCGTAGGCAGTAATTCGACGTATCTTAGCCAGTTGTTTCGATGTGATTATGAGCATGCACACTGGGATACGTTCAAGGTACGACGCATGCGCAGTTCATTTTAAGTACTTGTCTGAGGCTCAGCCCATCATTTGCATGGGGTCACGCTACATTTAAATGTATCACGCCCACTTCCACCTACTTTGACTTACGCCTACGACTATACGCAACGCCGGCGCAACGTTGGGAGCATTTTCTTCGTGAATTCCATGCTTCCCTCTCTGCGTGGCGCCGGCGTAGCGTATAGAAGATACGCTACAGCGGCATAAATATGCGCCGATGTATGTGAATCCAGGCCTATATATATAAATACAAAAAATATATATATGTGTGTGAATTTGTTTGTGTGTGTTTCCAACTATTTTACCATCCTTCCTAATTATCATATATTATATTTGTTATTTATACTGCAAATATTGTTAGCCAATTATTTTATTAAAAAAGTAGAAACAAATAGATGAAAATTAGCTTTTCAACACCAATATTTAAAGACCACCTGAATTTACTATTTAACCCCTTGACACCAACATAACACAAAATATGCGGCCTCGCTGCACTGGGCTTTTTTCCGGGAGGCCGCATATTCGCATATCTCCCTTTGCGCTGCCAGCGCACCGCATGGCGTGCTCCCAGCGCAGAGACTGGGGTCTCGCCGTGAGCTCCGGGCCCAGTAGTAATGATGGGGACACAGAACTCGAGATTACGGATCATCTGATCGCTGTGATAGACTCTGGCTATCACAGCGATCAGTCACTCTGAAGCCTGCCTTTATGTTTTCTTTGTCTGTGAATGGAGAAGAGAGATACATTTTATATCACTCTCTCTCTCCTTGCAGGGAAATAAAAAGTGTTTTTTCTGAACAAATCAGCAGATATCCATTACCATTTACCACCAAATGAAAGCCTGGAATTTATTTTGTAAATTTCAACTTAGAGTTCAACTAGGATTTAAGTTTACTGTAAAATGTGAAAAAACAACCATGTTTACAATTATCAAGATGGAAGATGAAAGTACATTTAATTTCAAAGATGGAAACTGGTTTCTCTTTGCGCTAATCTTCGTGAATCAGCAACTTTTTGTTGCATTGAATACGTATTCATTCTGAAGGTAGAAGATATGTGTATTTTCAACATGTCTTTTTTTACTGTATAAAAAAAATTGTAAATTCACCATGGTAAGTGATAATAGAAAACAGTTCAAACCCTTCTCAAGTAATAAATAAAATATACCTTTTAAATATTTCCAGTTGC
Organism: Rana kukunoris; assembly: GCA_029574335.1. Taxonomy (NCBI): domain Eukaryota; kingdom Metazoa; phylum Chordata; class Amphibia; order Anura; family Ranidae; genus Rana; species Rana kukunoris. Next base: position 481,712,953 of record CM056051.1, read on the forward strand.
ATATAAACACATTGCTACAAAACAATAGCACTGACTTCAATCTTGGCAATGAGAAGAAACCTCTCACAGAGAAAATAAGCCGGGGATTTTTTATATCTTGAGAACAACCAGGCTTTGTATCCCTTAGGACAAGAGGTGATTACCCGGCAGAATTTTTCTTCAGGGACAGGTGGAATATAAAAAAAAAATTGTAATGTGTGGAATTCCCTAGTTATTTTTAATTATTGACTGCTTTATGTGTATTCATAAGCTCTATGTGAGCTGATGTTTTATGTGTTTTTATATTACCATATACTGTTTTTAAGATGTTTTGTTACATTTTTATGATACTATAAAAAAGTTTCAGACACTGTTCCCATATGGTATTTCTCAGACGTGAGTGAATGTAAAATATCTGATTAATTATCTGTGCATACACATTCTTCTCAACCTTGTACAGATAATATTTGATTCCAAATATTTTATTGAAATTTTTGAAGAACAACAATAAAGAATATAACAAATTCACATTGTGTAACAAACCATAATAGATGCAATAAATACCATTAGATAGCATTGTATAAACAGATTAATAACTTTGCCATATATAGTAAGTTGTATGGAAAAGGGGAAAGGGGGGGGGGGGGGTAGGGAAAAAAGAGGGGAAGTGAAGAGAAGTGGGATAGAAATCATGCATTACAGTGTGAAATAAAAGTATAACATACAAGATAGCAAACAATCTGAGAATGTTATGAAGAAGCATTAGATAAGCGACGAAATTCTGCAGTAACCTTAAAATTCAGCCAACATGCCCATTTATCATAACATTTAGTGGGAGTGTCCTTCGTCTGACAGATTAGATTTTCCATGTCAGCAATATGTTCAATTTTTCTCAGCCATTCAGATATGGAAGGGGGAGTTCGATTTTTCCAATGAATAGGAATGCAGAGCTTAGCTGCATTAATAAGATGTGGTAGGATTGATTTTTTATAAGCAGATTGCGATAGAGAACTATGATGTAATAAATATTGATCTGCTGTAAAATTAGGGACAAAAGTTGTGATGTGAGAGATTAAATCATGAACGGCTTTCCAGAACGGTTGTATGTGGATACAGTCCCACGAAATGTGCAATAGTGTACCACGTTCAGATTCACAACGCCAACATAGAGGTGTGGAATTGGGGATAAACTTGTGAGTAACTACCGGAGTCCTGTACCATCTAGAATACACTTTGAAACTGTTCTCTTGTATCAGGACATTCAAGGAACTCTTGTGTATGTGAATGAATATACGCTTCCATTCTTCACTTGAGAGGGATATATTAAGATCCCTTTCCCATATTTGAGTAGTGTTATCGCTTTTAGGGTCATATGTAGAGAAAAAAAGGGTGTGTACAGATAATATTTAATAAAACCAAAAATGTAATATATTGCAGCTTGCCGATCATTAGATGTGCATCGCTTTATTTTCTTTGGCTTATTCCCACTGTTTTCACCTGGTGATTTGGCAGTAGACATGTGCAATTTTTTTCGTTACGAATACGTTTTCCGTCATTATTCGTTATTTTCGTTGATTCGTTAACCTACGAATAAACGAATGGTTTAGCGCAAATAATAACGAATAACGATATTTCCAAAAATAACGAATATGGAAAACTACGAAGATACGAAACTACTAAATGTAAAAGAACAACACAACGAAAGACAAAAGAAACGAAAACATAGAAATAACGAAAACACCGAACAGAAAAAAAAAATCATAATTACGAAAAATAAACGAAAATGCAAACTTACTAATATTTGAAGAACGAAAAGAAAACAACCGAAATGCCGAACAAAGTATAAAAAACGAAAAGCAAAACTAATGAAAAATAAATTATGAATCTTCGGAAAACGGAAATTAAATAATGTAAATTCACTTTCATTAGTACTGTGACCAATAGCCACTCAGCACTGTCCCTTCCCCTGAAGAGCTTCTTTCTTATGTGGCTCCTTGACCTTGTGTCTTTATCTGTGTTAGTCAATCGCAGTAAATTACGATGTTTTACAAAATTACGACGAGTAGTGTGTCGAATAAACGTAAAATGTATTTTAACAGAATTACGAATGCAATAAAATCTACAAAAGAACGTTGTTATAATCAAATGAAATTAGACACGAAAATACGAATGATCATAAAGCAACGAAGATTTATTTCTTACGAAAATACAAAACGCGGCATGATGGAAAATATAATGTAAATACGAATATCAAAACAACGAAAAATAAACCAACGTAAAAACGAATAAACGAATAAATTCATTGTAAAAATACGAACGAGGCAGAATACAACATTTAACGAAAATACTAATCTCGAATCAACGAAAAATAAACTAACATAAAAAAACGGAAACGGAAAAAAAAGTGTTACGAAAATACTAAAGAGTACGAATACGATAACTAACGTCTTACGAAATTACGACTCATTACGAATCACGATAAACGAACAGAAACGAAACAGAAATAAACAAAATTTTTTGTTGTGCACATGTCTATTTGGCAGGGTGGATTTATATGAAATTAAGTCAATTTAAATCACTAGTAAAAAGTCTTGATTTAAATCATAATTTTTAAAGAGCAACTGTCATTTCTGTCCTGGAGTGGCTCCTCCTCTGACCCACTGTTGACTCACCAACGGTCCGATTCACTTTAATAGGATGGCTGGTAATGCGGCAGTGACACAACAAGGTGAGGAATGTGGCAGCAGCAGGGGAGTGGATGCCCGCTAACAGGTACTACAAAGATGTATCTGAAATGACAGGTGCTCTTTAAATGTGAGGACTTATTCTTGCCAGTAGTTATAATCTTTAATATTTGCAAACAAAATGAAGGTTTCCTATTTAGAATTATAAGCTGTCAGGTTAGTAAAACAGCGATATCAGAACCGATTCAATCATACAGTTTGTAATGTACATAGATTTGCAAAACAATGAGATAAAGAAATATTCCTGAAGGTTTATGTCATGGTTTAATGTGAAATTGTGTGAATGCATCAATGCAGTGCATGTTATCTCAGCCTGCAGAGCTTGGATTCATTGAATGAGTTTACCAAAAATGTAAATATCGCAGAATATACATGTTACATAACTAAACTTAATTTTATGCTGAATAAACTAAATTATTACAGAATCTTAAATAGAAAACTTGCTCCAAAAGCATTTTATTAAAATAAATTTGATGAAAATCAAAAAAATCTATTTTGATTTAAATTATTATATATTTTTTTAAATTATTGATTTATATTTACCCTGTGATCGGGCCAAGAACACACCTTCTGTATTAGTGAGACGCAACTCTGGTGGGCTGAGCACAGGGTGTACAGCAGATAGCACTTGTGCGTGCTTGCACCCAAGCCCCGCTGCTGTGTCCATTGACACAGGCAATGGGACTCTGCCCCATCCCCGACCCTTCTTCGTCACTGGATTTTATTTGACAGCATTGGGAGCCAATGGCTTCTGGTGCCCCAGCAAAGCCAACAAGACCTGGAAGTGAGGGCAGAGAATAGCTGCAGACGTGCGCAGCACTGGATTAATGAGGGCTCAGGTAAGTAAAAGGGGTGGGGGGTGAGGGAGGATGCGGACACCTAAACTTTTTTTACCTTAATACAAGGAATACATTAAGGTAAAACAAATGTTTAGGCTTTACAACAACTTTAAGAGACAATGTTGCTTCCCTTCCTTCGTGATGATTTTTTTAATCCATGCCCAATACAATGCTAATGTTCCAGTGAATACAATACTGAATGCTGTATCACTTGATCTGTATATATGAAAAATATATTAATCCTACGGTACAGAGGCTGAGTATTCATAGACCCTGGGTTATAGGCCTGTACTGTCAGGTGATTGGACATTGGCAAAACTTGGATGACTCCCTACCCCGATTATCTTACCCCACTCTGTGAGTCCTCAGTTTTTTGCTAGTGTCCTAAGGTGATGGACATCTTCTTTTTTCCTTTTGCAGAAGTGCTTAGTACCTTTATAAAAGCCGTGTTTCTAGACAGTATTGTTGGGAAAGCTTGTCTAATATCACCCATATCAAGCTAAACTATTTGGCGAAAAACATTTGTAGGCTTCAGTTCAGACTAAGGCCCCTTTCACATGGGGCAGTGGAGGTGCGCTGGCGGTATAGCGCCGCTAAAAATAGCGGCGCTATACCACCGGAATTTCCCTGAGTTGCGGCCGCTAGTGGTGTGGTATTAACCCCCGCTAGCGGCCATGAAAGGGTTAATACCGCCCGCAATGCGCCTCTATAGGAAAGGCAACAAGCAGAAGAGACTTGTTTGGGCTAAAGAACACAAGGAATAGACATTAGACCAGAGGAAATCTGTGCTTTGGTCTGATGAGTCCAAATTTGAGATCTTTGGTTCCAACCACCGTGTCTTTGTGCGACGCAGAAAAGGGTGAATGGATGGACTCTACATGCCTGGTTCCCACCGTGAAGCATGGAGGAGGAGGTGTGATGTTGGGGATTTATTCAAAGTTGAAGGCATACTGAACCAGCATGGCTACCACAGCATCTTTCTGCGGCATGCTATTCCATCCGGTTTGCGTTTAGTTGGACAATGACCCCAAACACACCTCCAGGCTGTGTAAGGGCTATTTGACCAAGAAGGAGAGTGATGGGGTGCTGCACCAGATGACCTGACCTCCACAGTCACCGGACCTGAACCCAATCAAGATGGTTTGGGGTGAGCCGGACCGCAGAGTGAAGGCAAAAGGGCCAACAAGTGCTAAGCATCTCTGGGAACTCCTTCAAGACTGTTGGAAGACCATTTCAGGTGACTACCTCTTGAAGCTCATCAAGAGAATGCCAAGAGTGTGCAAAGCAGTAATCAAAGCAAAAGGTGGCTACTTTGAAGAACCTAGAATATGACATATTTTCAGTTGTTTCACACTTTTTTGTTATGTTTATAATTCCATATGTGTTAATTCATAATTTTGATGCCTTCAGTGTGACAATTTTCATAATCATGACAATAAAGAAAACTCTTGGAATGAGAAGGTGTGTCCAAACTTTTGGTCTGTACTGTACGTGTTGTACGTCATCGCTCTTTGCTCAAGCATTTTTTTTCACGATCGTGTGTATGCAAGGCAGGCTTGACAAGACTCACGTCGAAAAAAACAATTTTTTTTCTAGAACATTAAAAATGGTCATGTGTGCATGGCTTTAGGATCAATTTATCATCTAATTTTCAGACAGCTAAACAGTCCTATTATCTTTATTATCAAGGTTTTACTGTACATTCGAATAACCCAATAAAAATACTTCAAAAGTTTAAGACACATTTAAACACTTTGGGCCAGATTCTCGTAGATGCGCGGCTAATTATGCAGGCGTTGCGCATCTCAGATGCACTACGCCGACGTAACACGGAGTGGCAAGTACCGTATTCCCTAAGTAAATGCGCTCCAAGATGCGCCTGCGTCGCGTAAAATCATGGGCGTAATCCGGCGCAACTCCAAAGTAGGAGGGAAGTGGGCGTGTTGCATTATAATGAAGCGTGACCCCATGCAAATGCAGGCCGGGACGAACGGAGCATGCGCCATGACATGGATGACCCGTGCCATGACGTGGTTGACCCGCGCCGTGACGTGGATGCCTTCTGCGCATGCGCAAAGCCTCCCTACGATGCGCCGGCGCAGGGTATATAATGCGCCCACACATGCGCCCGTGCAGCGCAAACGTCTCCCATTTTTTAGAGAGTGACGGCGAAAGTTTGTGCTGGACAAGATGGCAACTGCTGTTAAGGAGAGGAGGAAGAAGAATTTCTCCCCAGAGGAGAGGGCCATTGTCATACGGGCCATGGAGAAGTATGACTCGCGGCTCCATGGTGCTGACAGTGCCCGGACCAGCAAGTCCCGGAGGGATCAGATATTAATGAGGGTGGCGTGCCAGGTCAATGCCCTCTCTCATGAGGTCCGGACACCGCAGGACATTCAAAAGAAAATGAATGACCTGCGGCGTCATGTGAAGGGCAAGCTGGCTGCCATAGCTCGGCATGCCAGGGGCACTGGAGGGGGCCCACCCTGCCCTGTCCGCCTGACTGAGGAGGAGAAGGTGGTTGCCCGCTGCCTGCAGACGGAGCAGGTAGAGGGAGTTGGGGGCTATGAGTCCCAGAAGCCAGCCGTGAGGACAGGTAAGTGTGTTTTCTATTCTATCTGTTGTGTACATGTATGGGGGTGGAAGGGAACATGTGCCAAGTGTGTGGGTCCACCAACATGGGCATCTTTTGTGTCATCCACAGATGTGCAGGAGGGAGCGGGGCCATCTGTTGATGCCAGGGCCCATCAGGATCCATCCCCTGAAGATACAGTCCCTCTGGCTGCCCCCCTGGAACAGGACTTGGAGGGAAGTGGGCACACCTCAACGGAGGAGGTGGTTGAGGAGGGTGTGGTAGTCCAGGACCAGGCCCTCTATGTTGTTGTGGAGGAGGATGGTGGGTTGGCCGGACCAGCCCAGGCTATTCCTCTACCTGTAGCAAACCCCTCAGTGTCCCCCTCCAACCTCTCCAGTCCCTCTCTTTCCCCCCCCCTCATCTCCGGCCCCTCAACATCCTCCCCTTATGCCCGGTCCCCTGCCACTCCCCGCAAGGCGACGTCAAAGACCAGGGGTGTATCCCAGGTCCTGCCGGAACAGCTGGTCAGACAGCAGGACCAGCAAAATAAACACCTGGCCGAGGTCGTGGAGGAGATGAGGCGCCTGGCCGACAGCCTGGCATCCTCGGACAATATAACAGATGCCATCCAGGATGTTGCTGTTAACAGCGCAGCAACGCTGACCAGCTTGGGGGAGCTGCAGGAAAACACCTCAGAACTTGTGGGGGAGGTTCAGGCCCTGCGCCTTGCTATCGAGGCGCAGACTGCTGTGCAGACCCGCATAGCGGTTGCCCTGGAGGGCATGCAGGCAGCCAGGGAGGGACGTGGGGATGTTCCTCCTCAACCTGCTCCCCCCCCCCCATCTAGGGCTGCCCCCAGGCAAGTGAGGGGCAGGACCCGTGGCACCAGGCAGAGCCCCCGCCAGGCCCATTAATTTGAGTTTTCTTTAGTATTATGCTCTGGATAAGAGCTTATTTATTTTTTGTTATGCTCTGGATAAGAGCTTATTTATTTTTTGTTATGCTCTGGATAAGAGCTTTTTTTATATATTTTTGGATACTGCACACGGTGCAGTGTGAATGGTGTGTGAATGTGAGAGGGTGGCACTCCTGAAAGTAAGGGGTGTCACCCTCGGCCGTGGTGGTGAAGTTAACCCCACGGCTGTATGAATGATGTGTGAAAGGTGTATGAATGGACAGCAACATCATTGGGGCCTTGACGTGGCGTTGCTGCTCCCAAGTCCTACATGCTGGACTTGGGCTAATCCAATGCGATGTGCATGTGGTGTGTGTGATCTAGGGACATCAGTGGTGTACACGCGTGCATTGTCTGTGTGCCATGCTGTATGTGTGTGTTTAAAGGTCAAAGATTCGTAACACGAGGACACTCCTGACTGCTCTTCCATCAGCTGACGGGGTCTCCTCTGGCGGGGGGGGGCTGTGTGGTTGGGGGGTCAGGTCATCACGTAGGGCAATATGCAGGCCCTTTCGCATGGCAAAGTTGTGCAGAATACAACATGCACCAATGATCTGACCCACAAAGTTGGGGGAATACAATAGGGCCCCCCCAGACTTATCCAGGCAGCGGAAACGGGACTTCAGGAGGCCAAATGTGCGCTCCACCACTGCACGGGTTTTGATGTGTGCTTCATTGTATCTTCTCTCTCCTCTGGTTTGGGGGTTCCGGAAAGGAGTCATGAGATGGGGTCCCAGTGTATATGCAGAGTCACCTGTAAGGGAAAACACAGGAGGATGGTAGTCATGCATGTGCCACTTCTGTTGTGCATCATGGGAGGGGATAGTCATGGCTGCCACCCATGTCACTCACCAACCAGCCAGCTGTCCCCATACATTTCCTGCTCAAAATCTTCGGGGATGTTGCTTTGACGGTAGATGTAGCTGTCATGGCTGGACCCGGGGTCTTTGGCACGGACGTGCCATATGAGGTATTTGGCATCGGCTATCACCTGTACGTTGATGGAATGCCAATGCTTCCGATTGCGGTATATGTGCTCTGTGGCACTGGGGGGCTGGAGTGCCACATGTGTGCAATCAATGGCCCCGATGGTGCGTGGGAATCCGTCAATTCTGTAGAAATCTGTCATTGCCTTCTGCCGCAGGTGCACAGTGGTGGGTCTGATGAACTGGTTGGACATGCGTCTGAGGATTGCAGGGACAACCTGGTGCACACATCTGCTTATGCTGGTTTGTGACATCCCAGCCACCACTCCACTTGTACGCTGGAATGATCCACTGGCCAGGAAATGGAGTGTTGCCAGGACCTTCACCAGTGGCTGCAGTGCACGTGAGCGGTATGTCTGGCTGGTGATGTCATCCTGCAGGGCTGTGGTTATTTCCAGGATGGCAGCAGGGCTGAATCTGAAGATGCGATACACCTCCTCATCACCCATGCCAAAGAGGCTCATGCGCGCTCGGTAGATCCTCTCACGTGCCCCCGTCCTCCTCCTCCTCCTTCTATGCTCCTCTTCCTCTGCATACCTTAGTATTGATAAGACCATGGCTGGCCCTGGCATCATTGGCATATGAATGTCTTGTCCAGTAAGTGTGATTGCTCAGCTAGTCCGTTACGGTGCTGCTGTAGTTGCTCTCCAGCTGACTTGCACACGGCCTTGAGCAAAGTTACCCGTGCTTTTATGAGGGGTATGTTTACTCAAGGCTTTCGAGTTACGCGCACCACGAGTAGCCAACGCCGGACGCGCGTACTTTCGGGAATACGCGCATCTCCCTCATTTGCATATTTGCATGCTAATTCAATGGGAACTGAATATTTTTGATGCGTAACTATGCGCCTACGCCGCGCTAGCTTAATGCATTTTCGCCGCCCAGACGGAAAAAAAAATCGCGCGTATGTGGTTCTGTGTTTACCGCGCATCGATACGCAGGCGCACATTTACTATTACGCCGCGCATATACATTTACGCAGGCGTAGCGCCGCTGAGAATCTGGCCCTTTATATTCTTCCGACACTGAAGAGTTCTTTACTCACCCATTTCTCTTCTCCCATTATCCACACACACAGTTAGAGCTACAGTAAAACCTTGGTTTGAGAGTAACTTGGTTTGAGAGCATTTTGCAAGACAAGCAATTTTTTTTTTGATAAATGTTGCCTTGATATACAAGCGATGTCTTGATATAAGAGTAGCGTCATGTCACAACTGATTAAACTCATATAAAAGAGAAGAGAGGCGCCTCTAAGTGTAGCAATTTGATTACATTTAGAGAAACCTGTATCAGTTGATCCAGTCCAGTGCTATCAAAACACTGAAAATAAACAAAAGTCCTGGCCCTGATGGATTTTCAGCACTATATTATCGTACATATATTGAAACATTATCACCCACCTTAACTGATGCCTTCAACTCTATACTATCAGGTCACTCATTTAGACAGAAAACATTAACAGCAATTATTTGTATGCTCCCCAAACCAAACTTGGACGATAGCATCTGTTCTCCTTACTTAATATAGATATCAAAATATTAGCCAAAATCCTTGCTACTAGACTTAATACATTCATTTGTAAAATTATACATAAAAGCCAAGTAGGATTTATCGCTATCCGACAAGCAAGTGATAATATTAGACGAGCCACCCTTCTATCACATGCTGCAAAATTACGGCGCATCCCAGCCTGTTTCCTCTCATTAGATATAAAAAAGGCATTTGATTCCATTTCATGGTCCTATATGAACTATACTCTTAGTAAATGGGGATTTGGTCCCCATTTCTTACAATGGATTTCAGCACTTTAACACAAACCTGAAATGACTGTTTACAGGGTATAGAGACATAATAGTTAACTGATTCCTTTTAAAAATTATTAAAAATAGATAAAAATCGATCATATAATGTACCTACAGTTCTAGTTTTGTTTTTGCATGCTGTTTCCTGCTTCTGTGAGGTACAGAGCCACAGAGCCAATACAGGGCAGTGATGGTTTGTAAAATGAAACTGATTGGTGCTGAGGAGTTTTAGACACACAGTAATCGTACCTCCTTGATTAGCGACCACAGAGAGAAAGCTCCCAGTACTGTGGTTATCAGGAAACAGACAACCAGTGTTAGATTTTAAATTTATAAGATTTTATGTGATAAACGTTTCTGAATCATTTGGTTTAAATATGGTAGCTTTGAGGAAAGACAGTCAGTTATAGGACACTACATCTGTCGTAGACTACATGTATTTTTGGAGTTCACGTCAAGACAATGGGAGGAGAAGTATTGCTTAATATACACAAGGGGGTGTTACATTTGAGGCAGAAACTTGTCACCTTTCTTGGAGCTATTCCAAAAAGAAATTGTGCTGAGCATGGCTTTTAAACAGTATAAGAACACATGTGATGTCAGTAGTTAGCTAGGAAGCTCTGGGGCCTTAGGGTCACCGGCCAGAGAGATGAGGGACCTCAGGGTCACCCGACCCGACGGGGGAAGGGGCTCTATCCAGCAGAGAAGATGTACCATCTAATACCTGTTTCTGAAGTACCATCCTGCCATGTTTTACCAGCTGCCAAATATGTAAGCATTGACTGTTTGCTTGTCCTGTCTTTGGAAGAATAAAAACATTGTATTATAATGAAAGAAACCTATGTCTGTATATTGGGAACGACGCCTGGGAGAAGAGACTTTTGACATATCACATGACATGTGTTAGAGGAATATGTCCCCTCTCTGTCTATCAAAATGTTCTCCCTCCACCAACTTTTAACAACCAGGAAGTGTGGAGATCAGAGAAGGATTACAGCAACTTGAGAGCAAAAACGAACAATGAGGACATGAAAACAGCACTGCATTAAGGTAAAGGAAGCTATTAAGATAAAAAAAAAATTCCTTTACTAACCCTTTAAATATGCAGGCTACAAATCTGAAACATTCAACATAGAGAGGGGCATACGTCAAGAATGCCCGCTCTCACCTTTATTATTTGCTTTGCTTATTGAAGCTTTAGCACAGAGAATAAGAATGGAACCTTCTATAACAGGCATAGAAATGGGAGGTTGTCACCACAAAATATGTTTATTTGCGATGACATCTTTCTATTTTTATCTTCACCTCAAATTTCAGCTCCTAACCTCATGAATATACTCAAAAATCTATAGAACTGAACATCTCGTTAGCCACTACAGAAGAATGCATTGCACAAGGATCATTACCCTTTAAATGGGCTATACATAGCATTCCTTATCTGGGTATCCAGCTCACTGTCAGCCACTTGGATTTATTTTCCGCTAACTATCCTACTTTACTAAAATTAACTACAAACTTGCTTTTAACATGGTCATTTACACCGACTTCATGGGTTGGGAAAATAAATATAATAAAGATGGTCATACTTCTTAAATTCCTGTACCTTTTCAGACTTCTTCCAATACACATCCCGGCCTATTCCCTTAGAATTATACAACAATTAATAGAATTTATTTGGGGAAAACTCTAACCACAAATATCTAGAAAAACCTTATTTCTTCCCAAAATCCATGGTGGCCTAGGATTTCCAAACATTTTATTATATTATAAAGCCGCTCAACTATCACAATCTATGTAATATTACTCCAAAACTGAAGCAATAGATTGTGACCCTCTCCCCATAGGGTTCACTTCGATCGTAAAACTTTAAAAAACCCAATAACTAAACATTTTCTAGCTATTTTGGATACACTCAAAATCTCTCATTGTCTGCAATCCAAACATAATCCACTTCTATCTCTTCTCAAAAACCCAGTTTTTTATCCAGCACTGACCTATCCCAGATCTTTTCAGGCTTTGTCTAAAGCAGGTATAACATGTTTACATCACATGGTCCTAAATACAACAATCCGTCCCTTCCCAGACCTATGCAAGGCTTTTGGGCTCCCCCAATCAGAAATATTTTGTTACCTTCAGATTAAAAATGACTGTATGCCAGAGTTTAACAATATCAACAATATACTCCACATTGCTTGTTAAATCAGATGTTAAATTACCATTTTATGTGGTTAAATGGAAAAAAAGATCTTGATCGAACTATAGATAAAGTAGAATGGTTCGCAATTTGGTCCAATATAAAATGTAATAGATATTGAAACCACCTACAAGGCACTCTCGCACTGCTTTTTTGTTCCTGCTACAATAGCTAAATTCACACCCGCTTACTCAGTTCTCTGTTTTCGTGGCTGTTCAGAAGAAGGGACATATATACACATGATTGTTCTATTATAAAAAAAAACTTGCAATACCCCCCGCGCAATACTCTGCAATACCCCCCGCGCAATACTCTGCAATACCCCCCGCGCAATACTCTGCAATACCCCCCGCGCAATACTCTGCAATACCCCCCGCGCAATACTCTGGGGAAAAAAGTAGGTTTTTCCTCCGTCATGATTTGGCGGATCATAGCGGGTCGGATGTCAGCAGGCATGTCACCATAGAGCAGCACGGAGCGCCAGTTCAGGTCCGCCTAAAAAACTGGCAGGCGGACCTGAACGGTTCTTCCGTGTAAAAAAAGACCTAAGTCAGGTAATTGTCGCAACTTTTCTTTAAGGAGCGGAGAATTGCCAGGAGTGGGAGGTGTGAGCAGCAGCAGCAGGGCAGGACAGGGCAGACACAACCTGTGTACTTTGATTAAATTGTTTTGGACATGTGTACTATGCCCAGTATCCTCAACTAGTTAAAAAAAAAATCCCACAATGTAAATCCATCTGATCATTGCTTAACAGTCATATATATCCTGCAATCACCATGAACGAAAAGAAAAAAAACAATCAATACAACTGATTTGTTGCTCACTAACCTGCAAATGACAGCTCGCAGACTGTGCAGTGAGATTGACTATAAAATTCTCTTTCCTGCACCTAAGAGGGCCAGTCACTGCTCCCATCCACACCGCATGGATCGCTCCTCACAGGCGTGCGGAAAGGAGTTGACGTCATCTGACGGGACGTCAACTCCCTGCCTGCGCCCCTGCATGTACGGCTCAAGCCGTACTCTGCCCACGTCCCCGCCCCCCGCCACTAGCTGCTGACCAGCCCAGCCACTCACTACACAGGAGGAGACGTTGCGCGATGTAATTCGCCCAGCGGCCATCCTCCACTACAATGCTGTACCTATCGCTCCGCCTGGAGGCCGGATTAAAAGGTCCGTCGGGCTGTATACGGCCCGAGGGCTGTAGTTTGCCCAGCACTGGTGTAGAGAATCGCCAGCTGAAAAAGATGATATCTGAATGATGCCTGTAGCTGCAGGTATCATTCAGATATCCCTGCACAAAGTCAAGGACGTCATATGACGGTGGGCGGACAGGAAGTGGTTAAAAGGCATTTTTCCATCTGTCTTCTGTGGTGTCTGTCTCTTGTCATGCTTTGTGCGCATTTTATCTTCTCTTTTTTAGTTTTTAATACTGTACTGTAATAAACACTGTACTTATACTTATATATACATATTTATTGTATACTGTACAGCTGTACCCTATTGCTATGTGTATATATAAAGTACAGTATTTAATACAGTACAGTATTAAAAATATATATATATAGCTATCTCTCTCTGTATGTGTATGTGTGTGTATGTGTATATATATATAAAGAAAAAAGTTCAAGGTTTGCTGCACTTGATATATATACATACAGTACAGTTTTTAATACAGTACAGTATTATATATATATATATATATATATATATATATATATATATATACACATACACACACACAGAGCTATATATATACAGTGGGGAAAATAAGTATTTGAACACCCTGCTATTTTGCAAGTTCTCCCACTTGGAAATCATGGAGGGGTCTGAAATTGTCATCGTAGGTGCATGTCCACTGTGAGAGACATAATAAAAATAAAACAATTCCAAAAATCACAATTTATGAATTTTTAACTATTTATTTGTATGATACAGCTGCAAAGAAGTATTTGAACACCTGTCTATCAGCTAGAATTCTGACCCTCAAAGACCTGTTAGTCTGCCTTTAAAATGTTCACCTCCACTCCATTTATTATCCTAAATTAGATGCACCTGTTTGAGGTCATTAGCTGCATAAAGACACATGTCCACCCCATACAATCAGTAAGAATCCAACTACTAACATGGCCAAGACCAAAGAGCTGTCCAAAGACACTAGAGACAAAATTGTACACCTCCACAAGGCTGGAAAGGGCTACGGGGAAATTGCCAAGCAGCTTGGTGAAAAAAGGTCCACTGTTGGAGCAATCATTAGAAAATGGAAGAAGCTAAACATGACTGTCAATCTCCCTCGGACTGGGGCTCCATGCAAAATCTCACCTCGTGGGGTCTCAATGATCCTAAGAAAGGTGAGAAATCAGCCCAGGACTACATGGGAGGAGCTGGTCAATGACCTGAAAAGAGCTGGGACCACCGTTTCCAAGGTTACTGTTGGTAATACACTAAGACGTCATGGTTTGAAATCATGCATGGCACGGAAGGTTCCCCTGCTTAAACCAGCACATGTCAAGGCCCGTCTTAAGTTTGCCAATGACCATTTGGATGATCCAGAGGAGTCATGGGAGAAAGTCATGTGGTCAGATGAGACCAAAATAGAACTTTTTGGTCATAATTCCACTAACCGTGTTTGGAGGAAGAAGAATAATGAGTACCATCCCAAGAACACCATCCCTACTGTGAAGCATGGGGGTGGTAGCATCATGCTTTGGGGGTGTTTTTCTGCACATGGGACAGGGCGACTGCACTGTATTAAGGAGAGGATGACCGGGGCCATGTATTGCGAGATTTTGGGCAACAACCTCCTTCCCTCAGTTAGAGCTTTGAAGATGGGTCGAGGCTGGGTCTTCCAACATGACAATGACCCGAAGCACACAGCCAGGATAACCAAGGAGTGGCTCTGTAAGAAGCATATCAAGGTTCTGGCGTGGCCTAGCCAGTCTCCAGACCTAAACCCAATAGAGAATCTTTGGAGGGAGCTCAAACTCTGTGTTTCTCAGCGACAGCCCAGAAACCTGACTGATCTAGAGAAGATCTGTGTGGAGGAGTGGGCCAAAATCCCTCCTCCAGTGTGTGCAAACCTGGTGAAAAACTACAAGAAACGTTTGACCTCTGTAATTGCAAACAAAGGCTACTGTACCAAATATTAACATTGATTTTCTCAGGTGTTCAAATACTTATTTGCAGCTGTATCATACAAATAAATAGTTAAAAAAATCATACATTGTGATTTCTGGATTATTTTTTTTTGATTATGTCTCTCACAGTGGACATGCACCTACGATGACAATTTCAGACCCCTCCATGATTTTCAAGTGGGAGAACTTGCAAAATAGCAGGGTGTTCAAATACTTATTTTCCCCACTGTATATATATATATAATAATACTGTACTGTATTAAATACTGTACTTTATATATACATAGCAATAGGGTACAGCGGTACAGTATAACAAGAATATGTGTATATATAAGTACAGTGTTTAATACAGTACAGTATTAAAAACTAAAAAAGAGAAGATAACATGGGCACAAAGCATGACAAGGGACAGACACCACAGAAAACAGAAAATAGATAGGAGAAGTATAGAATAAGGCTGGGTTCACACTATACTACAGGACAGCAGTACAACTTTCATCCTACTTTGCTCTGCAACATCTGTCCTACATGGGTCCTACATCCATCCCACTTTCATGAACAGGATACTACTTTGAACCGACTTTGTGATAGTCTGACTTGTTCTTTGACCAATCAAAACAATCCCAGAGTGAGATAAATTCCTTTTACTGCTGCCGTAATCACATGTCGGATGTCTGATAAGGACAAGGATCCTACTTTGGTCCGACTTCAATGATATTCAATGTGCTGAAGTAGAATGAATGTCGGAGCAAAGTAGTACAGGGAGCATTTTCAAAGTCGGACAGACTTGTGTCGGATCAGTTAAGATGGCTCTCATAGGGAAACATTGATTTTCACACGTCATGCGACATGAGCTCCCAATATCGGAGCGTTTGTAGGACCAGTGTGAACCCGGCCTGATGGGTGTTATTCATCAGTCTGTGAACAGTCCATGTGCAAGCTTGCAACATTAATCATACAATGAACATCTTCCTACTTTTCAAGACAAAACTGAGAAAAGAAACATAAAAAGGAAAATAACAGGGTTAGGCTCCATTCCCATGTGAACCTCCGCTTGCTCAGCAGGGAACGCGTACGGAGGGAGGAGTCACACAGGACGTCGCCCACGATCGCCGCAGATCGCTATGCCTGTATGCTGACACTCAGCGGAAAGTGTTTTTAAATGTGAGTGTGTTTTCTATTGTTTTGATGCCTTATTAAATGGTCATACCAGAGAGCATTAGATCCCTGTCTCTTGTCTTCCCTTGCTGGTATAACGGAGAACGTTTGAGCCTGGATCCCAGTGCTTGCTATTGCCTACTATACTCCTATGGATGGCTCCCATATGCAGTGTTGTAAGTAACTGAGTTAAAATAAACGCAGTTACCTAATGCAGGCCCTTTTAAGGGTAACGAGTAATCTACCTGATTACTTTTCCCCTCATGGTAACGCAGTTCCCATTACTTGGGCGGCATTACTGCAATTACATCTACCACCACTAGATGGTAGCAGAGTAATTGCTTCTGCCGGCGCTGTGAATATGAATATGGGTGGAACTCCGCATTAGAATCATGGCCGGAAAAAAATGTTCCACAGAACAAACGTTCCCTATACAACACAGTGTACACAGCGACATCTAGTGGTCAACATGATAAGTGCAGGACACCTATACAGACCAATAATCAGCAGGTTTTTTTGGTCAGTGATTTCATCTCTTCATCAGACAACAAAGAAAAATCTGACATCCCCATTCCAGATCCCTTGCATCCAATAAAGCTTATATAAGATAAATAAAATAATAAACAATAAACTATAGAAAATTCTTATAAAGCCTAATATAAGATTTTAAATTACAGACTCTGTGAACGTCAAGGGAATGTATATTATAAACATACATTTTAATCCAGCTTATAATTTGGATGTAATATGTAGCAGATGGATAAGGGTTTTAAGTCCTATTAGCTGCACCTACATGATGGGACGGATGCACCTAGGCTGGGATATACACGAGATCACCATTTGTTTCTGGTTTTCTTCTCTCAAGGATCTGGCATTCTTTTGTCTTGGAGTATCAACTCACTGCTCCCTGGCAAGCGCCCATCATCTGCATTCTAGAAAGGGAATCATCCCAACAAAGCATTGTAGAATATTAAAAAAATGTCAGTTACTTTGCTGAGTAACTAATTACTTTTTCAATGTAGTAACTGAGTCACTAACGCAATTACTTTTTCGGAGAAGTAATTTGTAACTGTAACTAATTACTTTTTTAAAGTAAGATGAGCAACACTGCCCGTATGTCTTCTGTCTTTGGATACTGCTGACATGCTTTGTGACCTAGTATAGGTCGAATACTTAAGGTGAGAGGCCATCTATCACACGGTGGAGGATTCGTTTGGTGTCACTTTTTCACTCTTACTCCATGTGGATTCTTGGGATTTGCATCTTGAAATAGCTTTCTTGCTTTTCTCCAAGGACATTATTTTTCACATTTTTGCATATGGACAGTTTAACCTATGCCTTTATTCCACTTCACTATTGTTTATTTTACATGTTTAGTATAATATTTGCGCTGCACTACTCTTTTGTATCACTGTTTTGGGATTTCCTATGAATTTGTCCTCAAGTGCTGGCTTGCATAATTTTTGTTTTATTGTATTTATTATTTGTCCCAGCGCTGAATATTCTTTTCTATTAGGGATAGCTTTTGGTCCGGCCCCCGGGTCCAATGTATGAACCCATTGCGGCCCTCGAGTCAAAAAGTTTGCCCACGCCTGCTCTACACCATAAGAATGATCATGGTGGCTGTTCCACCTCTTGATCATTCTCACGGGAGGCGAAAGGAAATGTCCGCCCTTCCATCGCCCTCCGGTGCTTCTTCCGACTCACCGCTACGATCGAAGCCAGGATCGTTTTTTTTTTTTTTCAGGCTTCCCAGCCTAGAGGTGAGATGTGGGGTCTTATTGACTCCATATCTCACTGTAAAGAGGACCTGTCATGCTACATTCCTATTACAAGGGATGTTTACATTCCTTGTAATAGGAATAAAAGTGATCAAAACATTAATTTTTGGGGGAAAATGTGTCAAACTAAAATAAATAAAGTAAACAATACATTTTTTTTTTAAAGCGCCCCTGTTCCAGTGTGCTCGTATACAGAAGCGACCACACACTTAAGTCCTGCCCACATATGAAAACAGTGTTTAAACCACACATGTGAGGTATCGCAGCGAACGTTAGAGCGAGAGCAATAATTTTGGCCCTAGAGCTCTTCTCCAACTAAAAAGATGTAACCAGTAAAAATATTTAAAGCGTCACCTATGGGGATTTTTAAGTAGCGAAGTTTGGCACCATTCCACAAGCGTGTGCAATTTTGAAGGGTGACATGTTGGGTATCTATTTACTCGGCGTAACTTCATCTTTCATGTTATGCAAAAACTTTGGGCTAACTTTAATGTTTTTTTTTTTGTTAAAAGCACAAAACCGTTTTATTTCCATAAAAAAACACATTCGAAAAATTGCTGTGCAAATACCATGCGTGATAAAAAGTTGCAATGACCACCATTGTATTCTCCAGGGTCTTTGCTAAAAAAGCATATATAATGTTTTGGGGTTCTATGTAATTTTCTAGCAAATAAATGATGATTTTTCCATGTAGGAGAGGAATGTCAGAATTGGTCTGGGTGTTCCAGAAGGCCTGATGGTGCTCCCTGCATGTTGGGCCTCTGTATGTGGCCACGCTGTGTAAAAGTCTCACACATGTGGTATCGCCATACGAGAAATAACCTGCTGATATGAACATTTTGTGGAAAAAAAAAATCTTGATTTTGCAAAGAATTGTGGGAAAAAATGACAACTTCAAAAAACTCACAATGCCTCTTTCTAAATACATTGGAATGTCTTCTTTCCAAAAAGGGGTCATTTGGGGGGTATTTGTACTTTTCTGGCATGTTAGGGTCTCAAGAAATGAGAGAGGCCGTCAGTACATCAGGTATGATCAAATTGATAACAATTTTTTGGTACCATAGCTTGTAGACCCTATAGCTTTCACCCATACTAAATAATATCCAATTTTTTTTTTTTACCAAAGATATGTAGCAGTATACATTTTAGGCCAAATTTATAAAGAAAAAATTCATTTTTTGCAACATTTTATAATAGAAATGAATAAAAATTCATTTTTTTAACAAAATTTTCGTTCTTTTTTCATTTATAACATTTGTATATCCAACAACAATAAAAATATAAGAATAGATTATGCCTGCGGAACACCCCATGCCCTATGTCCCCCCCCCCCACCTTTCCTTCCCCTTATTTTCTTTTTTTCTTCTCTTCCTTATTTCTCTCCTATTATCATTTCATAAGGTACCTAACAGCTACAGGTGATATGGAAAATATTTAAAATGTCACACTCAATAGTTAGATACATATACTTTATTCAATTGTTTAACACGCATGAGAACTCAACACAAATAGACCTAATTTCCTTTCATTGACTGATAATGATCGTATTTGTGCAGCGGTCTTGCAAGCGCACTTTTTTTTGGAAAAAATTCACTTTTTTTAATTAAAAAAAATGACAACACTAAATTTGGCCCAATTTTTTTATATATTGTGAAAGATAATGTTACGCTGAGTAAAATGATACCCAACATGTCACGCTTAAAAATTGCGCCTCGTGGCATAGCGTCAAACTTTTACCTTTAAAAATCTCGATAGGCGACGTTTAAAAAATTCTATAGGTTGCATTTTTTGAGTTACAGAGGAGGTCTAGGGCTAGAATTATTGCTCTCATTCTAACGATCGCGGCAATACCTCACTTGTGTGGTTTGAACACCGTTTTCATATGCGGGCGCTACTCGCGTATGCGTTCGCTTCTGTGCGTGAGCTCGTCGGGACGGGGCGCTTTAAAACGGGGCGCTTTGTTTTTTTCAAGATAAATAACGGTGGCCCTTTCCAAAAATCCAGCGCTTTAGGAAGACAGAGAATACTTATAATAAATAAAACTATAAGATAAAACACGATAATAAACCCACAGAGTGAGGGTGAGTAGATCTACAATACACCTCCCTCACTTACAAAGCAAATGACTGCTGGTGCTGCTGCTATTACCTGTCCTAGGACAGGTTATAAACACTGACAAAACACATATAAAAACAATATGAAGCAGCGCTCCTTGATTGGAATAACACTTGCTATAATATAAAAAGTCCAAAGTTCATATTAATAAATGATGGTAAAAGAAGGTGATCCCAAGGTGATCCATAAAAGGAAAGAAGGAATGTGTCTCTCAAACACCATACAATTATTTTTAACCACCACCACCACCACGTGCAATAGCTGAATGAGACTCTTACCAGACAGCGCTGGATATAAAGCGTTGTATTGTAACACAGCCTGAGAGTAAAATCCAAATCCACTCCTCTTATAGATATCAACTCACATGTGTGGAAACAAAAAGAGCAGATGGTGGCACAAAGCGTAATTCCGTAGGGTTTATTGTAAAAAACACATAAAATGTAAGAAATGCACTTACAATCTTGGTGAAATCATTAGGCATATATCACACATATTACGATCGTACATCACCGCAGCTGGTCTCCGGCACAGGTATTCAGAGCAGCGCTCGCCGCCTGACTCTGTTAGTTAGGTCCCGCTGTGTTCTCACACGCCAGCGCCTAGCAGCGTGATGACGTCACTTAGATTGACAGTTGTCTCAACCAACCCACCTTTGTTTTCTTATTTATTTTTATTTTATCATTTTTTACACTGAAATAAAAAAATTTATCACTTTTATTCCTATTACAAGGAATGTAAACCTCCCTTGTAATAGAAAAAAGCATGACAGGTCCTCTTAAATATGAGCTCTGGGGTCAAAATGTTTCTTTAAGACGCATGGGCGGGACTGACGTTTTCACATCACTTCCGCCCAGCAGAGCTATGGGAACGGGTGGGGGCCATCTTGCCCTCACTCGCATCTCCTCACTGCATAACAGAGGACCCGATCGCCTCTGCCGCTACCGACGGCTCCGTTAAGCGGCGGAGGGCGCGGGAGAGTGGCGGGAGTGGGGGGCCCCTCTCCCACAACCGATAACGGCGATCTCACGGCGAATCCACCGCAGAGAACGCCGTTATCGTTTACAGGACCGCTCACTGAAAAGATGGATATCTCCGTTGTGGCAGCAGCTGCTGCTGTTACCGAGATATCCATCTTTAAAGTACCGACGTACATATACACTGGGCGGTCGTTAAGCGGTTATACTTGTTATCAGAAGTTGATCTTTCAATAAAAGCCTTTGAAGGAGGAGAATATATATGTTTGCTTTTTCCAACATCTTTACTGTCATTCCTAATTATCATGTATTGTATTTCTTATTTATACTCTAAATAGGATTAGACAATGTTTTTTTTACTAAAAAACAAGTAGGAGCAAATAGTTTAAATATTGGTATATATATATATATATATATATATATATATACAGTATATTATGGTCTATAACAAGAGAACCATGCCATAAAGAACTGAAAAGTGAATTCTATGTAATTCAGGTACATTGTAATAAATTCCATGCAAAAATTCAATGTATTGATACCTCCATAGATGGTAAAAGGATTATATGTTTTACATAGTTAGTCAGGTTGAAAAAAGACACAAGTCCATCCAGTTCAACCATAAAAAAATAAACAAACAAAATAAAAAAACACAGTACATCACATACACCCAACTCCATACCCACAGTTGATCCAGAGGAAGGCAAAAAAAAACAACCAGCAGAGCATGATCCAATTTGCTCCAGCAGGGGAAAAAAATTCCTTCTTGATCCCCCGAGAGGCAATTGGATTTACCTTGGATCAACTTACCTACACATCTTAGTACTCAGTTATATTATGTACATTTAGGAAAGAATCCAGGCCTTTTTTAAAGCAATCTACTGAGCTGGCCAGAACCACGTCTGGAGGGAGTCTGTTCCACATTTTCACAGCTCTTACTGTGAGGAAACCTTTCCGTATTTGGAGGTAAAATCTTTTTCTCTAGACATAAAGAGTGCCCCCTTGTTCTCAGTGTTGACCGTAAAGTGAATAACTCAACACCAAGTTCACTATAAGGACCTCTTATATATTTGTACATGTTGATCATATCCCCCCTTATTCTCCTCTTCCCAAGAGTGAATAAATTCAGTTCCTCTAATCTTTCCTCATAGCTGATCTCCTCCATGCCTCTTATCAGTTTGGTTGCCCTTCTCTGCACTTTCTCCAGTTCTCCGATATCCTTTTTGAAAACTGGTGCCCAAAACTGGACTGCATATTCCAGATGAGGTCTTACTAATAATTTGTACAGGGGCAAAATGATATCTCTATCTCTGGAGTCCATACCTCTCTTAATACAAGAAAGGACTTTGCTCGCTTTGGAAACCGCAGCTTGGCATTGCATGCCATTATTGAGCTAATGAGCTACCAAAACCCCCAGATCCTTCTCCACTACAGATCCCCCCAGTTGTACTCCCCCTTTCTTTATGTAACATACGGCCATTAGACCTCATGCACCCTGAGCGTTAAAAACACTTCTTTTAGGGGCAGCTGCCTTTTATTTTTCTGCTTCTAACTGCCCCTCCATGTTAGCCTATGTTTCTACGCACACTTGGGCATTTAGAAGAGTTTAGGGGCATGGGCTTTTAGAGGCAGAAAAAAAACTTACCAGCATGTCCAGGAGAAGTAACGATTTGGCAGGAAAAATGCGGTGTGTGTTAATGCATCTAAACATGTATTACTGTATTACTGCTAGATGCGTCAGACGCTTTAGTGTTAATTAACTTCAATGGCCAGAAACAGTGCCTTGAAAAAGTATTTACACCCTTTATAATGTTATGCATTTTGTCAAATTACACCAATAAAACATTTTTACACGGTTTTGTCTCTTGCTGTGCTGGCTGCTTTTACATACTGTGTGTATATATATTTATGCAAGGGGTCTTCCAAAAGTTTCCGCACTTTTATATTTTCTTTGGAAATGGTGAGGGCGGGAGTAGTAGTAATTTGTCGTGTCCGAGAGTCTCATGGGACTCATCTGTCTGGCAAGCTGTCTGATCTTACAGTTTAGTATAATGCCGCGTACACACGATCATTTTTCGGGTTGTAAAAAACAACGTTTTTCAGCCTCTAGAAAAAACAACGTTTTTTCCAACTACGTATAAACAATTTTTTTTTTTTCGTTTTTCAGAACCCGAAAAATGCTGTGAAGCCCACACACGATCGTTTTAAATTACATTTTTAAAAAACGTCTTTATTTACAAGCCGAAAAACGATCATGTGTACGCAGCATTAGAGTTGTCACGCTGTGGTGAAGATGGTGGTGAAAAAAAAGTGAAATCGAAAAAAAGTGAAATAGTTTTGAAGAACCCTCCTTCTTCAATGAAGATATTGATATCCATCATCCTAACATATTATTCTATAAACATGGTTAAAAGCACTTTGATATAAACTTGTGTTTTAGACATATTTTTGTTTACAGAGTAGGCAATTACTATATTTATGAGTGCCATTATGGAATGTATTGTATATCAAGTCGGACAGAAGCTTACATCAGTCAAGAGACCTCATTACATAATCACTGTGTATTTATTATAGTAGTATTTTGTTTTCCTCTTATCCTGTTAATGTCTCTCTAAGGATTTTACCGGTCTTGGGTTACATATAAGAAATCTCTCATTAATTATTGTTGCATATTGTAATTGTATCTGGTTAAACACAGAGCACATCAGGGATCAGATCATACACACCAGGGAGGGCCTGCTACCACAAGGGAACAAAATGCTTCAGAGAATGGCAAACATTACAGCATCAATTTAAATGATTTTCATAGTACCGTAATTAAAAAATGCAATGTGTTTAAAGTATATGTAAAGCCAGTTACTTGCATATAGGTTTTAGTAGGTTATTGTAAACTGAAAATTCTATTCAGTCTATTGAAACCCTAGCAGAACCAATCACTGTGTAGCACCCTCCTAGGTAGGTGCTAGAAAGAGAATAACGTTTTGGGTTACCCTGCCTACCAGGGAGTATTGATCCGTTGAAAGGATTTGCATATTGTGCTCTGATGCTGCTCATGTTGTCTGCCTGTTTCACACTAGTCCAATAGGATGGGGCATATTGGACAGTGGGAGGAACCCTGACAAATTGGAGCATAGGTGTAGTTATAGCCCTGGCCATTGGCAGAAGAAGGTGCCACAAGGCACGCTGGGTGACTGTATATATACCTAGGCCACACGTGCTCTGGGTCTTCGGTTGGAGAGCGGGGTCCCGGAGAGTGGGGGCTGCTGCCCCTTCTCTGAAGAGGCTGCCATGCGGCCTCAGGTGGTTGACCTGAGGGCCAGAACTGCAGAAGCTGCAACCCAGATGTCATGTAGAGTCGACTAGAAGGGAGACGCATCTAGAAGGATCTGTTCCTGGCTACTGTATATACAGACCTGCATCTAGGGGACCGATTCTGTGAGGGCCTTCCCTTCAGGCTAGTGAAGTCCGTGGATGGGTAAATTATTGGGCAGCAAGTCTCTTTGCTGGTTTGGGCTATCGCTTTGCTGGATTTGGGCCTTCTCTTTGCTGGATTTGGGCCTTCTCTTTGCTGGATTTGGGCCTTCTCTTTGCTGGATTTGGGCCTTCTCTTTGCTGGATTTGGGCCATGTGACAGAACTGTCCAGCACTCAGCTTGGGTGCCTCTGTCAAGATACTTTCTCCAGACTGGACCCAGGAACCGGGTATTATAGCCGAGCACCCAAGACTAGGTCACAATTGCTTAGATGAAAACTGGAATTCTCTTTATTGAAGGTTTACACAGAATATATATATATATATAGCACCGAAGATCAGGTAGAACCTGATCACATTACCTTAACAATGCCAACTGTAAACAGCACCAAGCCCACAACCATAGCTACACAGTACATTACACATTATAAGCATCAATAAAAAGGCAAAGTGGTTACAATATTAATCCCATCTCCAAGAGATGATCAGACAGAAACAATAGGTGACTTAATTAAAATGCACAGCTAGAGGGCACACAGTGGGCAACCCATAAGTAACAATAAACACATAACACCTTAATAAATAGACTATAGCAGGAGACACCAGTAGTGAAGCTGTTTGAGTTGATTAAGTTAACATTTGCTCTGAGTCTCACAGTTTAAAGCAGTCATTGTTGATTTGGGCATAGAGAGTCCCCAAATATGCAACTGGGTCCTTCAGTTCCCAGAGTCTGTGCGCTTTGGACTTGAACCAGAAGTAAGACCACACCAAGGGTCTCTCAGTCACACACCTCAAAATTCAGGGTCAATAGGCAAGAGGCTACCCTGCAGTCCCCTCCAAACGCACCCAATCCTGGTTGGGTTTGTCACAGGTCCTCTCTTTGCTGGATTTGGGCCGTCACTTTGCTGCATTTGGAGCCGTTACATTGCTGCATTTGGGGCCGTTACATTGCTGCATTTGGGGCCGTTACATTGCCGCATTTGGGGCCGTTACATTGCCGCATTTGGGGCCGTTACATTGCCGCATTTGGGGCCGTTACATTGCCGCATATGGGGCCGTTACATTGCCGCATATGGGGCCGTCACTTTGCCGCATATGGGGCCGTCACTTTGCCGCATATGGGGCCGTCACTTTGCCGCATATGGGGCCGTCACTTTGCCGCATATGGGGCCGTCACTTTGCCGCATATGGGGCCGTCACTTTGCCGCATATGGGGCCGTCACTTTGCCGCATATGGGGCCGTCACTTTGCCGCATATGGGGCCGTCACTTTGCCGCATATGGGGCCGTCACTTTGCCGCATATGGGGCCGTCACTTTGCCGCATATGGGGCCGTCACTTTGCCGCATATGGGGCCGTCACTTTGCCGCATATGGGGCCGTCACTTTGCCGCATATGGGGCCGTCACTTTGCCGCATATGGGGCCGTCACTTTGCCGCATTTGGGGCCGTCACTTTGCCGCATTTGGGGCCGTCACTTTGCCGCATTTGGGGCCGTCACTTTGCCGCATTTGGGGCCGTCACTTTGCCGCATTTGGGGCCGTCACTTTGCCGCATTTGGGGCCGTCACTTTGCCGCATTTGGGGCCGTCACTTTGCCGCATTTGGGGCCGTCACTTTGCCGCATTTGGGGCCGTCACTTTGCCGCATTTGGGGCCGTCACCTTGCCGCATTTGGGGCCGTCACTTTGCCGCATTTGGGGCCGTCACTTTGCCGCATTTGGGGCCGTCTCTTTGCTGGATATGGGGCTATTGAAATTATCTGTAAGTGTATCTGAGATTTGGTAATTGCTGGATATTTCTAATGTTTTGTGCATTACACTATATTGCTTTTTATTAATTCCATACACATTTCTTGAATAGGCACCAAAATTATATTTGTTTACCTGTTCTCTAAAGGGGACAGTACTAAGAGGCGTGTAGGGGTGGAGATGAGGGATGTCCAAGGGGGCAGTTCTAGGGTGGGTAGGGGCAGAGGCAGGCGTGGCATATGAGAGGGGTATGGCATCTAAGAATTTGTTATCTGCAATATAATAAATATGTCCTTTTTGGTTTTAATACTGCTTAAATGTGAAGATTATATAATAATCCAGTGTTTAATTCTTGAGCTCACCTTGGGTGGAAGCCACCTCCATCATATTAGCTTCCAGACCAAGTACAAGATCTTTATTCAATTACAAAAGCACCAGTCCTTTTTCCAGCACCCATAAAGCAAGAGAACAAAGGTAAGTGTCCCAGGGGGAAGCTAGGAAGGCATTGTGGGTGTTCACAGGTTTAAATCTATATGTTGCAATGTATATATTTAACTTTCTACATTTTCATTCAAATGGTGTCCCTGTTGGTGGCTAGAAGAAATAGACCTGCTCATAGCCACTGATATTCCCTGTGTATGTTGGTGACCAATTGTAAATCAGAGCTGATCCCTCCTCTTTAGCACTTGGAAAGTGATTTGAGTTTTTCCTGGCTGTAATACAAAATTGAAAAATGCATAAAAATATTAAAACAGACATTTTTCACACTGGGATCTTTTATATAAAATGTCTCCAAGTGCTCATGAACGCTGACTGCAATTGTGCTGAAATTTACCTTAATTGGTCTTTAATAAATACCTTTCTGAATGACTAAAACCTTTTGGTACTTGATTCTTTGCTATGCTATCGACCTCTCACTGAAACTTTATCTCCCTTTCTAGACCATATCAAATATCTTTTTTATTTCTTTGAACTTAGTGAAAAAAAACTTTACCCCCAGCAATGCCATCAACAGGTTGGTAAGCGCCTTACAGGGACAGCTGCTTGGGAGGTCAGTTCCTTCTGAAGCAACCCCCCAGAATAGCATCTTCCAAAAGCCCTTTCCCTACTCACAGTGTCTGCGTTCGGATTCATGCACCCACTCCTGCCCACAGGGCCGCCATCAGGGGGGTACAGGCAGTACACCTATAAGGGGCCCGGGTGGCAACCCCCCTTTTTTTTGTAAGGGGCCCAGAGGTCTCCAGGGCCCCGGATGACAACCCCCCCTTTTTTTATATATATATATATTTTTATTTTTTTTATTAAAGGGCCCAGAGGTCCCCAGGGCCCCCGGATGTCAACCCCTCCTTTTTAATAAAAAAAATAAAAATAAAATGTATATATATTTTTTACTTATTTTTATTAAAGGACCCTGGATAGCTACCCTTCTCAATTCACGGCAGCCCCCCCGGTGCTTCAGAGGGCCTATGCCTGAAGCTGTGTAAGGGGCCCCATAATTCCTGATGGCGGCCCTAGCTGCCCACATGTCAAATTTTGCCACAGCTCCAAGGTGGATGCACACAAAGCAAAACGAGGCTCAGTACAAAGGATGGGTGCCAGGTACCGACTTAAGGAGCCCTTTGGAGTATAAAAGGAAACTGGAGTATCCAAAGCAAATGCAACAAAGCATAGGGAGAACTTGCAAGTAGTGCCCTTGTTGAGATTTAAACTGGTGACCCTAGTGCTGCAAGGTAGCCCACTAAGCCACATATAAATGTGTTGCACCCTACTGATTTTCATGGATATAAATTTATTAGCCTTTTCTTGATTCTCAAATTGTTTACACACTAGTTATGCATTATAAATATGTTAATTATAGTAAACCTGTTACCTTCATTAACAAAGAAGTTGGCCATATATTGTGATAACCATATTGCATTTTTAGAGTGTGGGTAGGCATAGTCCCGGTTCCACTGGAAGCGATTCACTTCTGGATGCCACTGCACTCCATAGATAGGGTAATCTCGAGCTATGGACATAGGAGAACGTATTTAGTTAGCAATATTAATTTCACTGCTAATATATAGTATAGCTAAAATATATATTAAAAACATAGTTATAAAGCTTTTTTCCAGTTTTGTTCTTTAACCGCTTGCTGACTGCCTCACGCAGTTATACGTCCTCACGGGCAGGCAGGGCCGCCATCAGGGGGGTACAGGCATTACACCTGTAAGGGGCCTGGGGGTCCCCAGGGCCCCAGATGGCAAGCCCTTTTTTTTTATAAAAAAAAAAATTTTTTTTATAAAATTTTTTTTTTTTTTATAAAAAAAATATATTTTTTTAATATATATTTTTTAAATTTTTTATTAAAGGGCCAATTTTTTTCTTTTATTTTTTTTAGAGGTCCTGAGGTCCCCAGGGGCCCGGAGGCCACCAGGGCACCGGATGGCAATCCCCCCTTTTTTTATTTATTTTCTATTAAAATATATATATATTTTTTAATATATTTTTATTTTATTTTTTTATTAAAGGGCCATTTTTTTAGGGGTCTAGGGGCCCGTAGGCCACCAGGGCCCCAGATGGCAACCCCCTCTTTTTTATTTATTTTTTTATAAAAAAATATATTTTTTTAATATATTTTTATTTTATTTTTTATTAAAGGGCCAATTTTTTTTCTTTTATTTTTTTAGAGGTCTGGAGGTCCACAGGGACCTAGAGATCCCCAGGGCCCCAGATGACAACCCCCCTTTTTTTATAAAAAAATATATAATTTTTATATAATTTATTATTTTTTATTTCTTTTATTTTTATATTTATATAATATTATTATTTTTAAAGGACCCAGAGGTCCCCAGGGCCCCCGGATGACAATCCTCCTTTTTTATAATTTTTTTACTTTTTTATATTATATATATATATATATTTTTTTTAAATATATTGATGTATTTTTATTAAAGGGCTCAGAGGTCCCCAGGGCCCCATGTGTCAAACCCCCTTTTTTTATAATTGTATTTTTTATTTTTGTTTATATATTTTTTTATATTTTTTTTTATTAAAGGGCCCAGAGGTCCCCAGGGCCCTGGAAGGCAACCCCCTTGTTTTTTTATATATATATATAAATGTTTATTTCTTTTTTATATATATATTTTTTTCTTTCTTTTTTTTTAAAGGGCCCAGAGGTTTCTTTTTATTAAAGGGCCCAGAGGTCCCGAATAGAAAGCCCCCTTTTTTTGTAATTTCCTTTTATAAAAATCACCCTTTTTTAAAAAAAAATTATATATATATATATATATATATATATATATATATATATATATATATATTCTCTCTTTTTTTCTTTTTATTAAAGGGCACAGAGGTCCCCAGGGCCCCGGATGGCTACCCCCCTTTTTCAATTCGCGGCAGCTGCCCCCCCCGCTTCTCAATTTCATGCGGCAGCACCCCCCCCCGGTTCTCTGCTCCAGGGGGCCCATGCCTGAAGCTGTGTAAGGGGCCCCAAAATTCCTGATGGCGGCCCCTGAGGGCAGGCAAAGCAACGTATATATATGTGTTGCTTTGGTTCCCAAGTCTGCCGGTGTCCTGCAATCGGGTCACGGAACGACAGAACGGGGGGGATCTCCCTGTTCTGCCTAGTGACAGGACACGGAGCGTCTGCTCCCTCCCATCGGGAGCAGAGATCAGTGTTGTGTCACAGTAAGCCCCTTCCCCACACAGTTATAATAACTCCCTAGGACACACTTAACCCCTTCCTAGCCCCCATAGTGGTTAACCCCTTCCCTGCCAGTCACATTTACACAGTAATCAGTGCTTTGTTATAGCACTGATCGCTGTATAAATGTGAATGGTCCCAAAACATAGTCAAAAGTGTCCGATGTGTCCGCCATAATGTCGCAGTCATGATAAAAAATTGCTGATCGCCGCCATTATGAGTTGAAAAAAAAATATTAATAAAAATGCCATAAATTATCCTCTATTTTGTAGACGCTATAACCTTTGTGCAAACTAATCAATACACACTTAGGGCTCATTTCCACTGGTGCTTTTACAGCCACTTTTCTAAACGTTTTTTGCAGCTTAAAAACGCCTGTCCATGTTAGTCTATGGCCTCATGCCCACCATGACGTTTTTGAGCTGTAGATGGCTGAGACGTTTTTAAGCTGCAAAAAAAACGCGGGACCAGTGCGTTCTGAAGCTCCAGCAATAGAGCTGTAAAAACGCCAGACATTAAAAAACGCCCAAAAACGCTCAAACAAAAATAAAAAATAAACATGGACAGGCGTTTTTAAGCTGTAAAAAACGCTCAGAAAAGTGGCTGTAAAAACGCCAGTGGAAATGAAGCCTTATTGCAATTTTTTTTTAAACAAAAATATGTAGAAGAATATGTATCGGCCTAAACTGAGGAAAAAAAATGTTTTTTATATACAGTACAGACCATAAGTTTGGACACACCTTCTCATTCCAAGCGTTTTCTTTATTTTCATGACTATGAAAATTGTAGATTCACACTGAAGGCATCAAAACTATGAATTAACACATGTGGAATTATATACATAACAAAAAAAGTATGAAACAACTAAAAATATGTCATATTCTAGGTTCTTCAAAGTAGCCACCTTTAGCTTTGATTACTGCTTTGCACACTCTTGGCAATCTCTTGATGAGCTTCAAGAGGTAGTCACCAGAAATGGTCTTCCAACAGTCTTGAAGGAGTTCCCAGAGATGCTTAGCTCTTGTTGGCTCTTTTGCCTTCACTCTGCGGTCCAGCTCACCCCAAACCAGGTCATCTGGCGCAGCACCCCATCACTCTCCTTCTTGGTCAAATAGCCCTTACACAGCCTGGAGGTGTGTTTGGGGGTCATTGTCCTGTTGAAAAATAAATGATGGTCCAACTAAACGCAAACCGGATGGAATAGCATACCACTGCAAGATGCTGTGGTAGCCATGCTGGTTCAGTATGCCTTCAATTTTTTATTTTTTTTTCCAAATTATTTTTATTAAGAGTTTTAAACAAGAAAGAACATGTACAAACAATAAGACAGACATAACACACATAGCTCAACATCATATAGTGTTTGAGGTGAGATTGCTCATATAACACAATAACAGCTGCAGTACATATAAACTGATAGGCCTAAGAATACAAAAAAGGTGTTCGATATATCAGGGAGAATAAGGGGGAAACGGAAGGTATCCACACAACAACCGTGCCTAACCAGCAGTTTTAACCTCCTCCAGCCGGACCCGCCAGACCCTCTCGTATTTCCGCGGGCATCCTCGGTTAGCATATGTGTCTTTGTACAGCGGAAGGCTGGTGTTCACCAGTCGTCTCCACTGCACCAAAGAGGGGGGCGTAGATTTTTTCCAGTGCATTGCAATGTTTTTGCGGGCGTAAAAAAGCAATAAGCTAACCAGAGTGCGTTTCGCTGAAGTGGGGACAACGTTCTCTATTATCCGTAGGAGACAAATCTCCATGCTCAAAGGTAATTGGGTCTCCGCAATTTTGTTGGTCATTTCCATCACCGCTTGCCAGTAGTGTACCACCTCCGGGCATCGCCAAATGATGTGGGCAAAATCCCTGGGGGAGGCACTGCACCTCCAACCCTCTTGGGAGTGCGTGGGGTTCATCCTATGTAACCTGTATGGGGTGAAGTATGCCCTATGTACAATTTTAAATTGAACCAGCCTATCTCGGATGGATACCAGAGTAGTAAAGGGGAGGTCCCATATCTCGTCCCAATCGTCCGTGTCTAGACTAGGAATGTCATTCTGCCACTTGGACCGTAGCCCGTCAAGGGGAGGAAGGGACACAAGAAGTAAGTAGGCGTAGAGAAGCGAGGTAGGTTTCACATCACAGTCAAATCTAAGTGTCCTCTCCAACTCCGATTGAGCCACGATGCAGGACGAGAGCGGAAACTGGGCTGAGAATGCATGCGACAGCTGAAGGTATCTGAAAAGGTAGTATGAAGGTATATTGAACTCAGCCGACAACTCAGCGAAGGGCTTCAGCACATTCTGTGAGGTGATATGGGAGACTAGTTTAACGCCATATCTTGACCACGCAGAAGGGTCTAATAGTCGATAGAAATGGGCTAGGTTTGGGTTTATCCAAATCGGGGCGTTAGGTGAAGTTTCAGTGGGTTTGCATTTTTCAATGGCGAGGTCGGTACGCCACGCCCGCAGGGTGGTAAGCATGGAGGGGGTCAGAGGGTACGGCGCCCTTGAATAACAAAAGTTGGAGGGCCTCCAGCGAGCCAGTATGCCTTCAATTTTGAATAAATCCCCAACAGTGTCACCAGCAAAGCACCACCAAACCATCACACCTCCTCCTCCATGCTTCACAGTGGGAACCAGGCATGTAGAGTCCATCCGTTCACCTTTTCTGCGTCGCACAAACACACGGTGGTTGGAACCAAAGATCTCAAATTTGGACTCATCAGACCAAAGCACAGATTTCCACTGGTCTAATGTCCATTCCATGTGTTCTTTAGCCCAAACAAGTCTCTTCTGCTTGTTGCCTTTCTTTAGCAGTGGTTTCCTAGCAGATATTCTACCATGAAGGCCTGATTCACACAGTCTCCTCTTAATAGCTGTTCTAGAGATGTGTCTGCTGCAAAAGGTGACTACTTTGAAGAACCTAGAATATGACATATTTTCAGTTGTTTCACAGTTTTTTGTTATGTATATAATTCCATATGTGTTAATTCATAGTTTTGATGCCTTCAGTGTGACTCTACAATTTTCTTTTTTTTTTACATTTATATCTTTATTTTTATTTTCAAAAGGCAAGAAAGCAGTACAGGAAACATTAGAAAAGAAAATAGGCATATTCCAGTAAAGCAACATATGTATCCATGTTCCATTGTTTCTCTCTCTTCAACTTATTTACTACTCATAGTTTACAGCATGAGAAATTATAATATTTTATATCACATACACCTTTAAATCCATGCCACAGGGGGAGACGCAAAAACCAGGGTGCTGTTACTATTTTAAACTAAATTACATATTTCCCTTGGTTTTTCGTCTCCACCCAGGTTATCTATCTATTCCTTATCTTAACCTAAATTCCCTCTATCTGCCCGTCCTACTTCCTTCCCTATTTTATCCTCTTAATCCCTCCTCCCTTATCCCCTCCCCAAGACCCCCGTCTCCCCCTCCTCTCCTCCTCCGACCATATAGACCCATGTGTTGAATGAGAAGAAGAGGAAAAAAAAAAAAAACAGCAAGAACCAAAACTACATAACATAAAAACCTTCTCCCCTTCACTATCCTCCCCTAGTGTGCGATATCATCATCTCATTATTTCTACCTCCCTTCTCCTCCTTTTCCTCCCCTCACCCCTTCCCTTCTTTCTTACCACTTTAATCTTTTATTCTTGCCCCCCGACTCAGTCATGAAAATAAAGAAAACTCTTGGAATGAGAAGGATATTTATTATAGCAAAAAGTAAAAACATTCAATTTTGTGTGGCAACCACGTTTCACAACCACGCAATTGTCAGTTAAAGTGATGAAGTGCCAAATCGCAAAAGGTGGCCAGTCATTGGGCAGCCAAATCCTTCGGGGCTGAAGTGGTTAATCCAAAATTTCAATACCTAATACCTGTTGAATGGGGGGAAAAAACTGTGGTGGACCTATCCTAAAGTGTGGAGGCTTTGGATACGGGTATACACACTGGTCAATATGGTCCTTCATATCAATCTGCAGAAGGATCCATGGGATGTACTCTTAAATAAACCAATTGCAGAAGCCACTTGCCAGCAACGCACTCTCATAACACATTTTTATGGTGATAAAGAAGACGATTGCGCGGTCATGGAAAATGCCTATCCTCAGTTTCGAAGTGGTCATGAGTCGAATTCATGGAATGCTTAGCAATAGAAATTGATTCTTAATCACATGCATGATAGATTCCTACGAGTTTGGCAAAACTGGCTTGACCAGTTCCCTCATCCTAAATGACTTACCGCTTCCTGATACTGTAGCCACTTTCACCTGAGCCGGCACAAGCCCTGGGACACCTTACTTCTTCCCTATTTTCCCTCTTTTTATCCGCTTTTCTTCCTTCGCTACTGTACCCCCATTTTTTCTTCTTTGTTCTGTTTTGGACTTTTTAATGCTTTGGATGCACTCTCCTCCCCATTTTGGAATATGGCTGTCTTTTTCTTGCTTCACCCCCTCTCCCCCCACTTTTTTTTTTGTTCGGCCTTTCTGTGAAGCACTTTTCTTGGCTACAGTGTGGTTGGCACGGCCGAGGCCCACTGAGTCTGATACTGCTCCTATTGCCCTACAGGGATGTGGGTGATTTTTGTGTTTCTGTCCACAAACACATGCATGATCTGACATTTACCAGAACGAAGATATCCATTTTAGGTCTCTTGAAGTTTGGAATATTTTTAGATAGCAATTGAAAGTCCGCTATTATAAATATAAGATATCTTATCATCATTCTCAGCTGGTTATGCCAACTTACCCTCAAAAGTTGAAATAAATTCCACTCCTTTCGTATCTCGATTTGTGGACAGGATCCGATAAAACTCAGATAGCTTCTTGTTTGCATAAAAAACCTGAATATAATAATAATAATAAGCAGAATAAAAAACATAATAGAAGTAGTAGAGACTTTAACATGCAAAAGCAGTTTTGCTATAGAAACGCAAACCTTTCTACTCATGATTGGACACCACGAGGCAAGATATAAACATCTTCCAGCGTGTACACTATATTGTCCAAAGTTGAGAACTTTAATGGCATCCCAGTCAATATTGAGTTGGTCAACCCTTTTCAGCTATAACAGCTTCAACTCTTCTGGAAAGGCTGTCCACAAGGTTTAGGAGTGTGTCTATGGGAATGTCTGACTATTCTTCCAGAAGCGCATTAATGAGGTCAGGCATTAATGTTGGACGAGGAAAGGCCTGGCTTGCAGTCTCTGCTCTAAATCATCCCAAAGGTGTTCTATTGGGTTGAGGTCAGCACTCCGTGCAGACCAGTTATGTTCCTTCACCCCAAACTATTTTATCCGTGTCTTTATGGACCTTGTTTGTGCACGGGTGCACAGTCATGTTGGAACAGGAAGGGGCCTTCCCTAAACTGTTCCCACAAAGATGGGACCATTAAATTGTCCAAAAATTCTTGGTATTCTGATGCTTTAAGAGTTTCCTTCACTGGAACTAAGGGGAACTAAGGGGCCAAGCCCAACTCCTGAAAAACACACCATAATCCCCCACCAAGCAAAGTCTGTAATGACATGGATGAGTTTGGGGTGGAGGAACTCAACCCAATAGAATACCTATGGGATGAATTAGAGAGGCCTTCTCATCTGCATCAGTGCCTTACCTCACCGATGTGCTTCTGGAAAAATGGTCAAACATTTCTATAGACACACTTCTAAACCTTGTGGACAGCCATCCCAGAAGAGTTTAATCTGTTATAGCTGCAAAGGGTGGGCCAACTCAATATTACACCCTACGAACTAAGACTGGGATGACATTAAAGTTCATGTAAAGGCAGGTGTCCCAATACTTTTGACAATATAGTGTATGTCCAGCCAAAACAAATTTTTTAAAGACATTGGAAATATTAATATCTCTTTTGGCTATTACTGCTATCTGGGACTCCTTTAGAGAGATGTTCCTTTACCTACTGTTTTAAAGTTAGAGATTTCCCCTCACTTTTTGTCTGAAGAAACTTTTCTCACTAGGACCATGTATGAGTTTAAAAAAAAAACACTTTTAGCTGAACACCTTAGCCTGCATCTTCAGGACCACACGTAAAACACAAATAATACTGTGAATGGTCCTGCAGGTAAAGTACATTCTAAATCCCTCATGGCCTATAGATAATCACTGAAATACAAATTAATATATTGACATCTCCTCACCTCTGGGGTTAGGCCAAAGTGATGGAAATTGGCAGTTATGTCCTCTTTGGTGACAGCATGGAGTAATTTTGGAGGAATGTGGCGAAACATTCTGCTGGAGGAGATTTCTGTAGAGAAAAGATTAGAACATGAAGTGTATTTTCTACGTTGTGCTGGTAGGAAAGCAGTTTGCAAAATGTTCCCCATAAATTAAACACCTAGAAATTGTAAATTGCTAAACAATGGCCTAAGTAAATCGATCATACGAAAACATAAAAAATTAAAATTTCTCATACATATGCTTAAAATAACAAATAAAAATCAAAACCCATACAATTCTGGAACAAGAGCAAAATATGTGAAAAAATTGATTCAAATAAATTGTTATAGAAGTCGACTGTGAACAAAATTGAATCCACCTTCTGATCACTTTTTTTCCTTCACACACTTTGTGCCAAACACATCCCCTTTTACCAAGTGTAGTACCACCATTATCTCATATATGCTCACCTTAAAACTACACCTCTAAATCATAGGAGGTCTACAAAGACTTGAAACTACCACAGATCCCCTCAATAAAATAAAGTAGAATCTAGTGTTCTCTGTATTTTAACGTTATTTATTTCCAAAAATGAACAACAATGATGAAGACCCACCTCTGGAATGCAATGCGTAAGGGCAAGTCATGTCTGTGAGGGCATCATGCACTCTGCAAGCTGTTTGAGTGCTCAGCTTTCAAGGAGAGAGTAAATACCGCAATGCATATTCTGTAGATCCCCTGGCCAAAAATGTGAACTGATCGCTGCTACACAGATATACAGATATACATATGTTGGGATGCCTTTGATTTCAAGTATACTTAAATCCATCGCTGCTTTATTGGAAAGAAATTATGTTATACAGAGAGCACTAGATTCTATTTTATTTTATTGAGGGGTCCTGTGGAGGAAACCATGGAATAAGGAGTCAGTTTCCAGATCTCAATTGTCTGAATATCTCATGTATTGTATCACCAATGGGGTTATTTTCAAGCATTTGTCGACCTTATATGATGGAGAGGTCTAGTTTTAAAGGAGAATTGTGGAATAAAAAAAGAAAAATCAATGTTGCATCTGCCCCTGCCGTCTCTAAAGCCGCGTACACACGATCGGAATTTGTGACAAGAAAACTTTGATGTGAGCTTTTGGTTGGAAAATCCAACCGTGTGTTTTCTGACCGAAAAAATGAGAGCTGGTTCTTAAATTTTCCGACGGGAAAAGTTCTTGTCGAAAATTCCGATTGTATGCAATTCCGACGTGCAAAAAAACATGCATGCTCTAAATCAATTCACGCATTCTCGGAATCATTGAACTTCCTTTTTCTCATGTTGTACGTCACTGCGTTCTTGGCAGTCGTAATTTTGTGTGACCGTGTGTATGCAACACAAGTTTGAGTCAAAATTCTGTTGGAAAAAAATCCACGGTATTCTTGTCAGAATTTCTGATCGTGTGTTTGCAGCATAAGACTGAGAACTGAACTATGAAACACCACTGATCACTCAGTCCTCAGTCTTCAGTGAGCAGACAGACAGTAACTGTCAGTCTCCGGCTCTCTGCTCGGCCCCTCCAGTGTTCACTGGAGCACCCAAGCTGTGTAGGGGGTGGGAGTGGCTGCCTCAAGCTCTCAGAAGTGCATTGAGAGGCTGAGCCAGCTGCCAGTCAGGGATCTGGGTGGATCCTGACATAGTCGGGATCCCTCCAAGATCTGGATTAGCTGAGTGAGTCTGGACTTTAGCCTACTGTTGGCGCAATACTGAGGAGTGCAGAACTAAGTGCACTCATGTAACCCATAGGAGAAGTAGGGTCAAAACAGCTTTGGCCATACTTCTCCTTAAAGGTCAGCATATGGTATATGAGAGAAGAGCACTGAATGGTAGTCACACATTTGTTAAAGGATAAGTTTGGCACAAAGTGTGTCAAGGAAGAAGAGTGATCAGGTGGTGAATTATATTTTGCGGTAAGTTCACAGTAGACTATGAACACTAGTCAGATTCCAATTTTTTTTTTTACCCAGTTTAGTTTTGTTGCACAATTGTTTGGGTTGTGATTATTTGTTATTGTATGCATATGTATAAGAATTTTTTTGTTTTTATGTTTTCACATGATTAGCTCAGTGTTTCTCAACATTTTTTCAGTCAAGACACCCTTTAAAATGATAAACAATCTCAAGTCATCCTTTAGAATTATGGACAGTCTTGAGGCACCCCATTCTAAAATGTAAAAAAATATTCTAATAGCTTTACACAATGCAGCAACATCCACACGTAGGACACCCAACATTAGAAACATAGGCGTGCGCACAGGGTGTGCCAGGTGTGCCCAGGCACACCCTAATCACCCCATGCACATTAGTATTATCGCTCTGTGTAGCAGCAGAAACATGGGAAAGATCTCTTTCTTACCGGCTCTGCCATAAGAGAAGTGTTTATTCTCTTCTCTTTCACTATGTCGGTAGGGAAATCAACGTGCCAGGGTCATATATATGTAGATACATACACATGCATGTGTGTTTGAGCTTTAGAGTGCACACCCTAATGCAATTGGCTGCGCACGCCTATGATTAGAAATGATTTATTCTTCCAAAGCAAATAGACTTTTGCACCCTGGTACCAACTAGTATTCCAGTGTTTTTCTTCTTCCTCAATTTCTCTCCATCAGCCAGTTAATGTAACTCCAGTGCTAAGGGAGAGGGGCACAGGAGGGTCAAACAAGGATGCTGTGGAGACAACAGACTCCTTATTAACCGATGATGTCATTGGTTGTTCGAATGTCAGTGTCTAGAAAGTCATGATGGTGCGCAATAAAAACTGTGGCTTTGTGTAACTAAAAATCCACCTGCTGGCTTGTATAAAATTTTTGATACATTTTTAGGCATTTTGCCAAGGCGGCCCTGAAGAAACCTCAAAGCACCCTGGCTGAAAGGCTGCACACATACTGTTTAATGAATGTTTTCTATGGATGAATGAGCTTTCTAACACTATCTATCTATATATATATATATCTAGACATTTTTTACACTGTGATATTTTAGGTTTTAGGTAAAACTGTCCCTATAGTCACTATGTGGAGGGACAACTTTTTGTTCCTGCATAAACAGATAAAATGGGCCTAACCTCACAAAAAGACATGGCTTAGTGAAAACAAAATATTGGCATATTTGTGAAATGCAAAGCTTTTTTTTCGTTATACATTGCGGGACACAGAGCATCTTTGAATCCATGATAATAGTTTTATGCTGCCAACTTCAGGTGACTGGACACTGCCAAAAAAATAAAAAGGTAATTCCCTCCTAGGCATAACATTTACCAGCTAGGCAAGGCTTTTGCTTTTTGCTAGTGTCTTAGGCTTCATGGCTTGATACAAATCTGAAGCCTTGCTTAGCTGGGAGGGGTTATACCTAGGATTAGATTTCCTGTCTTTTTTGCCAGTGTCCAATAACCTGAAGGAGAAGCAGAACCCTACCATTATTGATACAAAGATGCGCTGTGTCCCATATTGTATTCCAAAAAATGGATTTTTACAAGAAAACCAAAAATTTAATTTTTTCAGATGTGCTCAGAAATGTAGGTCCACCTGGAAAAACAAAAGAGAAGCCTCAATGGAAGCTGTGATTACCTTCTGTGAGGTTCAATGGAAGCGATATGTTTTCAGCCGATGTGTTACTTAATAAGTCCTCTCCAGTCGTTAGGGCAGTGAGGATCTGGAATCCCATACATGTCCCCCAGATAGGGAAATATATTCCAGAAGAAGCAGCCTAGGGGTAACAATGAAACCAAACACTGAGCAAAAAATGTGGTCTATTTACAATTAAAAGGATAAATCAACCTGCACAAATATATTTTACCAGGCACAGAGACAAAATGCAGAAAGAAATATTATATGAGCTGTATATATAAACTTGTGCCCAAACTGTGATCATTAAAGTATAGACATATTTTGAACAAGCAGTAAAGACACTGAACAAGCCATCATTCATCTCTGTATCTATAGGCATTGTGGAGAAATGCATTTGTAAAAAAACAGCAGGTGTCTCTGAGCAGTTAGAAATGGGCCAACACCCAACATCAGAGTCTCTGTTGTGATCTTTGAGGGTCTTTTAGGATGGTTTTCTTCACAGTACAAGCAGTTATAAAGATCAGGGATGCCTTGTTTTAAAGCCCCTATACTGCTTGTTAAGATTACTTAAATAATGTTCATAGTCCAGGCACCAGTTATTTTTAAGTTGGAAAAAGAGGCACATCACATTGGACACCATCTTCTACATATACTATGTGTACAAGAGACACTTTTATATTTGGGTTTTGGTCCTTCTATTCTTCGGTAGGGTATATGAGGGCCTCTTGGCTACCATTCATAGCAGGAATCTTTGTATTTTTCATGGTGCTATATGGGCCTGAGTGTCATGCTTACTCACCTCAATAGACAGTTTATAGAATATTCTAGCTGTCCGAGAAAAATTAGAGGTCAGAAGACCAACAGCTCCTCCAGGTAGAAGAACACTGTTAAAGAAACACACATTGATCACATCATTGTAACACATTTCTGTAAAGCTCACATGCCACCAAACGTTTAAAAAGCTAGTACTGTTGTAGCTCCTAATTTGGTTTTAGAGTCTAAGCGCAGCCAAAAAGAAAATGTGAAAAATCAGCACAAGGGGGATAATTTACAGTCAAGTAGGATGTGTACCTTGTGCTGATATCTCTTCTTCTAGTAGAAATCCTCCTCTGTCCATGCCTCCCACACCCCTGTCACCATAATCTTCTGGGGAGGTGTGGGTTAATACAAAGAAGGGGCTGTCACAAGCTCTCACCATGTAAGCCCAACTATGCATCACACATTCTGCCCAGCTGCTCCATTCACAGAATGGATGAAACAGGATCTAAAAATGGAGGACTGGTGGATTGAAATGTCTGCCCTTTCTATTCATACAGTAGATTATTATTATACAGGATTTACATAGCGCTAACAGTTTACGCAGCTGAGATATTAACCTACTGAAGTTATTCCCTTTGTGCTGATTTTTCTTCTTTTCTTTCATTTTTCTTCTTTTCATAAAATCAGGGTAGCAATGACGACAGCAGGGAAGGACTGCTGTCGTCAATGCTACCCTGATTTTATGAGCTTGTTTTATCACTGTCAAATGTGAGTTTCTTTCTTTTAATAAATCTTTGTGTTATTTATACGGAATTATGTTATGTGCATTCCAATTTTTTCTTTTTCATTGGGACATCTGATGTGCCGTCTCTGGGATTTGCTGTAAACCATCTCCTGGTGTGATTTCCTGGATTTCCTTGCTTGAGGTCTTATCAATGATTCCTGGCTTTGAGACATTTGTGTTATACCCTTAAAGTGTATCGTATTTACAAGCTTGATTGGCCTAGTGGTATATGCCCTTCTGGGTCCAATATTTCCGGTAAGCCCCTTGTCATAAGTGGTGGTGGATCTCCTATTTAGAAATCACCGTTGGATTTTGTATAATTCACTCAGTCAGTGGATTTCTTATTTTCGAACTTTTTCTTTATGAATGTTTTTTTCACCTCAATTTTTCTGGCATTGTCCAGATTCTATCACCATTAACCACTTAACGACCACTGCATGTATATGTACGTCCACAGAATGGCACATGGGCATACATGTACATCCCTGCCTTGTTGCAGGTTTGGGGTCCAATTGGGACCCCCCCGCTACATGTAGCGGTCGTTTTACCTGTGGGAGCGATCCGTGATGAGGGCACGGCTGTTGGTTTCTGTCCGTCCCCTCGCGATCGCTCCCAGCGAATCAGCAGAGCCCCCACCCTGTCACTTCCTCTGCCTGTGTAATGTAAACACTGGCAGAGGAAGTGATGTCAGCTCTCCTCTCGGTGGTATTTTCAATCCGCCGAGAGGAGAGAAGACTCACAAAGTAAGTCGCACCAACAGCATACTGACACCACACACATAGGCACATTAACCCGTTCCGATCACCCCCCCCCCCAGCCCCCTGTCACACTATCACTGATTGCAGTAATCATATATTTACTGATCACTGCATTTAGTGTCAGTTAGTGTGACAGGCAGTTAGTGTTAGGTCCAGGGTAGCCCCGTACTCCCCCTAATAAAGTTTTAACCCCTTGATCACCACCCTAGTTAACCCTTTCACCCCCTATTGCCAGCGTCACTAAGCGATTGTTTTTCTGATCGCTGTATTAGTGTCACTGTTGCCGCTAGGTAGCTAATTTTTTTTTATTGCGATTTTTTTTATACTAAAGACATGTGGCTGAATACATTTTGGCCTAAATGTTTGACTAAAATTTAGTTTATTCGATTTTTCTTATATTTTGTTTATAGCGCAAAAAATAAAAATCGCAGAGGCAATCAAATACCATAAAAATAAAGCTATATTTGTGGGAAGAAAAGGACGCAAATTTTGTTTGGG
The DNA here is from genome assembly GCA_029574335.1 of Rana kukunoris. Lineage (NCBI taxonomy): Eukaryota > Metazoa > Chordata > Amphibia > Anura > Ranidae > Rana > Rana kukunoris. Next base: position 481,755,697 of record CM056051.1, read on the forward strand.
AGCCACGTCGCACGACCGCGCAATTGTCTGTTAAAGCGACGCAGTGCCGAATTGTAAAAACACCTTTGGTCATTTAGCAGCATATTGGTCCGGTCCTTAAGTGGTTACTATCCATCTTCAGAGGTTTATGGACTTTAACTTTGACTTTGACGACGTCAATTTTTTATGACGAAACGTACGTCGGGAAGGTGACGTGCTGACGTTTTTTCAGACGAGACGATCCGAGTGACACGGGCGTTCGTACAAGCCGGCCGGCTATTTCGATGTTTTAATATTTCCTGTATGATGTAAGTGCATCTTTTTATTAAACCTTGAAGATTTTCTAAGCATACTTCACTATGTTGGCTATTTACTTGTTTCCGGTGTACTGCTGACATCTGGAGGACCCTCAATATATCCCGACATCAGCTGCTCCACTATAACCCTTATATCAAGGTTCTTTTCTATGCGATTACCCATTTGGCTTCTGGTAAGCCTTCAATTCATTTGGTGACACGGTGGTGGTGTTAGTTTAAAGTCACTACATAGGATATCAATTCCTATTTTTTAGTTACATTTTTATGTGTCTTTTTTGACGTACTTCACTATGTTTATTTAAACTTTCTTTTGGGCATTCAACTACTGACACATCTTGGAGCTACTTACTGTGGAACTTTAAAGGCCTTGGCTGGGTTTTAGCCGCAAGCGCGATATGCTTGCCTTCTGGTAAGCCTCCATTGTATATCATCTCCATAGTTTGGTAGCAGATTTAAACCTTCTTTAGAACTGCCCATCTTGGACATTTCAATTGATTTTTGGTTCACTATATATATTCTTTTGATTTTTATTCATCATTAGAGCATCTTTTGGACTTTTGTATGGAAATTTTGCACATGGTACCATAACCACTTGTCTAATATCAATAACAGTATTTGTTATATTTCTATTTTTTTTTTTTTTTAGCGCAACTTCCAATTTTTTCTTCTTATTTACACTATCCACTCACATGTGGTGTTATACATGAAGTTTTTTTTATTCAATTATTTATATATTTTTTCACTAAAATGTAATCATTATTAGCGCTACACTTTTTTTCCACTGTACATTATGAACTATTTACCTTAGAACGAGGCATCGGTAACTCACTTGGTCCACGCCGAGGTAGCTGACATGTTGCCTCGGTGCGTCTTCCGGGTATCACGGCTCCAGCGCTGTGAGTGGCTGGAGCCGCAATGTCGTCATGCGTGCAGGAGACTTTTTTCCGGTAAGGTCCGGCATCTGATGGGCCTTTAGCCGAGAATCCCCTTTGCGCATGCACCGCTGAAGTCAGTGGCTCATTGCAAGGGGAATATCTCCAAAACCATAAAGATTTAGGAGATATTTTTTACCTACATATAAGCCTTATTATAGGCTTACCTGTAGGTAAAAGTTAACAACATGACTATACAACTGCTTTAAGAAGTTGGAACATTTCCCCTTTGGTCTCTAGCCCTCCACTCACTGAAATAATTGATATGATCAGTGAACAAACAGTAAGAGACCCCAGATTTGTCTACTCTAGTGACTAGCACATACAGCCTAGGGTCAGAGATTTAACTCTTGCACTGCTGTTACTGCCATAATATGGAATATGGCCCCTAATGCACATTTTGATGTTCAATTAACAGAGATGGAGATTTCCAGTTGAACAGATGCTGTAGATGTGTCCGGGGGTCAAAAGCTAAATTCACAATTGGTGTAGGATGTCAGGGAGTTCTCTAAAACAGGGTACCAATGTCATAATTTTTCTAGAGAACTGCCAAAGTGCCATATGCCTTAGTGCCAGAAAGTTGACATACTGGTGGCTTATCGGTGAGATGTGAAATGTTATATAAAGGTACTTTGGAATAGATTTTAGGCTAGGTTCACACTGCTGCGAATTCAAACTCCTGCTATTTTACGGCTGTGTTTTTGCTGCGGTTCGCGCCCACGATTTCAGGGAACGACAGTCTATAGAGCTGAATTTGCATCGTACACGGATCAAACTTGCACAGGACCCTTTTTCCTGCAGCTTATATTCGCAATACATTGATGTGAAAGGCACTAACGGAAAACAATGTTATTTTAATGACTTGCGAATTTGAGCGATCGCAATGGCTTAAATTTGCAAAAGAATTTGCAGCAGTGTGAACCTAGCCTAATAGCTAGTTCCCTACTGCCACAATGGTTCTTGCTTCAATGGCAGCACATACACAATCAGCTTGCTTTAATATCTATTGAGCTGAACTATACGAGCATCTTCCTCTAAAGAATCCCATTTCTTAGAAACAGCAATTTGTACTCTGGGCAATGGCCAATCAGGAGTTGGGGGGCAGTGACAAAAGAAACACAATATTAAAGAGGGAAGGAAAAGATTGCTCAATTGTTCATTAGAAGAAGGGTTTCAAATAATGTTGTTCCTGGGGTAATGGACATCGCCAAATTAACTATTTCTAGGACCCTCAATTAGAAAACATTGTCCTTTAATACTTTTGTTATCTTCACCTTGCATAATATTGGTTTTAATCAGCATTGTTGTTCAGTTAGTATATATCATACAACTGTCCAGTTGTGTGGGCACTCAGCAGGAGGGAAGAGCCTGGAGCATCGGCAAAGGACTCGAGAAGAGGAGGATCGGGGGTTGCTCTGTGCAAAAACATATTTTCTAAAAAATAATTAATTTTTCCCCTATGAAAAGGATCCAACAGCCTTTGGGGGCATTAGTAATTTAACTCCACAATGTGCCACATCCCTGAATTTGAAAATAGACATTGAAGTTCCCTAGTTATGGGACTTAATAGGCACTTCAATCACATAGCAGATAAATTCATAAAAGCAGGTTTTTATTATAAGTTATCAGTAAGAAAAAAAAATGAAATATACACGGTATGAAGAGCTGAAAGTACACCCGAAAAGCAAGATGACGATACAATCTGGTATCGTCCACCTTGGATCCAACAGCCTGACCACCAATGATCATAGACAAAAGCATTATAGAAATATGAAAATATATGTAAAATAAATAGTAACAGAGAACTCACCCATTGATGGAGTGAAAGAGGGAGAGATACTCATCTTCGCTCAGATTCAACCTGAAAATCATTCACACAGTTTCATTAGATTTGTAGCACTGGGCACCCTTACAAGTCAGATTAGGCCAGGTTCACACTGGTATGACATGAGCCCTGTCTTTGGGCCACATGTTGCATGACATGTATAAATCAATGGTTCCCTATGAGAGCTGTCTTAACTGGTCCTAAACATGTCGGTCCAACTTGGCTACTTTCGTCTGACTTTTGTCCTACTTCACCCCATTGAATATCATTGAAGTCGGATCATCATCCTAACTGATCTGCCTTTGGCATGCGAGTTGCGCTCTAAGGATTTAGAAGGGGAACCTGGAGCTGTACTATCTTGTTGACATGTAGGATAGGGGAACACTGAGCGGCTCACTTTACTCCTCACTCCTTACTTTACCAGCCGACCCACTACGCCAGGGCCACTTGGCATGCTTGGACTTTTGCCTTAATTTGATATAACAGATATTCTATCCCAACACACAAGTTGGCGATTCAAGTTTGGATGACCCATGGATGAGGCTCTGGTTTGGACTACTACATCAATCAAGGGAGTTTGTAACAGCTGTTTAAGCTGATATCTATATACATTGAGAGCTCGATTGTAATTTGCTCTCCTGAAGTAGCGGACAGTGACCCGTGAAACACAACTCCGTCAGAAGTCGCAGCAAGCCATTCATCACCTGCTTCCCACAGGGCTGATGATTCAATCTCTTGCTGTGTAGCACAATTACTATTTATATATGGAATTATGTGTTATGTTTTGTCTTGAATATAGGCTCCAATGTTTCTAATGTTTTTTCTTCTTACAATAAAACATTTTGATAATTTTTTACTCAAGTGGTACAGTTAAGGTCCTTAAAGTGTAAGTTCACCTTTACAGAAAACTCTATAAGGTGAACTTACACAGGTCCCCTTCTTCACCACCCACCACCCCGATCCCGATGACCTGGACCGCCACAATCTCCAGTTCTAAGCTCCGGTATATCTGCTTCAGGCTTAGAAATCCTCTCTCCACCCTCGCGTCTTCTGTATAGCCGACAGGATGGGCCAGGACAGTGACGGGACTGACCAATTAGAATGATCCAAAACGTCCCCCTGATGGACATTCAGCTCAGGAGGATTTCTAAGCCCCAGACACCTGGTGCGGACATACCGGGGCTTAGAATCTAAGATATCAGGTCCAGGTCAGCGGGACCGGGGGTGGGGGTGAGGAGGGGGACCTGTGTAAGTTCACCTTACAGAGTTTTCTGTAAAAGTAAATTTACCCTTTAAATAACAGTTTATAGGGTCCTTTTGTACAATTTCTTTGATAGGATGAGGTACTGGACAGTTTTGTCCAACCACTAGATGGCCCTCTCTGGTAGTCATTCCTCCTATCTCACACTTTTTCCTTCTTTTCCATGACAGTAATACAAATGGAACCACTGTATACTCACCTTCTATTCAGCACTGTGGTCTCCTAGAACTCCCTATTGGCCACTGTCATTTTTGGCTTGATCTGCTTCCCGTTACTAATCTTCAGCCATTTCCATTGGCCTGGCCCAGTTCATTTTTACGGAGAGTTTGTAAAAACTGGCACTTTTTTCCCCTGTTCGCAAATGTCTGTGGTTGCAGGAATGTGCCAGTAAAAATAGCCGAAATCGGTTTGGCTTGGAACTGTGCATGGAGATTGGAGGCAGGGGATGATGGTGGCTGCAGAGGAGGGATAGAGGCAGGGGGCAATGGAGGCAGGAGGAGATTGGAGGCAGGGGGTGTTGGTGGCACTGCAGAGGGGGATGGAGACAGGGGTTGTTGGCAGCACCGCAGAGGGGGTTAGAGGCAGGGGACGATGGAGGCAGGGGGTGATTGGAGGCAGGGGGCCTGGTGGAGATTGGAGGCAGAGGGAGATTGGAGGCAGGGGGAGATGTGACTAAATAATTTCCCCTTATTATATCGAAAATAACAAAAATGTGTTTTTTTACCTTAATATCTACTGTAAATCACATTGCTATTTGCCTAGCGTACTTGTTTGTAGCCTAAATACTAAAATTTGCGCCTAAAAATGTAATTTAGTAACTTTTGTGAAATGGCAGTAAAAACGTGGCTGTGCCAGTAAATTTCGGGTGTCCTGCCAGTAAATTTCAATCTAGTAGGTTGGCAACACTGATAGTGGTGTGTTCCTGACACTCATTAGAACTGAAGAAGTGGCTTAGATAAGTTGTGAAATGTCTTCAGCATTACAAAACAAGTCTAGATGAATGTGACCACCTACTATTAGTTTTATTCCTTATACACCAATTACAAGTGTTCTTGTTAGTTTTATGCACTTTTATTTATTGTACTACAAAAATTGTTTTTGCTGTGTATTCATTTTGTCTAATATTGGTCTTAATATGTACTCACCGGATAGGAACTACTCTGCAGCCAGCAGACTCTAAATAATTCACATAAGAGTCTGCAATGTAGGTTTTCCCATACTGGAAGAATACTTCATCTGACACCTCCTGGGTTATAATCCCTAATGAAGACAAGCGCAGAAGAATTTATGCTGCATCTATATATACAAATAAAGGAGATCTAAACTCTAACTATGACTTTTAGCTTGCTAATGCACTGTACATCATACATTATTTTTTTCCATAACAGCGTTCACCTTTTTATGGTGTTCTCCTCCAGCATATTTCAGACATTTCTTTTGATGCCTTTACTCTAACGTTGGCTGTGCATCATTGCCTGGAGCTGCTTCCTGATGGCGACAACAGTGCGCCATGCCTGTGTAATGTGTGTGGGCCTGGGCGCTTGCATTTTTTTCCAGGGGCATACGTGAAAGGGTTGGCAATGCATGAGCACAGTTGGTAGACAACAGTCGCCAGTGGCTGAATAAAGTATTGCAGGATTACCAGATAATATTTTCATTAAAGCGGAGTTCCACCTAAAAATTGAACTTCTGCTTTTCGGGAACCCTCCCCCCCTCTGGTGTCACATTTGCCACCTTTCAGGGGGGAGGGGGGAGCAGATACCTGTGTAAGACAGGTATTTGCACCCACTTCCGGCATTAACTGCCACAGGAGTCTACATCAATTTTCGTCACCCCCCCCCCCCCCCGCTGTGTTCTGGGAAACACACAGGTCCCAGGACACAGAGGGGGAACAGTGAGAAGGTGCCGCACAACTCGCGCGAGAGATTGCTCGTCTTTGGCTGCCAACATCGCTGGACTCCAGGACAGGCATTTGTAGCTGCTGGCTTTTTAAAAAAAATAATAATAATTGTGGGACCTCCGCTTTAAAGCTTTAGATACTAAAAAAGTATAAACAATGTTGTAAAGTACATATTTAAACTTATATGACATTTTAGTGTTTGGGTTTAGACCAGGGGTCCTCAAACTACGACCCGCAGGCCGCATGCGGCCAGCCGAGCACCTTTATCAGGCCCACTGCATGCAGGGCCGGTAGACTGCTGTGTCAGAAGCTCATTGAAAAGTTCAGGCGCGCTGTGTGATAGTAGTCCCGCCCTCCTCTTAGACTGGCTCTTGTGATAGACGCAGTGTTCCGTCTATCACTTGAGCTAGTCCAGGAGGAGGGCGGGACTACTATCACACAGCGCGCCTGAACTTTTCAATGAGCTTCTGACACAGTGACTTTTCACAGCGCGCCCAAACTTTTCAATGAGCTTCTGACACAGCAGGAGCAGGAGATCCTGATACACACACAGACAGGTCAGACATCGTTTGGCACAGTAAGGCTGCAATGGGCTTGTAATAATTGTGGGGGGCTTCAATGGTGAGGGGGGCTTGTATGATGGTGGGGGGTTTTGTAATGATGGTGGGGGGGGGGGCTTGTAATGATGGTGGGGGGCTGCAATGGTGAGGGTGGCTTGTAATGATGATGGGGGAGCTGCAATGGTGAGGGGGCTTGTAATGATGGTGGGGGAGCTGCAATGGTGAGGGGGCTTGTGATAATAGTGAGGGGGGGCTGCAATAGTGAGGGGGGCTTGTAATGATGGTGAGGGGGGCTTGTGATAATGGTGGGGGGGCTTGTAATGGTGGGGGCTGCAATAGTGTGGGGAGCTTGTAATGATGGTGGGGTGCTGCAATGGTGAGGGGGCTTGTGATAATGGTGAGGGGGGGTTGCAATGGTGAGGGGGGCTTGTAATGATGGTGGGGTGCTGCAATGGTGAGGGGGCTTGTGATAATGGTGAGGGGGGCTTGTAATGATGGTGGGGTGCTGCAATGGTGAGGGGGCTTGTGATAATGGTGAGGGGGGGCTGCAATGGTGAGGGGGGGGGGCTGCAATGGTAAGGGGGGCTTGAAATGATGGTGGGGGGCTGCAATGGTGAAAGGGGCTTGTAATAATGGTGAGGGGGCTTGTAATGATTGTGAGGGGGGCTTGTAATGATGGTGAGGGGGCTGCAATGAGGGCATAGTAAGGAGGCATTGAAAGGGAGGCTGCGGTGATGGGCATGGGATGGGGGACTTTCAGGTTTTTTTTTGGCGGGGGGGCTGCGCCAGTGAAGCACCCGGCCCTCTAACGGTCTGAGGGACAGTGAACTGGCACCCTGTTTAAAAAGTTTGAGGACCCCTGGTTTAGACAGACTTTTAAGTGGTATTTACCCAAAAACAAAAATATGTTATATATTGCAAATTACCAGTCCCTAAATGTGGTGGCTGCATTAGTTTCTTCTTTTTTCTTTATTTTTACCCAGTGATCTGACCAGTAACACACCTCGGTCGGAGCTCATGGATACAAATACTGGCACACATTAATTGAAAAATACAAGATTTGGATGATAGTTTTCATTGATGTTCCCAAAGCCACAGAATGCAGTATTTGGGCGCCCTCTTGTGGTTGCTTTGACTTATTGATTTTAGTAAAGTATCATTACAACAACACCCTCTCTTCCTTTCTTCCCCTCCTGCATTCCACACTTCATAAACATGAAGAATAAATGTGCTTGTTAGGATAACTATTTAAAATGGCCATCTGGGCAACAACACATCAGTTTCAGTAATCTAGTGATGATAGTACACAGAGATTGCATATCAGTACAAAGGCCACAAGGTTACATGGTCAGTCTCTATATTTCTGGATCCCTACAGCTATAAATTTAAAGTGGATGTAAACCCGATTTTTTTTTTTGATGTCACAATGTACAGTATAAGATTTCCTATCATCTGTGCCCAGTCTTGCCACACAGAGTTAATCCAGTTCTGAGCAATCCTCTCTAATTGTTCAGTGAAATAAATGGACTTACAGAGAAAAACCTTGGTCCGTTCTGCCCCCTTGCTGTGAGTGACAGGTTATTTACATATCTCATGCACTAGACTGGAGACAGGCATTATTTTTCTAATTCCCACCCCCACTCTTTTTCTGAAGTCATGTGGTTACTTTTCTGGATTTTGACTGGATGTTAGTGATCATAGAAGAATTTAGTGTAAGGAATACACAGGAAAAAATGCATATTGATAATGGGAGTGTAGAGGAGGGCGGGGAGTCTACTGACATCACAACTCCACCCACCGAGCTTTAGACAACAGACCCACCCACTGGATCTGCAGTTTTTCAGTTCTTATAACAGACAGAGGGGAGACATATGACAGGTAAGGATACATGCAGGAGGCATCTATATCCTTATAGATCAGCACTATGGCAGTCAGTGGCGGCCCGTCCAAAAACTGATAGGCACAGTGATGCTGCAATTGTTTATTTTTTTCCCGTTTGCGCCCCCCAAAAATTTGGAGCACCAGCCGCCACTGATGGCAGTAGTATAGAAAGGATGAGAGTGGGTTTACATCCACTTTAAACCTACAGTATGAATGACACGATGCCACAGTTCCATATTTTTCTGCATGGTATTGCATAGTGCCAGCGCTAACTAAAGCGTAGCATTGCTTTCTTGTTAAAAAAAAAATAAAAATGTAGCACTGTTTACTTTGTACAGTAATAAATATATATCAGTTTATACTCCCTCATTTTGTTATATTCAGATTGTACAGCACACAGGAGAACTGTGCAGAAAAAACAAACTCCACCTTACCTATTATAGGCCTCTCATTATTTCCTTGCACTTTAGAGATGAGCAGTGCGAAGCTCAGAAGGGAGTATAAATGGACAATCTTGATAGAGGACATCTTTGCCATGGAGTCACTCTTGCATCTGCAGAACATAAAAGTTACAATACAAACATACTGAAAACTTAAAAATCGTAAAAAGTTGTAATTACGTTTATTATTCTATTTTAAATAGTAGAAGAAACAAGAAAGCAGTTTTAGGGTGAGAAGTGTAATCACAATATGCTCCAGATTTTTTTTAGAGCCCATTTATATTTCTGCATTGTGGAGTTGCATGCGTTACCATAGTATGCGTTACAGTGTTGCAGTATGTGTCATTCCTTTCATATAGCACCCCAACAGGGCCAGCGCTAGTGCAAGGCAACATGGGAACTTGCCTTACGGCGCCAGGGAACAGGGCGGAAAATTGACATTGTCATTGTGTCAGTGTCTCTCTCGTCTCTGTGAATCCCAGGATAACACACAGCAGGCATCCCCCGCTGTGTGTATTGAAACTTAGTGTGTTAACTTTGGCCGCGCTGTGAGAAAAGTCCCGCCCTCCTCCTCACAGCGCGGCCAAAGGCTTCACACTAAGGTGTCCTTTTATGAAGCAGTGAAATCTATTCACTGCTTCATTCTCCGGCATTCACGGAGGAGGTTTTTCTCCTCTGTGTGCCTGTTTATGAAGCGGAGAAGATCGCTTCACCCTTGGAGGAGTGAAGTGATCTACCAATGCTTCAAACCAGGGGTCTCAAAGTACCGGCCCGCGGGCCATTTACGGCACGCGGACCGGTAATAAATGGCCTGCGATTTGCGGTAAATCCCCACGATTCGCAGTAAAACCCTGCGATTCGTGGTAAATCCCCGCTCAACAACTCCGAGCCTTGGAACCCCCCCCCTCAACAACTGCGAGCCGTAGACCCCCCCCGCTCAACAACTCCGATCCGCGGAACCTCCCCCGCTTAACAACTCAGATCCGCGCGGACCCCCCCCCCCTCATCAACTATGATCTGCGGACCCCCCCCCCGCTCAACAACTTCGTTGGGAGGTATGCTCATTTGTCCCTCATTCCGAAGTTGAAAAGTTGGGAGGTATGCCTGATGTGCTCTGATGTACCCCATGTACCCTGATATGCCATGTGCCCCAGGTACCCTGATGTGCTCTGATGTGCCATGTGCCCCATGTACCCTGATGTGCCTCATGTACCCTGATGTGTCCCTGATGTGCTGGGTTCTGTACATTAGGGTACCCTGTGCCCTGATGTGCCATGTGCCCTGTACTGATGTGCTCGCATGTGCCCTGATATGCCCCATGTGCCCTGATGTGTGCCATGTACACTGATTTGCTGGGCTTTGTACCCTGATGTGCTGTTTCATGTTCCCTGTACCCTGATGTGCCATGTCCTGTACCCTGATGTGCCGTGTGCCTTGTCCTGATATGTCCTGTCCTGATGTGCCGTGCTCTGTACCCTGATGTGGCCTGTTGTGCTGTACCCCTATGTGCTGTGCTCTGATGTGCCCTGTACCCTGTTGTGCTCTGATGTGCTGTGCCCTGTACCCTGATGTGTGCTGTGCCCTGATGTGCGCTGTACCCTGGTGTGCTGTGCCCTGTGTCCTGATGTGCTGTGCCACGTGCCCTTATTTGCTGGGCTCTGTGCCTTGATGTGCTGTGCCCTGATGTGCTGTGCCCTAATTTGCTGGGCTCTGAGCCGTGATGTGCTGAGCCATGATGGTGAGTGGTCAGTGTGTAGTGTAGTGGTCTGTCGGCAATGTGCAGTGTAGTGGTCAGTGTGCAGTGCAGTGGTCCGTGTGCAGTGCAGTGGTCAGGGTTAATAATGTGTCCGCTGACACCAGTGCTGGGGGTTAATGTGTCCGCTGACACCATTCTAGGAGAATTGGTGCCAGAAAACTATCGTATTATTACAGAAAACAGAATAGGGCAAAGAGGAGGAGGACTGGCCGTGATCCATAAGATTCATCTGGCAATCACAAAACCTTGTCTTTCAAAACCCTCTTCCATTCATGGAAACCCTTACTCTACAACTGCAAGCAAACTCCCAGGAGACCGTCCGGATTCTACTCTGCTATAGGCCACCTGGCCCAAAATCGCAGCTTCTTCCATTATTGACGGACTTCATCTCCACCTATACCCTTAATAGCAAACACCTTTTTCTGCTCAGGGATTTCAACCTCTGGGCCAACTCCCCACAAGACCATGTGGCCGATGCCTGCATTGACCACCTGGAAGGTCTAGGGCTACAACAACTAGTATGTGGGCCCACACATGCTTCAGGTCATACACTTGATCTCATTTTCAGACAAAATCTGGAAATAAAAATCTTGGAAAATGAACCGTTGCCATGGTCAGATCACCATGCCATCAAATTCATTCTTTCCAACTTCCCCCCTTAACAAAAACATCAAATCCAGTGACTACACACTGGACTAGATGTCAGAAGAAGCTCCACTCGGAATTCTTCAAAGCCGCGTTAAGGAAAAAAATTAAAACAATTCAGCCGCATCAATCAGCTGAAGAAACACTGGATTCCATAAACACAGCCCTATTACAGTCAGCCGACTTAATAGCGCCGAAACGGAAAACCAACATCCGGAAAAAAAAACTCCAGCTGGTTCAACAACCAACTGGCGTTACTGAAGCAAGAGCGCAGAAGCCGCCTGGAAGAGAAGCTCTTCAGATGAGAACCTCTCTATCTACAAGGCAATAACTAAGAAATATCACAAAGAAACCTTCAAGGCCAAGAAAATTTTTTTTTCTGAGGCCATCAACAGCGCCCTGAATCGCCCCCGCGAACTCTTCAAGCTGGTCACTGCGACCATGAATCCAGGATGTCTTGAAGCCCCCAATTCGGACTCACAAGAATTTTGCAGTGAATTATCGGATTACTTTATTAATAAAATTGAGGGAATCCGGCAAAGCATTCAGCAGAACAATTCCCCCCGTAGCCCCCCCTGTAACAATTTACACAACACCTGTAGTAATTAACCTCAACCAGGTAAGTTCACGCTGGAACCTATCACTATCCAAGCCACAAAACATATCATCGGTACTCTGCGTAACAGCACTGCGCCAAACGATATCATCCCCACCAAACTGTTGAAGGAGTGCGCCGACATCCTGGCACCTCCTATCACACAGCTTATTAACCAATCTTTCATGGAGGGCATAGTGCCCTCCCAGTTGAAGGAGGGTATAATTAGACCCATCTTGAAGAAATCTACCCTGGACCCCAAGGATCCACTCCACCGCCGCCCTATGACAAGCTTAAACACTTTTTCCAAGATTATGGAGAAAGCAGTGGTGCAACAGCTGCAACAGCATCTAGACACCCACAACCTACTCGACCCATTTCAATCAGGTTTCCGCCCTGGACATGGGACGGAAACAGCATTGCTCAAGATATGGGACGACGCTCTCGAGGCCGCAGACGAAGGAGAATCTTGTCTTCTGGTTCTGTTAGACCTGAGCGCAGCTTTCGACACAGTAGACCATAAGCTCTTATTGACCCGGCTAGCTGAAGTAGCCAGAGTCGCAGAAGGCGATTTATCTTGGTTCTCCTCTTTTTTGGAAAACAGATCGCAAATAGTGAAGTTAGGACCTTTCTTTTCGGAAAAACGCACGGTATCATACGGAGTCCCTCAGGGATCCCCGCTGTCGCCGGTGTTATTCAACATTTATCTTCGTCCGCTTTTTGAGATCATCAGCAGTCAAAAACTGCTCTATCACTCATATGCAGACGACACGCAACTGTATTTCCGCATTTGCAATAAAAAGGATCACCACCTCAATCTAGAGACATGCCTCTCTCTGATAGAGGACTGGATGACAAAGAGTTATCTAAAACTCAACGGAGCGAAAACAGAACTCCTTCTGTTTCACTCCAAACGTAAGAATCTACCTGCAACAACTTGGACACCCCCGCCCATTCTGGGCAAAATCATCACCCCTAGCGCCAAAGTCATAAGCCTCGGGGTCATTTTCGACTCCTACATGACTATGGACGCACAAATAGGGTCAGTAGTCAGCGGATCTCACCATCTGCTGCGCCTACTACGCAGGCTTATCCCTTTTATCCCCAAAGAAGACATAGCGGTCGTGGTGGGAGCAGTTGTTAACTCCAGATTGGACTATGCAAATGCCCTTTACCTCGGACTCCCTAAGTACCAAATCGCTCGTCTACAAGTCGTTCAAAATACGGCCGCTAGACTTGTGACTGGGAAAAAACCCTGTGAATCAATCTCACCATCACTGAGATCCCTTCACTGGCTGCCAGTAAAAGACAGAATCACTTTTAAAGCACTCTGTCTAACGCATAGATGTATCCATGGGAATGCCCCCCATTATCTACGCGAAAAAATAAAAGCCCATAACCCCAATCGCGTTCTGCGATCCACTGATCAAAATCTCCTGCAGATACCGAAAGCCGGATACAAATCCAAAGGAGATAGAAGATTCGCGGTCCAAGGTCCCAGACTATGGAACGCTTTGCCAACCAGTATTCGGTTGGAGGAGAACTACCTAGCATTCAGGAGAAAGATCAAGACTCATCTCTTTTGATACCAGAGACAGGAACAACAAGCGCCCAGAGGCGATTCAGTTCGCATGTGCCGCGCTATATAAGTTTTCATTCATTCATTCATTCACCAGTGGTGGGAGTTAATAATGTGTCCGCTGACACCAGTGGTGGGGGTTAATAATGCGTCCGCTGACACAGAGCTGGGGGTTAATAATACGTTCGCTGACACCAGTACTGTTTTTGAAGTTTGAAAGTTTGCATGCGGGCCCCCCCATGGGATATGAAAACTTGTCTTGCGACCCTCAGGTAATTTGAGTTTGAGACCCCTGCTTCAAACAGTGGAGAACGGCCCCTGATACTGGAATCTCGTGAGACTTTATGAGATTACAGTACCAGAAATTCAGAGAAAAACTGAGATGTCAGTTTATTGAGCAGTGATAAATTATCACCGCTCAGTACACTGACAGACGGTGTGGTTAATGTAATAAAAATAACAAGTCCCCCTTCATAATATATATATATGTATACACAAACATTATATATATACTAGGGCTGCGGAAATTAACGATTAATTGGTAAATTAATCGTAAATTTCTTTAGTCGATTAAAATTATTTTAATCGAGAACGATCTCGCCCATAGGAAAGGCCGCGGCTTCAGCCTAGCTCCGGAGCCGCGGCCATCTTGGTCCACCCGGCGGCAGCCGAGTAGCGGCGCGCTGACGTCATCATCACCTGCCCGCCTGTATCATCTTCCCTTGCGCACGCGTGTCCATCAGCAACTCTGCGGACGGGTCTGCCTGCCTGATAGTCAGGTAAGAAAGGACAACCATCTGTGTGTGGTAACATTATGGGGCAGATGTATATATTATTCCTGGAGTATGGGGGCAGATGTGTATATTACAGCATAGGGGCAGATGCTGTAATATACACATCTTCCCCCATGCTTTAACCACTTCCCGACCGCCGCATGTACATATACGTCCACAGAATGGCACGTACAGGCAGATGGGCGTATATTTACGTCCCTGCCTTTGCATGGGTCGGGGGTCCGATCGGGACCCCCCGCTACATGCGGCGGTCGGAAACCCGTGGGGAGCGATCCAGGAGGAGGGCGCGGCTATTCGTTTCTAGCCGATCGCTCCCCGGAGCTGAATAACGAAGAGAGCTGTATGTAAACATGGCTTCCCCGTGCTTCACTGTGGCGGCTGCATCGATCGAGTGATCCCTTGTATAGGGAGACTCGATCGATGACGTCAGACCTACAGCCACATCCCCCTACAGTTGTAAACACATACTAGGTGAACCCTAAATCCTACAGCGCCCCCTGTGGTTAACTCCCAAACTGCAACTGTAATTTTCACAATAAACAATGCAATTTAAATGCATTTTTTGCTGTGAAATGACAATGGTCCCAAAAATGTGTCAAAATTGTCCGAAGTGTCCGCCATAATGTCGCAGTCACGGAAAAAAAACGCTGATCGGCGCCATTAGTAGTAAAAAAATAAAAATTCAATAAAACTATCCCCTATTTTGTAAATGTTATAAAGTTTGCGCAAACCAATCGATAAACGCTTATTGCGATTTTTTTTACCAAAAAGAGGTCGAAGAATACGTATCGGCCTACACTGAGGGAAAAAAAAAAATGTATATATGTTTTTGGGGGATATTTATTATAGCAAAAAGTAAAAAATATTGAATTTTTTTCCAAATTGTCACTCTATTTTTGTTTATAGCGCAAAAAATAAAAACCGCAGAGGTGATCAAATACCACCAAAAGAAAGTTCTATTTATGGGGAAAAAAAGACGCCAATTTTGTTTGGGAGCCACGTCGCACGACCACGCAATTGTCTGTTAAAACGACCCAGTGCCGAATTGTAAAAACGCCTTTGGGCATTTAGCAGCATATTGGTCCGGGGCTTAAGTGGTTAACCACTTAAGCCCCGGACCAATATGCTGCTAAATGCCCAAAGGCGTTTTTACAATTCGGGTATCTGCCCCCATACTGCAAGAATATACACATCTGCCCTCATGCTGCCCCCACAACATTTACCACTGGCTAATGCAGAGTTGCAATGCAAGGAGATCAGCTAAAAGTATTTGTATCTGTATGTGCGATAATTAATCGAAATTAGTCGATAAAAAAAAAAAAAAGATGATTAATCGAACACAAAAATTTTAATCAGTCACAGCCATAATATATACACACATGTACACATTATAAATATGTATGTATATATATATGTATACACATAAATATTACAGGGGGACATAGTTACAGTGTTGGGGGGTGTGAACGAGGTAGAAGGAAGTTAAAAATCTTCCTCCTTCCTCCTCAGATCCCCCGGGATTCCCTCTTCACTCCCCGCTTCACCACCTCTGAGATGGTAAATTGGGGATTTTGGAAATTCTGACACAGATCGCCAGTGAAGCTCTCAGATCGCAGCTTTATAAACTGGCCGTTACTGTGTCAGTCTATGAGGATTCTCTGTGTGTGGAGATAATCGGCGGGAGAACAAATTCAAACACTTCTCCCCCCCTGATTATCTCTGTTTCATAAACTGTTTATGGGCTGTGATCAGTGGTGATCCTTGGGATCACCGCTGTTCACTGCTTCATAAACGGACACCAAAGCTCCGATACACACATGCCTGCTGTGTGTGAAGTGTAGAGGAGGAGGGAAGGAGGGAAGGAGGGAGGAGGCGAGGAGGGAGGGAGGGAAGCGCTGCAGTATGAGTGATAAATTCTCTCTCATGTCACGCTGCCTCGGCGGCCCTTTTCTCTGATGTGACATCATCTGGGATGGACGAGAAGAGAGGAGAGGCCGCCAGGGCAGCATGACATGAGAGAGAACTTATCACAGATGCTGTGCCCTAATATGCCCTGATGTGCCATGTGTCCTGTGCCCCAATGTCGTGAGCCCTGATGTACTGTGACCTGTGCCCTGATTTGCTGTGCCCTTTACCCTGATGTGGCCTGGTGTGCTGTACCCTGATGTGCTATGCCCTGATGTTCACTGTACCCTGATGTGGTGTGCCCTGTGCGTGCGTGCACGCCGGGGGGGGGATCAAAATGTGTAAAGTTCAGGGCCCAGTGCACTACACGCAAAGTTCAGCCTTCTTCCACAGCTGCTTACCTCTGCATCCATACCTCCCAATCGTCCCGGATTGGGTGGGACTTTCCCGCTTTGACACCTTTGTCCCTCTATTCCGCCATACAGGTGATTTGTCCCACATAATGCTATCGACTACAAGCTAATTTTTCTCTCAATAGGACCTGCAGCAGTGTGCACATCCAGTACAGACAGGGATTGGCTAGCAAGTCAGCTGGATGTGCAGCCCCCGCGCGAGACTTCACCTGTCAAAAGGAGCGTTTGATGTCGAGTAGGGGCGGGACTGCTATCCAGACCCACCCCTCTTTCAAATCAGTGCATAGCGAAAGAGCTGGTGACACAACACCGGAATTCATACATTGCTGGCCAAAACAGAGTTGCAGAGGGTCAGGATTAGGGATGAGCCAGCGTGTTCGCATCGTACACGTGCAGAGCCCGCCAGGAAGTCTGCACGGCGCTGCGCTAACCACAGCCAGGGAGACATTGTCCCGATGCTCGGCTGCAGAGATTGGGAAATGTCTCCTTGGCTGTGATTAGCGCAGCGCCGTGCAGACTTCCTGGCGGGCTCTGTATGTGTACTATGCGAAAGCGCTGGAGCTCATCCCTAGTTAGGTTGTAAAGGTACAACATTTTTTTTCCTAAATAGCTTCCTTTACCTTAGTGCAGTCCTCCTTCACTTACTTCATTCTTCGATTTTGCTTTTAAATGTCCTTATTTCTTCTAAGAAATCCTCACTTCCTGTTCTTCTGTCTGTAACTCCACATAGTAATGCAAGGCTTTCTCCCTGGTGTGGAGTGTCGTGCTCGCCCCCTTCCTTGGACTACAGGAGAGTCAGGACGCTCTCTATGTTGCAGATAGAGAAAGGAGCGGTGTGTTAGTGGGCGTCCTGACACTCCTACTCACCCCCTCCCCCCTCAAGAGGCTTTCTCCACACCAGGGAGAAAGCCTTGCATTACTGTGTGGAGTAGTTACAGACAGAAGAACAGGAAGTGAGGATTTTCTCAGATTTTTTCAGCACGCCGTCCGCCCCACCAGTAAGCGCAAGAGGGGCAGAGCACAGAGCGGTGGCTGACAGTCACAGCTTTCTGCTCAGAATTGACTCAAGAACTGAGCGATCAGTGCTCATGTGATCATTTGGTTCTCAGGCTTAGGCCGCGTACACACGAGGGGATATGTCCGCTGAAAACGGTCCGATGGACCGTTTCAGCAGACATCTCCGCTCGTGTGTATGGGCTAGCGGACAGATTTCTCCACCCGACAGATTTCAAAGCATGCTTTGAAATCTATCCGGTGGGAATCTGTCCGCCCGACATGTCTGCTGGTTAGTACACTTACCAGCAGACATGTCGGCCCCCACCGCCGCCGCGCCGCTGCCGAATGGATTCGGCGCATGCGCGGAAGTGTTTTACTTCCTGGTGCGGTGACGTGGCGGTGACGCGGCGGCGTCAACGTCACCGCCGCGTCACCACTACGTCACCGCGCCGTCCGGCGGCGGGGAATTTGATCCGATGGTGTGTACACGCCATCGGATCAAACTCCCGATCGGACATATCCGATGGAAATGGTCCGCAGACCGTTTTCATCGGATATATCCGATCGTCTGTACGCCGCCTTAGAGTAGTCGGGGGACAGCTTGCAGCATCTACACCCTCTGCAGTTTGAGGGTTTTCCTGGCGATTATTGTAAGGGGGCATTAGGCGCCTTTCACACGGGCGGCTGTTTTGCCGCACATTAAAGCATGAAAATTTTATCTGAAAATCAACACTCCAGGAACAGCAATCAGCTGCATTTGCACACCGCGATTACTTGCGTTTTCATGCGTTTAGGTGCGTTTGCGTTTAACTGCGGTAAGAAATGTATAGTCAACCCCACAGCTTCTTTTGTTGTCCCTTGATCTACCCATGATGCATTTCAATCCTCTACATGCAAACCTGTGTCTTTGTTCTCTGCCTCAGTGTGCGGTGCAGTTTTGCAGAGAGAGGAGAGAGTGTTTTTCATCAATTTGGAAAAATTACAGCTTATAATTTTCTAGCAATGGCCATATTGCTGATGATGATGAGGATGAAGAGGAGAAGAGAGATTGACTCTAGGAGATGTCCTCGTCATTTTTTTCCTCCCCACCTTCACGCTGCTATCCGCAGCTGACAAAAATCACCACGATTACCTGCAGTTATTCGTGGAGCCGTTCCTGGACGCAGTGAAATCTATTGTTTCTATCTGCACCAAACCGCATGTAACGAAACCGCAGCTAAGCGTAGTGTGTGAATGAGGCCATAGGAAATTGTGTGCTTTCAGCTGCGGTAGAAATTTATAAAATCTGCACCTAAAAGCACCAGTCTATCCGCCCGTGTGAAAGGTGCCTTAGACCCCCTACCGTCAGGGTGCACTTTTTTTCACTGTCCAATATAATAGGGCCCTTCTCAATGTGACAAAACGCTACACTTTTCACCGTATGTGTTTCTTTTCTGCCAATTACTAACTTTTCCCTTATTTATTTTTTTGTTATTACATAAAATAATTTTGTTGTACAGAATAGTCTTTTAGTCCTGGGTGGTCAAACACAGTGTGCAGTCACATTCTTCATTCCTTTATTCTGATACCTCAGTTTATTCTTCAGGCTAATGTACCGTGATCTGAAGATATGGTAATTAACAGGCGTTCCCTGAGATCTGGAAGTTATTTCATGTTAAAAATGTGAGAAATGCTGCTTTAAAAGAATATTCTTCTCTTAATCAACCAATTACAATATTTTGATGGGTTGTGAGGATTATCAGATAGAAGAGTGAAGCCTGGTGTAAATATGAGAATTGAAATGGACTTTACCTTGCTGATTCACGAGCTTGGCTCTTCTCTTGGCTTGTCATTAGCAAACGTTGATAGTGAAACCAGGAAGCAGAATGTGAGTAATGTGACCGGGAGGGGTCGTCATCCAAAGAATGAGGAAGACACATGCCAATTAGTCAGCAAAGTGAGAGGCATACATGACACAGATAGGTTCAAAAACAAATCCCATAGCAGCCAATGAAAAACGCCTGCTAAACACCGATCATGTGGCTTGCTTATGAAAAGTATACTTGGCTGCCCTTTGTTCTGTGTGCAATCAGTTCCATTGACTTCAGGTTGAAATGAGCTAAAACAGGTTTTGTAACCAATGAGGATCTAAAAATGTAATACAGTGGAACCTCAGTTTACAAGCAACACGGTTAACAAGCGTTTTGAAAGACGAGCAACTTTAAAAAAAAATCCTGAATTTAAGCTAATGGGGTGTGCAGTACTGCATTTGGGCAGAGGTGCGGGGGCACCGGTGACACTCGGAGCGGTTCGGAGCCGTTCAGGAAATAGTTGGAAACACTTAGGTCGCGTACACACGATCAAATTTATCTGCTGAAACTGGTCCGACGGACCGTTTCAGCAGACATCTCCGATCGTGTGTACGGGCTAGTGGACAGGTTTGTCCATCGGACAAATTTCAAAGCATGCTTTGAAATTTGTCCGCTACAAACCTGTCCGTCCGATTTGTCCGCTGGTTAGTACACTAACCAGCGGACAGAACTGTTCGCGCATGCGTCGAATGGATTCGACGCATGCGCGGAAGCATTTTATTTCCGGGTTTGGTGAAGTGGCGGCGTCAATGTCACCGCCACGTCACCACGTCCTCAGATCGAGGGGATTTTCATTCGATGGTGTGTACACGCCATCGGACCAAAATCCGATGAGACATGTCCGCTGCAAACGGTCCGTCGGACATGTTTGAGCGACATGTCTCATCGTGTGTACGCGGCCTCAGAAATACTCGGTCCCCCCCCCCCCTACCTCTGGCCACATGCAGTATTGCATGCCATAGAAGTCAATGCGGAACAAATTATCTTTGTTTCCATTGACTTCTATGGGGAAATTCACTTTGATAAGCGAGTGCTTTGGATTACAAGCATACGCCTGGAACAGATTATGCTCATAATCTAAAGTTCCACTGTACGCTGATCATCTATAACATTATGACCATCTAATATTGAGTACGTTCCCCTTTTACAGCAAAAATAGCCCTGACCTGTAAAGGCATTGACGTCACTAGACATCTGAAGGTATGTTGTGGTTATCTGTCACCAAGCCATCATTAGCAGATCACTGCCTCCGCTGGTTTGCGGAAAGGTTTCTTCACAGTAAGAGCTGTGAAAATGTGGAACAGACTCCCTCCAGAGGTGGTTCTGGCCAGCTCAGTAGATTGCTTTAAGACGGACCTGGATTCTTTCCTAAATACACATAATATAACCGAGTACTAAGTTCTGTAGGTAAAGTTGATCCGGGGTAAATCCGATTGCCTCTCGGGGGATCAGGAAGGAATTTTTTCCCCTCCGGTAGCAAATTGGATCATCGCTCTGCTGGGGTTTTTTGCCTTCCTCTGGATCAACTGTGGGTATGGAGTTGGGTCTATGGGATGTACTGTGTTTTATTTTGTTTGTTTATTTTTATTTTTTTATGGTTGAACTGGATGGACTTGTGTCTTTTTCCAACCTGACTAACTATGTAACTATGGTTTGCCTTTTTCCTATAGTGCATCCTGGTGGCATCTCTGCCCCAGATAAGCGACTCGCACCCACCCAATGTATCATCCACATGAAGTGAAAAAAAAGTGGTTCATCAGACCAGTCTTCCATTGCCCCGTGGTCCAGTTCCAGTAAATAAAAATACAATTTTGTACTCACAATAAAATGCTTTTCTTTGAGTCTATTGAGGCACACAGGAAGCTTAAACCTTTAGGTTATACTTCTGCCTATTGGAGGAGCAGACACTGGCAAACAAAAATATGGCAACCTTTCAAATCTGAGAAACAGAAGCCTGAAGAGGTGCTCATTGTCCTAGTGGAGTTAGCCTACTGTATTGGGGGGGGGGGGGGGGAGATACCCGATGCTTGAGCTCATAAGCCTAAACATTGGTCTGTGTCAGCCACCTAGAGATTTTGGAACAAGAAGCAGGGCTGCATTTCTGAGCCCATCATAGATGACAAAAAAGAGATCAGTCTTCTTAAAGTAAACAGCGACTGAAGTATAGACTCACAAAGCCCAAGGCCCCTTTTACACTGCCGCCATTTAAAAGTCATGTGCTTTTACTACGATTTTGACGCAATTCCAGTGAATGCCTGTGTAAACTTGAGGTCTATGGACCTCAACTCGCATGAAAGTTGGACAGGGACTACTCTGAAGTTGGTACGACTTGAAGTCGCACATATGTGAATGCATAGCATTGGAAATCATGGGGGAAGGACTTGTCATGCAACTTTACAGTCCCAAGTCGCAGGACAAGTCGCACAAGTGTGAAAGGGTCCCAAACCGGATTTAAGGCTGATCCACTAGCATCAGAGTGGTGCACACTGCATCAATATGGGCCAAAATGGTCTCCTTTAACTTGAGAGCGATAGAAGAAAACCGACTCCTCAGGATAAAGCTCATCAGTGAAAGACTTGCATGACTCAGAATCATACAAAATTCTTAATAAGCAATGACTGCGATCAGAGTCAGAAGAAAAACTGAATAATTAGGGCCATGCATGACTGTAGTAAAAACCATAGCTAAGAGGGCAGAGGGACACCCAACAGTGCAGAAGAGGATTCTGAAGAAAAGAGAGACTCCAGTTCCAGAGGGTACCAGATTTTCAGGTTACTATTGTTGCCACAATCAGGGGGACATGCTGCAAACCGTCTCTGATCTAAAGCACAGTAGGATGTGTCCTGCAGTGTAGCTGTAATCTACAGTACATTGGTAGAACAAAGAGAGCCCTGAAAGTCCGGGTAAAGGAACACGTGAAAAATATCATTAAAGGATCCTCCAAACACAATGTGTCAAGACATTTTAAGAAAGTACACAATAAAGACCCCACTTGTTTGGAGTTTTGGGGTATTGATAAATACACAAAAAATTGGAGGGGAAGCCATTAAATAAGGACTATTAGTCAAAAAGAGTCACAATGGATCCATAAGATGAAAACTCTAGTTCCTGGAGGGATGAATGTAGACTTCGATCTCAATTGTTTTTTAAATAATTTTTAGAATTTCTAATAATTTTTTGAGTTGTTCGTATCTAAGGGAAATATTTCGGCTATGTGCAATGTAATGGTTTGTGCTGTCCCTCTTGTTCATAGGAGGAAGAGGTAATCGACCATTGTAAATCGCATATTCTGTCTTTGTTGTTCTTTTCGGAAAAAGTGTTCTGAAATATTAATTGTTTCATGTGAACACGACACTCAGATGCCCGATCACCCAGTATTTTTCTGATTAAAAAAGGCACTATACCCTTGATCCGGACAATTTGTAGCAATACCCAAATATAAACACTAGATGGCGAGACACCTATACATGGAATAATGTGAGAAACATATAGGTTAATCAACCCTGTTTGTATGTTGGGCTTTGTCCCAAAACCACTAAATATACATAACAATAAGTCCCGCTGCAAGAAGTCCATAGACATGCTCAATTTATTTTGAAATGAGATCAGCTACAGCGCATTGTTCCTAAATGAGGCGGGCTACAGAAAAATGGCCGATGTTTACCTTCCGGTTGTACAGAGATATGATGTGGCTGTATACTAATTTTCTGTAAAAGGTGTTTTAATATTTTAATATCTTAATATCCTATAATGCATAGCATATACAGCAAGGCCACTACTGTAAGTGACGCTGAAAAAAGTTTTTTATTGCGGAATCTATGCGCAATGAAAAACAGCTCAAAGTACACTGTCCTTATAAGCGGCGGGCTACGAAAAAATGGCCGATACGAAACTTCCGGTTTGCGTATAAATACGATATACCCGTCCAGAACCAATAGCATTCCCCAGATGAAGACACGTGACCCTGTGTCGTAACGCGTAGGGAAGGGAAGGACGGGCAGATGAGTGACGTGCTGCAAGCGCTACGATCCCGCTGTTTGATGCAAATTTTATCTTTATTTGTTGTAAGTACATTTTTTATTAAAACTCCCTGGTTATCAAGTTAACGCACTATTGGAGGTTTCCTTTGTCTTTTCCCGGATTCTCCTTATCTGTGTCCTGTGAATATACCTGAGTACTTAGACACCCATCGTTTCATTTATCCGTGGGGATCCACAAACAACATCACTGGCGACGCCTGTATTGACCACCTGGAAGGATTAGGATTGCAACAACTAGTATGTGGGCCTACACATGCTTCAGGTCACACACTCGATCTTATTTTCAGACAAGCTCTGGAAATAAAAATTAGGGAAAATGAAAAATTGCCATGGACAGACCACCAGGCAATTATATTCAGTATTTCCACCATCCCCCCCGCAACAAAAACATCGAATCCAGTGGCAACACACTGGACTAGATGTCAGAAGAAGCTCCACTCGGAACTCTTCAAAACGACTTTAAGGAAAAAAATAGAAACAACCCAGCCGCAGCAAACGGCCGTTGAAACATTGAAAGCCATAAACTCGGCCATGCTACAGTCAGCCGACTTGGTAGCGCCGAAACGAATAACCCGCATTCGGAAAAACAACCGCAGCTGGTTTAACAACCAGCTGTCGTTACTGAAGCAAGAACGCAGAAGGGCAGAATCTGCCTGGAAAAGATGTTCTTCTGAGCTAAACCTATCCATCTACAAGGCGACCACAAGAAAATACCACAAAGGAATTTTCCAAGCCAAGAAGAATTATTTTTCGGAGGCTATCAACGGTGCCCAAAACCGCCCCCGCGAACTCTTCAAGATGGTCACCCAGACCATGAAACCAGGATGCATTGAAGCCCCCAGTTCGGACACACAAGAATTGTGCAATGAGCTATCGGATTATTTCGTTAATAAAATCGAGGCAATCCGTGAAAGCATTCAGCAAAATTTTTTTCCCCTCAGCCCCCCCTGTAGCCTCTCACACAGCACCAATAGTAATTCTCCGATATCAGGTAAGTTCACCCTGGAACCCATCTCCATCGAGTCCACTAAGAATGTCATTTGTACTCTGCGCAATGGCGCAGCACCAAATGACATTATCCCCACAAAACTGCTGAAGGAATGCGCCGACATCCTGGCTCCTCCCATCACGCAGCTTATCAACCAGTCTTTCTTGGAAGGCATAGTGCCCTCACAGTTGAAAGAGGGTGTAATCCAACCCATCCTGAAGAAACCCTCCCTGGACCCCAAGGACCCACTCCACCGCCGTCCCATAACAAGCCTCAACGTATTCTCTAAGATAATGGAAAAAGTAGTGGTACAACAGCTGCAACTGCATCTAGAGACCTACAAGCTACTTGACCCATTGCAATCAGGCTTCCGTCCCGGACATGGGACGGAAACAGCATTACTGAAAGTATGGGACGATGTTCTCAAGGCCGCAGACGAAGGAGAATCTTGTCTCCTGGTTCTGTTGGACCTAAGTGCAGCTTTTGACACTGTAGACCACAATCTGTTACTGACTCGGCTTTCTGAAGTAGCCAGGGTCGCAGAAGGCGATTTATCTTGGTTCTCCTCTTTTTTGGAAAACCGATCGCAAACAGTGAATCTAGGACCTTTTACGTCTGAAAAACGCACAGTAACATGCGGAGTCCCTCAAGGATCGCCTCTGTCACCAGTGCTATTCAACATCTACCTTCGTCCTCTTTTTGAGATTATTAGCAGCCAAAATCTGCTTTATCACTCTTATGCAGATGACACGCAACTGTATTTCCGCATCTGCAATAGACAGGATCACCACCTCAATCTAGAGACATGCCTCTCTTTGATAGAGGACTGGATGACAAAGAGTTATCTTAAACTCAATGGAGCGAAAACAGAACTTCTTCTGTTTCACGTCAAGCGAAGGAATCAACCCTCAACAGCGTGGACCCCCCCGCCTATTTTGGGCAAGCTCATCACCCCTAGCGCCAAAGTCAAAAGCCTAGGGGTCATTTTTGACTCCTTTATGACAATGGACGCACAAATAGGGTCAGTGGTCAGCGGATCTCACCATCTACTGCGCCTACTACGCAGACTCACTCCGTTCATCCCTAAAGAAGATTTAGCGGTCGTGGTGGGAGCAGTTGTAAACTCCAGGTTGGATTATGCAAATGCCCTTTACCTCGGTCTCCCCAAATACCAAATCGCTCGTCTGCAAGTCGTTCAGAATACGGCCGCCAGACTTGTGACTGGGAAAAAACCCTGGGAATCTATCTCACCTTCACTGAGAGCCCTTCATTGGCTGCCAGTTAAAGACAGAATCGCTTTTAAAGCTCTCTGTCTTACGCATAGATGTGTCCATGAGAATGCCCCCCTTTACTTATGCGAATTAATAAAAGCGCATAATCCAAATCGCGTTTTGCGATCCACAAATCAGAACCTGCTCCAGGTTCCGAAAGCCAACTTCAAGTCCAAAGGAGAAAGAAGATTTGCGATCCAGGGTCCCAGACTATGGAACGCTTTACCAACCAGCATTCGGTTGGAGGAGAACCACCTAGCATTTAGGAAAAAGGTCAAGACTTTTCTCTTTTGATATCAAAGGAGACAGGAACAACAAGCGCCCAGAGGCGATTCAGTTCGCATGTGCCGCGCTATATAAGTTCTCATTCATTCATTCATTCATTCACTGGGGGAGACTGCCTATACCAAGGATATCCTACATGCTGGTTATGTCTGACCGGAGGTGAGAGTTCTGTGAGACTAGACGTGCCGTGTGGTGGGGCTCTTTCCTTTCCTCACCTTTCTGCAACTAGTGGACATCCCTCCTTCACACTGTTCACATTAAGGACTATAGTGCACTTTGTTTTGGACTTAGCACCCTTGTTGGACTGTTGTGTTTTTGCTTTTTTCTGCTTTGTCACAGATATCACTGATTTAGCACACTTTGTGCACTGTGTGCTTATTCAATAGTATACATCCCTAGTTATGCTTTACCACTTGCGCTAGCACTAATATTTTTATTCACAGTAGGATGCTTCCTTGATGCTGTTTGGTGGGAAAAATAGAATGGAGTGTGCACTTGGCACTCCATCCAGCAGAAGACATCTGCACTTCCATGCAAACCTCTTCCATTCAAACCTGTCAGGAAACAGGGAATACTGGTCCCCAGTGCCCACAAAAAATGAGGGAACTTGTACTTCCTGGCTCAAATGGCCTACTCACTAAGTGGGTGTTCAGAGACAAGGCAAGCGCTAAGGCAATGCCAGCAGTCTGGACCTGGAAACTGCTTTGCAGCTAACCAGAACTTATCTAGAAAGGGACCACATGGGGCCCAGTACCTGAGGGTGATTTCCAAGCTCAGGCAAGCCCAGTCCAGGGGGTCAGGGATGGTAGAGTCCAAAATCCAGGCTAGGGACAACTGCATTGGATATATGCAAGTCAGTGGGAAATACCAGCAGCAGTGTATAGAAGAATCATGACTAAGGGTAAAAAAAAGTTGCTTGAAAAATCACAGCTTAGTCTTTAAAACAGCAGAGTTAAAAAAAAAAACGACAACCACGTTCCTAGGACACCAGAAAAAAAACAAGACATACTGGAATTATGAGGAATATACCCTGAGCTGGACTACATTTTTTTTTGCCAATGTCAAGTCCCCCTGTAAGTAGCATTTTAACCCAAAAATGTAGGATTTCCATGTCCCTCAAGGTACAAAAAGGAAATACATGTTTACATATGTAAACAAGTGCATTTTAAGATCTTCCTAGAATTGAGCCGTTTTAGTCATGGATCCGTTTCATTACTTCTGCTAATGATCCTTAACGGTTTCACATTTCAGCATTGATGTTAGACATTTATCATTACACTATTCAAGAAAACAGTATAGAACTTACTATAAAAAAACATTCTTTATTGATTACAGTGTAATTTAATTTTTACAGGTTTAATAAAAATCCTTCAATAACTTCAAACAGTACAAAAGAGTTGAAAGCTCAAACAAACATGGCATACATACTTGTATGGGACAAATGCTAAAAATTTCCATTATTGAGAAATGAATCAATGGCCTTAGCAGAACTTTGCAGTTTTCTCTTATTGCAATGTACCAGTAGCTTGGCTCCAATGGAATTATTTGTTTAATAGGGTTACTTGCTAGAAAAATAAATGAGTGCGTTTGGCAACGTTAGTATTCCTACTTTCCTTCATGAGTCTGGAAATCTGCAAGGCTAAATACGACAGAAAAGTGTGTACTTCTGTTTGTCCTGCAACACGTTGGTCTAAATTTTACATTCAATATTCTAGTATCCAAAGTATTTTAATGGCTCTGGAGACAGACAGCAGATAACACGGGCAAGAGCATCCAGGTCCATGGGGACAGAAACTTAATTCCAAACGCTAAAATCCTATTGTCTTTCTACCCGACAGAAAGAAGCTAGAAAATGAATGATCATGGTCCCTATGAGCCAAGTAAAACTCTAAAATAGAATTCAGGACTTTATTAGTTTTGGGCAGAGTGGGAAGGGGTTAAAACTTCTGCCATGCTTTTCTGTGTACTCTTGAACATTGGCCTACTTCACGTCACTACCTGTCCACATGATTATTGTCCAACTCTACAGCACTTCCTGTCCCCATGATCATTGCCCAACTCTATGACACTTCCCGTCCCCATGATCATTGCCCAACTCTACGATACTTCCCGTCCCCATGATCATTGTCCAACTCTATGACACTTCCCGTCCCCATGATCATTGCCCAACTCTACGATACTTCCTGTCCCCATGATCATTGCCCAACTCTACGATACTTCCCGTCCCCATGATCATTGCCCAACTCTATGACACTTCCTGTCCCCATGATTATTGCCCAACTCTACGGCACTTCCTGTCCCCATGATCATTGCCCAACTCTACGATACTTCCTGTCCCCATGATCATTGCCCAACTCTATGACACTTCCTGTCCCCATGATCATTGCCCAACTCTACGGCATTTCCTGTCCCCATGATCATTGCCCAACTCTACGATACTTCCTGTCCCCATGATCATTGCCCAACTTTACAACACTTCTTGTCTCCATGATCACTGACCAACTCTTCGTCACCAACTAAAAAAATCTGCCAGGACAAGTAGTAAGGAGAATCCTGCCCATTTAAAAAACAGTAGTAAGGACCTGCCTGAGGTTCTTGCCTTTCCATCTCCATGATAAAGAAAGACCAAATAAAGTCATAAGAACAGATATGCTGCTAACAGAATTCATTTCCAATTGTGTCTCCATGTACATAGGGTGTTTAAATATGATTGAGCAGTCCAATAGGCACTAGAAATGACCCAATGCAACACCATTGCTGTTTATGGATTGTATGCCTATGTACTTACAGACTTGTACTGCCTTGTGTTCTATTCAATAAAGCTATATTTTGTTGATTAAAAAAAAAAAATGACCCAATGCACTTAATAATACGTGTAGACCTTGTCAGACACACCCCACTGCCTTCTATGCCATGTGCTGTAGGGCGTGGCTGTAACTCAGCTCTGCCAGTACAGAGCACTGCAGTATGAGGGCAGGAAGCAGCATTTTCACTCAAGAGAAAAGGGTATATAAAATATAGTTTCTTCAATATCCAACAACGCATCAAATTGTGTTTGACTGGCTACTAGAAGGCACAGCATCACTGTATCTACAGTCAATAAAAATCCCCCCCCCCCCCCCCTCCATGACTGCAGACATTTCTATTGATGCCAACAGTGTAGACACAGAACTCTGCATGCACGGGTGACTCCATAGGATGCTTCAAGAGAAAGGCGCCACCCTGAAAGAGAAAACCTGGGGCAGCGGTCATGTCACCAGCTTAAACTGGAACACAGGCAAGGCTTAAAAGATAAAAGAAGCTTTATACGCTCAGGGTTTCATTTCACTTTAACTTGATCTGCTACAATAAACTGACATTCAAGTTTCAGCTGCTATGAAAACTACAAAGTCATAAACCGCCCCGGGACAGAAAAGATTTCTGGACATGTTGTTATTACTGTGGAGATAAAGAAGAAATGACATCTCATAAGTTTACATTGCATAATTGGCTGTCAGACATTACGCAGCAGTAGATATGACAGCAATTGTGTCCAAGTCAATACAAACATTGCAAACGGAAAACTGCAAACAGCTGCCGGTCATGTTATATATCACTGATTAAAAGAAAAATGTAAAAGCAACAATGGTCTTATAATCAAAATCAATTTATTATTTCATTTAAAAAAATCATTGCATTTCATAATGCTAAAGTTGTGAAGAGCATCACTCAAAGTCAGGTATGTTCCGATTCGTTACGATTTGTCCATGAAACGGGTGATTGGATTAATGACCATAAAATGTTTTCACACAATAGTTACACATTTTAAATTTAGTTAAAAAAATGTGTGAATCTTGTGTGAAAGCATTTATAGATAGACCCTGAAGTGAAGCTGCCAAAGCACCTCAAAAGCCTTTAAAAAGGATCTGCATTTTTTTAAGCTTGCCCCAAATGATTCTTATCTGTCCTTTGCAGCGCGCCAAAATGCAGATCTCAGGGAGGTGTCAGGGTGCCATTTAAAATGCAGTGCAGTTCATGTATTTCCTTAAAGGCTATGTTAACCTTTAAGCAAAAAATAATAAATGCATATATCTTTGCAGGTATAAAATGTGCATTTATTTTATTTTTTTACATAAGAGCCTGCAAAGTATCTGATCAGTGGGTCGTGGGTGCAATGTCAGGCTCCTGCCCACTCTCCCTCTGCTTT
Source organism: Rana kukunoris (assembly GCA_029574335.1). Taxonomy (NCBI): domain Eukaryota; kingdom Metazoa; phylum Chordata; class Amphibia; order Anura; family Ranidae; genus Rana; species Rana kukunoris. The sequence continues at coordinate 481,786,095 of CM056051.1, forward strand.
CTCTCTTTACCTTTGCATGGGCTTTTAGTTAGAAATCTGGAGGAAGATTCAATGGGCTACAAGCACGGTGATACTCGTAGTCCCTTAGAGCAGTGTTTTTCAACTCCAGTCCTCAAGGCACACCAACAGGTCATGTTTTCAAGCTTTCAATTATTTTTCACAGGTGATTTGATCAGTTTCACTGCCTTAGTAATCACCACAGCAAATTTCATCTGAGGGAAATCCTGAAAACTTGACCTGTTGGTGTGCCTTGAGGACTGGAGTTGAAAAACACTGCCTTAGAGAACAACAAGCTGTCTGCCATAGTGGTAGATGGAACTTTTAGTTTCTTCATTCACAGATCTCTCCCAGCATCACAGAGAGTGTAAACACAGAGATCCACGTCCTGTCAGGGAGAGGAGACCGATGGTGTGTCCCTTGTACATAGGGACACCCATCGGTCACCTCCCCCAGTCAGTCCCCTCCCCCCACAGTAAGAATCACCTAGCAGGGCACACATTTAACCCCTTGATTGCCCCCTAGTGTTAACCCCTTCCCTGCCAGTCACATTTATACAGTAATCAGTACAGTTTTATAGCACTGTTCGCTGTATAAATGTAAATGGTCCCAAAAATGTGTCAAAACTGTCCGATGTGACCAAAAAAATAGCAGATAACCTCCATTACTAGTAAAAAAAATATATATATAAAAACAAAAAGGCATAATTATGTCCCCTATTTTACCAAAAATATGTAGAATACGTATCGGCCTAAACTGAGAAAAAAATAAAAAATAATTGGGATATTTAAAAAAAGTAAAAGATATTGTTTTTTTCAAAATTGTCGCTTTATTTTTGTTTATAGCGCAAACAATTAAAACCGCAGAGATGATCAAATACCACGAAAAGAAAACTCTATTTGTGGGGAAAAAAGGACGTCAATTTTGTTTGGGAGCCACGTTGCACAACAGCGCAATTGCCATTCAAAGCGTGACAGGGCTGAAAGCTGAAATTTCGCCTGGGCAGGAAGGGGGTATATGTGCCCAGTAAGAAAATAAAAAAACAGGGAGCATTGATGCAAACTATCTCTCAGCCCATACAGAGCTGGCTGGGGTGACTGGTTGTCTATACAGGACGATACTCTCTGTAAGGCTGGCAATGCCGCTTTTGACTTGGGGTTGCTGAAAACTGGGGCAAGCAGCAGAGGAAAGCCTCAAGTATAGCAAGGGGCGTTAATAGCTGCGTTGGAGGATACATTATACATTTGTTTGTGTCTGGAGTTGAGCTTTACATTTTAGATCTGGTGGAGTGATTTCTTATTTTTTTTTTTACAAAAAAAAGTTTAAAAAAGACGTGCGGACCGTATGTCAGCTTTTTCATCCATCCTTTTGAGGATGAAAAAGGGACATACATTGGTCCCTATGTGATTGTGGGTGTCAGCGAATAAACATCCGCTGACACCCGTAATTGTCCGCCTCCACAAAGATCAGATTTTGCAGACGGAAGAAAACCCTATTTTTTCTTCCGTCTGCAGAGCGGTCCGTGTTCATCCGATCCCCCATAGGGAGAGGTGGAGAAAAAACAGGGCGGTCCCTGCACAGTGTGCAGAGACCGCCCTGTCATCCGACGGCTCAGCAGGGATTTACGGAGCGATCCCCGCTGAGCTTACGGACACACGGAGACGGACCATTACTGATCCGCCCCGTGTGAAAGGGCCCTTTAAATTAACCTTTTTTTTTTTTTTTTTTTTTTAAGGTAGCATGACAATGTTTTTTAGAGTAACCAAATACTTTTATTTCTAACAAGCACTAGAAAACTACCAGATTAGGTTGCTATGGGCAATATGGCAATGGATCACTAGCCTTTTAGATGGGTCCTATTGTAGGCCTCAAGTACTCACAATACAGTGCGTTCTGGGGTTGGCGAATATGCAGATTATCAGTTCCCTAATAGGGGAATAGTTCATCGGTCACATGGACATTAGGGTCAGCTACGCCAGAATGGCCGTGCGCGCGATTTGAAAGTGATGAGCACACTTTCAGCACATACAATGTAATTATTTCCAGCATTGTACATTGATACAGTGTACATTATCACCGGAACACACAACATAGAAGTACTACATGCAATATAATGCTGGAGCATGATAAAACGCATACTGATCAGGGGTGGACTGACAACTCATGGGGCCCCCGGGTTATAGAAGATTATGGGGCCCCAGGGCTTACAGATGGCCAAGAGGCAGTGCAGCTAAAATCTCTGGATTTTCACATCAAAAGCATGTTGGTATTGGACATATTGGGGACAGAAAAAAAAAAATGATTTTTACATACTTTCCCTGGTTTTACTGAGCCTGCAACCCTGATGGGGCCCCCTAGTGGCATGGGGCCCCCGAATTCCCAAATGGTCAGTCCGCCCCTGATACTGATACTAGGAACTAAGAGAATGTGTAAAATATAACTGGGCAGTTAGAAGTTATTATTCTATAGCTGGCAGCTAGTTAGTTCTGTACTTTACAGCTGTCTGGGTACAAGGGCATGCTGGGAGTGATAGTTCTTTATCAGCTAGGTGTCTGTACATTGCCTAGCCCCTTGAAGTGCAGTCTCAATGAGAGTCATTCTTTATATCATTCCTCTGAAACCACAAAATGGATTGTATTGGTTTTGTACACCAAACGTCTAGATACCTGTACCACGTATAAAAGAAAAAAAAATAATTCTCAATAAATCCTACTATCCTACTAAACCTAACTCTAAATTCAATCTTGTATCAATAAATATGTGCCATAGTAAAGGTAAATATATTTTATATATGTGGGATACCAAAACAATTCTTAGAGTGGAGAGCAAATACTTTTCTACTCTGGACACTATGGTATTTATGTTTACAAGCCACTCATCAAATGCTGTGCAGCTTGCAGTATTGCATGGAGTGGTTATTGCAGCATAATTTGTGATTGGAGGAGAGGCTGGTCACAAACAGTTTCCCTTCAGGTCAGTATACTGTCATTTGCACAATGTGGGATACTGCCACCTTGTGGCCGAATTGCAATACTATAAGTGAATACGATATCATCTCGACACATAATATATTTCAATTTTACCTCAAAACTGCAGTTATTAATCCATCAAAACTATGTACCGTCAAAACAAATCTGATTTCCTCATAACTGAAATTAAAAAATAATTTCACAAACAAGAGAGACTTAAGATGTTAAAACGGTTATGGGTGAATTTCAAACAAACATACATTCTTTAAAAACAAACAACATTTTCATTTATGTGCTACTTCAAGTATATTATTATTGAAGAAAATAATTCTCATAGAGTGTATAACAGAGCAGAGTAAAATACATCTAAAGTTTAAAATAGAGAAAACTCTGAATTATGTCAAATTGACTACATATTATTCTTACTACATTGTAAAACAATCTGATCAACCACAAGTTCTGAACCTTATTTTGAGAAATACTGAAAAAAAAGAGAATTATAGCCACAGTTTTTTAGGCTGAACCTTAAAAAAAAAAGAAAGTTGCTTGTAATGGGCAACAGACATATTGCTTCTGATGCTTTTTATCCATTGTGCACACAGGCAAACCTGTAAAGTCCAAGGCCATTCCAACATTAACAGGAAAAGGACACTTGGCACTGGCACCCTTTCCTTCAGATTTGGGGTCCTCTGATGAAATCATGCCTTCACAGACAGGACAGGAGCCCACCTCAATGGTTGACGAACCCCTCCTGCTAAAAACTGCAGAATTTGGTGATAGAGGACGGGCCACAGCTAGAAACAAATCGTACAATTATGAAAAAGTATAGCAAAATTATAATTATCAAGGATAAAGCAATGTATGTGCTTCCCAATCCCCTACCTACGAGGCCTTGTTCTTATGTTAAAACCCAAAGTCAGACAATTTAGGATAGACTGGGAAAGAGTTGGAACCTGTTAGGTCAGTGGTCATCAACCCTGTCCTCAGGGCCCACTAACAGGCCAGGTTTTATGTATTACCTTGGGGAGATGCAGACTAGAATACTGCAATCACTGAGCAGCAAATTATATCACCTGTGATGCATTTCAGATATCTTGCAAACCTGGCCTGTTAGTGGGTCCTGAGTGATCACTGTGTTCGGTAACTATTTTGCCTGTGGCCGAGCTATGGAGCTCTCGCTTCACTTCCTGGCCCTTCTCAATCGGACAGGAAGTGAGGGGAATCTCTCCAGTAGGAATGAGCTCCGGCGTGTTCGCAGGGCCCGCACGGCGCTGCGCTAACCACAGGCAGGGAGACATTTCCCGATCTCTGCAGCCGAGCATCGGAAATATGTCTCCCTGCCTGTGATTAGCACAGTGCCGTGCAGACTTCCTGGCAGGCTCTGCACGTGGACTGTGCGAACACGCCTGAGCTCATTCCTACTCTACAGTGAAGATATAGAAACAACAAGAACACACCATTCCAGCAGACCCGAGAGGGGGGGGGGGTGGCATTGTTCATGTGTCCCCATTGGGAGATATCGTCCCTCTCCTCCTGTTTTGGCATGTGAGGCTACATTCAATTCACATATCTACACTGTTCAAGCACTGCAACTGTAGGGCCTTTTGCCAGGAACACCATCAAAGATGCAGCATGTAGGATTTTTTATATTTTTTTGTAAACGCATCACAGTAAAGGTCAGAGGACTGAATGTGAGCACAAGGGGTCACCAGGGCAGGAATCATGGAGAAATCTTTCCAACTAGAACACAAACGCAATAAAAACCTTTCAAAGGTTCTAAACTTTCCTTTACTCTATCCAAAACTATAACAAATAGCTGGAGTTCAAGTTTACAACACTGCAAGGGCAAAGACCCTACATCCCAATGACGAAAGCTGATCTCTATGATCCACATAGGTGTCAATACTTAGGCCCCGTACACACGACCGAGTTTCTCGGCAGAATCCAGCGAGAACCTCGATGGGAGACGTATTCTGCCAAGAAAACCGGTCGTGTGTACACTTTTCACCGAGCAAACCGTCGGGAAGCTCGTCGAGCCAAAAAGAGAGCATGTTCTCTATTTCCTCGTTGTTCAATGGGAAAATTTGGCTCGACAAGCTTTTTTACTGCCGAACTAGGAACTCGACGGGCGGAACGATGAGTTTCGCCCAACGAGTTTCTCGGTCGTGTGTACGCGGCCTTAAGCTTTGTAAAAGTCTGCTTGTTTACCAAGAACTGCTCCTTGTGCTTACTAAAGTTATTGCGATTTCTGTGTTGGAACACACGCAAAGCCTAAAGCCCTGTACACACGACCAGTATTCCCCGCAGGAAAACTGCCATGAGAGCATTTGGCTGGGAAAACCGGGCGTGTGTATGCTCCATCGCAGTTTTCCCGTCAGGAAAACTACAGAATTTTTTTTAGAGAACTTGCTCTCTATTTTCCCGTCGGAATTATCGGCGGACTTTTTCCCATTGTGAAAACCGATCGTGTGTATGCTTTTCCGAGGGCAAAAAAAAAGCGTGCATGCTCAGAATCAAGTATGAGACGGAAGTGCTCTTTCTGGTAAAACTAGCATTCGCAATGGAGATAGCACACTCGTCACGCTGTAACGACTAAAAAGCACAAGGCTGAAAAGTCGAATCGTCTCTCACACTTTTACTAACACGAGATCAGCAAAAGCAGCCCAAAGGGTGGCGCCATTGGAATGGAACTTCCCCTTTATAGTTCCGTTGTACATGTTGCATGTTACCGCGTTTTGGACCGGTGGGATTTTGGATGACAGTCTGTACGCAAGACAAGCTTGGCAGGAATCCCCGGCGGGAAAACCAACAAACTGGTCGTGTGTACAGGGCTTTACTGAATCTTAAGTTTAAATCAGATAAATACATTCTACGTACATCAAAACAAAGGGTGTGCGAAGGCTTGTTTTCTTTTTCTAGGAACTAGGAAGGAAGGAAAATATCCTGGACGGCCATACACAGTTGAAGGCATCTTTTATTGATATCTTGTGTAGCAGATGAAATCCAATACAGTCACTTCATGTTACAGAAAACATGAAAAGCTTCGGAAGCGTTTCACACCTATGAGTACGCTTAATCATAGCTATGATTAAGCACCTTCACAGATGTGAAATGCGTCCGCACCTTTTCCTGTTTTCTGTAACATGAAGTGACTGTATTGGATTTCATCTGCTACACAAGATATCAATAAAAGATGTCTTCAACTATGTGCAGCAGTCCAGGATTTTTTCTTCCTTCCTAGTTCGTTGCAGAGCCAGCACCTGTAAGTTCCTAAAAGGGGGTGTGCTTTAGAGAACTGGGGCTTAGAGCGGCAATCCTTCTCTAGAAAAGCACCAGCACGTTGCAGAGGAGGACCCTTGCTTTGTGTGATAGAAGTGGTCTCTCTGCAGAGATCCAACACACCCCCTGCTGAATAATAGCTAGAGTACTGCAATCAGAAGAGAGCATGAGCTATGCTAAAAGCAGAATTGTACATCGGACTGAAAAATGGGTGTGTCGGACCTCTGCATAGAGAACAGTGCTTCCTTCTCTGCAACATGCTGGCAGGAGATGGGCTTTTCTACTCAGGATGTGGCTGCTATTTAAAGAAAATAAACTTTGATTTTGATGCACTTAGAATGTGTTTAGAACATTTTTATTTAAATTAGGCTTTAAGATTAAGTACACACTAACAAGAAAAGAAGAGGCTTCCATTAATAATACTAAAGTAAAAGTCCTCAGAATGGTCAAATTTTACCAGTGTAAGCTCTGGGTTACAAACTTTTTGAAAGAGGAACCCTTCGTTCCCCATGTATATCCACCTTGTGCTGCCGGGAATTCAGTGACGGAATATTTTACAGGACAGCTTTTTGCCAAGTACTTGAGAAACAACGAGAACAATAAAGTATTCATAAGCCATACATTCCTATAAAACTATAAATCGTCATTCGTTAGGGAAAATCAGAAAGAAACATTGTTTACTCAGTGAATGACCCGGTGAAGTATTGATAGGAGAAATCTCTCACAGTATAAAAAGGCTCCTCAAAGGTGAATGATTTACCTCTGAATGCTTTCCAGTGGTTGCTCTTGACTAAGCATTGCTAGAACTATAAATCTCTCCCTGTTATGTCCCAAAGAAGAGGCGATTCTTAAGCTTTCGGAGGAATTCCAGGAAACAAATGATTATGATTTGAGGTTCCATTAGCTCACTCTTGATCTCCATAAAATGTCCATGTCATGTATGGTATGGGCAGATTGGCTGCAGGGACCTGCACATGTAGAAAAGCTCCAAGGTCGCTTGCAAGCGTAGATTGTAAATGATTTTCCGTACTTTTGTTCGGGAGCATTGTTTGCCATTTGCCCCGACTGTGGCATCTTGCTCAGCAAAGGCTAGGAGGTCTATTCTGAGGGAAGGGCACCACAAGCTGTGGATATTAAGATCAGTTCATACTTTTTGAAGACATTCTTTGTTCTATTTTCTCAGTTGATAACGTCTGTGCCATTCAGAAACACGTGTGTACCTAAGTCAGTTTAAAAAGTCACATGATAAAATGCTAACTGGAGTCATAGGGCAGGCGTTATACTGGTGGGGCAGGGGGTGGGCGTGCTGGGGTGATGTTAGGTTGAGGTTCTCTTTGAGAAGGGGGTGGGGGCCTGTAGAGAAAACAGAAGGAAAAACACATCACCAATTGGCTAATAACATAGACAGAGTTGGAAATATCCCTTTAGTGACCCAAGGTCAATGGTTAATTGCTCAGACCAAATTTGGATACTTTTACCACTTACCGACCGCTGCTGCCATAGGGTATTCATCTCTTCAGACGGCAGTCTGTTTAACGATAATGGTGGTCTCTGCGGCAGATTCGCAGCGAGATCTTTTTTATTGCACTTTAGTCCAAATATGAAATCTGAGGTCTTTTTGACCCCAGATCTCATATTTAAGAGGACCCGTCAAGGCTGTCATGCTTTTTTCTATTACAAGTGATGTTTGTATTGAGAAATGATACCGCTCTAAAAACTGCTGATCCCTTGGCTTTGCTTCTGTCCCACTAAACCAAAAAAGGTGCTGGCTCTGCACAGGTGCATTGGATAGAAGAAGGTCCTTGACTGCCGCACTCCTTAAAGAGGAGTTCCACTCAAATTTGGAACTTCCTCTTGTTCCAATCCTCACCCCCTTACATGCCACATTTGGCATGTAATTTTTTGGGGGGGGAGTGGGGGCTTCAGTAGGAGTGGGACTTCCTGTTCCACTTCCTGCTTCTGCCGAGGGGCTGGTTAGGCGATTAAGCCTTATTCGCCTACACCAGCCCCTCCCTGTAGGCGATCACATGGGACACTGACAGGTCCCATGCGATCGCCTCTCCAATCAGCGGCGAGCCGCGCATGCGCAGTGCGGCTCGCGCATGCGCAGTGGGTGCCCGGCCGTGAAGCTGAAGGCTGTCACGGCTGGGTGCCCACAGTCGGGATGGAGACGCCGGCCGGGGAGGGGGGGAGAGGAGCGGAGCCCCAGTCGGCGCGTCGCTGGAACGCAGGAGCAGGTAAGTGAGTGTTTATTAAAAGCTAGCAGCTACACTTTTTGTAGCTGCTGACTTTTAATAAACACATTTTTTTGGCTGGAACACCCCTTTAAATAGATGTCTGTATTATACAAATATTTGTATAATAAAGACATCGTTTTAAGGAGTGCAGCAGTCCAGGACCTTCTTCTATCCGATGTTTGTTTGTAATACGAATAAAAGTCACATTTTTATTTTTTAAAACAGTGTAAAAATAAAGTAAAATAAATAAAAAAAATTTTAAAGCGCCCTGTCCCGACGAGCTTACGCGTAGAAGCAAATGCATACGTGAGCAGCGCCCACATATGAAAATGGCGTCCAAACCACACATGTGAGGTATTGCCGCTATCATTAGAGTGAGAGCAATAATTCTAGCCCTAGACCTCCTCTGTAACTCAAAACATGCTACCTGTAGAATTTTTTAAACGCCGCCTATGGAGATTTTTAAGGGTAAAAGTTTGAGGCCATTCCACGAGCAGGCGCAATTTTGAAGCGTGACATGTTGGGTATCAATTTACTCGGCGTAACATTATCTTTCAAAATATAAAAAATAAATTGGGCTAACATTACTGTTGTCTTATTTTTTAATCATTTTTCCAAAAAAAGTGCCCTTGCAAGACCGCTGCACAAATACGGTGTGACAAAAAGTATTGCAATGGCCTCCATTTTATTCTCTAGAGTGTTAGAATAAAAAAAATACATAATGTTTGGGGGATCCGGGTAATTTTCTAGCAAAAAAAATTGTTTTTAACTTGTAAAAATCAGGCTCGGGTCTGAAGTGGTCAACTTAACTACCTTTCTGGCTAATTTGCCTACCTAAATTATTTTTAAGGTGGCATCAGAACTGCTTATCCACCTATATTAGTCAATAGAAATACAAAAGGCAAGTTGATGTAGCATAGAAGCAGGTCTACTGCAGGTCAAATTCACAATGGATTCCGGATGGTCTTTGGGTGGGAGCAGCTAGTTTTCCAATAGGGTGCTTATGGTATTCTTAGCACTGGGCTAAGGCATTTCATTACAGTAATTATGGATGTGTAGTGAATTTGGTGAACTAGAGCAGGGGTCTCCAAACATTCTAAACAAAGGGCCAGATTATTGTCCTTCAGACTCTTGGAGGGCTGGACTTTGGCCAGCGGTAGTGGAAATTCTCTTGGCATCAGGGGGAGGAATAGTGCCGCCCCATTGCTGGTATCATAGGGAGGAATAGTGGCCCATTAGTGGTGTCAGTGGGAGAAATGGTGCTCCATTGTCGGTGTCAGATAGCAAAATAGGGTCTTGTATCAGTGGGAGGTATAGTAGCTCAAGGGCCGGATAAAGGCGAGCAACGGGCCACATATGGCCCAAAGGCCGCAGTTTGGAGACCATTGAACTAGATCCATCAAAAGCTGCCAAGCCCCCAACCATCTGACTCAGGGAAAACAATGACTAGAAAGTCAAGCAATACTTCCACATAAATCTTGGTGTTTATGAAAACACCAAGACCTATGCAAAGACTTCCTGGCTTAAGAATTTTTGTGAAGAAAGGATTGGTCTGGTTGGATTTGTTTTAGCCATTAGCCATCACTCTGAAGGGTCAACACATCAAGCAGGTAATAGAACTAAAGCCTCATACACACGATCGGACTTCCAATGGACTTTACCGCGGATTTTGGTCGGAAGGGGCGCTGGCCGTGAACTTGTTCTGCATACACACGGCAGAATTTTTTCAGCAAACATTCACCAAATCACGTGTTTTTTCAGCTCTTTACCGCCACCCTTTGGGCAACTTCTGCTATTGTCTGATCTTTAGCATTGGTTCTGCGTGTACACACGATCGGATTATACTCCATCGGACATTTGTTGTCAGAAAGTTTGAGAGCATTCACAGCGAACATTTGTCCATTGAAAAACCAAAAACAATTGTCCGATGGAGCATACACACGGTCGGATTGTCCGATAAAACATGTCCGTCGGACTGTTGTTGTCAAAAAGTCAGACCCTGTGTATGGACCTTTAGCCTGGGACTAGGATTCCATCAGTTGGTCTTCCGGGCTATGTCACTCTCACAATACCTTTGCAGGGCATCTCTGCCACCTCTTGCCAATGTCAGACTACTAATAAATTTCATATCAGAGAGCAGCTCCTACCTGCTTCCATCCACCCTGTGTACTATGAGAAAACAGCTACTCCTAGTTGTAAAAAAACAAATAGTGAAAGCCCATGCTGGTCACATGCAAGCACTAGAATGAGTAGGCAAACCTCAGCGGTTTTCCACAAAATGCTATGATTGTCTGAAAGGATTCAAGGCCACATTTGCCCTATGCTGGTGTGTGCCTACTGATTCTAATAAATCTTCCGAAGTTTGGATAAGACCAGCAAGGACCTTCGCCATCTGTAATGCACTTTATACCAGCCTATACTCTGGACCATGGGTCTTCAAACTACGGCCCTCCAGTTGTTCAGGAACTACAATTCCCATCATGCCTAGTCATGTCTGTGAATGTCAGAGTTTTACAATGCCTTATGGGATGTGTAGTTCCGCAACAGCTGGAGGGCCGTAATTTGAGGATCCCTGCTCTTGACTCTTGCATCAGCTATATGACACATGACCAATGAGGTCTTACAAAAGCAACATTTTTTTATATGAATGCATTACCCTATGCAAAATAATAATAAAAAAGGTTACTTATGTTTTGGCCTACCTTAATAACAATAAAAAAAGATGACCACACTTACCGGGATGGTGTGTGTTGAGGCTGTCTTCCCACATATGTAGGGACAGGATAGTTATTCTGTGGATATGACTGCAAAATAAACAAAACATTTTTATTCAAGATTTCTTAAGCTCTAGAGGAGTTTCCTTATACAGAGCTGTACTGACAAAATAGATTGGATTATCAGATAGAGCTTTAAAGTCCAACTACGGCCAACACTTTGTATTTAGTTTTGCATACAGCTGGGAAGGGTTAGAACCTCTGCCAGATATCCGTTACTAAATGGAAACAAAAGGGAAACAGGAACAGCACTATTATTGAACGGACTGTATATCATATGTCAAGCACTTTTCCTTTTGTTTTTATATTTTGTGATACCTTGGGGGTAACTGTTCTTGAGACTCCAGCAGCTGCTGCTTAATAATATAAGCCGTGCTTTGTTGGCTCTGAGATACACATTCAGTTTTTTTTTTAACCACTTAAGACCCGGACCAAAATGCAGGTAAAGGTCCAGGCCCCTTTTTGCGATTCGGCGCTGGGTCGCTTTAACGGACAATTGCGCGGTTGTGCGACGTGGCTCCTAAAACAAAATTGGCTTCCTCTGAGGTTATTATTTTTTTGCGCTATAAACAAAAATAGAGCGACAATTTTGAAAAAAAAAAAAAAAATGCAATATTTTTTACTTTTTGCTATAATAAATATCCCCCAAAAATAAAAAAAACTTTTTTTTCCTCAGTTTAGGTCGATACGTATTCATTCTACCTATTTTTGGTAAAAAAAAAAAAAATCGCAATAAGCGTTTATCGGTTGGTTTGCGCAAAATTTATAGCGTTTACAAAATAGGGGATAGTTTTATTGCATTTTTATAAAAAACATTTTTTTTTACTACTAATGGCGGCGATTAGCGATTTTTTTCGTGACTGTGACGTTAATGCGAATACATCGGACAATTTTGACACATTTTTGGGACCATTGTCATATTCACAGCAAATTTTTTTATAAAAATGCATTGTTTACTGTGAAAATTACAATTGCAGGTTGGAAGTTAACCACTAGGAGGCGCTGTAGGGGTTAAGTGTGACCTCATGTGTGTTTCTAACTGTAGGGGGGCGGGGCTGGACCTGTGACATCATTGATTGTCTGTTCCCTGATATAGGGAAAGGCTATCAATGACAGCGCCACAACGAAGAACAGGGAAGGTGTGTTTACACACACCTCTTCCCGTTCTTCAGCTCTGGGGACCGATCGCGGGACTCCCGCTGCAATAGGGTCCTGCGGCCACGGTCACGGAGCTTCGGACCCACGGCTGGGCATTTAACAATCACGTACAGGTACGTGATTGTGCCCAGCCGTGGCATTCTGCCGACGTATATCGGCGTTAGGTGGTCCTTAAGTGGTTAAAAAAACTTTAGGTACCTATTACTACATGTGTCCCTATATGACAGATTTCTCCTTCCTTCCTGTCAGTACAGGAGAAAATGGGACATCTCTACAAAATGCAACAAAACACAGAGAAAGAAAGGGCTAGAATGTCTGTTATCTCTCTACTTTAAAAGGTGACAGCCGCTGCCCCCCCCTCGATACATCCCTAAGCCCAACGATCACAATCCAGCGATAAGCATGTGAGCAGAGGCTTTCTCCACTCTCTCCCTCCTCATTGGCTCAGACACAGCCAGTGAGGAGGTCAATTGACACACAGGGCTCGAGAGAAAGCACGCACAAGTGCCCCTATAACAAGTAGCTTGCTATGGAGGCACTCGGCAGGGGGGAAGGGGCCAGAAGTGCTGGCAGGGGGCCTAAGAGGACTGGTGCTGCTCTGTGCAAAACCATTGCTAATGAAGACATGGCAGAACTTTTTTTTGTACTCAAATCCTGAGACAGGCTCACATGCTGAAGGGAACCATCAATTAAAGTTGATGTAAACCCACTCTCATTCTTTCTAAACTACTGCCATAGTGCTGATCTATAAGGATATAGATGCCTCCTGCATGTATCCTTACCTGTCAAATGTCCCCCCTCTGTCTGTTATAAGAATTGAAAAACTGCAGATTCTGTGAGTGGGTCTGTTGTCTGGAGCTCTGTGGGTGAAGTTGTGATGTCAGTAGACTCCCCGCCCACCTCTACACTCCTCTTTTCGACATGCATTTTCTCCTGTGTATTCCTTACACTAAATTCTGCTATGATCACTAACATCCAGTCAAAATCCAGAAAAGTAACCACATGACTTCAGAAAAGGAGTGGGGGTGGGAATTAAAAAATAATGCCTGTCTCTAGGCTAGTTCATGAGATATGTAAATAACCTGTCACTCACAGCAAGGGGGCAGAACGGACCAAGGTTTTTCTCTGTAAGTATGTTTTATTTCACTGAACAATAAAAGAGGATTGTTTAGAGCAGGATTAACTCTATGAGGCAAGACTGGGCACAGATGATAGGAAATCTTATACTGTACATTGTGACATCAAAAAAATAAATAAAAAACATTTGGGTTTACATCCACTTTAAGTAAAACAACCCTTTCCCTCGGCCTTATTAACCGAGTCATATAGGACTTAAATTAGAAATATCTGTCTTGCTCATACAAGGTCACTTACAGGTTCATGAGTTGGTTGGTGGATGTTTCTGTTGGGTCCCATGGGCGGCACATTTCTCGAAGGGGCACTATAGGTTTGTCCACCACCTGGAGGAACAGTTTGTTGATTCCTTGGGGGCCCGGAAATTGGAGGTATCCTTAAAGGTTGTCCTTGTGGATTATTCCTTATCTGACCTGTTGGGGGACCATTCCCTCCATTTTTCTGTGGTGGGTTTCTTGAAGGACCAGTCGGAGGATCGCTTCTACCAGGAGTTTTCCGTGGTGCTGGTCTTTCTCCATCCTGTTTCGCTCTGAAAAAAATAACAAAATTTTCTGAATTTGAAGTGTAACTTCAACCAAAACCTTTTTTTGTGTTACACAGACTGGAGAAGTATCAGAACTTCTGTCCTGGTTTGGACTCTCTATCTCCATTACATTAGGGCGTGGGAATTACCGTATTTATCGGGGTATTGTGCGCTCCGGCATATAGTGCGCACCCCTAATGTGGACCTGTAAAAAATGTTTTTAGTACTTTTAGTACTTGCAGTTTTGGTGTCTTGCACGGCGTCCATCGGCGGCCTTGCCCGGTCCGGCGTCAGACTTCGGTGTCCTCCCAGCTTCTCCAGCGCTGTCTTGAGTCGAATCTCCGCTTCCCGCGCTCAGTTTGAACGCCTCCGCCGACATATACTGAGTGCTCACGCTCTGTGACGTTTATGCGTGAGCACGAGCGAAGCCGAGCCTGGCCGAATGTACCCGAGTGTACTGCACTCGGTATATGTCGGCGGCTCAGTTCAAACTGAGCGCGGGAAGCGGGTATCGGCGTCTATCGCACACCCACGATTTTCCCCTTATTTTAAGTGCGTGGTATACGCCGATAAATACGGTAGTAGTTTACAGAAGATAGCTTTTAAAGCTAGCAATGTTTACAATTTCAGTTCAATTCAAAACAAGTTACAAACACATAGGAAGTTTGGCAAGATCAAAGTATATATTTCTGTACTTGCAGAAGTGTTCTTTGCTCGAAAAAGAAAAAAACACATGCAGACACCACATCTAGGGACTGGCAAGCTGCAATATATTAGGATGTTTTGTACCGACTATAAACTCCTTTTTTTTGGAGTCCAATGAGGGACACATTAAGTTGTTAACCTTTGAGTTTTACTGTCACCTACAGGAGGAACAGACACGGCCAGATAAGGATAACCCCAACCCCCCCCCCCCACTACCAGCATGCCTCAATCCTGTAGAACAGCTTTACTGAGAGCATGATCATAAACACAAAGGGATGGGACTTGTGTCCCCTAATACAGGGGAACCTTGTATTGTGAGTAACACGGTTAACGAGCGTTTCGCAATATGAGCACAGTATTTTAAAAATTCCTGACTCAGTTTTCGAGTGTTGTTTCGCAAAACGAGCAGGATTCAAGCCAAAGTAGTGTGCAATACCGCGTTTGGTCTGAGGTAGGGGGACACCGGAGCCGAGCAAAGCCAAATGGCGCCATTCGGAAATGCTTGGAAAATCTTGGAAATACTCCGTTCCTGAGCCTGTGATTTTATGAGTTTAGCCGAGGTGTCCTCAGCCCTTGCCGGGTGTTTCTAAGGCTCTCTGGCGCCCCCCCACCTCTGGTCACATGCGGTATTGCATGCCATTGAAGTCAATGCGGAACAAATTATTTTCGTTTCCATTGACTTCAATGGGGAAACTCTCTTTGATATGAGAGTACTTTGTATTACGAACATTCTCCTAGAACGGATTATGCTCGTAATCCAAGGTTCCATTGTAGTTTCCAAAAAAAAAAAAAAAAAGAGATTACAGTGAATTCAAAGACCTTTTTATTCTGGTCCATTAAGGGACACAGGAAGTTGTTTACCTTTATGCCGGGTACACACGACCATTTTCATGACGAGAAAAATTCAATTTTTTTAATTGGTCATTAAAAACGATCGTGTGTAGGCTCCAGAAAATTTTTCTCCATGTGAAAAATGGCCATTCAAAATTTGGAACATGCTCTACTTTTTCTCGTCGTTTTTCACGTCGTCGTTTTCCATGTCGTGAAAAATGGTCGTTTGTAGGCTTTAACAACATGGAAAAAAACGTGCATGCTCAGAAGCAAGTTATGAGACGGGAGCACTCGTTCTGGTAAAACTAGCGTTTGTAATGAAGATAGCACATTCATCACGCACGACTGAAAAGCACGAAGACTGTAAAGCGCGAATCGTCTCTCAAACTTTTACTAACATGAATTTAGCAAAAGCAGCCCAAAGGGTGGCACCATCTGAATGGAACTTCCCCTTTATAATGCCGTCGCATGCATGGTACGTCATTGCGCTTTTCTCAAGCATTTTTTTTCACAATCGTGTATATGCAAGGCAGGCTTGACAAGAATCACGTTGAGAAAAACATAGTTTTTTTCCATGACATTAAAACGGTCGTGTGTACACAGCTTCAGAATGCCCAAAAGCAGTCCGACTGAGGGAGGAAGGCAATCAATCATCAATAAATCAAGCAGCCATCAATCATCCACCACAAATATATAGTATGTTCCAACCAGTGTATTTCAGGTGCTTGTTAAACCCCTTTGTGCCCCCTTCTTTGGGATTGACTCACTAAATACAGAGGACCTTTATTTTATAAAAGGTCTTATGGCACTTTTCCCAAAGGACAATATACAGGGGAAATCTGTCCTCCTCAAGGGGCTTTAAATCTCCAGCCAGTGGCGGCTGGTGCTCAAAATTTTTGGGGGGGCGCAAACGAAAAGAAAAAAATTGCAGCCTCACTGTGCCCATTAAATGTAGCCACATCGTTAGGCCATCTGAATAGTAGCGGCAGGCAAAAAATAACAGATTCATGCAATGCATCAATCTATGTTATTTTAGTGGCGGTGTGACGAGAGCCAGAGGGGGCGGCGCTCCAGCGCCCTCTATAGACGCACCGCCACTGCCTCCAGCAATCCACAGTGCATTAAACAGAGAAAAACTGAAGATATACTCTATAGTGTAAATGTTAACCTTTTTAATGCATTAAAATAAGTTAAAACATGTACAGTCTTTTGGTGCTACACCAGAACCAGCTAAAGTGCCTAGTTCTCTGTGCTTGCTGATGTCACTTAGCTTGTTCAATGCGTTTCATCACAGCACATGTCATCATCAGGAGCTGCTCTTGATGAACTGTTGTGTGATGAACCGTGTCTGTGCCTGGATGGTACATGGCTAAAAAGGCTGGAATTTTGTCCAGGACCACAATGGATGTTTATTAACCCCTGATGACTGATGTACACCACTGCAATGGCGTTGTCCAATTGGAGAGTTCAAATCTGAGAATGGAATGTTTCTCTCTGAATTTCTGCAGTTTCTCCCGTGGAAGAATGCTCTGAGCTGAGTGGTGTCCAGGACTAGACCTAGATACTGCAAATGAGGAGTCTGTTCCAGTGACAGACATTTTGCTCAACATTGCCTGCTCTGACTATTCCCTCAATAGGTGGTGGTCTAAGTACCCAACAATGGAGCCACTATAGTGCAGCACAGATAACATCTGAACCGGAGCTACATGGTCAAATCTCTCTGCCATTACTGCGAGGAGGGGGGTTGTTAACCCTTCAGGCTCAGTTTGTGTATTGTAATCTGTGCACAAGCAGAGAGGGGGATATGAGCTGTCTTAACAGCTCACATCTCATACAACAGATCACACTTGATGGGAAACTGCGGTGTTTTTTTATATGGAAAACGGCTGTGTTCCCTTTGTTAATTAGGCGCAGAACTGTGCTAATTTAACTCGGGAATAGGTCATTCTACTTGGCTAATGTGGCACATGTCACACCTGACAGTTTCTTGCACCATTATATGGGTGTAGGAAGCCTAAAGCAGAACTTCACCCTAAAAAGGGAAGTTCCAATTTATGCCCCCCCCCCCCAATCTGTTTTTGGCACTTTTTGGAGGGGTGGGGGAAGCAGGTACCTTGTTTCAACAGATACTCGCTCTCACCTCTGCTTGGATTGCTGTGGGGGGAGTTGTCCCCACCACCTGGAACCTTTTGGACGCATCACAGGTCCCAGAAGGCTGCGGGGCCATTCACAAAGCACAGTGCAGGTCGCACCTGCCCAGTGGGCTGCTGGCTGTGAAGCCACCAGATATCACAGCTGGCTGCCCAAATGAAACACGCTGGCACCAGGACTCAAAGCCTGGTTATAAAGCAGTTTGGGGGTGATCGCGACGCTGGACCCCTGGATAGGGGAGTGTCCTTGTATTAGAAGTATCTGTAGCTGCTGACTTAATGTTTTTTTAATAAGGCTGAAGAACAGCTTTAATTCCCTGGATTCTCTAAATACAAGAGGCATGTGTAATCTTAATTAATTTCTGATGTGCTTTGTGTATTTATTTCAGATGGGTGCAGTAATCTAGCTGTTCCTCTATGCAGGATTTTTCTGTAATAAAATCTGATCATTTCTACTCTCTCCCCTGGTGCAGGGTGATTGGTCTTCTACGAACCCATTTTGCTAGTTTTCTGTAGGCAGCCTGTAGTGAATGGGCATGCTGAGCCCCTTTCCTTTCTCAGCTCTCTGTACAGAATATGAACAGCACAGAAGGTAATAACTGGGGTTGTAACAGCATTTGGGGCAAACAAAGTGGATTTACAGTACCTTGAAAAAGTATTCATACCCTCTGAAATTTTCCAAATTTGTTCATGTTACAACCAAAAACAAATGTATTTTATTGGGAATTTATGTGATAGACTAACACAAAGAGGCAAATAATTGTAAAGTGGAAGGAAAATTATAAATGGTTTTCCAATTTTTTTTACAAATAAATATGTGAGAAGTGTGGTGTGAATTTGTATTCAGCCCCCTGAGTCAATACTTTGTAGAACCCCCTTTCACTGCAATTAGAGCTGCAAGTCTTTTGGGGATGTCTCTACCAGCTTTGCACATCTAGAGAGTGACATTTTTACCCATTCTTCTTTGCAAAATAGCTCAAGATCTGTCAGATTGGATGGAAAGCGTCTGTGAACAGCAGATTTCAAGTTTTGCCACAGATTCTCGATTGGATTTAGGTCTGGACTTTGACTGGGCCATTCTAACACCTGGATATGTTTATTTGTGAACCATTCCATTGTAGATTTTGCTTTATGTTTTGGATCATTGTCTTGATGGAAGACAAATCTCCGTCCCAGTCTCAGGTCTTTTGCAGACTCCATCAGGTTTTCTTCCAAAATGGTAATGTATTTGGCTCCATCCATCTCCCCATACATTTTAACCATCCAATCAATTGGATTTAGGTCTGGACTCTGACTGGGCCATTCTAACACATAAATATGCTTTGATCTGATTGTAACTCTGTCTGTATGTTTAGGGTCGTTGTCCAGCTGAAAAGTGAACCTCCACCCAGGCTCAAGTCTTTTGCAGACTCTACCAGGTTTTCTTGTATTTGGCTCCCTCCATCTTCCTATCAACTCTGACCAGCTTACCTGCCTGTGCTGAAGAAAAGCATTCCCACAACATGATGCTGCCACCATCATGTTTCACGGTGGGGGTGGTGTGTTCAGGGTGATGTGCATTGTTAGTTTTTCACAACACATAGGGTTTTAGCCAAAAAAATGTAAATTTGGTCTCATTTGGCCAGAGCACCTTCTTCAACATATTTGCTGTGTCCCCACACGGCTTCTCACAAACTGCAAACGGGACTTCTTATGGCTTTCTTTCAACAATGGCTTTCTTCTTGTCACTCTTCCATAAAGGCCAGATTTGTGGAGTGTACGACTAATAGTTGTCCTGTGGACAGATTCTCCCACCTGAGCTCTATACACACACATACACATAGATATATATTTATTGGCTACTGAGTAATACATTTCAGTGAAAGTTTTTGTGCTTGGGATTCAGCTTTAAGTGTTTACGAATAAGCAATTTACTAAATAAAAAAATACCTACAACATAGGAAAACTGGACAAAGAGAAAAATGTCTTATGAGCTTGTTCGATAAGGCATTGCAAAAGTCATGTGCTCCGTGTAGTATTGTATAACAACAGCCTATCAGAATTAATGTGCTACAGGAAACTAGTATCTGACCGATGCCTTCATACATATTTATTGCACTGTATTAGGTCAGTATTTTACTTACTCATTGTCCTGAGATCTCTTCCTGCAGAATCTCCGTTTAAGGCTGTTTCTTCTGAAAAATACGAAGGCTCCCAGCGCCAAAAGTGGGACGATCAGAAAGAAGAAAACCAGCAGGCCATCCCTTAGAGATGTGTCTTTATCTGTCACCAAAACACAAAAGAAGGCAGTGTTGGGGACAAGGACTCCACGTGTGGCGAGTGTCCGCCATCTATTTCCAGTACATAACTTTTTAAAGTGCATTTCTATTTTTGCAATCAAGTTTAAGACGCCCCCCTATATGTCTGTTATGTGTTTCCATTCACACAGAATACTTAATAAAGTTTTATCCTTCTAGTTGTTTCTTTGGAGCAGGTTGATACATAGGACACTATAAGCCACTGGCAGGGTATTCAGAACAAATTTAAAATACAATTAGAGGGACAAACTACAAATCTAAATTGACAGTTCATTTTAACCACTTAAACCCCGGACCATTCGGCTGGCTAAAGACCAGGCCACTTTTTGCCATTCAGCACTGCGTCGCTTTAACTGACAATTAAGGGGGTGTGGCTATGAGCAACACATCACTGATCGCTGCTCCCGATGAGAGGGAGAATTTGATCAGTGACATGTCACTAGGAAGAATGGGGAGATTTGTGTTTACACTGACATCTCCCTGTTTTTCAGATCCGTGACACATTCGCGGGACACCGATGGACATCGAGTCCGCGGGTCCCGCGGGCACGGAGCCCACCATAGTGTTGAGAGTGTGCCGGCGGTGGCGCGTGACCACACGGCTGCAAATTAAAGAGGCCATACCTGTACGCCCATCTGCTTGTCTGTGCCATTCTGTCTACATAAATGTTCGTGCGGCGTCCTTAATTGTTTAAGCAAACAATGTACCACCCAAGCCTGGAAGTCTTTAACCCGTGGTTAGGACAGACCGTGTGCAACTCTAAGTTACAACAGATAATGAGATTTGGTAGCACAGTGTCGGATAGGGTTAAAGTGGTTCTAAAAGGTACAATTTCTTTTTTACATTGCTGCATTCTAGTGTCGGACTCTGCCCACACAGTCACGTCATTTAGTTTCCTGTGAATGAATAAACTACAAGTACCGTCAGCCACCGCAGCAGATGTACTTGTAGTTTGAATGAACTGCGGCGCAATGATCAGCAAGCCTGTAGTTCATTCACACTGCCCACAGCTCTGCAATGACAGCCGGTACGGAGGTACGGGTAACAGAGCTGCAGGCGGTGTGTGCAGGAGCCTGACATTTCACCGGCGATCTGCTGATTATGGGTGCAATGCTTTCTAGGCTCCCGTTTTAAAAAATAAATACACATTTTTTACCTGCAAAAAAGATGTGCATTTATTATTTTTTATGGAAATATGAACTAAGCCTTTAAGTTTTTCCACGAGATGCTCTTCAAACAGTAGAGTCAAAATGATCATACCATTATATGTAGGGCCGCTGTCGATACTTCCACCATAGCCCTTCTTCTTGCAGTCAGGGTAGGCCCAGCCATCATTACAGTGGCAGTTCTTGTTGCTGTTGCACACCTGGAGAAAATAAATCATACTTTGTTTTATTCAGACTGGTTTAAGCTGAAGACTGAAAACAGTTACTGGTAGTTAATAGGTGGTTCTGTGGGTGAGTGGTGGTGATTGGACCCCCTTTGAAGGTTTAGGCTGCTACCTTACTAGTACAGCAGGGCCATCGTTTCAGCAAAACAGTGCTTGAATGGGGAGGGAGGATTGCCCCGTGTCCGCAAAAATCCATGCTTTTATACTCTCAATCAAAGATTGTAATCTCATATCAAGAGTTGCATCGCTTGTTTTATTCAGAGCAAAGTAACGGATTAAATAGTGTTATTGATAAAAAAATGTGTCGCTCTTTCATTTTCACTTTCATAGAAGGGCACTGCATCTGGTACACTTTCTGTAGCCATACTCTTATGTCCAACACGATCGGAATTTCCGATGAAATAAAATCTGATGGAATTTTCCGTCGGAAATCCGATGAAGCTGACTTTCATCAGTCTTGCCTACACACTGACAGACTAAATTCCGACTGTCCGAAACGCGGTGACGTTAAACACTATGGCAGGAGAGAAAAATTAAGTTCAATGCTTCCGAGCATGCGTCGACTTGATATTGAACATGCATGGATTTTTCTCCAATGGAATTCCACACAGACGATCAGAATTTCCTATGTTTTTTTTTTTCCATTGTAAAACAAGTTCTATTTTTTTACACCGATGGAAAAATGTACACGGCATTGATATGTAACTAATTTAAATATGACAAATTAGAAACAAGAAATTTAAAATCAATTAAAAAAAAAAATTCAACAAAGCAACACATACAATATACTGGCTGAAAGTACGAGTTATCAGAAACAATTTAATCCAGAGGTAGGCAACCTGGGCCCTCCAGCTGTTGCAGAACTAGATGTCCCATCATGCCTCTGTGAGTACCATATTTATCGGCGTATTCCGCGCACTTTTTTCCCCTTAATATATACGCCGATACCCGCGCTCAGTTTGAAGTGAGCCGCCGACATATACCGAGTGCAGTACACTCGGGTACATTCGGCTCGTGCTCACGCATAAACGTCACAGAGCGTGAGCACGAGCGAAGCCGAGCCTTGCCGAATGTACCCGAGTACATGCATTCAAACTGAGTGCGGGAAGCAGTGATTCGACTCCAGACATCGCTGGAGAAACCGGGAGGACACCACTGGAGCCGAAGACGGACGCCGCGCAAGACACCAAAACTGTACTAAAAGTTTTTTTTTTACAGGTCGACATTAGTGCTATACGAAGGAGCGCGCAATACCCCAATAAATACGGTAATTGTAACTGCCAACTTTTCAATGCCTCATGGGAAATGTTTTTTGGGAAATGTCGTTTTTCACCTATAGCAGCTCCTTTCGGGTCTATGGTCTCTGGTATGCATGTGTATAAATGTGTGGGTACCATGGTACTGGCGCCATATATGTGACAATGTTGTCAATATTGCATATGTGTGTTTTTTTATTAGGGGTTATTCTGGGGAAAAATGTTACAATGATGCCACTGTCCACACTGTTGGATATTTTTTACTCACTATTTCGATATTTCAATAAAGCTATACTCCATTTTTGTAAAAGGTATACCATGGTTGACCCTCTTTTTTGCTTTTAAAGGGGAACCTCTTTGCTCCACCCGTCTCCTTTTTTTTGCATAGTAATTATCAAGTTTTGATGGTATCTCGTCCAATAGGATGAATCGGTCACTATTTTTTCTCAATAAGCGACTGAGCAAACTCATCACTTAGTCAACTGGATTCAAGTTTTGCTTTTATTTTTTAAATGTAGTTCCACAACAGCTGGAGGATCCCAGGTTGCCTACCCCTAATTTAATCCATCTGTGTTACAATCTGTTGCCTAACACACATGCAGATATTTGTTTGCTCAATCAGAATCCATCACTAAAATTCCAACAAGGCCGATATACTTGTCAGGGTCAACCTCCCCTTGCAGTGCGGGGGGATCCCAACTGCAAGGGTTGTTTTTAATTTTCCCCTTCATCTTTAACCACTTCAGTACCGGCCCATTGTCATATGACGTCCACAGAGGGGATCTCCCATCCCGGGTGGACGTCATATGACGTCCTGGGCTTTGCCGGGGGATATCTGAATGATGCCTGCAGCTAGAGGTATCATTTAGATATCCCTCTCTTCTGCCGGCGATTCTGTGCAACACAAGAACGATCATGGCGGCGTTCTTATAGGCGGCGGGAGGGGACATCCCCCCCTCCCGCAGCCATCCGGTGCTTCACCGGGCTCTCCCGTGCCATCGAGGGCCCGGAGAAAGAATCGTCCGGGTCACCGTAAGTAAACAAAGCAGCGATTGCGGCTACTAAGCAACAGTAATGAGATCGGTGAAAAAAAATTCACCAATCTCAAGCTTTCCAGCCTGGAGGAGAGATGCAGGGTCTTATTGACCTCGCATCTCTCCATAAAGAGGACCTGTCACACACATTCCTATTACAAGGGATGTTTACATTCCTTGTAATAGGAATATAAAAAAACAAAACAAATCTGCGCTATTGTGAACAGTGAGCAGCTACAAACAATCCAGTGAAAAAAGGAAAGAAAAAACAGTGGTCTTCCATGAATCATCTTTAAAGGCTGATACCTCCCCCAAGTAAAGACTTCATTGCACCCCGTCGATTTCTACTCGATCCCTTGCTGAAGCATCTTCCATTCATACCAGCTTTATTGACCCTTTGAGCACAGGTTTATTAGGGTTCAATACATCCGGTAAGCCTCCAATCTGGTGGTGGGCACCAACACTGCACGTTTAAGTTATAAGACTATAACTGTGGGTTTGGAATTGTCTTTCTTCTTCAAGCTATCCATCCATCAAGCTTCACTAAGCTATTCGGACTCAAATATACATATAGACATTGTTCAGTTGGTGTCCTACATAGACCATTAGGGTCTTCTTATTCATCTAGCGCTACTTTATTATTTTTTACACTTGTAATAGGAATAAAAGTGATAATAAAAAAATAAAAATAAAAAATGTAAATGCCCCTGTCCCCGGTAGCTCGCGCGCAGAAGCTAACGCACAAACACAAGTCCCGCCGACATATGTAAACGCCGTTTAAACCACATGTGAGGTATCGCCACGTGCGTTAGAGTGCCAGCAACAATTCTAGCACCTCCTCTGTAAATCTAAACTGGTAACCTGTAAATAATTTGAAAGCGTTGCCTATGGAGATTTTTAAGTACCGAAGTTTGGCGCCATTCCATGAGTGTGTGCAATTTTAAAGCGTGACATGTTAGGTATCTATTTACTCGGTGTAACATAATCTTTCATATTTTACAAAAAAATTGGGCTAACTTTGTTTTGTTATTTTTTTAATTCATGAAACAATTTTTTTCCAAAAAAAAAAAGGCGTTTGAAAAATTATTGCGCAAATAACGTGCAATATGAAACATTGCAATGACCGTCGTTTTATTCCCTAGGGTGTCTGCTAAAAAAAAAACACATATTTGGGGGTTCCTTGTAATTTTCTAGCAAAAAAATTATGATTTGTACATGTAGGAGAGAAGTGCCAGAACAGGCCCGGTATGGAGGTGTGCATAAAAGCCCGGTATTGAAGTGGTTCAACAGAGCACCTAATATTTGTACATTGCAATGGTTTTGAAGGGAATACCAGGCAGGGCATAGTTTAGGATACACCATCGTCCTATGTGAATACAATATACTTACCCCGTTACCTCCACATTTCCCCTGCACATCACAGTCATATCCCAGTACTGACACATCGACACACTGGAAGTTCTGGCAAATCTACAAAAAGAAAACAAAAAAAAAAAAAAGATTACAGAACCAGATCTTAAGGCCTGGTTTACAATAGTGTGATTTCAGATGCCACTTGAGTTGCACAGAATCGCATCACATTGTTTTCAAAGGTGCCCGTTTACATAAATGCAGCAAAGAATGGTGGGATTTTAAGAAAAGGGTCACCGTACCACTTTGGTGGTATTCCAGGGCGATTTTGGCCCCAAATACTTCAATCGAAATGCAGCAAAAATGCATGTACGGCACCTGTCTGCATCCTAACTGTTAAGGACTCAGCTGTCAAACGGGTATTCCTGGCTGACAGCACAGTGCAACAAAGGAGCCTGTCTGCGAAAAGAAAAAAAATATGCTGTAGGGGTCCACACAATCTATACTAGGTCCTCTAGGTCTGGGATGGATTTTAAGGGGGACCCCATGCCAAAAAAAAAAATCCCCCCTAAAAATCCATACAAGACCCTTCAAGTCTGGAATGGGTTTGAAGGGGGATGCATTACCAATGCGTGAAAACACAATCAGATTGCACTACATAATTGAACTGCAAGCCGGATCAGATTGCAGCAGCACCAGTGGCGGCCTGTCCATAGGGACGCACGGGCGCCGCCCCCCTCCCGCAGTCACAAAAAAAAAAAAAAAAAGGGCCCTTTAAGAACTTTTATTCAGCTAAAATGTCATTTTGACATTTTAACCGCAGTTCTGGCGGCCGTCTATAGAGGGCGCTGCAGCGCCACCCCCTCTCGCAAATAACACACATTCGTGCATAAATGCACGAATGTATGTTATTGTCGGTTGCCAGCTGCCTGGTCTATTCATATAACCGGACATGGGTCGCCGGTTACCCGAATAGCGGCAGCTGGTTGGCTGAGCGGCTCTGATAGGCTTTTCCAGTAGCGCCCTCCGGCTCTCGGATGTCTATACTCGGAGCGCAGGCAACCTGCGTTCCTTGCATAAGACTGACGGCCGTTTCAGCCAATCAGGTTCCCGGATTCTGGTTATCAGGAACCTGATTGGCTGAAGCTTCACCACGGCGGCAGAAGACATCGAGGGAGGACATGGAAGCTTCAGGTAAATGCTTTTTACAGGGAAAGGGGCGACAATGGGCACAGTGGCATCATGGGGCACAGTGGTGACAATGGGCACAGTGGCATCATGGGGCACAGTGGTGACAAAGGGCACAAAGGTGACAATGGGCACAGTGGCATCATGGGGCACAGTGGCATCATGGGGCACAGTGGTGACAATGGGCACAGTGGCATCATGGGGCACAGTGGTGACAATTAAAGGGCACAGTGACATGCACAGTGGCATCAATGGGCACAGTGGTGACAATTGGCACAGTGGCAACAATTGAGGGGCACAGTGGCTGCGTTTGATGGCATGGCACAGTGGTGACAATTGATGGAACAGTGGCTGCGTTTGATGGTATGGCACAGTGACTGCGGTTGATGGCATGGCACAGTGGTGACAATTGATGGCAAAGTTGCTGTGTTGCATGGCACAGTGGTGACAATTGATGGTACAGTGGCTGCATTTGATGGCAAGGCACAGTGGTGACAATTGATGGTACAGTGGCTGCATTTGATGGCAAGGCACAGTGGTGACAATTGATGGCAAGGCACAGTTGCTGTGTTGCATGGCACAATGGTGACAATTGATGGCACAGTGACTGCATTTGATGGCATGGCACAGTGGTGACAATTGATGGCACAGTTGCTGTGTTTGATGGCATGGCACAGTGGTGACAATTGATGGCACAGTTGCTGTGTTTGATGGCATGGCACAGTGGTGACAATTGATGGCACAGTTGCTGTGTTGCATGGCACAGTGGTGACAATTGATGGCACAGTTGCTGTGTTGCATGGCACAGTGGTGACAATTGATGGCACAGTTGCTGTGTTGCATGGCACAGTGGTGACAATTGATGGCACAGTGGCTGCAATTTTTTTTTTCCCGTTTGCGCCCCCCCAAAAATGTTGAGCACCAGCCGCCACTGAGCAGCACTAGTGTGAGTCTAGCCTGAATGGACCCAGTGACTGCTTATATTTGCAGAATAGTATTTATGGATATACAGAGAGATCACATCAGAAAAGAGCAGTGCCACCAGTCAGGTCACATGTAACCGACATACTTGGAACTAAAGAAGGCGTTCACAATCTACAGATTTGAAATAGAGAATTCAATAAAACACATAGTGAGCAGATGTTAGTCCACTACTTACTTTGCCATTGTCACATTTGGTGCCCTCGTTGACCATAGCAGGATCTGGGACATCGGTGCCCAGCTGGAAATCCACTCCCCAGCATACAGTGCCCTGGATGGTAGACTTGATAATGGCTGGTTCAATACCAAAGACAGGCATGGTGTCCACATTCTCACACTGCAGCTTTCCACACACAGCATTCCTATAGTACAGGTTAGTGCAAAGAGTAATGACATACAGTTAGGATCTGGGAAATACAGGCAGCGCTCTTCACTTCAGAAATGTATTGAAATCAATGTGTTAAAGTAGAACTAAGGGCAAAATGTCAGATATACTGCAATCTGTCACAACACTGACAGCAGTTTTCATATTTATTTTTATTTTTTTCTGAGTGCTCTCCTTAACATAGTTTTATTACCTGTCCAGTAGATTGGTTAGGTTTCCACTTCCTTTAACAGGTCAAGTTGACCAGCAAAAGTTTCATTACCAGGGTTTGTAAGAAACCTTAAAAAGCTTATAGGGGTGCTTAGAAAATTCAGCCCTGTAGACCTGTTCTTGGCTCGTTTGATGCCTTTGGTATCTGTGGTCTGATACTGTGCTACCAGCAAGTAAGATCATCGTCTCCTAACCTTCCACACCTTGACGCCACGTACCCGTGGTGCGGGAGCAATGTTTTATGGAAAGTTGGCCACAGATGGAAGACTCTACCCTGCTTCAGCTGCTGATCGAATTAAAATTTTCTAACATCTTGTTGACAAAATTTGAATGTTAAGCCCTGTACACACAGGCCAGAATCTAGTCAGGAAAAAACAGTTGTTTTTCCTGACGAGATTCTTGGCAAGAATCTCTTGCTGCCCGAGTGTACAGACACTCCTTTCAAAAGAACCGTGGCTCTTTTGGAAGGCAAGAATGTGCCGACGTCATCGCGTATGATGAGCATGCACTCTTCACATTAGATGCTGTCACCGCCATCTTGCTGCATCCAACCTATGCCTAGGAAGTTACCGCGCATGCGTCAAAGTAATTTCGAGCATGCGTAGGTTTCCACGGCGACAGGCAAGTATACACACTCTCGGGTTTCTCCGCAGGAAAACGCTACCGAGAATCACGACAAGAAAATAGAGAACATGTTGTCTATTTTTCTCCTCGAGATTTTAGGCAGTTTTCTTGAAGAGAAACCTGAAAGCCTCGTACACACGCAAGAAAGCTCTGCCAGCAGTTTTCTTGCTGGTTCTTGCCGAGAAAACCGAGCGTGTGTACGAGGCTTGTGATTGACTCCTGTGGAGCTGGAATGGCAATAGATAAATCAAAATGGAGTGGAACTTCACTTTACCAATCAACATTGACTATTTTTAATCCTTATGCTGCTAGCAATAGTAAACATATAGAAAACTATAGATTTTTTTTTTTTTTTTACATTTCCCCAATTCTTTCTGGTTTCCTGCCTAGGCAATTGATGTCATGCATCCCAGGAGTCGAGGAGGATTTTTCTCAGCTAAGTACACCCTGCTGCCTGCATGCTTGAGCGAAGGGTAGATGGATTCCAGGAAGTAAATGCTATAAGAAGCATAGAGGGGGCGTTTTTCAAGTGATTTCTCAACAAAATAATGCATGGATAAGTGGATGAATGGGGGAGTTTGCTTTCAATATTAAAAATTAATTAACAACTAGCTGACCAGCTCACGCAGATATACTACGGCAGGTCGACTCTCCTGCGTGAATCAACATATCTGTACGTCAGTCAGTGCAAGGAGGACGGCGCCGTGGGAGTGTGCCCGCAGGTCCCACGGACATAATGTCTACTGGCGACCCATGATCGCAGTGAGGAGAGGCAGAATGGGGAACTACCTATGTAAGGATGGAGGTTCCCCGCCCTGCCTAGTGACATGACATATCTACTGTTCCCAGTGATCGGGAACAGTGATCTCTGTCATGTTCCAGTAAGCCCATCCCCCCTACAGTTAGAACACACCTAGGGAACACACTTAACACCTTGATCGCCCCCTAGTGTTAACCCCTTCCTTGCCAGTGTAATTTTTACATTGATCGGTGCATTTTTATAGCCAATAATATAATGTCACTGGTCCCCAAAAAGTAATTTGGGGTCAGATTTGTCCGCCAAATGTCGCAGTCTGGCTAAAAATCACAGATCACCATTACCAGTAAAAAAGTAAATAAAAATGCAATTTTTTCTTACCAAAAACATGTAGAAGACTATAAAATCGGCCTAAAATTTATTATTTTTTATATATTTTTTTGTATATGCATTTTAGCAGAATTTTTTTTTTTAAATTGTTGGTTTGTTTTATAGTGCAAAAAATTGAAACTGCAGAAGTGATCAAATACCACCAAAAGAAAGCTCTATTTGTGGGTAAAAAAGGACAATTTTGTTTTGGTTCAGCGTTACATAACCGCACAATTTTCAGTTAAAAAAATGGCCTGGTCATTAAGGGGGCAAATCCTTCCAGGGCTGAAGCGGCTAAATAGTGTTTTTGTTTATAAAAAAAACATCTACGGGGGAAACATTAGCGAACTGTATTAAGGAGGCCAATGAGGGGGTTTTAGGGGTATTATTATGTAAAGCTGAACTTTTACATAATTTCTCACTGGATCTGCAAAACAGTAGGAAGAGGTTAGGTACTCTGTAAAGTTTTATTTTCATTATTGTTGTCCTAATTCTGTTTTGGGAGATTTCCCCTCATTTCATGTGGGGGTAAATCTCCCCAACAGTGGCATAGACAGCATAAATCCTGAAAATCCCAGTTCGCTGTAAAACCTAAACAAACAAAATGGCTACTGTTCCAATTCAATCCTGCCACAAACTGAACAACAAATGCTGAAACTACTCCAGAAAATGTATAAGTATATGCTCAGTGCTACAGCCCACAACCTGCTGCTATTTACATGCTACGTTACGGGCTTTGAAGAAATACATTTCAGTTTCCAATATGATTACTTGCCTGGCATCACATGATTTGTACACATTGCCATGTAAACCACAGTTCCCGAATCGGTCCCCTTTGGAGTTTACTTCTCGGAAACAAACAGGAGCAGCTGCCTTTGCCTCTACAAAATAAATAAATAAATAAGCCTTTACCAACTCAGTGAAAACCCAAACATGTCCTAGCGACAAACAAAAAATATAGGTAGTAGTGCATTACATGCGCACATACCCAGAGAAAGTAAATATGCTCACTTGCAGTGAGACCCCAATTTACAAGGGTTAAATGTTCATTTACAACTAGGAAAAAATAACCTTTACTTAGCCGCTCCTCTGCAAGACCAGTTTCCCACAGCCTCTTCTCCATTATGTCCCTGCAGGACACTTTCAGTGACCAGTATGAGAGAGTGAGAGCGATAACACCAAATTTAACACACCTGCTCCCCATTCACACAACATCTTCTACCACCGAGTCACATGACATCGGGAAGGGAAAATTGGTAATTGGGCCCATTTTGGACATTTTCACTTAAGGGTGTACACACTTTTGTTGCCAGAGATTCAGACATTAAAGGCTGTGTGTTGAGTTATTTTGAGGGGACAGCAAATTGACACTGTTCTACAATCTGTACACTCACAACTTTACATTGTAACAAAGTGTAATTTCTTCAGTGTTGTCACATGAAAATATATAATAAAATATTTACGAAAATGTGAGGGGTGTACTCACCTTTGTGAGATTGTGTGTATATACTTTGCATACATAAATCATAAAAATAGACACTTACATACCACAGTACATAGTACAACTCAAAAAGTATTAATAAAATAGGTTATCAAATCTACATACTTCCTGAAAATGTCCCATTGCAGACAAAACGCGTAGGGGTGGGGCTTGCGACCAATGACTATATTGCTATCCACCGGTGTACAACAGCATGGTGTTTGATGTTCTTTACCTTTGTCATTTGTGTGTACCTTTTTTATTTAACAAAGCAGAGTTTTAGCGATATTATCCTATGTTGGTTTGCCTTTCTTCCATTTACTTTTGAGGTAAGCTGTGTGTTCTAGGAGGCTGGTTGGATTATAGAAAGAGAAACACATGGAGACATACAGTGTGTATGCTGGGGTTTGACCCTTTTCATAAGCACATTAGATCTCTTTATAATACAGAGATCATATATTTTCAGTGAGAAGCTGGCACGGTTAGTGGTCTGTGAAGTTGGGAGCACCAAATGTTTCTTAACACACATGGTTATTGGCTTTATGCTTTATTAGCCATGTGGGCTTTTTATGAAAACGATGGGTATGGACTTTTAATTTTTTCACATATTGCTTCACATATTTATTTAATACCTTTTGGATTATTGGATTACTATTTGATTGTACTATGGTATTTAGGTGTATGTTTTTATGATTACTCTATGCACAGGTTATATATAAAATTGGGACACAAGAAATGTAACCTTAAACACAAAAAATGTGTGCAAACCCACATGAATTGTTTTTCCCAAATGTTTTTATATGTATATATATATATATATATATATATATATATATATATATATATATATATATATATATATATATACACATATAAAAACATCTGAAAAAAATTCATGTGGGTTCGCACACAATTTTTGTGTTTAAGGTTACATTTCTTGTGTCCCAATTTTTATGGTGCTGCAATTTTGCACTATACACCAATATTTTTTGTTTTAAAGCCCAACATTCACTGACATAGTTTGGGTTCACAACAGTTCCATACCTACACTATCCTGAACAGACTGAACACAAACAAGACATAGTACTGTATTGGGACCCAATTTCTGGCAAGCAGGTTCTCTTACTCGGTCCAAAAATTCCTTGGCACTGCCCATCGTAATATTGGCAGATGCCATTGTAGCAGTAGGCTTGGCTGTTCTGACACAAGTTCCCATTCTGAATGAATACGTCAGCCTGGCAGAACGGAGAAGAGCCATTGCAGTATTCCGGAAGATCACATTCATTGGCAACGGCACGACACACGGTACCACCGGGGGCAAACTGTACAGCGAAACATAAATACAGTGATCAGTTCAGACAAAGAATTACAGTATGATTGTAAAAGATCGAACAAACAGGAGAGTAGTGTTAGCCCACATACACATCAATGTTACTTTAGTCAAAACCTGTACATAGATGGATTGAAAGTCTCTGCTAAACCATCCAAATTTCCATTTATCTATGGCCATCCCTGCTCAAGAGAAGTCAATCAAAATGATCGACTTCACTCAAATGGGACTGTTAGAAAACAATTGGCTGCAGTGCTGATCAATGTATTCCGACAGTGTAGGAGTCCCGCTGTCGGAATTCAGTGGCACAGTGGGAAGGATTCCTCCATCCATCTTTCTTGTGTGTTCGTTTTTTCTCGATCAGCCCATGTACGGACATATTTACAAGCTATTATGTTTTGGCTATTTAGGATTTTGCCAATCTTCCGTCATGGTATTAGAAAAAAAAAATTCTAGGCCAAAAAAAAAAAAAGCAGCACGAGACTGCATGCCCAAAATATCCACAAAATGTTTACTTATATTCAGGTAAATATGAATGATTCATATTTACCAATTACAGCTATCAGATTGCCAAGCTCAAATCCGGAATAACAGCTGAGGAGATCAGATTATACAGAATTCTGATCCCCCATTCTCCTAGCTGAGATAAACTAGACTCCTCCTATTCAGCTCGTGTATATGCAGTGCTCGGATTTCTTACGAGAAAGGTCTGCATACTTTGCAAACTATTAATACACCCTATAAGACATTTTTATTTGTAAACTCAAGGCACCAAAATGACTATGCCTCCCCTTATACAGATAGTGCTTTGCCATTTAATTCCCCCTTCCAAGCTGCATATACTCATCTTTTATTTCCTCACCCAATATTGCGTTTGATGGATCAAAGAAAGTGCCCAGTATTTTCCACTTGATGGTATAGGGCCATTTACCAGTCACCAGTGGTGTCACAAGCAGAGTCCCTGGCCCTGTTTAGGTCACCACTTAGCAGCTCAAGTAGCTTACATGGGGTGGCTTCTCCTGCTACTGTCAACTAAAAGGAGCACATAGACACAATCTTTCATAAGCTATACATACACAAGCATAAATTATACTATACAAAACATAAGATATTTCTAAGGCACTAACCCGGCAGTTTTGGCAGCAGGATCCGTAGGCGCACTGAGCTCCTGAGCGCAGCTTGCAGGTCCCGGGCTGGCAGCATGGATCCTTCTTACATTCCTGCCAAGAGTATTTATAACAACAGTTATATTGACAATTGTAATATTTAAATCATCTTTCATTTATGTGAAGGATTCCATGCTTATATTCCATCTGACCTTTTCATTCCCACAGTCGCACTCCTCGCCCGGGTCCACCAGCTTGTTCCCACAGGAGGGGGCGCTGTACGACTCGTCTGGGCTGGGCACATTCAAGAGGCATCCTCCACCTTTGTTCAGTGTCAGCTTCTCAAAATCATCTTCACTGCAACTGCTGAAATTCTTAGAGCCCCTACAAAACGAAAAATATACAAAAATTTTAATAAAAAATGTGGCCATGATTTTGTACAGGTCAAAAGGTCACCAATATAAAAAGCAGAAAACTTCTGTAATCTGCCAAAAAAAACAAACAAGCATGTGTATAATTTTGAGCTTCAGATGACAAAACGCTCAGATGTGAACAGAGGTCATTGAAATTAATGTGATTTGTCTTGTTGGGCATTTTTAGAGCTGTGGCTTACAGCAGAAAAACACCCAGATACGCCTAGGTGTGAACAGAGCCTAAAGAATAAGTTCACCTTTTGGGAAAATAAAAAATCTTAGGCTCCTGCAATCAGCAGATCATGGGTGCAATCTCAGGTTCCTGCAATCAGCAGATCATTGGTGCAATCTCAGGCTCCTGCAATCAGCAGATCATGGGTGCAATCTCAGGCTCCTGCAATCAGCAGATCATGGGTGCAATCTCAGGCTCCTGCAATCAGGAGATCATGGGTGCAATCTCAGGCTCCTGCAATCAGCAGATCATGGGTGCAATCTCAGGTTCCTGCAATCAGCAGATCATGGGTGCAATCTCAGGCTCCTGCAATCAGCAGATCATGGGTGCAATCTCAGACTCCTGCAATCAGGAGATCATGGGTGCAATCTCAGGCTCCTGCAATCAGCAGATCATGGGTGCAATCTCAGGCTCCTGCAATCAGCAGATCATGGGTGCAATCTCAGACTCCTGCAATCAGGAGATCATGGGTGCAATCTCAGGCTCCTGCAATCAGCAGATCATGGGTGCAATCTCAGGCTCCTGCAATCAGCAGATCATGGGTGCAATCTCAGGCTCGTACAATCTGCAGATCATGGGTGCAATCTCAGGCTCCAACAATCAGCAGGTCATGGGTGCAATCCCAGGCTCCTGTAATCAGCAGATCATGGGTACAATCTCAGGCTCGTACAATCAGCAGACCATGGGTGCAATCTCAGGCTCGTACAATCAGCAGACCATGGGTGCAATCTCAGGCTCGTACAATCAGCAGACCATGGGTGCAATCTCAGGCTCGAACAATCAGCAGGTCATGGGTGCAATCTCAGGTTCGAACAATCAGCAGGTCATGGGTGCAATCTCAGGCTCCTGCAATCAGCAGATCATGGGTGCAATCTCAGGCTCCTACAATCAGCAGATCATGGGTGCAATCTCAGGCTCCTACAATCAGCAGATCATGGGTGCAATCTGAGGCTCCTACAATCAGCAGATCATTGGTGCAATCTCAGGCTCGTACAATCAGCAGATCATGGGTGCAATCTCAGGCTCCTACAATCAGCAGATCATAGGTGCAATCTCAGGCTCCTGCAGACTCTCAGGATAGCTGTATGCCCGTACCTTGTACAGGCAGGCAGTTACCCTGAGAACAGGAAGATTGATGGACTAAAATAGAGCTCACCAGCGCCCTCATAGCTTATTGAGGATTACAAGTCGTCTGCTGCAATGGCTGGCGGTACCTATAAGCATTCATTCACAGGAAACTGCGAATAATTGAATCGGTTGTGTGGGTGAACCCCCCCACTGCTACCCTGTTTTTAAATTGTGACAGCAGGTGGTGGAAGGAGAAGAGCCCCTTCCCACTGTCACAAGGAGAGGGGGATCCAGGGATGAAAAGATGCTGGAACATGTTACACGTGATGTGTCCCAGGAAGTTGCAGGCAGGGAGGTGTACTTCCATAATTTCCACCTGGGAGCGGGTACCTGTCAGGAAAAAATACCTGCCACCAAAAAAAAAATCTTTCGAAAATGGTAGAGAAGGTAGTGGAGGAGGATAAGCTGAACTTTTTACTTTTAAATGAAGTTCCGCTTTAAAAACATTTTTCTGCTCCTAGATGCTGAAGTTCACAAAAACGCTAAGTGTCGGTCACACCAGCGCGACTTTGAAGCCAACATCCCTGCGCAACTTCATCGTGGCCTGCAGATGATTTCTGTACCAGGTCGTTATGAAGTTGCCCAAAGGAGTGCAGGAACTTTTGAGTTGCACCGATTAGAACAGTTCCATTGCCATAAAGCGACTTTGTCCTAATGGTCTAAAGTAGTGTGCATGGACACATAGGAGAACGATTTAGCTTCTAGGAGCAGAAAGAATGCTAATAACATCTTCTAGGAGCTTAAAAAAATGCTAGTGTGCATGGAGCCTAAATGCAATTAGACTAGATACAGGAATATGTCCCAATATCGGCTTCCTGGAATCCATTGTATAAAAGGAATCAGACTAATAGATATAGACCAAATATTAACACTTAAGAAGTGAAGTAATGCTGGTTCGCTCCCTCTCATGCCTAACCAAGGCTTTTTATCAGTACTCGCTGAGGTGAAGATGACAATGCAGAGCCGCTGCTCCAGTTAGTGTAGTGCTATGCAGTTCCCCGCTGAGCCTTCATAGGGCCAGATTCACGAACACTTGCGCTGGAGTATTTGGATATGCGCCGCGTAACTGTGATGATGCGCCGTCTTTTCTATGTGCCCGTACCCACCAAACTAGATGCGCCCAATAACGGGTCATTTGCGACCGGCGGAACGTTCCGACGCCAGAGTATCGTCAGCGCTTATTTTCGCTGGGCGCATCAGTCGCGCCCATTGATTTCCCCTGCAAATATGCAAATGAGGGAGATTTCCCAATTCGCGAACGGATTAGCACCATACGCTGGCTACATGCGCCGCGCGTATCTGGTCCGTCCGGCGCAAAGTTATTTCTACAAAAGGCTGCTTTATCTTTACTCCAGACGGTCACAGGTCAGCAGGAGAGCAGCTACAGCAGCGTTACCGACGAAACTAGCAAGCTGAACAACAACACTAGCAAGGACAACACCTCTGTGTGCCAACATGCCAGGGGCACTCGTGGTCCTAAGACTAGTACTGGGTCCCTCGCTACGGAGGAGGCGGGCACGTGAGAGGATATACCGCACTCGTATGAACCTCTTTGGCATGGGGGATGAGGAGGTGTATCGCCTCTTCAGATTCAGCCCAGATGTAATACTTGAACTAACCACAACCCTGCAGGGTGACATCACCAGCAAGACACACCGCTCACAAGCAGTGCAGCCACTGGTGAAGGTCCTGGCAACACTTCATTTCCTTGCCAGTGGATCATTCCAGCGTACAAGTGGAGTGGTGGCTGGGATGTCACAGTCCTCCATAAGCAGATGTGTGCACCAGGTTGTCCCTGCAATCCTCAGACGCATGTCCAACCAGTTCATCAGACCCACCACTGAGGAGCTGCGGCTGAAGGCAATGACAGATTTCTACAACATTGCCAGATTCCCACGCACCATCGGGGCCATTGATTGCACACATGTGGCCCTACAGCCCCCCAGTGCCACAGAGCACATATACCGCAATCGGAAGCATTGGCACTCCATCAACGTACAGGTGATAGCCGATGCCCAACGCCTCATATGGCACGTCCGTGCCAAACACCCCGGGTCCAGCCATGACAGCTTCATATACCGTCAGAGTCCCATCCCAGCAGAATTCGAACAGAACATGTATGGGGACAGCTGGCTGGTTGGTGAGTGACATGGGAGTCAGGCATGACTATCCCCTCCCGTGATGCACAACAGAAGTCGCACATGCATGACTAACATTCTCCTGTCTTTTACCTTACAGGTGACTCTGCATATGCACTGGGACCCCATCTAATGACTCCTTTCCGGAACCCCCAAACCAGAGGAGAGAGAAAATACAATGAAGCACACATCAAAACCCGTGGAGTGGTGGAGCAAACATTTGGGCTCCTGAAGTCCCGTTTCCGCTGCCTGGATAAGTCTGGGGGGACCCTATTGTATTCCCCTACCTTTGTGTGTCAGATCATCGCTGCATGTTGCATACTACATAACTTTGCTATGAGAAAAGGCCTGCAGATTGACATACGTGATGACCTGACCCCCGACCCACACAGTCCCCACCTGCCAGAGGACACCCAGTCTGCTGATGGAAGAGCAGTCAGGAGGGTCCTCGCCGTAGGCATCTTTGGACACTAAACCAAAACATTAATCACACAGACAGTGCACGCGTGTACACCACTGATGTCCCTAGATCACACACATCACATGCACATCGCATTGGATTAGCCCAAGTCCAGCATGTAGGAGTTGGGAGCAGCAACGCCAGCGTCAAGGCCCCAATGATGTCACTGTCCATTCACACACCTTTCACACGTCATTCATTCAGCCGTGGGGTTAACTTCACCACCACGGCCGAGGGTGACACCCCTTACTTTCAGGAGTGCCACCCTCTCACATTCACACACCATTCACACTGCAACGTGTGCAGTATCAAAAAATAAAAATAAAATCTCATAACCTGAGAACCAAAAAAATTAACAAAAACTCATGTCCTGAGTATAAACAATAATAATAAATAAAATAAATAAACTCATGTCCTGAGTATAAACAATAATAATAAAAAATAAACAAAAACTCATGTCCTGAGTATAAACAAAAATATATAACAACCAAAAAAACAAAAAAACCCTCATCTGGGATGACGGGGGCTCCTCCTTGGGGGCACTCTCGGGCTCCTCATCTGCCTGGAGGGAGTGGGTGGTGGTGGGGGTGGGGGGGCATCAGGAGGAGGCTGATCCCCGGGTGGGCCACTCCTGGGAGCTGTTGGCTGCATGCCCTCCAATGCCACAGCGATACGGCTCAGATACAAATTTGTTTGGGCCTGCATCCTCAGCTGGCGGGTGATCTGATGCCGCTGGTCACGTTGCCGCTGCCTCCCCTCTTCCCGAATGGCAGCAGTGTTGTCTCGAACAGCTGCTGTCAAGTGCCGGATATCAGCCTGCACCTCCCCCAGGCTGGTCACAACGCCCTGCACGCGACTGGGCAGCTGTGACATAGAGCCCAGGCTGTCTGCGACCCTGTCTAGGTGGCCAGCCATCTCCCCCATTTGCTGGGTCTGTTTCGCGTGGTCCAAAAGCACCTGGTCTTCGACCAAATCACACACCCCCCTGGTCTTCCGGGTGGCCTTCCTGGGGGCAGAGGAAGGTTGTCCCCGTGGGGATGGAGTCGCCCTTGAGGGGCTACCTAGGATGGGGGAGGGGATC
This sequence comes from Rana kukunoris, assembly GCA_029574335.1. NCBI lineage: Eukaryota > Metazoa > Chordata > Amphibia > Anura > Ranidae > Rana > Rana kukunoris. The sequence continues at coordinate 481,825,061 of CM056051.1, forward strand.
ACAGAGGGCCCTGCAGAGGAGGAGGACTCCTCCAACATTAAAATGAACTCCTGTTCAGGGACAGGCTCCTCCACAACCACCTCTGCTGAAGTGGTGTGGGCACTCTCCTCCTCCACCTCGGTGTCTCCAGCACCCAGGGCCTCGTCTTCAGCATCCCGTTGGGGGGTTGGGGTGGACTGGCCGGCACGAGATGGCCCAGCACCGTCATCTGTGGATGACACAAAGCAGACACATGTTGGTGGTCCCACACACTTGGCACATGTACCCACCCCCGCCCCACATGCAACACACCAAAAAGGGGGTAAAAATCACTTACCTGTCCTGGAGCCTTCCTCTACGGAATCATAGCCTGGGACCCCCTCCAACTGCTCCCTGTCCAGGCAGCGGGCGACCACCTCCTCCTCCGCGGTCAGGGTGACAGGACATGGGGGACCACCACCTGTGCCCCTCTCATGGCTCCTAATGGTGGACACCTTGCCCCTCACCTTGCGCCGCAGGTCATTGATTTTTTTTTGAATGTCTGAAGCACTCCGGGTGGAGTACCCCAGCACATTGACCCTGGCAGCTATGGTGTCCAGGATGGCCTGCTTTCTCTCCCGGCTGGTCTTCCTGCTTTTTTTACCATGGAGAAAATCATTAAATGCCTCCATAGCCGATATTATCACTGTGACCTCCTGGGCATTATAATTTAGGTTCCTCCTCTCTTTGGGGGCAGCGGGAGCAGCCATTACAGGGCAAAAGTATCTTCCCTGGGGTGGGGGGAAATGGAACTACTTTTGCGCCGGAATGGCGTTTCCGCCAGCGCTTTTAAGCGCCCAGCGGAACGCATTGCGCTGACGTTTCCCAGGAAGTGGTGCCGACGGAAGTTGTGAGCATGCGCACAAGGGGGCGAGTGGAGCCGCACTCACTGCGCATGCTCCGTGGATGATGCGCTGAACGTAAGCCTCTGCGCTGGGCTCCGCCCATCATTTACATATGATCACACCCAGTTTCACTTGCGTCGGGTTACGCCAGCGCATTATCGTTACTCTGGCGCAAGTTTACGCGCAACTGCTATGTGAATTACAGGACTTGCGCTGAAAGGGTCTTCAGAGTAACGTAAATGAGAAGCGTTACTCCAGAGGAAAGATACTCTCATCTACCTGAATCTGGCCCATAGGGTGCAAGTCCAGCTTCACATCTGTATTAGTTAAGCAAACATGATCCGGTGGCTGCACTTTTTAAAAAATAGCTTAAAGCAGTTGTAAACCACATACAGGCATACCCCACTTTAAAGTACACAATGGGACCAGAGCAGGTATGTAAAATGAAAATGTACTTAAAGTGAAACAATATATTTTTTCACTTCTAGGGTGTAGTAGGGGGTCAGGGGCTGTAGTGGGGGTGTCAGGAGCTGTAGTTGAGGTCTCAGGGGCACACTGGAACAGGGCGGGCTATGCTCTCCGAGCTTTAGCTCCTTCTACTGTGGCTGCAAAATGTCTGTACAGTACTTGTAAGGCACTTTACATACACTCACGAGTAAGGACATACCTGCGAGTGTATGTAAAGTGAGTGTACTTAAAGCAGGGTATGCCGGTATACATTTTTTTTTTAACCTGCAAGGCAAAAGCCATAATGAGCTAGTATGCACTGCATACTAGCTCATCATGAAATACTTACCTCTGAACCAGGAGAAGAGAACTTACCTAGTCCACGCCGAGCGAGATGTCATCTTGACTCAGCGTGTCTTCCGGGTATTGCCGCTCCAGCGCTGTGATTGGCTGGAGCGGCGATTTTAAATCGGCAAGGTCCGGCGCATGCTGGTCATTTCGCCGTGGATTCCCCTTGCGCATGCGCCGCTGCAATCAGCGGCGCATTGCGAGGGGAATATCTCCTAAACCGTACAGGTTTAGGAGATATTCTTTATACCTACAGGTAAGCCTTATTATAGGCTTACCTGTAGGTAAAAGTAAAAAAGTGGGGTTTACAACCACTTTAACATATATAGAGCAAACAAGGTGGCACGTTTCACACTACATGGAATGCTCATTTATAACCGCTGCATATAGCGTGAAATGCGTCAACTGTCTTGCTCATTTAACTAGGTGAGGATGACACCTCTTGCCCTGCGCTCTCCCACAGCAGATCACATGACCCAGGAGGCTGCAGGACCATTCACAGAGCATATCACAAGCTGCACATGCGCAGAAGGGACCCAGCTGTGGTCCCTCAGGAAGTCACAGCTCCCGTATTTAAGATGGCAGCATCGGAGACCTGCAGTAAGAAGAACTAGCTGCAGGGAGACAGTGCTGTATTCCAGGAAATTGTAAGTACCTGATATTTTAAAGTCATTAGCTACAATTTTTTACTGAAAAAAACAAAAAAAAACAAAAAAAAACAAAAACAAAACAAAAAAACACAACATGCTGAGAGAGAAGAAAAATTACCTCATCAGACTTCTGCTGCTCCTTTACCAGCCAGACACAGGTTGAGGATGGGAAGTAGCCCAACTATAGAACTATATTGCTTAATTGCAGTAAAAACAAGTGGGATCACTAGCCTTAGCTGTACTCTTATGCCGCGTACACACGGTCGTTTTTTGTGATGAAATAAAACGTAATTTAAAATGATCGTGTGTGGGCAAAACGTTGTTTTATGTCTTCTGAAAAACGACAAAAAAAAAAATTCGAACATGCTTAAATTTTTTATGTCGTTTTTCAGAATGTCGTCTTATGTGTCATAAAAAATGATCGTGTGTACGCTAAAATTACGTTTAAAACAAAGTTTTTTAACCTGCGCATGCTCTGAAGCAAGTTATGACGCAAGCTTGAATGGAACAGAGTGCCGTCGAACGTGGTGTACGTAACCGCGCTTTGCAAGAGCATTTTCAGAAAACGATGGTGTGTAGGCAACGTCGTTTTTTAAAACGAAGTTTGAAAAAAACTTTGTTTTTTTCATGAAAAAAAAACTTAGTTTTTTTACAAGACAAAAAACGACCATTTGTACGCGGCATTAGTCGTTTGCCTGGAGTTCAGTTCTATGGCCTTTTATTCCCAAGGAAGACTTGGCGGTCGTGGTGGGAGCAATTGTAAACTCCAGATTGGACTATGCAAATGCCCTTTACCTCGGACTCCCAAAGTACCAAATCGCTCGTCTACAAGTCGTTCAAAATATGACCGCCAGACTTGTGACTGGAAAAAAACCCTGGGAATCAATCTCACCTTCACTGAGAGCACTTCACTGGTTGCCAGTACAAGACAGGGTCACTTTTAAAGCACTCTGTCTAACGCATAGATGTATCCATGGGAATGCCCCCCATTATCTATGCGAAAAAATAAAAGCTCATAACCCCAATCGCGTTCTGCGATCCACCAATCAAAATCTGCTACAGATACCGAAAGCCAATTACAAGTCCAAGGGAGAAAGAAGATTCGCGGTCCAAGGTCCCAGACTATGGAACGCTTTACCAACCAGTATTCGGTTGGAGGAGAATCACTTAGCGTTCAGGAGAAAGATCAAGACTCATCTCTTTTGATACCAAAGGAGACAGGAACAAGCGCCCAGAGGCGATTAAGTTCGCATGAGCTGCGCTATATAAGTTTTCATTCACAAGGCTGCATTCACACCTGAGCGTTTTGTCGCCTGAAACGCGACGCTCAGAAACGGGGATCGGGCGGTTTGGGCGTATTTGAGCGTTTCCATTTCCCATAGAAAGTAATGGAAACGCTCGATTCAAGCGACTAGCGCGACAACAAGCGTTTGCTACGGGCTTTTTGTCGCTTTAATAAATATAACTTTTCACCCAGGCAGAAGATAAAAAAAATCTACCAACATAGCAACGAGTGATGAAAAGATGATAATTTTTCCTATTGGCTAAAATAAAAAACTTCAAAGTACAAAAACGTCGGACGACACAGTATGCAAACGCGCAAATAAGCATGAATACGTGCGACAAAACGACGGAAAAAAACACGCCGCAAATCGCCTTTGCTTAGGTGTGAATGCAGCCTTAGAGTCATTTTATTTGTAGCAGAGAGCGAAGCTCCGTTAGGATACCGTGACAAAACGGAACACTTACGTGGCCCCGGAGTTCATGATACAACCCGCTGGTGTAGGACAGGAACAGCCTCGGCCGTCATCATGATTCATTCCCAGGTTGTGTCCCAGTTCATGAGCAACAATAGAAGAAAACGATTGCACATTCTGATGTGAAAACTGTAAAAGAATACAGAAGGGAGATAAATTCATCAGAAACAGAAAGAAGGATAAAGATAAATTCATCATTCTACACAGATTGATATGTCTTCTGAGTTCAACCAACTTATAAAAAAAAAAAAACTGCAGATGATCCAGAAGAAGGAACACCCTTAAGCCCTGGACACACGGCCGGGAATCCCGTCAGGAAAAAAAAACGTTGGTTTTCCTGACGGGATTCCTGGCAAGCTTGGCTTACCAAGACGAGCATTCAAAAGAACCGCTGTTCTTTGGAATGACAAGAACACGGCGACGTCATCGACTACGACGAGCCGGGGCTCTTCGCATTCAATGCCGTCGCCGCCATCTTGCTACACCCCACACTATGCCTTGTATGCTATGTTTACCTTCGGACAGGTAAGCATACAGACGACCAGTTTTCTCGGCAGGAAACACTCTGCCGGGAATCCCGGCGAGAAAGTGGAGAGCCAGGGTCTCCATTTTTCCGTAGGAATTCCTGGCTCTTTTTCTGACAGGAAAACTGCTAGGGAGCATACACATGGATGGGATTCCCGGCCAAATGCTCTCCTGGCAGTTTTCCGGCCAGGGAAACCAGTCGTGTGTATGAGGCTTTATAAAGTGAATCAAAGCTGCACCAACATGGGGGCAAAATAATCTTTTCCTGATCCCCACAGGCAACTACCAGGATCAATATTCTACAATGTGTACTAATTCGTAGAATAATAATTACTTAATATAATAATTGTTAGAAATCAGCTAGAACCAGATCATGTGGAATGTGAACTATCTCACAGCCCTTACAGTAATGAACCCTTTCTGCATGCAGAGCAAAAAAAAAAAAAATCGCTTTTCCTTCAGTGCCATTAAATTATTAATTGATGTCACATTATTTTTCTCAACTGCACAAAATACATTGACACTTTTTATTTGTCTTATTAAATGTTTAATTAAGGGAAATAATTTGCCAGACCTTATCACAGTTGCAGGAAAAGAGGGAGAAAAAAAATGCTTTAGGGTCCTTTCGAAAAATGGTCCGCTCCGTGTGTCCGTTGGCTCAGCGGGGGGTCTCCGCTGAGCTGTTGGGCGGACAGGGCGGTCCCCGCACACTGTGAAGGGACCGCCCTGTCTCTCCTACGCTATCCCCTATGGGGAATCGGATGGAAACAGACCGTATGTCCGTTTGCATCCGATCCGCCGGACATTCTTCCGTCCGAAAAAACGGATGCGGATCTTGAGGACGTTAGCGGATGCATCATCCGCTAATGGATCCGCTCCCATAGGGGCCCATTACAAGTCCGTAAACGGACTTGTAATAAGCGGACGAACGGAGCGGACGTCTGAAAGGACCCTTAGGTTTCAGAAGGTGTGATCATAAATCTTACCACTGATCTGAGTATGGCTAGCATTAACCGTGTATTATGGTGGGGTATAAGATACCAAGTGTAGGAGGCAGTCACAGAAATTTCCCATGTGCTACGTCTAGATGGTACTACACCCCAGCGAGAATGGAAAAATACCTTCCTACATATCTAGCGATGTGTTTTAGTGGTTGCTTAGACCAGGGTGATATGAACCACATATGGTGGACATGCCCCTGGCAGAGGGCGGGTCTGGCAGAAGCGCTGCCTGAGCGTGTCATGTGATGTCATGGTGCAAGGGAGCCGAGCGAAGTGGCCGGAGCCTTTTGCACGGGTCTGCGGGATGGGAGCAAGGCAAGCCACTAGGGTGGATTAATGGAAACCTCCTGGCATGGAGAGAGACTGTCATCGTGACTCAGGGGGGGACGTGTCATGTCAACGTAGTGTCATCATCATCTATGCTGCTGCACACTGCCGTCAGTGTTACTGTGAGAGTCAATTTATTGTGTGTGTGCCGCCCATTATAATTACTTGCCCTCCTGAGTACTGTCTGACAACTACTTACTTACTATAATCGAAAATAAAATAAGAAATATGTATTTTGCCTTAAATCACATTCCTAATTGCATATTGTACTTGTTTGTAGCCTAAATACTGAAATTTACACTTACATCTGTAATTTTGTAACTTTTAGAAATGCCAGTAAAAACGTGGCTGTGCCAGCAAATTTTGGGTGTCGTGTCAGTAAATTTAAATCTGCTAGGTTGGCAACACTGGAGAGGAGCCTGTACGACAGTGCAAGACTGAAGGAAAGGCTGGAGCTCAGCTTTAATTACTTTGTACTAAGACCATGTTATTGGCTAAATGTTCATAGCCTGTCCTCAGTTCTTACCCATCTCTATAGTACCAAACTAACAACCAAAGGAACATTTTTATATTGGTAAAACACATGGGACATACCACATTAATGCCACCAGCATGGCTCCTGGAACACACGGTGCCTACAAAAGCCATGCCTGCAGTGCCTCCGAATCCCTTCTTCCTGCAACAAAATGTGTTAAAAATCAGAAGGATTCCCTGATCCAGGGAAATAAAACAAAAATAAAACAGAGCAGTCCTGCGTAAGTTCCCCTTGCCCCCCATCTTGAATCGGCCTTTGCCACCACCTGCACCGGTCATGCGTAATGGGAATTGTAGCTTTAGTGACACGGGGGGCGAAAATAAATATATTGGGGGAGCGAAAATAAATATATTTTTTACAAATTTAGACATAATTTAGTGAAAAACATCAAGTAGGACTGAGTATAATCTTAACATGGATTGTTTAGCAGCACTAACTAGAAGCAGTAATTTGTGCACCACCCCCAAAGAACATGTAGATGGTGCTGTAATGGCCTAAAATGGCTTTGCTTGACTTGAGTACTTTTTCACAAATATAAAAACAGTAAGGCTGGGTTATAATGCGCTCACATGCTTTGTGCATACATTTGGCTGGGGAATTTGGGCTGTCATGCAAGTACTGTGAGCCGGCTTTGTATATTGTTGTGTTTTTAAAAACCAACTGCCCCCAAAATCTAATAACCACCTAAACTTCAGGAGATTTTCCCTCTCCCCACCCCCGCTGACCATGTCATTGTTTGCTGACCAGGCCATTGTTTGCTACACCAATAAAAAAAACTTAAAAAAAAAAAAAATCATAAATCACAAATTTAGGCCAATATGTATTCTGCTACATAATTTTGTTAAAAAATGCCAATAAGCGTATATTGGATTGGTTTGCGCAAAAGTTATAGCATCTACAAACTATGGGATATATATTGGTATTTTTTTTATACTAATAATGTCAGTGATCAGCGACTTATAGCGGGACTGCGATATTGCGGCGGACAATCTGACACTTTGTGGGAACCAGTGATCAGTGCTAAAAATATACACCGTCACTGTACTGTACTGTCACTGGCTGGGAAGGGGTTAACTATCTAGGGCAGTGGTCTCCAGACTGTGGCCCGGGGGCCAGATGTGGCCCTTTGCTTGCTTTTATCTGGCCCTTGGGGCACTATTTCATCCATTGATATTTAACAGTGGGGCATAATTCCCCCCACTGACACCAATGAAAGGGCACAAATTCTCCCAATGACACTAACAAATGGGCACAATTCCGTCCCAACAACACCAACAATGGGGCACAATTCTTTCCACTTACACCAAAGATGGGTCGTTGTTTTTTTACACTGACACCAAGACGTTTTCTACACCCAATGACCAAAGTCCGGCCCACCTTATGTCTGAAGAACCATAAACTGGCCCTTTGTTTGGAAAGTTTGGAGACCCCTGATCTAGGGCAATCAAAGGGTAAAATGTGTGCCCTTACCAGTGTTTTTGTGTGTAGTGTGCTGCTTTCACTAAAGGATATGCTGGATTTTATTCCCTACTTTGCATGGAAACAAAGTCCAGCACATCCCTGCTGACAGGATGGAGCTCTACATTGTTTACATCCGCAGAGCTCTATCCAGTTAGTCTCCTCGCCGATCAGCAGGTGCCGGCGGACATCCATTGGCCGGGACCCGCTGATCGGCTTCTGCTGTGACTAAATTACAGGATAAGGCGCGCGCCACCTACCCAAAAGTGCTAAGTCACGTATATAAATGTGATTCTGCAAAGAACAGCTTCCCTGTAGCAGAAAACCTGTTATAAGGCAGGCGACAACTAGTTAAAATGTATGTGAACCTTGTAAAACAACCTATTCATTAAGCAGGCACAAATCAGGAATGTGAAGGTTTACATACGCTTTAAGCAGCATAAAAGAACATTCACATTTAGAAAGTCACAATGAGTGGACAAGGTAAATATACGGTTTATAGTTTGGGTTCCTGTGTCATGCAATGGATTGTGTGAAGGAGGGGTACAAATCACACCTACGGGTACACAACTCGGAATCCTCCGTCTATATAGGGATTTAACAAATGTATTGAGCTGTATGCCTAGAGTTCAGTGTAAACACTATTACTAATGGAATTATTGTCCACTATTGGCCATTGGTATAAAAAAAGGAAAGCCTTCTGCTTTGCTGATCCAGAAATACAAAGGTTACTTACAGAATAAACTGAGCGCTGTCATGTCTGCGGAGGGGTACAAGATTCTTCTCACGCCAGTTCACAAAACGCCCCAGGACATCTCCAGCTGAGCCTTCTATGCTGATGTGATTAATACTCATCCAGATGTCCAACCCAACCAGCACAATTCTGATATTCAGCACTTTGTACATCTAAAAGAACATTGGAGAGACCTTGGTCATCAACACCCAGGAGGGACAAGACACCTTGTCAGATTTATCAGATCCGACACCTTCACTACAAATGACTGCTGCAACTAAATTGGCTTTTCTCTTAGGCTCCATGCACACTGAAGCTGATAAACTGCAGTTTATTGGCGTTTTGGCTTTTTTTTTTTTTTTTTAAGCCCATAAACTTAACTCTGTGTTAGCCTATGTGCCCATGCACACCTGGGCATTTTTCAGTGTTAATGAGCTTTGGAGTTTATTGGCTTTTTTCTGAACGTGCGAAATTTGCGTTCAAAGTGCCGTTTTCCGGCAGGGGAAAACGCCAAAAAACGCAAAACGCTCAGCGTTTTTTATCCATAACAAAAAAAAAGCTACACTGAAAAACGCTGATTAAAGCTATTGCAAAAACGCAAAAAAAAACGGCTCCCTGCAAAGTTACTGGCGTTTTTTTATAGCTTTTATCAGCTTTAGTGTACATGGAGCCTTAAAGCTGAAGCTTAGATAAAAAAAAAATGCTTTAGTTTCTTAGCTCTAAAGAAGAATGTCCCACAATGTGCAGGTTGTTGGATTCTGTAGAACTCTTTATTGTAGGGCTGCCCCTGTCCTCTTCCTGGTGCTGAACGTCCAGCTCTGTGGGGAATAAGGGTCCTTTCACACGTGCGGTCCGTTTTTTCGGTCCGCTCCGTGTGTCCGTCGGCTCAGCGTGGGGGTCTCCGCTGAGCTGTCGGGCGGACAGGGCGGTCCCCGCACACTGTGCAGGGACCGCCCTGTCTCTCCCCCGCTATCCCCTATGGGGAAAGCGGATGGAAACGGACCGTCCGTCCGTTTGCATCCGATCCGTTTGGCCGGACGGAAGAAAAATAGGACATTCTTCCGTCCGAAAAAACAGATGCGGATCTGGCGGTCGTTAGCGGATGCATCATCCACTAACGAATCCGCTCCCATAGGGAAGCATTGAGGTCCGTTACCCGACGTCCAAAAAACAGACGAACGGAACGGACGTGTGAAAGAGCCCTAACAGTTGTGGATCTCCGGGCTCAGCCGCACTAAAATGAAAGAACTTTCTCAATGGAGAAAAAGGCAGAAGGGGGCGTGTCCCGGTTGGATCATCTTTAGTGCAGCAGAGGCTGAGCCTGGATGCCCAAAGCTATTAACCCCTACAGTGCTGAAGTTCAGCACCAGGAAGAGGACAGGGCAGCCCTACAGTAAAGATTTCTACAGAGTCCAGCAGCCTGCACGTTGTGTGATACTCTTCATTACAGGTTAAGTCTTGTCGTTTTTTCCTTCCTGCAGTTTTTTGCAGGCAGCCTGTAGTGGGTGGAACTGTTGGGCCCCACCCACTGCTCTGCTCAGGCTATGTGCATCACAGGTAATTTTACAAGGTAATATCGTGGTTCACAAAGGCATTTGGGGCACAGAAAGAAAATGTATATCATATGTAGCTATTGGGGAATATATTTATATTCATTTGTGTGCAGAGTTTAACTTTATTTTAATGCAAGTTTTACATTTTACCATGTTTGCATCTTCATATTTTTGTTATTGTGATAAACACACATATAGGTCTATAAGCCGGTCATAGATGGTTAGAACCGACCGAGATTCAAACCATGCATGGGCAGGCTGAATGCACCCAAATTGATCGATCAACTTGGGTACAACCAACCTGCCAGATTTTATATGCAATTATTGCTAGCGGCTGTTATAGTCACTAGCAATAATCGCAGTGTTCTCCATGGCTCTGAGGAAGAAGGTATCCCTTCAAAATGCGTCAGCAGTGACTATCATGTCCTTCTCTTTATCACCTGGAGACGGTTGATATCAGACCGATCAGTTTAAGGCTTTCACATTGCAGTTTTCTTTCACATGCTTGTGAGTAATTTTTATAATAAACTCATCAAAGGATAATGCACAAGGCTGGTGCGCCCTCTTTTCTTTTTTTTTTTAACAGTAAAGGCGCCCTCTTTTCTTTCGTTTTTTCTGACTGTTAGACCCCTTTCACACTGAGGGCGTATTTCAGGCGCTATAGTGTTAAAAATAGCGCCTGCAATCCGCCCTTAAAGTGCTGCTCTATTGCCGATGGCTTTCACATTGGAGCGGTGCGCTAGCAGGACGGTAAAAAAAAAGTCCTGCTAGGCAAATCTTTGGAGCGGTGTGTATACTGTTAATCCACCGCTGCTGCCCATTGGACAGTGCGGCTATACTGCCCGCAATGCGCTGCATTAGCAGCGCATTGCGGACGGTTTGAACCCTTTCTTGGCCGCTAGCAGGGGTTAAATGCGCCCTGCTAGTGGCCCGAAATGCAGTAAAAATAGCAGCATTTTACCGCCGACGCTATGAGCGGCTCAGTGTGAAAAGGGTCTTAGGATATCCCTATCCTGGAGGGCAGCAAGGCCTGAGACATTATCCATCCTGAACTTTCGGTCACCAGATCAACACATATTTGTTTTGCTGCAACCAGATTTTCTTTAACATGGCATAGGTAGAAAGAAATACAAAAGTCCCACACAACTGTTCTACTTACACTGTCAAGATAGTTGGCCAACTGCACCATCTCAGCCCTCACTGCTGAAGCATTCTGTCCCAGCATATCATACTGTAAAAGAAACACTTATCTAGGTTACAATAAACAAATACACACACAACAAAAGTGTAATTGACATTTCACTTTAAATCATCTAAATACTGTACAGCCATGGCCAAAAGTTTTGAGAATGACACAAATACTAAATTTTCACAAAGTCTGCTGCCTCAGTTTTTGAGATGAGAAATTGCAAATACTCCAGAATATTATGAAGAGTGATCAGACAAATTGCAATTAATTCCAAAGTTCCTCTTTGCCATGAAAATTAACTTAATCCCATAAAAAAAAATTCACTGCATTTGTGAAGAATGCTTCAGGGTGCCCAAGAAAGTCCAGCAAGTGCCAGGACCGTCTCCTAAAGAGGATTCAGCTGCGGGATCGGAGTGGCACCAGTGCAGAGCTTGCTCAGGAATGGCAGCAGGCAGGTGTGAGCGCATCTACTCGCACAGTGAGGCGAAGACTTTTGGAGGATGGTCTGGTGTCAAGAAGGGCAGCAAAAAAGCCATTTCTCTCCAAAAAAACATCAGGGACAGATTGATCTTCTGCAGAAAATATGGTGAATGGACTGCTGAGGACTGGGGCAAAGTCATATTCTCAGATGAGGCCTCTTTCCGATTGTTTAGGGCAGGAGTCTCCAAACTACGGCCCTCCAGGTGTTCAGGAACTACAATTCCCATCATGCCTAGTCATGTCTACGAATGTCAGAGTTTTACAATGCCTCATGGGAAGTGTAGTTCCAGAGCAGCTGGAGGGCCGTAGTTTGGAGATCCCTGGTTTAGGGCATCAGGAAAAAGGCTTGTCCGCAGAAGAAAAGGTGAGCGCTACCATCAGTCCTGTGTCATGCCAACAGTAAAGCATCCTGAGACCATTCATGTGTGGGGTTGCTTCTCATCTAAGGGAGTGGGGGCTCACTCACAAAAAACATGCGGGTTATTGCATAAAAGTGCAGTGCCGCTGGACCAGACACATGCGCAGGGGATCGGGGACATCACAGCTGTGTCCCGGCGGTCTTTCAACTGCCTGGTGGCACATTAGAATCCTCCGACTCCCAGCCAGATCTTACAGCGGTGATCCATTGAAGGAACCCGAGGCGATACAGGTCTATTTACACGCTGCACAATGTGAGTATATTGATTGAAGTTTTCATTTTCAGATTTTAATAAATGGTGTCATACTAGGGGGAATGTGTGCTCTCTTCTTTTGTTTACACAGATGCATCCCCACCACCCAGTGGAACATTTAGAGAGCTGCAGTGTCCCAGTGATCGATATCCATATTAAAGTGGACTACTAGTACCAGCATGTTGTGGGGGAACTCTGACCAGCGCAATCTCTAGGTTTCGTGTTGTTCAGTCTGTCTATGGCCAGCTTGGCACAGACAATGCTCAGCCTGAAGCACATGTGGACATTTTTGTGGTGGGGCCTGTGAAGGGAGGACTTGGAGGGGGACGGGCCAAGTATTAGCTAATTACAAAGCTGGAAGTGCAAGTGTAAACTGATCACAGCAGAATGACAATATTTGGATAGTCAGCTCCTCGGTGTGGGCGCTGTGTGCGCAGATAGGGTGAGGAGTGTGGGTGGAGGTCCTGATTAAAAGGGTGGAAATGTTCAGGGGAATTCTTAGTAATGAGACAATAACAGATGTGCAGATGACATCACATCAGAGTTCAGATACAAGAACACAAAGACACAGCAAAAACGATTAACTATTAATAACAACCCAATGCGTATGTTCATCTGCACAACCAGAAAATACTCGATGTACCAATATTCTGAACTTGTGCCAAATTCTTCAGTTCGGTCATTGAAAAAAGGAGTGCAGCTGCCTGCCGCAAATAAACAGATGCTTCTCATCAGATTTTTATTACACAAAAAATAAATTAAGAACGTAGAGGGGAATATGAAAGTTTGGTATAAAAGAAAAAAAAGGGGGGTAAAAGTAGTTAGTGGTCATGCATATGGAACGGACCTAAGGGCGATACTTAAATCCAAGAAAGTATATACTGGCCTTTAAATCAGTTGTCCAATATGTAGATCACCACCCCCCCCACTCCCATTTTTCTATGCTAAATTGAATAGAATTTGTTGTATGGGATGTGTGAGCCACTGGCTCTTATGAATATCCAGAGTATTTGGTATACCAATGGATGCAATCCTTTTACGCTCCATGGGTAAGACTATCTTACATGGACCTCTTCTTTCCGCAAGACCTTTTTTCTCTCTAACAATCCCAGAGTAAGTCCTGACGAAGCTAGACAGTGAAATGCATTGACGCACAGGGGCTCACTTTTTGTCATGTATTTTTTTATATATGCTCCTTTAACTCCTCCAGTTTAAGGAACTCTTAAGATGTCAGCATACCAAGACATTTTGAACAATTTCATGCTCCCAACTTTGCAGGAACAGTTTGGGGATGGCCCCTTTTTGTTCCATAATGATTGCGCACCAGTGCACAAAGCAAGGTCCATAAAGACATGGATGAGTGGGTTTGTTGTGGAGGAACTTCACTGGCCTGCACCTCAACCCAATAGAACGCCTTTAGGATGAATTAGAGTGAAGACTGCGAGCCAGGCCTTCTTGTCCACATCAGTGTCTGACCTCACAAATGCGCTTCTGGAAGAATGGTCAAACATTCCCATAGACACTCCTAAACATTGTGGACGGCCTTCCCAGAAGAATTGAATCTGTTATAGCTGTAAAGGGTGGGCCAACTCAATATTGAATCCTACGGACTAAGACTGGGATGCCATTAAAGTTTAGGTGCATGTAAAGCCTGGTGTCCCAATACTTTTGATCGATAACATAGTGTATATGTTGGCTACAACCATGACCCTGGTGTAATTTTTTAGGGCTGGCGATTCTCTTTCCATGCAAATGTACTCTGAGCAGCTGGGCAGCCACTGCCATTACCATGCTCTCCCGGGAGTTATGCCCCATAACGATGTGGCCGGCGGCATCCAGGTCCAGCCTCACAGTAAACCATTTATTCAAAATGATGGGTGCCATGCAGCATAATTCCTGGAATTGCTAACCAGTTAGATTTCTCCAAGTGCCAAACAAAATTACGGATGAATCGTGACCATATTTGGGGGAAAATGCAACACATTGGCAGACACATGAAACAAGTATGAAGACAAGCCATGACTTACCCTTTCCTTGTCCACCACCAAGAAGAGCTCCACATACCTCGTCTGTGGCAGGATCGCTCTTTTCTTCTAAACACAAGAATATAAAAAGATAATTTATTTCCATGAAAATACAGTTATGTCAGCTGCAAGCTTGACACTAAAGAAATACATAAGTGGCCACTGATAATTACTAATGGAAACTGCTAGCTGCCTGGCTGTCGTGACAATCTTCTGGCTTGAATGCAAGTAGCATTTTGGCCATCTAGAGAAGCAACCCTGTAGTTGTCTCTTTGTCCTGTCTAGCGATCTGGTTACTGATGAGTTGCAGGCAAGCGTCAGGATTTCTATACGGACATACACAGTGGGGATCGAAAGTTTGGGCACCCCAGGTAAAAATGTGTATTAATGTGCATAACAAAGCCAAGGAAAGATGGAAAAATCTCCAAAAGGCATCAAATTACAGATTAGACATTCTTATAATATGTCAAAAAAAGTTAGATTTTATTTCCATCATTTACACTTTCAAAATGACAGAAAACAAAAAAATGGCGTCTGCAAAAGTTTGGGCACCCTGCAGAGTTAATATCTTGTACTGCCCCCTTTGGCAAGTATCACAGCTTGTAAATGCTTTTTGTAGCCAGCCAAGAGTCTTTCAATTCTTGTTTGAGGTATCTTTGCCCATTATTCCTTACAAAAGTCTTCGAGTTCTTTGAGATCTCTGGGCTGTCTGTCACGCACTGCTCTTTTAAGGTCTATCTATAGATTTTCAATTATGTTGAGGTCAGGAGATTGTGAAGGCCATGGCAAAACATTCAGTTTACGCCTCTTGATGTAATCCCCCGTGGATTTTGAGGTGTGTTTAGGATCATTATCTATTTGTAGAAGCCATCCTCTCTTTAACTTCAGCTTTTTCACAGATGACATCAAGTTACCATCCAAAATTAGCTGAAATTGTATTGAATCCATTTTTCCTTCAACTCGTGAAATGTTCCCTGTGCAACTGGCTGCAATACAACCCGAAAGCATGATTCATCCACCCCCATGCTTAATAGTTGGACAGAGGTTCTTTTCATTAAATTCTGTGCCCTTTCTTCTCCAAATGTACCTTTGCTCATAACGGCCAAAAAGTTATATTTTAACCTCATCTTGCTTTAACCACTTAAAGCCCGCCGCATGTACATGTACGTCCACAGAATGGCACGTACAGGCAGATGGGCGTAAATGTAAGTCCCTGCCTTCTTGCGGGTCAGGGGTCCGATCGGGACCCCCCCCCCCCCGCTACATGCGACGGGCGTCTTACCTGTGGGAGCCATCCGGGATGAGGGGGCGGCTGTTCGTTTTTGTCCGCCCCCTCGTGATCGCTCCCAGCCAATCCGCCGAGCCTCCGCCCTGCACTTCCTCTGCCTGTGTAATGTAAACACAGGCAGAGGAAGTGATGTCAGCTCTCCTCTCGGCGGTATTTTCAATCCGACGAGAGGAGAGAAAACATCACAGTAAGTCACACCAACACTACACTGACACCACACACATAGGCACACTTAAAGTGGATGTAAACCAGAGTTAATCCAGCGCTGAGTAATCCTCTTGTAATGTTCAGTGCAAATTAACAGAATTCCAGATAAAAAATTGCCAAATTATAAAGTCCGTTTCTCTCTTCTTGCTTTCAGTGACAGGTTATTTACATATTTAGCTTGGACATGTTTATCATATGCTATGTTATGTTTTTCATAACATGAGGCGATCCAAAGTTCATTGTATATTACCAGGATGTGTTATGTGGGGGAGGGGTGGATTTCTCACTTTTTATACCTCATGTTATGATAAACACAACATAACATATGATAAACATGTCCAAGCTAGATATGTAAATAACCTGTCACTCAAAGCAAGAAGAGAGAAAACAGACTTTTTATTTAGGCAGGTTTTTATCTGGAAGGCTGTTCATTTTTACTGAACATTAAAAGAGGATCACTCAGCGCTGGACTAACTCTGTGTGGCAAGACTGGGCACAGATGACAGGAAATCTTATACTCTACATTGTGGCAAAAGTTTTTTTGGGGGTTTACATCCACTTTAACCCCTTCCGATCACCCCCCCCCCCCAGCCCCCTGTGACAGTGTCACTGATTGCAGTGATCATATATTTACCGATCACTGCATTTAGTGTCAGTGTGACAGTTAGTGTGACAGGCAGTTAGTGTTAGTGTCCAGGGTAGCCCCGTACCGCCCCAATAAAGGTTTAACCCATTGATCACTGCCCTAGTTAACCCTTTCACCCCCTATTGCCAGTGTCGATCAGTTTTCTGATCGCTGTATTAGCGTCACCGTTGTCGCTAGGTAGCTAATTTTTTTTTTTTACATTGCGATTTTTTTTTTTATAAAGACATGTGGCTGAATACATTTTGGCCTAAATGTTTGATTATTCGATTTTTCTTATAACAAAAAGTAAAAAATATAGATTTTTTTTTCAAAAATGTTGCTCTATTTTTGTTTAAAGCGCAAAAAATAAAAATCGCAGAGGCAATCAAATACCATCAAAAGAAAGCTCTATTTGTGGGAAGAAAAGGACGCCAATTTTGTTTGGGAGCCACGTCGCACGACCGTGCAATTGTCTGTTAAAGCGACGCAGTGCCGAATTGTAAAAACGCCTTTGGGCATTTAGCAGCATATTGGTCCGGGGCTTAAGTGGTTAACTTCCACTGGTCCTGATGACTGCCATTTCTTAATTACATTCCGAACAGAGGATATTGACATCTGAAAACGCTTTGCTATCTTCTTATAGCCTTCTCCAGCTTTGTTAGCGTCAACTATTTTCAGTTTCAGTTTTCTAGACAACTGCTTAGCATACGGGTGCCCAACCAGTGGCCCGGGGGCCACATGTGGTCCACGGAGCCCTCTGATGTGGCCCGTGACCTCCTGCTCTGGGATGGAATAAAATAGAATAGAATACGGTTATTAAAGGTAAGTTTATTACTAACATGACAGTGTATATATGGGCATATCTGTTCTGCAGTGATTACTGAGCTGCTTTTAAACTGTTCCACAGGTGCAGAGAAGTGCACCTTGGGGTTACCTGCACTGATCCATAGACTTCTGTTATTACCTGCGAGTTTGGTGTGCTGAGAGTAGAGTGGGCTCTATAGAGCTGAGTGGGCTGCCATCCACCTGCTCTGTTCATTGTGGCCCACGACCGGTTACCAAGTCGCTCAAGAGGCCCTTGCTCTTAATAAGGTTGGGCACCCCTGGCTTAGAAGAACCCAAGGTGCTGATTGTTGGGGCAAGGTCAGATGAGTGTGGGCATTTAAAATTTGATAGGCGGAACACAGGCTCTGCTGGGAAACAGAGTGTTCCGCCTCTCATGGAACAGCACAAGAAAGAGGCACAGCTTTTGAACAATGGATGCCAGCAGTCTGACTCTGCATTCGGCGTGTAAGATGACCCCCGATTTTTGAAGCATATTTTTAAGTATAAAAGGTTGCCTTATACGTGGGAAAATACGGTAAAAAGAGCAAAAAATTAGGTTGACTTAATAATCAACCACTGGGGTTCATCCTGAATAAGGTGGGCTTAATCTCTGGGGTTACTCCTAAATGAGGTTGATCCAATAATAAACCACTGGGGTTTCTCCTGAATAAGGATGATTTAATCCATCTCTGGGGTTTCTCCTGAATGAAGTTGACTTAATCTCTGGGGCTAATCATGAATGGGGTTGACTTAATAATCAACCAATGGGGTTGCTTCTTAATGAGGTCTATTGAATATTTAAACTCTGGACTGCCCTCAGGGATTTCTAAAATTTCATTTAGAGTAGAACTTCTCAAGGATGCCCAAGAAACCTTTGGAGGAACCCCGGGGTCCCATGGAACCCTGGCCGAGAAAGGCTGCTCCGGGGGTTCCTTCTGAATGAGGTTTATTAAATAATCAATCTCTAGATTGCCTCCAGAGGTTTCTAGGGTTTCCTAGAGAGTAGAGCTTCTCAAGGATTCCCCAGCAGCCTCTTGAGGAGCTCCAGGGTTCCATGAACTTCCATGGAACCCTGGCTGAGAAAGGCTGAAGCTGGAAATCCCTGTAGTAGACAATACAACTCCAGTAATCTCCTCTTCTGTGTCCTGTGCTGAGCAGCTGCCCTGCTGCATTGTTACCGCTGGCTTGGCATTAGGAGAATGCTTAGAATTTTCTCAACAAATGCAAAGAATTCTCTGATTGGAGGAGGTGGATAGGCAAAGTGGTGACATCACACTGTTCACTGCTTTAGAAAATCCTACAGCATTGCCTTAGAAAACTGGACCTGCAATAATCTTTTGTCTTTCTCTGGATCAGTTTTGGAGTTCAGAGCCCTGTGAACTTGATACTTTTGACTGACAGGTCAACTTGATACTATGTGTAACTATATGTGTTCATCTGCAGTAACAATTTGTGCTGGCTACATTGCATCTTTCCCAGCAGATATTCACCATTTAAAGTGGTTGTAAACCCACTTTTTTTACCTTTACCTACAGGTAAGGCTGCATTCACATCTGAGCGACAAATCGCCTGTCGCCCGACGCTCATGCCGCTGGAGGGGCGAATCCCCATTCATGTCTATAGAGACGGTTCACATCTCTGAAACGCCGAACGCCTGTCGCCTGAAAAAAAGTCCCGGACCCTTTTTTTCAGGCGACATTGGCGTTCGGCCATAGACATCAATGGGGATGATTTGAAAAAAAAAAAAAAAATGAATGTAATCGCGTCTTTACTTGTCGCTCAGATGTGAATGCAGCCTAAGCCTATAATAAGGCTTACCTGTAGGTATAAAGAATATCTCCTAAACCTGTACGGTTTAGGAGATATTACCCCTGCAATGCGCCGCTGATTGCAGCAGCGCATGCGCAGGGGGAATCCACGGCGAAAGGACCGGCATCCGCCGGACCCTGGCCTGGATTTAAATCTCGCGCACGTGCGGGAGTGACGTCATCGCCGCTCCAGTCAATCACAGCGCTGGAGCGGCGATACCCGGAAGACACGCCGAGTCAAGATGAGATCTCGCTCGGCGTGCACCAGGTAAGTTCCCTACACCTCGTTCCCGAGGTAAGTATTTCATAATGAGCTAATATGCGGTGCATATTAGCTCATTATGGCTTTTCCCTTGCAGGTCTAAAAAAACGCTTTAATGATCAGCATTTCTGCGTCTGCATTCAGCAGATTACTTGTTATATATATATGTTGAATAATTGATCACAACAAAGCAATCCAATTTGCAGAGAAAGCCATTATAGCGTAGTCTTTACTTCCTGGCAATGCAACGTTCTTACTTTAGTCTGACATTCTGTCCTTAAAGGAACTTTCATTAAAAAATAAATTAAAAAAATAATCCGCCCACATCTGACATTTCAGTATTTGGTAGATAACAAGAAGTGGATTGAACTTCTTTTTTTATTCCCTAGGAACTGATGCAGCAAAGAACCCACACAAATAAAATAAAAAGGTGCACTGGTATGACCATATTGACTATATTATTTCCTATTTTTATTTCACATGATTTTAATTAGGAGCTGCTCCATCTTTCTAAAAACTAAGCATGCAATATTTCCTTCTCCCCGATCCCCTTCCCGTGACTCTACCATTGAGATCAATGGTACAACCAATGGTCCTGCACACAAGCCAAGGTCCTGGGTGTAGTCCTGGACTCTGACCTGCCCTTCAGCCTTCATCTTTCCACCATAACCTCCGCTACATCTTCCCATTATGAATGCTGCTAAACCAATACACCATATTTACCGATCCATGACTGCGGCTCCTCTCTGCCAATCTCTTCACTGGCTTTCCCTACTTCATCTTATATATTAAAAATGTTAACCAAAACATACAAGGCCATCCCACAACATCGCCCCAGCTACATCACCAACCTCATCTGCAGATATTGCCCAAATTGTCCTCTCAAGACCTCCTGCTCTTTAGCTCCATTGTCCCCTCCAGGACATCTCCAGAGCCTCCCCCATCCTCTGGAACTCCCTGACCCAGTATGTCCGGTCAGCCCCTACCATGTCCGCCTTTATGTGATCCTGAAACCGTACTTATTTAGGAAAGCCTACCCCACCTCCACCTAAGAACTATACCTGGAGTCACCTACATCAGATTATGCCCACCGCAGCGATTACCTTTTGTGCCACCTCCCCCTTTAGATTGTAAACTCCATGAGCAGAGCTCTCCTATTCCTTCTCTATTGAACTGTATTGTAATTGTACTGTCCCCCCTCTACATTGTAAAATGCTGTGCAAACTGTTGGCGCTATATAAATCTTGTATAATATTTACACGCAACCCAAGCTGTCCAGCAAAATGATAGTGCCAGGGGTTTGGACAAAGGATAAAATTGCAGGTGTATTTACAGCAGAGCAGGAACAAAAATGGTTTCTGGACAGCCGCACTCTGAACAAATCGTAGCCTTTATTAAAAAAAAACACAGCAATACAAGTCACAGCAACATAAAATAAAACCTGACCCTGACGCGTTTCGCACTGAAACTAGTGCTTAATCATAGCTTAGTCAGCTACGACTAAGCACTAGTTTCAGTGTGAAACGCGTCAGTGTCGGTTTTATTTTATGTTGCTGTGACATGTGGTGCTGTCTTTTTTTTTTAATAAAGGCTACAATTTGTTCAGAGTGTGGCTGTCCACAAACAATTTTTGTTCTTGCCTTGCTAAGTGCATTGCCTGCACCTGAGTTGTCTGCAACGGATGATATTCATCTGGATTCCCACCTGGAGCAGCTACTCCCTTTTCCTTTGTATTTACAGCAGTCACTATTTGTCACAACAGTGATCCTTTAACCACTTCTGGACCGTTCGCCGTCGTTATATGTCGGCACTTTGGTGTTAAATACCAGGGTTATGGGAGCAGATAGCTCCCATAATACCGCTGGAGCGGTGCGCTAGCAGGATGATAAAAAAAGTTATGCTAGCAGCATCTTTGGGAGCGGTGAAGGAGCAGTGTGTATACCGCTCCTGCCCATTGAAATCGATGGGCACCTTGGCTATACCGCTGGCAAAGTAGCTCTGCAGGGGTTTTAACGCTTTCTCGGCCTAGCGCGGGGGGGGGTGGGGGGATGGGGAGTGCCCCACTAGCAGCCAAAAAGCGCTGCAAAATTGATGGTAAATCGCCGCCAATAAAAGCCAAAAAATGTATCAATTGATATACATTATATGTTGCTGTTTGTCACAGCAGTTTGTTTTTTCTGAATCCTCCGTGTAACATATTTTATTACTTGTTGGTGTTGACAATTCTTCTTTTAAATTTAAACTGAATTTCCAGTTTAAGGGCAGGTTCACGCCACAAAACGCACTCTAGATCCGTTTCAGATGCGTTTCTGCATGCACAATTTTAATGTTTTTTTGGGGCGTTTTACTGAGTTCCAGTACAGTCCAGTGCACGAAAAACAGAGCATGTTCTTTTTTTTCTGGAACTGGTCGCACTGGTGAAAATTATGCAATTGGAAACCATATAACATACTTTCCATGTGTATTGGATGCAGAAAACAAAACCGCACTGGGCTGCATGTGGTGCAAGCTGGCCCTAAATCCACTAAATACATTCTAGGTGCATTAAAACATAAAGGTAGGCAAAGTCCTACAGTTTGTTTTCTTTGAAAAGCAGCCACAGCCAAGGGTGGAAAACCTGCCTCTTATCAGCATGCTGCAAAGAAGGACCCTTGCTCTGCTGTATGAAAGTAGCAATCACTCTGCAAAGGTCATACGTGCCCCATTCGAAATAAGTGTTCGTTCTCTTTCATCAGCAAGGAGTGTGAGCTTAACAGAGTGCAGAGTTGAGTTGGTCTAACTCAGCAGAGGGTATATGGGACCTCTGCAGACAGACCCCTGCTTCTAGACAAGAGTAAGGGTTCTTCTCTGAGACATTTTGTCAGGGAGAGGCTTCTCTACTCCATTCCAAAGAAAACAAAAAACAGTAAGACTTTGAACTTTTTGTTTTTTAATGCATCTGGAATGTATTTGCCTGAATTGAACAGAAACTACGACTGGACTTTAGCCCTGGTTCGCACTGGTGCGGCTTAGAAATCGCCCTTCAGTTTGGTTTCATAAACACAGATCAGTGCAAATTGCACATCTGATTTCATTGTGGTTTGCGACTTAGTTTATCAGAAGTCTATGCAGGTCACAGATGAAATGCAGGAACCTTTTTTTATAGTTGCTGTGACATGAGTTGCGGCAATTTAAACAGTTCCATTGCCGACAACGGGGTGCAACTTTTCATGCGATTTGAAACTTTCAAATAGCATGACAAAAATTGCACCAGTGTGAACCAGGGCTTAAAGAGAGAAAGATAAGGGATCTATCAAGGAGGGGGTGGCATGAATTGCAACCATGTGGACGTTTCCAGCTACTCAAATAGTTTACAGAAGAAAGCCAATAGAGCGTAGACAGCAGCAGCAGTAACGGGTTAACTGAATTGTCCTTGTTGAACCTTTTATATCTATTTTCGTTTCAATATGTTTATTGAAGTTTAAAGGGTACAAATGTTAAAGCGGAGGTTCACCCTAAATATAAGCTCTCCCATGTGATCCAGCATACTGGCATACACTTACTGTATTATGCTGAACTTTAATTTATTTCCCCCGCGGTGGACGGCTCTAGTATAGTGCATCACATCTTACGAAAATACCCGATAAGGACTCGGGTAATCTCGGCGAAAATGCGGCGCCTGCGCACAGACCTAGGAGCTGACTGCGCAGGCGCCGTATTTCTCCGAGTCCTATTCCGGCGTTTTTCGGAGGGCGTGACGCGCCATAGCCTAGGTCTGTGCGCAGGCGCCGCATTTTCGCCGAGATTACCCGAGTCCTTCTCTGGTATTTTCGTAAGATGTGACGCGCTATACTGGCTCCGTCCACCACGGGGGTAAGAAATTAAAATGTAACATAATACAGTAAGTAGGGGATTTAAAAAAAAAAAAAAAACAGCATACTGCCGCTGACGCCAGTATGCTGGATCACATGGGAGAGCTTATATTTAGGGTGAACCACCTCTTTAAGTGAATAATAGAGAAACATGGAAACAGCGGTCATCATTAACAGTGGGCTAGTATACAATTACCAAAGGCTTCACATACAACTCTAATGCCGCGTACACACGGTCGTTTTTTGTGATGAAATAAAACAACGTTTTAAAAAACGTCATTTAAATTGATTGTGTGTGGGCAAAATGTCGTTTTATGTCTTCAAAAAAACGACCAAAAAAAAATTCCAACATGCTTGAATTTTTTGTGTCGTTTTTCAAAACGTCGTTTTTTGTTTCACAAAAAGTCACCGTGTGTAGCAAAAACGTCTTTTAAAACGACGTTTTTCAACCCGCGCATGCCCAAAAGCTAGTTATGAAGCGAGCTTCAATGGAAAAGAGTGGTGAACGTAACCTCGCTTTTTGTGAAAAAAATGATGGTGTGTATGCAACATCGTCTTTGAAAAGTGACGTTTCAAAAACGTCGTTTTTTAGTTCAAAGAAAACGTCGTTTTTTTTCATCACAAAAAATGATCGTGTGTACGCGGCATAAGTCTGTTACATATCATGGTCACAAGCACGTCTTCTAAATCTGTTGCCCTTTCAAAACTTGGCTGTCTCAGACTCAGCCCGGGGTCTCATGAACTAACCGCTCTCAAGGAGCCAATAGACAACGACAAACAATGTTTAAATCAGACAATCATCTAAACCAAGGTTAAGCCCTGGAAGTAAAGAAGAAGATAGAAAGAGGAGAGAAAAGGAAAAATAAGAGAAAAAAAAGGGAGAAAGAAAAGGGGTGGTGCTGCCCGTCCTCAGCTATATCCCCCGCTCAGTGTGTATTTGTAAGGTAGGCATATCCACGGATCCCACACCTCATTAAACATAGCCACTTTATCATTCAAAATGGCCGACAGTCTCTCATTAACCATTATCCATGAAAATTTGGACTTCAAAAGATGGAAGGGGATAGAGGAGGACCTCCAAGACCTTGCTATGGAAACTCTGGCTGCTACAAAGATAGAGGCTATCAGCTTTTTCAAGCGCTTAGATGTACCCTCCACTGGACGTCCCAACAGTGCCTGCAGGGGTGATTTAATAAGATTCATCTGAGTCAAAGAATATATAAAGTTATACGTGCGTATCCAGAATCGTCTCACCTTTTGGCATGTCCACCAAACATGATACATTGTACCATCTGTGGCGCATCCCCTGAAGCACCGATGGGACGCCCCCGGGACAAAGGCCGATACTCGCACCGGGACCATGTACCACCTAATCAGAACCTTATAGTTAGCTTCAATCAATGAGGTGTTAACATAGGATTTAGAAGCATTTTGTATTAATTTATGCCACTCAGCGGTGTCCAGTTTTGTACCAACATCCTGTTCCCACTTTTGCATATAGACCATCGTTTGGGCAAATTATATAGCAACGAAATATGACCGGAGTGTTTGTCAAAAGTCCTGCAAAATTGTTCCATAGGCGTAAAACAAGAGAGATCAGAAGTGCAATTCAAAGACGCTAAAAAATTTGAGCATGACGAAAGGATTTCGAATTCGGAAGACCATATTTCTCCTGCAGGACCAATTTTGACAAAGCTCCCCTATGATCGCAGAGAACTGCTATTCTCAATAGGCCCTTATTGACCCACCATGAGAAGTCCCGAGGACGGAGACCCGGGGGGAACAAAGGGTTATAGAACAGGTACGCCATTGGCGTGTGTGGCGATTTAAACCCATGGGCGGAGGTCAGACGATCCCAAAGGCTCACGGAAAATGACAGTGACGGGCATAACACAGATGGTCTGTCCTTATTTCTCAGCCACCTTTTATATCTATTTTAAGTAGGGTTGTCCCGATACCACTTTTTCAGGACCGAGTACAAGTACCGATACTTTTTTTAAATGTGTCCCCAAATGCAGCCATGTCCCCCCACATATATTGCAGCCATGTCCCCCCACATATATTGCAGCCATGTCCCCCCACATATATTGCAGCCATGTCCCCCCACATATATTGCAGCCATGTCCCCCCACATATAGCAGCCATGCATGTCCTCCACATATTGCAACCATGTCCTGTCCTCCACATATTGCAGCCATGTCCTGTCCTCCACATATTGCAGCCATGTCCTGTCCCCCACATATTGCAGCCATGTCCTGTCCCCCACATATTGCAGCCATGTCCTGTCCCCCACATATTGCAGCCATGTCCTGTCCCCCACATATTGCAGCCATGTCCTGTCCCCCACATATTGCAGCCATGTCCTGTCCCCCACATATTGCAGCCATGTCCTGTCCCCCACATATTGCAGCCATGTCCTGTCCCCCACATATTGCAGCCATGTCCTGTCCCCCACATATTGCAGCCATGTCCTGTCCCCCACATATTGCAGCCATGTCCTGTCCCCCACATATTGCAGCCATGTCCTGTCCCCCACATATTGCAGCCATGTCCTGTCCCCCATACCTGTAGTAGCTGCTGCCGGGTTAATCCCCGTGCAATACAGCGCGCATTACAAGCTTTCGTTTGTATACTTGTAATGCGCGCCTCGCCATGTATAGACGAGCCCCTTCTCTGGATTGGACGGATCTGTCCAATCCCGCGCAAGGGGGAGTGTCTATACACACGGATCCGTGCATAGACACTCCCCCTTGCTCGGGATTGGACAGATCCATCCAATCCCGAGAAGGGGCGTGTCCATACATGGCGAGGCACGCATTACAAGTATACAAACGAAAGCTTGTAATGCGCGCTGTATTGCACTGGGATTAACGCGGCGGTATGGGCCGGCGGCTTTGCGGCGGCGGTGAAGTATTCTAGGTATTGGGGGTATTTGCGGGAGTACAAGTACTCCCGCAAGTACTCGGTATCGGTCCCGATACCGATACTAGTATCTGTATCGGGACAACCCTAATTTTAAGGAAAAGTCAAACCCCTCAAATAATAAACTGCACATGAATCCCATTTCACGAGTATCTGAAAAATAGTCACGATTATAGACTTACCCGCAAAAGCTGGGTCATACTTGGCGCATGCTGATGATCTCCCTCCTGCCCCATGTCAGGACTGGACACCCCGCATTTCATCGGCTCCGTCTTCACATTCTCCATACGATAGATTAAGTGATGAGACTTGGAAGAAGACTCCATGGGTTCAATACCATAACTCCCACTCTTCAGGTGCAGCAGGCCTCTGTGACACAATAAAGGATATAAGATATCTGGACACCAGGTGGCCATTTTGATTCAAAATGTCTGCAACGCTGTCTGCATCCCTTCTCCTCCTCCCAGAAGCACCCCGGGCAACCACACAACCATGAAACGCATCTATAGTATAGGCACCAAAATGGCCAACACCACACACCCATTACCCATCTTCTCTGAAAAACATAGTGCCCCCCCCCCCCCATGTGCACGATACCTGCATCACCCGTTCAACAATTTAACACACAAAAGGCTCCATTCACAAAGCCAACACACCAGGGTAAGGATCTTCATTGACTTATTCTCCACTAAGGCAGACCATAGTCAGTGCGAATGGAAATTCACACGATTCCCCCATCTACACAGTGTTGACAGGGGAATCCCTCCTGCCAAGCAATTGTCTTCTCCCGGCAAGGGGGCAGGGAAAGCTGTTCCAGTGATTATCGCTAGCGGCTAAAGCAGCCACAATAATTGCAAGAGAATCCAGCAGCCTGGCTGTACCCAAGTTGATCAATCGATCAAGTTGGTACATTCAGCCTGCCTATTAATGGTTTGAATTACGGCTGGTTCCTTTTTCAATTGGCTGAGATTCAAACCATGTATGGCCAGCCTAAGTTCAATGAGATTTTAAAATGATCTCTAAGTTAACGTAGAACTAAACCCCACGTTCCGTTAATGTAACTGTCATATTTGCTCATGCACTCAACCAAACTGTCAAACATTTGAATGGCTGGTGTCATAACTGACCACATGTGCAGCACCATGGCAGTTGAAGATCAAAGGGGTCAAAATGGCAGCTTCCTTGGCTGAAAACAACAGGAGGGTTTCGTTCTCTTTCAAAGCAGAAGAATGCGCACTTGTTTACAAAAAAACTGATAGATTTTCTTTAACAGAAATGCTCCCTGCTGTCAGTATTTCTGTGCACTGAGCCAGGCATGTGAAGCCCAGCGTACAGTCTTATTATACCTCTACGCCAGGATGAACTACGGTAACTCCTGTGCGCATACGTGGATGTCATTCCAGACCAGCCAATCAAGATGGCTGAAGACTCTGTACCTGGAAGAGAACCAGTTGAATATGAAGGTGCCAACCATGGAGGAGAGCATAAGCATCGGGGCACTGGAAGGTTGCAGCTCTGTACGCATGCGTGGGAATTACATCATCCCAGCCAATCCAGATGGCCAAAAGACTCTGTACCCGGAAAGGAAGAGATGAAGGTGCCAGCCATGGGGGAGAGCATGGGCATCACAGAACTGAGAGTGGTCGCTTTTCTTGGTAGGTGTATACTTCATGTATACTGTTATATTAAAGCAAAAAGCTCCTGGGGGTTCAAAATTCAGCTTTTCCTGTGGCGGTTTACTTCTGCTTTAAAGCCTTGGGGATGGAGCCTGAATCCCAATAAGGGGCTCATGTCTAGCCTTGCCTGACGATGTAATGCAATTTCTAAAAATTCCCCTACGTCTTTTTACCATTATGATAGGAAATACAATTTTTATCAGCACAGCTAATAAAATATAAAATAAAAATAATAGCACAGCTTTAGCCAATAAAACCCACAGAAAAAATAAATAAAAGATGGCTACCGGAGGCCTGAACAGGTGCTGATCGCTACCCGAGAGTCTGGATCTCCTTCTGCATATCCTTGATAGTGGCACTGATCCTGAAATAAATTAAATGAAATCATTATGAATCAAAATAGCGTTTTTCAATCAAGGAGAGGCAGTCTGAAAGCAAACCAATTCATGTTTACCTAGAGGTAAGCTTATAATAAAGACAAAAATAAAAGTAAAGTCCATAAATGGACTTTGCATTCATGACCACAAACAATGTAATAATAATTCAATAGCAGTGTCCATCATCCATCACCAAAAACCTCAGTGAATCCACCACCAGCTAAAGACACTGCTTACCAGCTGCTGTGCACCCCTTATTATAGGGGGTCAGGCAGGGGCGGACTGATCATTGAGGCACTCTGGCACTGCCCGAGGGCCCCATGCCACTAGGGGGCCCCATCAGGGTTGCCAGGCTCAGTAAAACCAGGCATAGTATGTAAAAATCTGTGTTTTTTTTTACATCTGACCCTGATATGTCCAAAACCGACATGCTTTTGATGTAAAAATTCCGAGATTTTAGCTGGCCCGCCTCTGCACGGCTTCCTGGTGTGGTGACCATCTGTAAGCCCAGGGGCCCCATAATCTTCAAGTGCCCGGGGGCCCCATGAGTTGTCAGTCCGCCCCTGGGGTTGGGGTAAGCCTGTGGCTTAAAACCCAGCTGGGGCTTTTCTCCTTCTCATAGGGCTAGGAGATATTTGCTTTGAAGGAATGGCATACGCATACTCAGGGCCGCCATCAGGAATTATGGGGCCCTGTAAACAGCTTCAGGCATGGGCCCCTGGAGCAGAGAACCGGGGGGGGGGGGGGGTTGGCTGCCGCCTCAAATTGAGAAACGGGGGGCTGCGAATTGATTGAGAAGGGGGGGGGTACCGGTCGTTAATTGAGGCCCTGGGGACCTCTGGGCCCTTTAATAAAAATAATATTATATTATATATATATATATATATATATATATATATATATATATATATACCGTATTTTTCGCTCTATAAGACGCACCTGACCATAAGACGCACATAGGTTTTAGAGGAGGAAAACAGGAAAAAAAATATTCTGAACCAAATGGTCCACTAAACTATTTACCAGTGCCAATGAAATGCAGCCTGACCTGTGCCAAAGAAATCCCTCCCAGCATAAATCCTCACTCTCAGAAAAAAATCCTCCCCCATCTCAAACTTGTGCCGTCTTCTCTCCCTTCCCAGTACAAACTGCCCTACTCCAGCTGCTTCTCCTGTTCTGTAAAAGCAGCCCGCTCTGCTGGGACTTGTAGTGCCTCTGTGGGGGGCTGAGATATGGCAACCTGCTATGCTGGGACTTGTAGTGCCTCTGTGGGGGGCTGAGATATGGCAACCTGCTATGCTGGGACTTGTAGTGCCTCTGTGGGGGGCTGAGATATGGCAACCTGCTCTGCTGGGACTTGTAGTGTCCTATACTGTGGGGAAACTGAGGAATCCTCAGTCCCCCCCACAGAGGCACTACAAGTCCCAGCAGAGCAGGTTGCCATATCTCAGCCCCCCACAGAGGCACTACAAGTCCCAGCAGAGCAGGTTGCCATATCTCACCCCTCCACAGAGGCACTACAAGTCCCAGCAGAGCAGGCTGTCACCTGTCCTCCAAACACAGCACAGCCTTCCATTCACTCACTCCTTGGCTGCCATAAATTCCTCCCCACTCTCCTCTCACAATAGTGTCCTACCTGAGCCTTGCATGACGAGCTGCATAGTGGGGTTCTGTATTACGAGGCTTCACAAGTTCACAAGGCTTTGTCACCAGGCACCTCCGTGGCTGCAGCCGAGCAAAAAGCTGGGCATCGGCGGAAGCGACAACTGTGCTGGAGGAGGCCGCGGGAACCAGGACTTTGAAGTTCAGGTCGGAGGATTATCGTGCGGGGGGGCGGGGCATTGACGGCGGCGGCGGGGGGCAGTGCCAGATGTTCATTCGGACTATAAGACGCACAGACATTTTCCTCTATATTTTTGAGGAAAAAAAGTGCGTCTAATGGTCCGAAAAATACGGTATATATATATATATATATACACATATACATATATACATACACACACACACAGGCATCGTTTCGTCTCGACAGGACTTCAACGGGGGATTAGCCGGATACTGTGACGGGGTTTACTCTCACATGATGAAGTCCTGTCGAGACTAAACAATCGTAGGGTGCCGTGACGTCATCGCGTTCCGTCCTGAACGTAGGCGGTGTTTTCCATTCGAGTAGCGAGAGGTATCGGATTGGAGAGGCCACGACTGTTACATGCCTTTTTTCATCGAATAATTGTAAGTGCAATACTTATTAAACCCTTCTTTGATACGCCTAATACGCTATGAGAGTCTCCTTCTTCTTATCACACATGTGCTTATCCCGGACCCATTGCTGAGCTCTACCTTGTATATACACGGATTGGTTTCAGGGAGACCGGACATCCCTATGCTTCATGAGACTGATGCAAAGCAGTCTTTGTTTGCAGTAAGCAGGCATTCTTACCTCACGAGTGCAGGGTGTTTTTCCCTTTCATCTGACAGCACATTGGAGCTCATCTGATCACTTTTTTCACAGTTTCTTCTATCACAAGATCAACACTGGACTTTTCTACTATAACTCACAACTGTTTAACGTTGGAGATTTTTCACTTTTTTGCTTGGTTCTTTTAGGCTCTCCCTAATGTCCTCTCAATGAGCCTTTATATTTATGCATTTATGAATGTTATTAATTATCA
This sequence comes from Rana kukunoris, assembly GCA_029574335.1. NCBI lineage: Eukaryota > Metazoa > Chordata > Amphibia > Anura > Ranidae > Rana > Rana kukunoris. The sequence continues at coordinate 481,856,132 of CM056051.1, forward strand.
ATCTCTTTTAGCGCTGCACCTTTCTCTGTTTTTTATTGATATCTTAAATGCTACGTGACTTTGGAGTGCTGCCAGTAATGACAATGCAGTGTACAGGCTGGCAGCCACAACATCACTGCATAGAAATCAGACCTGACTAATGCACTTAACACTAGGGGGCGATCTAAGCTTCCAATGTCCTCACATCTGCTAGTCTGGACTACAGTGATATAGCAATACAGCTAAATAGAAACAATACAGCAAGTCTTGTACAAGATAAGAGGACATATAAAAAATAAAATTACTGTAAAATCATCAAATCCCCCATTCAATCAAAATCTGTATGAGGTACAATATAAAATATCTTCAGTTCAGATATTTCTCAATCTTCACATTCTGAATAAAATCTGGATTACCTACACACAGGTGACGTAGTCTGGAGTACACACTGATCGGTCATAACGTGGCCACAGTAAAGTGAAGAATGTTGATTATCTCATTTACAATGGCATCTGAAAGCGAGTGGGATATATTGGGCAGCAAGAGAGCATGTGGTCTCTAAAGTGGATGTGTTGAAAGGAGAAAAAAAAAACAACAAAGTGCAAACGCAAGAATATGAGGGCCTTTGACAAGGGCAAAACTGCAATGGCTATACAACCCGGCCAGGGCAAGTCCAAAACTGCAATTCTTGTGGGATGTTCCCACATCTGCAGGACCTACCAAAAGTGGTCCAAGTAAGGAAAAGCAGTGACAAGGCCATAGGAGGCCAAGGATCATTGATGCATGAGGGGAGCAAAGGCTGGCCTGTGTAGTCTGATCCAATAGAAGGGCTACTGTAGCTTAAATAGCTGAAAAAGTTAATGCTGGTTCCGATAGAAAGGTTTCAGAACACATAGTGCACTGCATCTTGTCGTTTATGGGTCTGTGTAGCCACAGACTGGTCAGGGTGCCTGTGCTGACCCATGTGCCAAAAGTACCTACAATGGGTACGTGAGTATCAGAACTGGACCACAGAGCGATGGAAGAAGATGACCTGGTCTGAGGAATTCTAGATTGGCTTGAGGGACACAAAAAGTTGTTCAAAGTGTTGACTTTGCCTCCAAATTCTCCAGATCTTGGTCTAAATGAACATCTGTAGGATGTGCTGAAAAAAACATTCCGATGCATGGAGGACCTACCTTGTAACTTACAGGACTTAGGCCCTGTACACACGATCAGACAGGTCCGATTAAAATGGTCCGACGGACCGTTTTCATCGGGCCACCGCTGAAGTGGTCTGATGTGCGTACACACCATCAGTCCAAAATCCGGTCAGGTCAGAACGCGGTGACTTAGACAACACAACGACGTGCTGAAAAAATGAAGTTCAATGCTTCCAAGCATACGTCGACTTGATTCTGAGCATGCACGGGTTTTGGTCCGATGCTTTTGTGTACTAACCATCATTTTTGTCCGACGGACAGATTTTAAAGCAAGTTTTAAAACTTTGGTCCGATGGACAACGATCCGATGGGCCGTACACGCGATCAATTTGATCCGATGAAACTGGCCTTGAGGCCAGTTTCATCGGACCAGTCTGATCATGTGTACACGGCCTTAAAGGATCACTAAAAGTTATACTTACTGTTATACTTGCCTCCACTGTGCAGCTCGTTTTGCACAGCGTCTCCAAACCTGGTCTTTTGCGGTCCCTTGGTGGCTGTCTTGGCTCCTACCCCGCAAGGCCTCAACACCTTAATGCGAGCTTGCATGGTGTTGAGTGCTTGTGGGCACGCTTCTGTGATCTAGCCGGTGACCATATCCACTCACTGTATCACTCGGCCCGCCACGTCAATGGATGTGAATCACAGCAGCGCAAGCCAATGGCTGTGCTGCTTTCAATCAACCAATGAATGAGCCGGGAAGATGGCCAAGAAGCCTGCGCGTTCACAGCGTGGGACTTTCGAAGGGTCAGGTAAGTAAAGGGGGGCCCGGGAGGGGGCGCTAATACACAGATGTTTTTTCACCTTAATGCATAGGATGCATTAAGGTGAAAAAATGTTTACCTTTACAACGCTTTTCAAGGATTTTCTACTGACAGCTTGGTGCCAGATACCACAGTTTAGGTTCAGAGGTCTTTTGAAGTCCATGTCTCAATGGGTTATGGTGGGTGGTTATAAATGTTATGGCTGATCAGTATATGCTCAAGGGATACAGAGGAAGAAACTGCTCTTCGGGTCATACAGTCATTTGGGTCAACTAACACAGGTGTATTCCTTATTTTTTGTTTAGTTGTTTTTGGTTTGGTATAGGGTTTCACTACCAGGGGCTCTGCTAGGCAGATTTCCCCTCACTTACTGTCCCCCAGTGACAAAAGTTTTACTAGACTGGAAATTCTACAACAGGGACACAGACAGAAATATGAACACTTTTTTTTGTTTGTACAGTGAAACCTCGGATTGCAAGTAACGAGGTTAACGTGTGTTTCGCAATACGAGCATTTAAAAAATTAAATAAAATCCTGACTTGGTTTGCAACGAGCAGGAATCAAGCCTCTGCGGTGTGCAGTACCGCATTTGGCCAGAGGTGCGGGGGCGCCGGAGTCGTTCATAAATACTCCGTTCCCGAGCCTTTCCGACTTCAGCCGAGCTGTCCCAGTATTTGAGGCTCTCCGTCGCCCGCCCCCCCCCCCCCCACCTCTGGCCACATGCGATATATTTGTTCCCAAGCAATTGAACCTAATAAACAATTGCAAATAAGTAGCCAGTTAGTGTATGTGTTAAATGCGTGGGTAAACACCAGAGCACAGAAGAATCAGCGTTTACATGTATACCACCACACACAGCCATTTTCTTTTATGACAGACTATATGCAGCGACTGCAGCTCCCTTTGTCGAAATTTCAGCCTCTCAGCATCCACGTAATTGAGGCCTAAAAGTTGTTTATACTTCCCAGATAACAGACATGTTTCCTCATGAGTTTTACTTTCTAGGCCTCATTCATGCTGGCATTCTTGTGTTTAGCTTTTATCACAGGAGTGTAAGAATTAATGAGGCAGGAGAAACGATATCTGTTACCACACAGCTCACTTCCCATTACCCATGCAATCATGAAGGCCTCATTCACACGCATGTCTGCAAGCATAAAAGTATACCAAGAGTAAAAAACATGGTGGTTCCCAATGCTAAGGGAGCTGTAAAGTAGGGAGTACAGCCGAGAATACAAGTAAAAGGCTGAACACTTCTTTACTCATAGAAACACCAATGCTTCTGTGCGCCAGTGTTGATCCATGAATGTGTTCAACATACTTCTAAAAACATGAATATTTTGTGTTTCTGCTTTCAAGGTCATTGTTTCACGGTCTGCATTTAGCCACATTTACATGCATTTCGATTATTTTATAGAGTCTAATTAAATCCTAGTGAGGTCTGCACTCCTGGCTCCTGCATTATATGTGGAAGACAAATTAAGTCAAAGGCCCCCACCCCTGTTCAGTGATTGTTATTTTAATTTAACTTAGCTGGCCTCTAAGCCATTTATGACAAACTTTTTCTGACAATCATTCCTTAAAGCGGATCTCCCATGCAATTACGTTTTTTTTTTTTTTTTTTTAGTCTAGTTACATAGCTAATTGCAGGGCTTAAATAAACGTATTTCTCTCCGCTCTAACGTCCGCTCCGCTCTCTTTGTGTGATGTAAAAACACATATTCCTTCCGTTGCCATTTCTAGTGTGGGCATTACAATCGGGCAGGGACTTCCTGGTTGCGGTGATGCTGTGTTCCCAGCATCCACCGCCCAATCTCGCGCATGCGAGTAGTACAGGCACACAGCGACCCCCCCCCAATAGTACAGGCACACAGTGACCCCCCCCCCCAGTAGTACAGGCACACAGTGACCCCCCCCCCAGTAGTACAGGCACACAGTGACCCCCCCCCCCCAGTAGTACAGGCACACAGTGACCTCCCCCCCCCCAGTAGTACAGGCACACAGTGACCCCCCCAGTAGTACAGGCACACAGTGACCCCCCCCCCCCCCAAGTAGTACAGGCACACAGTGACCCCCCCCCCCCCCCCAAGTAGTACAGGCACACAGTGACCCTTCCCACCATAGTACAGGCACACAGTGACCCCCCCCCCTCCGTAGTACAGGCAAACAGTGAGCCGCCCCCCCCCCCCCCCCCCCGTGCAGACATCAGATAGCGACGTGTGTGTCCCTTGAGCGCGGTCTCCTCCTCCTCTGTGGGTGTAAACAGAGAGGAGGGGCCGCCGCCGGGTGAGCCAAGATGGCCGCGGCTCCGGAGCTAGGCCGAAGCCGCGGCCTTTCCTAATGCTATGCCCGCGGCAGTAGTCTGCGGATCGCATAGCGATCCGATCCGTAGGGGGTGACCCGTTCGGATCACGGATCAACCGTGATCCGTTGCACCCCTACAAGGGAGCTATGACAGAAGCTCCCAGAAGACACTGCGCGGGACAGGAAATAAGAATAACCCGAGGAAAACCCGAAGGCTCCAGACCGGAAGGCAAATGAAGAACTCAGGTACTGTACATTTTTATTAAACATAAATATCCATTTCAGCAATGTTTTTTAGCATTAGTATTATTACAGTTGACTTAAAAATCAGGTGGAGCTCCGCTTTAAATAAGTGGTTAGGGAAGCTAAAAAAACATCTTTAAAATCATGGAAACAAGTCCAACTGAGTGTGACCAAGTACTTCTACTACTACTAGCTATACCATATCTCAGATAAATGAGAACCTTCACAGAGAGCTTCCACAAAAGTCTTTGTGAAGAATCAGGTTGTAATATATGAGGTCAGTTTTAGGACCCGATTACCTTTTTTTACCATTACCATTGAAGGATTTGTAAAGGTTCATGTTTTTTCACCTTAATGCATCCTATGCATTTAGGTGAAAAAACACCTTGCTGTCACAGGCCCCCCCAGCTGTTTTTCTTACCTGAGCCCGTTCACCTGCTCTGCGCGTCCATGACATCCTCTTCTCCACAGAGTCTTGGCGCCGATTGGATAGATAGCAGCACAGCCATTGGCTCCCGCTGCTGTCAATTAAATTCAATGATGTGGTCGCCGGGGGCGGGGCAGAGTCATACATGTGGCAGCTATGAACACCGACTGTATGACACTGGAATGCGCCCGTAAGTTAACCCCCTCGGGAGAGAGCTTCCCAGAGGGGGTTAGCTATTGCTAAGAGGAGCCTCGACAGCAGTCGTGGGACCCCAGAACAGCAGGATCGGGGCCACTGTGTGCAAAACGAATTGCACAGTGGAGGAAAGTATGACTATGTTTGTTATTTAAATACCCAAAAATGAAACTTCCACTTTTTGGATTCCCCCCCCCCCCTCCGGTGTCACATTTGGCACCTTTCAGAGGGGAGGGGGGGAGCAGATACCTGTGTAATACAGGTGGCAGCGGGGGGGGGGGGGCAGCCGAGAGCCGAGCGATTGATTGGCTTCAGCTGTCGACATTGCGGGCACCCTGGACAGGTAAGTGTCCATTTATTAAAAAAGTCAGCAGCTGCAGTATTTTTTTTTATTTTAGGCGGAGCTCCGCTTTAAGTACCAAAGATGAAAAATTAAAGAGGAAAGAGGAAAAATTGAAGAGGAAAGAGGAACAAGTCCCTCCAAATATAGGACAACATGAGCTAAAAAGTTAGGCCATTCATAATGGCCAATTCTCGTGTATTCCATAACATGGTCGCCTCCGATGTACAGTACAGAAGGCAAAGTCTAAGGGCCCTTTCACACGTGCGGACCGTTCGTCTGTTTTTTCATATGTCCGTTTACGGACTGCAATGCTTCCCTATGAGATCGTGGAGGTTAATAGGTGAGCATCCGCTAACGTCCGTAAACATCCGCCTCCGTAAAGCTCAGTTTTTTGGGACGGAAGAAAATCCTATTTTTATTCCGTCTGGCGGATTGGATCGGATGAATACGGACATACGGTCCGTATTCATCAGATTCCCCATAGGGGAGAGCGGAGGAAAGACAGGGTGGTCCCTGCACAGTGTGCGGGGACCGCCCTGTCAGCCGACAGCTCAACGGGGATTTTACGGAGGAATCCCTGCTGAGCAAACGGGCATACGGAGCAGATCAATACGGATCCGCTCCGTGTGAAAGGGTCCTAAGAGGATTTATCTTCTATATCTGATAATCTGAGGAGCATTTACACAATGAAGTTCATTGAAAAGCATGTATTTCTCAAAAGTCCATATTATGTAGAAGTAACGATGAAGTACCTACAAGAAAAACGATCAGCAAAATGAAATGCTGTAAAGTGATGACCTGTTTGTCAGTTGAAATAAAAGTGCATTTTGCAAGCCTTACATTACATTATATGACCCCAGAATGAAAATGTGTCAGACATCTGATTGATGATCTATGCAGCAGGAAAACCGTATTCAGATTACTGGAGACTGGCTCATTTCCTAAACATGAAGCCAGCCTCTGACCTCCACTGTCTTTTTATCTTATCGCCAGTTCCTGTGGCCTGACAGAAAAACAGGACATGGCACAATACAGGCCATGATAAAAAATAAAAAAAAGAGGATAGGAGTTCAAAGAAATGAAAGAATTTGCACCCTAAAATATAGGCTGATGTTTTCTACTGTTTTCAGAAATATGATCGCAAAGCTCTGATCAATTTTCTAGTACAATAATTGTTGTTGAAATATAAAATGGAGAACAGTTGTAATATTCCCTCGCAGGGCATATGAGCAATAGACACAATGTAGAATTCCATGAGAAAAAAACACAAAAAGGATGTGCCATAGGAAGTAGACTATAAAATAACAACAACCCTCAAAACGAGGCCAGGGGTCAACGCTGGGTACCTGAGCTCTAGGACTCGGGGGCTGGGGTGGGTGAGGGGAGCAGACCAAAGCTCTGATTAATTTTATTCCAAATCATAAAGAAAAGTTAAAGTGGATGTAAACTTAATTCATGAAATTTGAGCTGGGCACATATATCTTTAGTGTTTGGTTGTCCAATGGCTGTCTCCTGACCAGTTCCCATTTATCAGACAGATAACTCCTGACAAATTCTCAGACACATCAGGTAAAAGCAGCCTAAAATTTCTGTCTGGGGAGGTTGCTATAAATAGATTAGCAGGCAGCTGGCCCTGTTACAAAACACCCCTGAGAGTCTCTGCCTATGATGAGAGGGGGGGGGGGGTGTGCTTTTCCTCCAATCAGCAATTTTAGCCATCTTGGCTGTATGCCCAGACATCACACTCTGTGTTGAACAGGAAGAGCGGTTCCCTCCCGGGTCAAAAAATTGCTTTGAATCCTATATTTCTATGCTAAGAAATCCATCCTGTTGACCTGGAAGGGAGCGGCGACCCCGACAAGGGGCCTATGGTTGAAACTAGTCAATGACACCCTCCCGCTTTACAAGCTCACTTTTGAAATTAGGAAAATAAATAAGTCCTTTGATAAGATTTGGGGCAGGTGGCTGACTAGCCCCCTGACCCTATCTCCTATACAGCCATAAGAAGGGGTGTTGGTGGTGCAGTCTCCATTTGCTAGAATGACCTTATTATGCAATCCCACAAAGGGATAATACTACCTTTATACTTTGTTATATGTACCTTTCTACTCTGACTTTTGTATAACTATGCTGTTGATAATGGTATGGAGTGATTAACTACATACCGACCGGCCACCGCAGTTATACGGCGGCAGGTCGGCACTGCTAGGCGAGAGCACGTAGCTCTACGTCCTATCTTTTGCGGCCGCTAGGGGGTGCTCGCCGCCAGCGGCCCGCACGCGCCACCCGAGTCCCGCCGGGCACGCGCGCTCGTTCGTTACAGAGTGGGGACCGGGAGCTATGTGTGTAAACACACAGCTCTTGGTCCTGTCAGCGGGTAAACGCTGATCTTCTGTTCATACAATGTTTGAACAGGAGATCAGTGATTCCCCCTAGTGAGGCCACCCCCCCCCCCCCATACAGTTAGAACACACCAGGAACATACTTAACCCTTTCCCCGCCCCCTGGTGTTAACCCCTTCACTGCCAATGGCATTTTTATAGTAATCCAATGCATTTTTATAGCATTGATCGCTATAAAAATGCCAATGGTCCCAAAAAAGGTGTCAAAAGTGTCCAATGTGTCCGCTGATCGCCGCCATTACTAGTAAAAAAAAAATATTAATAAAAATGCCATAAAACTACCCCCTTTTTTGTAAACGCTCTAAATTTTGCGCAAACCAATCAATAAACGCTAATTGCGATTTTATTTTACGAAAAATATGTAGAAGAATACGTATCAGCCTAAACTGAGCAAAACAAATGTTTTTTTAGATATTTTTTGGGGATATTTATTATAGAAAAATGTAAAAAATATTGCATTTTTTTCAAAATAGTGGCTCTATTTTTGTTTATAGCGCAAAAAATAAAAACCGCAGAGATGATCAAATACCACCAAAAGAAAGCTCTATTTGTGGGGAAAAAAAGGACGCCAATTTTGTTTCGGAGCCACATCGCACGACCGCGCAATTGTCAGTTAAAGCGACGCAGTGCCGAATCGCAAAAAGTGCTCTGGTCAGGAAGGGGGTAAATCCTTTCGGGGCTGAAGTGGTTAAGGAGCAAACTGCTGCCGATGTCTGTTCTGTGTTGTTTAAGTTTTGTTTTTGTATGTGTTGTATTGTTGGTTTTTGTAAAAATTTCAATAAAAATATCTTTAAAAAAAAAAAGATGATGAATGAAATCACATTTCAGTAAAAGGTGTCTTTTGCAATTGTGTAGATATGCGATTCACCATATATAGTTCAAAATAGGGGTGAGGTTTTCTGGGAATGTAATACATGTCCATAACAAAACAAACGGGCTCCCAAGTACTTTTAAAAAGAAATGGTATCCAAGAAATGGATCCTGAACAACCATGTGACAAATCCAAACCTAGGTTTAGAGTCGGTTCACACAGCCGTGGCAAGACTTCGGGGGCGACTCTGCAAGTCGCCTGAAGACGACTTCAGAGGCGACCTGCAAAACGACTTCTGTATAGAAGTCAATGCAGGTCGCCCCGAGCCGCCCCCGAAGTTGTACAAGAACCTTTTTCTAAATCGGAGCGACTTGCGTCGCTCCTATTAGAACGGTTTCATTGCATTGAATGGGACGAGACTCGTCAGGCGGCTGAGCCGCCTGACGAGTCGCCCCAGTGTGAATTTTCTGCTGCCTTACAAATAAACAAACACAGGTAAGTTCACTCAACAACAGTTTCCAGCATCTCCACCCTTCAGGTTTACTGTAGCGATGAGCTCAGGTGTATTCAGATGCTCTTCCAAACACACATGGCCAAGTCCGCCAGCAGTCTGTCACATGTGGCCAGGACATTTCCCACCCCACAGCCACAAGAATACACGTCACTTGTATAAGGGTGGCTGAGGGGTGAGGAACTCTTCCACTACAGATGATTGGCCCATTAATGGTGACAGCTTCCTGACAAACTCAACTAATGAGCTTTGGAAGAGCATCCAAGCACATCTGAGCTCATCTCTAGGTCATAGGTTTAACTCAGGGCTTTTTTCAGGGGGAACTTGGGGGAACTCAGTTCCACCACCTCTGGCTCAGACCCTTTGGTGCCCGCTCACCACAATCACTTGTAAACACAGAAGTCTGGTTTCTGTGTTAACAAGTGACAGCTCTGCACTCTATGTGTAATCCCCCCCTGAACTCTACACTTTGTATGTAATGCAATCCTGGTATTTAATGCCCCTTTAAGACCCTTCTACTGTTTGTGAAATGTGAACGGGGTCGTGGTTGAGTTCCTGCACCTATTTTCTGAGAAAAAAAACCCTGGTTTAACTTAATGATGGGAATATGGTGGGTGTAAAAAAAAGGACTTTGGTTAATAAATGATTCCCTCTTTAACAGCTTTACTTTAATCAGTTTCCTTATTATCTGTCAGGCCATCAGATAATTACCTTTTCCAGACATTTTGGCCTGTATATTGCTGGCGATTTTGGAGAGTTTTTTGGGACAGTTTCAAGCTTTGTAAGAATTTTTTTTTAACTGTATCAAGTTTCATACATTTGTTATCTGGACCTGGCAAGTGGAGGAAAACAGTTCTAGAGGAGAAAAGGCGTACTTCAGGCACAAGAATGTATGTGTCTCTTTTACAGGCACTCCTATTGAAGTCTATGGGGCCAAAAATGCCTGTTTGCAACCGCTCGCCCCACCCCACCCCAATTCCTTACTGAATCTATTTGGATTCTGTCAAGGGTTTGATGTGTCTTACTTACTGTAAACCTTATAAAGGGTATGGATGCCCACAAGTGTTGTTCTGCATACATACCAATGTAACTTTCCTTTATATATATTTGTTAATTTTTCAACACTATAATGGCATATATTAGATATTATTAAAAAAATGTTAATGCACAGAGCTTTGAGCATACTGCAGGAACGTATATCAACCAGATTGCAAATTAATATAGTCAGCATGGTCCTGATTGGTTGGTACAATGCTTTTTTTCTCTCAGAGGATAGGTGTAGGCACTCCCCCCTTCTAAGCCACTTTGTTTCTCTGCTCCCTACCCACCTCAGAGCACTGACCTTTCGTCCCGTCCTTACCTACCTCCAAGCACTGAACCTTGGTTCCGCCCTTACCCACCTCCGAGCACTGACCCCTGGTTCAGCCTCTACCCATCTCTGAGCACTGACCCTTGGTTCCGCTCTTACCCACCTCTGAGAACTGACCCTTGGTTCCGCCCTTACCCACCTCCGAGCACTGATCCTTGGTTCAGCCTCTACCCATCTCCGAGCACTGACCCTTGGTTCCGTTCTTACCCACCTCTGAGAACTGACCCTTGGTTCCGCCCTTACCCACCTCCGAGCACTGATCCCTGGTTCAGCCTCTACCCATCTCCGAGCACTGACCCTTGGTTCCGCCCTTACCCACCTCCGAGCACTGACCCTTGGTTCAGCCTCTACCCATCTCCAAGCACTGACCCTTGGTTCAGCCCCTACCCACCTTTAGATCACCGACCCTTGGTTTCACCCCCTTCCCAGCTTTCAGTAAGGCCCCTCTTAGAGAATATAGATCCAAGTATCATTTTGTAGTGCCAAGTAATTTGTATGGAATTTTGTAATGATAACAAGAAAAGCAATAAAATAGATCCCCTGCAGCCAGCAGCAATAGATTTGATTCTCTTCCCCCCGCCAGCATCAATAGGGGGGTCTACTGGCTGCCAGAGAATCTATTAGTAGATCTTCTCTAGCAACAATTGACCCCCCCCCCAGTAACAAAAGTTCCTCCCCAAAAAAAAGATTGCCACGCAAAAATAGATCACCTCCAGCAACAATAGATACCCCAGCAGCCAGCGCCAGTAGACCCTCCATCACACCCCAGCACTCCTTGTCATTGCATACATTCAGCGCTTGAGGTGCGTTCCCCCATGTTCAGAGACGCGTGTGGAACTTTTGTAGATTGGTGAATGCTGTGAATAAGCAACAGTCAGAAGAAAATGCAGCATAGGAATGCTTCTGTATAAACTTGACTTCTGTAGTCAAAGATCTTGGAAAGATTCCTGCAAAATGTTTTCTCACACAATGGTTCCGTGGTTGCGTTGATCTAGATGCATCTGTACAGTGAAATTACAAAAAAAGGGATTTTTAAATACAGCTTACCTGTAAAATCCTTTTCTTGGAGTACATCATGGGACACAGAGCGGCATATTCATTACTATATGGGTTATATGGAGTACCTTCAGGTGTGGACACTGGCAATCTCAAATAGGAAGTCCCCTCCCTATATAACCCCCTCCCCTAGAGGGAGTCCCTCAGTTTTGTAGCAAGCAGTATGCCTCCCAAAAATGTTTCCCAAAAGAGGGGTGGGAGCTCTGTGTCCCGTGATGTACTCCAAGAAAAGGATTTTACAGGTAAGCTGTATTTAAAAATCCCTTTTTCTTTCTCGTACATCACGGGACACAGAGCGGCATATTCATTACTATATGGGATGTCCGAAAGCAATGCTTTAATGAGGGGAGGGAGACATCTTCTCAAAAGGGATTTAATTTAGAGGTATACTCAAATAATAATAATAAATCCAACTTAGTCAAGAAATAATTTTATTTTATTTTTTTACAACCAAGGGTGCCCCTGATCCCGAGGATCTTAAACCGCAGCCTGTAGTACTGCCTGCCCAAAGGCTGAATCTGCATTCCTTCTCACGTCTAGTTGATAAAACCTTGTAAACGTGTGGACTGATGACCACGTCGCCGCCTTGCATATCTGAGCCATAGAGATCTGATGGCGTGCTGCCCAGGAGGCGCCCATGGCCCTGGTAGAATGGGCTTTTACCGACAAAGGAGGAGGCAACCTCTTCAAACCGTAGGCCTGAATGATTAATTGTCTAATCCATCTCGAGATGGTGGATTTTGCAGCTGCCTGCCCCTTCTTGGAGCCATCTGGTAAAACGAACAACACCTCTGTTTTTCGGATCTTTTCTGTAGCTTTAAGATAGGCCTTCATGGCCCGGACAATATCTAAGGTATGCATATAGAAGTTTGAATTGATGCCAAGGGCAAACCAACGCATCGGTTCCGCAGGCCATAGGGTCCCTCGCTCGAGACACGAACCTGTCTAGTTTCTTGTTGAACCTGGATGCCATTATATCTATGTCTGGCATTCCCCACTTCTGGCAGATTGTCTGAAAGACCTGGGGATGCAGAGACCACTCCCCCGGCGACAGAATCTGGCGACTTAAGAAGTCTGCCTGCAGGTTGTCCACTCCGGGAATGAATATCGCCAAAATGCAGGGTACATAAACCTCTGCCCACTGAAAAATCAAGCTCACCTCCCTTTGAGCGGCCTGACTCCTGGTTCCCCCTTGGTGGTTTATGTATGCCACAGCTGTGGGATTGTCTGACTGGATTCTCACCGGGGACCCCTGTAATCTGGAAGTCCATGCCAGGAGGGCTAGGCGAGCAGCTCTGATCTCCAAGACATTGATGGGTAGCTGCCTCTCCGCTTCCGCCCAAGTTCCCTGGCGAGAGAACCCCTCCAAGACCGCCCCCCCAGCCTGCCAGGCTGGCGTCTGTGGTAACTACCTTCCAGACAACGGGGCTGAAGGACCTTCCCTTTAGAAGATTCTGAGGGTTTAACCACCAGGCCAGGCTTTGTCGGACCTTTGATGATAGCGTCAAAGGGGACTCCAAGGCATGTGCTCTCTTGCTCCAGGCTGCTAGAATGGCTGCCTGTAGGACGCGAGTGTGGATCTGAGCGTATGGTACTACCCGGGGGGCCGTGGCCAGCCCGAAGGGGAGCGCCCTGAATTGGAAGTGTCGCTGCCCCACTGCGAAGCGTAAAAATCTTTGATGCGGCTGAAAGATTGGTACATGAAGGTAAGCATCCTTTATGTCTATGGAAGCCAGAAAGTCGTCCCTCTGGAGCGTGGCGACTGCTGACCGGACGGATTCCATCCGGAAGGAACGAACCCTTAGGTAAACGTTTAACCACTTCAATACCATTTCACGTCCAAAGACGTGAACAGCGCAGACCTGAGGCGCCGGGTTGACGTCTTTGGACGTGATTTGCTTGTAATTCCCCGCGCGCGCCACAGGGTGGCGCGCGGCGGGGAAAAACAGTCCCGACGCATCACCGAGGATCCGATGCGTGTACCCGGCGGCCGCGATGTCCGTCAGGTACACGCGATCGTCGGTGAGACAGCAGGGACGTGGAGCTCTGAGTGTAAACACAGAGCTTCACGTCCTGTCAGTGAGGTGACAGATGCTGTTTCTCTTGTACATAGGGAGACAGCATCGGTCACCTCCCCCAGTCACCCCCCTCCCCCCATACAGTTAGAACACACCCAGGCAATACATTTAACCCCTTCCTCACCCCCTAGTGTTAACCCCTTCAATGCCAGTCACATTTATACAGTAATTAGTGCATTTTTATAGCACTGGTCGCTGTATAAATGTGAATGGCGCCAAAAATGTGTCAAAAGTGTCCGATGTGTCCGTCGCAATATCGCAGTCCCAATAAAAATCGCAGATCGCCGCCATTACTAGTAAAAAAAAAATATAAAAAAAAAAAATCATAATTATGTCCCCTATTTTGTAGGTGCTATAACTTTTGCGCAAAGCAGTCACTTATTGTGATTTTTTTTTTTTTTTTTTTTTACAAAAATACGTAGAAGAATACGTATCGGCCTTAACTGAGAAAAAAAATATAAAAAAAAAAAAAAAATGGGATATTTATTATAGCAACAAGTAAAAAATATATATATATTTTTAAATTGTCGCTCTTTTTTTCATTATAACGCAAAAAATAAAAACCGCACGGGCGATCAAATACCACCAAAAGAAAGCTCTATTTGTGGGGAAAAAAGGGACGCCAATTTTGTTTGGGTGCCACGTCGCACGACCGCGCAATTGTCAGTTAAAGCGACGCAGTGCCGGAAGCTGAAATTTCGCCTGGGCACGAAGGGGGTTTATGTGCCCAGTAAGCAAGTGGTTAAACTCTTTAGGTCCAAGATTGGCCTGACATCGCCGTTGGGCTTTGGTATGACAAAGAGATTGGAATAGAAACCTAGCCCCTGCTCTTGGGCTGGTACCTCTATTATCACGCCCTGGCAAAGCAGGTGATCCAAAGCTGCCAGCATCGAGGCCTTCTTTGCTGGATCTTTTGGTAGCCTTGACTCTTGAAAATGAGATGGAGGAAACTTTAGAAACTCCAGTCTGTAGCCTGTGGTTACAGACGCCCGGACCCATTTGTCGGGGATCTTGGCTTCCCAAACTTCTGAGAAGAAACGAAGCCTTCCCCCCACCCGCGAGAGTGGGGGCGCCCCTTCATAAGGCAGACTTAGGGGCTGACTTTGTCGGCTTGCGATACCATGGTCTCTTACCCCCAGGGGCCCGTCCCTGCGATCTATTGTTAAAGTTTGATCGCGCAGGCGGCCGTCGATACTGCCTGGAATTTGAGGGCCCTGAGACAGGAGAGAGCTGCCTTTTAAATGTAGGACCCCGGAATCTCTTTTTGACTGGTAAAAGGGTACTTTTGCCACTTGAAATAGTCTGAATGTATTTATCCAGATCCTCTCCGAAGAGTCGTCCTCCATGGAAGGGAAACCCTGCCAGAAGCTTTTTGCATGGGGGCTCCGCCGCCCAGTTCTTCAACCATAAGAGCCTTCTCATGTGTACCAAAAATAGAGATAAACGAGAGGCCTGCTGGATGGAATCCTTTATAGCATCTACCGCAAAACACAGAGCTCTGGGCATGTCAGAAAACTCTTCTGCCTGTTGGGTAGGCATGTCTTTTAGCATTTGTTTTGTCTGGTCCTTTAACGCCTGACAAACTCCAATTGCAGCCACAGCTGGCTGTACCACTGCTCCTGCCGTAGCAAAGGATGCCTTTAAAAGTGTCTCTAACCGTTTATCAACCGGATCTTTAAACATATGTATGTTTTCCACCGGGCAAGTTAGTGATTTATTCACACAGGAGATGGCTGCATCCACCACTGGGAGCTTCCACCTCTTCAAGAATTTTTCCTCCATAGGGTAAATGACCGAAAATCTCTTCGGCGGCAGAAAAATCCTGTCCGGTCGTACCCAATCCTGAAAGATCAATTCCTCCAAGAGAGGATGGACCGGAAAAACCGTGTTGCTCAAAGGAGCTTTCAAAGAGCCCAGAGAGGATACCGCAGGAACCTGAGGCTCTGGCAATGGTAAATTAAATGCCGAGCGGACCATGTCCGTCAAAGACTGTACCCACAGTCTCTCTGTCTGGGAGTCTGAAAATGGTTCCTCAGAGGTAGATCCCTCAATCCCTGAACCCTCTTGGTTCCGGTCTAGTTGATCCTCCTGCGATTCCAATTCCTCCTGAGAGAGAATTTCAGCATCTGAGGATACACCTTTTGGCGATGGGGATCTAGCCCGTTTCTTGCCAGGAATAGATCTAGCGATCATCGCTGCTAATCTTTCTTCTAGCCCCCCTAGGGAGACGGCTAGCATCTCCTCTGTGATAAACACAGGGCTGGGCTGATCTGGGCCAGCCTCAGCACCAGACCCCCCCCAATGGCTCATCCAAGGCGACCTTCATGGGAATAAGCTGCGGGGAAAGTATCGGCATATCATCAGAATCAGAGGGGGAACCCCTTTGTTTTTTGGTCTTTTTTGTACCTTTTGATCCCGAACCTTTGGAAGCCATAATACAAAATCGAGGGACTCCGCCTACAACAACAGACTGTAGTGGCCAGGAGTACAAAACTAGGGTTTAGGGGACAATAGATCACTAATGCCCAAAACCGATGGGGCCCTGTATGTTTTTGTTTTTTTGTTATAATATATAACTTTTTTTTTTTTTTTATACTATATAACTTTTTTTTTTTTTTTTTTTTTTAAACATACAGCGTCGCCCCCAAATTTAGTTTGCCAGCCTCCAACCTGTTGCCAAAGGGGATTTTTTGGCTTAACACAAAAGCATTGGAACAAAGTCCAGCATGTACTACCCCTCTTCCGCCACCGGGAGTCACTGTTCTGCCGCTCTGCGTCCTCTCCCTTCCAGATCAGCCTCAGACTGAGCAATGACCATAGCCTGCTGTTATAACAGCAAATAAGGCGCGCCCCTGATGACGCTGCAGGCACACCCCCCCCCCGCCCTCCCCTCCGAACGGCACGAAAAACGTCTATAAGACGTGCGCGCGCTCGTATGCCGGAAAAGGAAGCACATGGAGGAGCCGCGCTGCTGGAGACCCAGGACTGCAGCTTCAGGCGGCAGAATCAAAACCCCCGGCCAGGTAGGACTCTCCAAAAGGCCCCATAGGGATCCTTACTAGCCCTGGGAAGAAAGCAGCAGGTAGCTAGCAAACTCAACGTTTCTTAGACAGGGGGACCCAGTGATGGGGGAATGAGATCATCCTGTCTTCTCAGACATAGTGAACAAGGCTGCCAATGCAGAGCATACTTAGGCTACCCCCCTTTAAGGTCTCCCTGGAGAGCCTGCTGTCGAACCAAGTCCCGCAGGCTCCCCTCTTACCTGCTCCATGCTGCAGGACGTTGCCTAGCAAAACGGTCCAATCTTCTCCCATCTCCGTGGGTAGCGTAGTAGACCTTCAGGCCCTGAGGTCCTGGAAGGTACCCACTGTCCTGGACCTATATAGCACCCTGGCAAACAGGAACTTATGGTCTTTACGAACTCCAAGTCCTGGGCCCAGGGTCCAGCCCTCCAAAGAGGAGCATTATAGGCAAAACCCCACGGTTTGGGGCCCGGGTACTGTCCACATTTGGCACTGAGGCTCCTTGGACAGATCCGGTTAGCCCGCCCTTAATCCCAAGGATGTGGAGCAAAGCTATTCCGTGACCAACACCTAAGACACTGGCGAAAAAACTGAGGGACTCCCTCTAGGGGAGGGGGTTATATAGGGAGGGGACTTCCTGTTTGAGATTGCCAGTGTCCACACCTGAAGGTACTCCATATAACCCATATAGTAATGAATATGCCGCTCTGTGTCCCGTGATGTACGA
This sequence comes from Rana kukunoris, assembly GCA_029574335.1. NCBI lineage: Eukaryota > Metazoa > Chordata > Amphibia > Anura > Ranidae > Rana > Rana kukunoris. Next base: position 481,873,566 of record CM056051.1, read on the forward strand.
GAAAGAAATTTAAATCCGACTTTGCTGTAACTTCCCTTCTTTTACTTCCATTTTTCAGTTTTTCTAGTGAACAATGAGCACATGATAACATTATCCAAGATGGGTTCTAGATTATCAAGTAATGTTATCATGTGCTCATAATTCACTAGAAAAACTGAAAAAAAGGAAGTAAAAGAGGGAAGTTACAGCAGGAGGTCTAGGGCTAGAATAATTGCTCTCGCTCCGATTGCGGCGATACCTCACTTGTGCGCTTTGAACACAGTTTTCATATGCGGGTGCTACTCATGTATGCGATTGCTTCTGCGCTCAAGCTCGTTGGGACGGGATGCTTTAAAAACATTTTTTTTTTAATGTTTTCTTATTTATTTTAATTGATTTTATTTTTACACTGTTTAAAAAAAATGGGTCACTTTTATTTCTATTGAAAGGAATGTAAACATCCCTTGTAATAGAAAAAGCATGACAGGTCCTCTCAAATATGAGATCTGGGGTCAAAAAGACCTTAGACTAAAATGCAATAATAATAAAAATAAAAATTGTAATTTGAAAAAATGACAAGAAGCATGGGCGGAAGTGGAGCCTTCGTGCCCTCACTCATACCCACACCAAGCAGAGAGAAGGACTGATCGCCTCTCCCGCCGCCGATAATGGTGATCTCGCAGCCAAACCGCTGTTATCGTTTACAGGACCGGCCATGGTAAAGATGAATATCTTGTGGCAGCAGTCCTTAAGTGGTTAAAAGAAAAAAAAAATCTACCCCCCCCCCCCCCCCAAAAAAAAAGTAGGAAAGCCTTTCTCAAACAGAGGTGTCCTCCTGCCTACATTGACCACAAATCTAAGGAGTCACCTTCTTTTACTGTCCCAATTCATCTCCTGACAAGTACAGAGCCTTGAGGGTATTCTGCACATGCCCAGTTAGGTGTGTATTGTTTTTTTTCTTCTTTTTTTCTTTTTTGGGAGGGTACATGTGATCGGCACAGGCCAAATCTGCACTTTCCAGACAGAGGGTCAGGGGTCCTGCAGCCTCATAGGACAGTCAGAGTAGAATGAACACTCCTCCTACAACAGACACTGATAGAAGTCACAAGACTGCTATATGCTGCTGCTGAGAAAGGGAATTTAGCACTTTAACTTTAATGCATTTCCATGTTCTGTGTACTGTGGGAGACCAGATATAGTGAATGCAGGGTCCTGGGATAGGTAACACTTTAAGCAACATAACCAAATACCTAAACTGCAGCAGTCCGGCGCAAATATGTTAAGTTGATCTTACAGAAATATATAGTGACAAATGACATGTCATGTAGCGCAGAGGTTCAAAACGTTCAAATAACACGATTCCACAGTTCCATATAGTGACAAAAGGCACACAGCAAACAGAGATACCATTGCGAAGATAACATTTATTACAACACTGGGCTTTCATTAGTAAGCACGCATACGGCATACCTCTTTTTGAAGCGGACTTGCCAATCTTGTTCCATTTTCTGCATATGTATATACCGTGAAATCTTTGGCCAACAAATCACTGTTAGAACAGGAACAAAAAATGTAAATGATCATCTCAGTATGACAGGTTAAATCTCCAATTCAACATGCAATGTATACATTGCTCCTGTGTAGTCCTGAAACTACACGTTTCACATTATAATGTAGTGGTTAGGTCTTTTAGAGTTGTGTAGGGTTTGCAATACTTCACAAATCTGTTAACGCAGCATTGCTGGTTCACATAGATGTTTACTGAACCAGAGGAATCTAGTAGCTCCAGTGTCATCATCATCATCAGCATACCTGCCCTGAAAAATGCCATAGGGCCATCACTGGGCTGCACATATATGTGAAGTGGCTGCAGAAGATCAGCAGCAATGGGATGCTACAAGGATAGGACAAACAAATAAAAGGATGGAAAGGTACTTATTAACCCCTTCCCACCCAGTTAAGGCATGACTTTAATTGGTGAAAAAAGGGCTGTGCTTAGTAGACAAACAGTAAATAATGTTCATAAAGTAAAAAGTCCAAACCAAGTGCCCAGACCTGAACCTAGTAGCTCTCTCCCACCTTATGTCAGTATGCCCCATGTTGGCATGGTGTCCACGCAACGATGTATCCTGGCCTAGGCCAACAAGGCCCATGCCTAGGGCAGCACATTGCAGAGGGGCAGCACGGAAAGTCCCCGCCAGCTTGCTCTACAGTGTTAGTGTAGTGCCAGTCTTATGGGGTGGACTGAGCTGAGCGGCAAATTAGTCTACCGTCCGCACTGCTTCCGGTATGTGGACGGCCAGCATTCCACAACTGTGTGTGTGGGGGGCGCTGCTTCCAATTTCGACTGTCCTTTCATCCTTGACCACAAACCTTCCTCACTGTGATATATATTTTTTATGCTGCACCATCGGCAAAGTTATATCTTCTCCAAAAAATTATCAGAAATGTGTGCTTAAATTAGAACTATAGGCAACATTTTTTTTTTCATTTTGGATAGAGTATAGGGAGGGTTATAGCCCCTATCAGTTTATTTTTTACCATCCCAGTCCCAATGCAGAGATTTCCCTTTACTTCCTGTCCCATAGTCAAACAGGAAGTGAAAGGAAATCTATGCAAATTAGGGGAATACATTGCCCCCCAGGCCCTCCGAACTAGTGTCCCCACTCAAAAATTTCAGGGTGGGTCTTAAACATAAAGGGGTGTGGCCTTGACAGTAAGGGGTGGGTCATATTTAAATTAGGGGGGTGCACAAGTTTTGTCAGGCCTAGGGCACCACAAAACCTAAATACACGACTGTATCCACCGCAGCATTTGCAGTGACAGAACACTGTAGGACTGACCGTAAGAGGGATTAGTTTGACGCAATTGGCCAGCGTAAAGCGGAGGTTCACACAAAAAGTGAACCTTCGCTTTTTGGATCCCTCCCCCCCTCCGATATCACATTTGACACCTTTCAGGGGGAAGGGGGGTACAGATACCTGTCTGAGACAGGTATTTGCACCACTTCCAGATTCGGATCCCTGCGGGGAATCCAGAATGGCACGTCACCCCCCCGCTGTCTTCTGGGAAACACTGTTCCCAGGAGAGAGCAGGGACCAGTGACGGCGCGCCACAATCCTCGCACATGGGTAGTAGGGGGATCAGGCAGTGAAGCCACAAGGCTTCAATTCCGAAACGATTGCTTAGCCTCCGCTGGTGACATCGCGGGCGCACTGGACAGGTAAGTGTCCATTTTTTAAAAGTCAGCAGCTGCCGTATTTGTAGCTGCTGGCTTTTAAAAAAAAAAGTTTGGTCGAACGTCCGCTTTGGAGTGGTGAAGGAGCGGTGTGTATACACCAATCCTGCCAATTGAAATATATATTTTTTTTTACAGGTTACCAATTTAGAGTTACAGAGAAGGTCTTGGGCTAGAATTGTGGCTCTTGCTCTAACGCACGTGGCGATACTTGTGATTTGAACGCCGTTTACATATGTAGGCGCGACTTGCGTCTGTGCGCAAGCATGCGAGGGCACTTTACTTTTTTTTTTCTATTACAAGGAATGTAAACATTCTGACAGGTCCTCTATAAGACCCCCCTATCTCTCCTCCAGGCTGGAAGGAGCGAGATAAAACAAAAAAAGAAAAAATTGGCATTTCCAGCCGGGTCCCAGGCTTTGTTTACAGCCTCCGAGGGTCATAGAGATGACTGGGGACCACCTGGTCACCAGAAATGTCTATGATCAACTTCCGACGGCAACTGATTCTTTCTCCAGCTCAGAGATCGTACGGGTGAGCACGGAGAAGCACCGGCTGAACTGCCGCTATGATTGTTCTTACGGTGCACAGTGTAGTCATCCACTAAGGGGTCATTCTTCTTTATTTCTCATAACACAGCTGACCACTATTCCCACTTCCCCCCCCAACCATAGGTCTGGTAACACCCCCATGTAGTTCAATTAGGTCACGGCTCGTTGTAGTGGAAGGACTCAGTCTCCCACATCTGGCCTGATGGCCTACTTTATTTCCTTTTATTGACAGACCAAAAAAAAATATATGAAAATATGAAAATACCCCCCTCGGCTTATACTCGAGTCACTTTACCTGACATTGACAGGCTGTGGGCGTCCATTCATTGTTTAAAAGCCGCTGTCTCCTCCTGGTCTCTTCAGTGTTCCGCCAATCACAGACGTCCTCTTGTCCGAGGATGAGAGAATGCCCGTAATAGGCGGAACTGTATCTGCTAAAAAAACGCCCATCACGGAAGGGACCAGGAAGAGACTGCGACTTTTAAACAATGAATGGACGCCCGCAGTCCAATTTCAGGTACACTGACTCGGGCACAGTGAGGATGGGGACAGGGAGGTTGCAATGGGCACAGTGAGGTTGGCACAGTAAGGTTGCAATGGGCACAGTGAGGTTGCCACAGTAAGGTTGCAATGGGCACAGTGAGGTTGGCACAGTAAGGTTGCAATGGGCACAGTGAGGTTGGCACAGTAAGGTTGCAATGGGCACACAGTGAGGTTGGCACAGTAAGGTTGCAATGGGCACAGTGAGGTTGGCACAGTAAGGTTGCAATGGGCACAGTGAGGTTGGCACAGTAAGGTTGCAATGGGCACAGTGAGGTTGGCACAGTAAGGTAGTGAGGTTGTAATGGGCACAGTGAGGTTGGGCACAGTGAGGCATGCAAATTGTCATTTTTGACCCTCTTTTCCACTTACAGTAGCTGCTGAATTCTCACCCTAGGCTTATACTCGAGTCAATAATTTTTCCCAGTTTTTTGTGGTAAAATTAGGTACCTCGGCTTATAGTCGGGTCGGCTTTTACTCAAGTATATACAGTACTTTATATTAGCTGGAGTTAGGCCTGAATGCTTTAGTGTGCCCAAGGCCACATCTGAGCGATTTTCTGCTTGCAGCTTTAAAACGTTCAACAAGCCAAATCCCATTAATTTCAATGGCCCCTGTTTACATCAAATCGTTTTGTTGCCTGAAGCCCAAAAAAATACATGAGCTTCTTTTTGGTAGATTACAAGAGTTTTTGGCCCCATAGACTTCAACAGAAAGCCTGACTTAAGCATTTTATGAGCGTTTTCTGCTCAAATAGCATCTCCACCTCTAATTTTCTCTCCCTCTCCTCCCCCTAGTGGATTCTATTGGCTAAACAAAAACACCTTAAGCTGTAAAACACTTCAAAAAAAGCTTGCAAAAAGCTTAAAATATGCCCGCAAAATGGCAGCTGCTGTCCAAAGGTGCTCCTTCATCCAGAGTGGAGGCACTCCAATACAGGAGGTGCGTTAATGACCAGATCACCAGGTGACAACAGAGGAAGTAAAAGCCTAAAACGAGAAAACAAAATGCAGCCACCACATCTAATGATTGGTAAGCTGCAATACAATACATTTTTGGTTTTAGGTTTAAAACCCAAATTTTATATTGCCTAGTTCTGAATTATTAAAAATGCACTGAAAAATCTCTGCAAGTCCCTGCATGCTAACCAAGAGAGATTCCAGAAAACGACACAAGGGCTTTGCGGGGTAAATCACGATGAGCTCCAATGAACGGGTGTTGGGCTGCTACCCTTGAAGTGAGAAGGTGCAATGCGCTGAGCGGGACTGGAATGTGAAAGCATTTCTGAAATGACGAGATGTATTTTACGGAGGATCACGTGCCATTTGTGGTACTATATAAAGCCTGTATAACAATTTTGTGATAAAATGTTATTCTTATTAAAAAAATAAAAAACACACACACACACACATTATATATATATATATATATATATATATATATATATATATATATATATATACATATACATATACATATACACATATATATACATACATATACACACACAGCTGTACGCCCCCCAAAAAATAACCGCACATGCATTCCAAGCACTAATTGCGCATTATGTCTACGTTTCTGAAATAATTTATCACAAAAAAAATCAATATTTTAAAATTGTTTTAGTCCTAACAATAATTAAAGTAGTTGTAAACCCCACTTTTTGACTTTTACCTACAGGTAAACCTATAATAAGGCTTACCTGTAGGTATAAAGAATATCCCCTAAACCTTTACGGTTTAGTTGATATTCCCCTCGCAATGCGCCGCTGATTGCAAGCAGCGCATGCACAGGGGGGATCCTCGGCTGAAGGGTCCGCCGCCGCCGACCCTTGCCGGAATGAAACCTCCCGCACGCATGCGCGGGAGTGACGTCATTGCCGCTCCAGCCAATCACAGCGCTGGAGTGGCGATACCCGGAAGACATGCCAACGTGGACCAGGTAAGTTCACTTCTTCTAGTTCCGAGGTAAGAAATTCATAATGAGCTAATATGCGGTGCATACTAGCTCATTATGGCTTTTGCCTTGCAGGTGTAAAAAAAAAATTGTATATGCGGGTTTACAACCGCTTTAAGAAAGCCTATGGCACTCAGTATCATGCATAACACAATTAGTAACACCAGCAAAGCATAAAAGTATCCCTGAAAATCATTTTAAATGTTGCCATTTGGTCTAAGCGGCATTGCCGACCCATAACATAATAATGATGAAGAGGTTAGTTGTAGAGAGAAGGGAATGAATGGTTACAAGTAGGACTCCTCCTTACTCCCTCCCTCCCTCCCTACACATCATGATAGACGGTTTCCTAGTACCTTCTCCTTACAAAGGGAAGTTTCACCTGATAAACAAGGGTGCAGCATGCTGGAATCACACAATTCAATTACACAATACTGACAAGTTGGGACTTAGCCGTCTCATATATCCTTACATCCACTGATAATGATCAGGAAACATGGAGTGCACTCTGTGATTGGATGCGGAATACAATATGCTGTGTGTATGTGCAGCTATATAGATGGAGATATATATATATATATATATATATATATATATATACATACATACACACACACACATACATACACACATATATACACACACACACCACACACACATATACACATACTATATGACCAAAAGTATTGGGACACCTGCCTTTGCGTGCACATAAACTTTAATGGCATCCCAGTCTTAGTCCGTAGGGTTCAATATAGCATTGGCCCACCCTTTACAGCTATAACAGCTTCAACTCTTCTGGTAAGGCTGTCCACAAAGTTTAGGAGTGTGTCTATGGGAATGTTTGAGTATTCTTCCAAAAGCGCATTTGTGAGGTCAGGCACCGATTTTGGTCAAGGCGGGCTGGCTTGCAGTCTCCACTCTAATTCATCCTAAATGTGTTCTATTGGGTTAAGTTCAGGACACTGTGCAGCCAGTCATGTTCCTCCACCCCAAACTTGTTCATTCATGTCTTTATAAACCAGGCTTTGTGCACTGGTGCTCAGTCATATTAGAACAGGAAGGGGCCAAACTGTTCCCACAAAGTTTGGAGCTTGAAATTGTCCAAAGTGTCTTGGTATCCTGATGCCTTAAAGCGGGGGTTCACCCAAAAATCAACTTTCTGACATTAGATCCAGCATACTGCTAACATCTGCAGTATGCTGTTTTGTTTTTTTTTACTAAGGGTCCTTTCACACGGAGCGGACCGTTTTTGATCTGCCCCGTGTGTGTCCGTCGGCTCAGCGGGGATCATCCGAAATCCGACAGTCCCTCCGCTCTCCCCTATGGGGAATTGAATGAATACGGACCGTGTGTCCGTATTCATCCGATCCTTCAGACGGAAGAAAAATAGGGTTTTCTTCTGTCCGAAAAAACGGATCTTTGCGGGCGCGGATCTTTGCGGACGTTAGCGGATGCATCATCCGCTAACGGACGTGATAGCATAGGTATCGGACTTGTAAAAAACATCGTACGTGTGAAAGGACCCTTATGGTTTTATGAGCCGTTGTTATCCGGCTCCGATCGGGGATTGCTTCCGGGTATAGGCGTTCCTAAGCCAAGAGGAGTTGATTGACGGGCTGCTAAAGCGCGTCACGCCTTCCGAAAATACCCGAAGTAACACTCGGGTGTTTACGGCGCCTGCGCAGTCAGCTCTACAAGGCAGGCGCCGTATAGTGCCGTAAACACGCAAGTGTCACTTCGGGTATTTTCGGAAGGCGTGACGCGCCTTAGGAGCCCGTCAATCAACTCCTCTTGGCTTAGGAATGCCCATTCCCCGCAGGATTCCCCGCTCGGAGCCGGATAACAATGGCTCATAAAACAATAAGTACAAAAAAAAAAAAACAGCATACTGCAGATGTTAGCAGAATGCTGGATCTAATGTCAGAAAGTTGATTTTTGGGTGAACCTCCGCTTTAAGAGTTCCCTTCAACCCCTGAAAAACAACCCCACACTATAATCCCCCTTCCATCAAATAATTTGGTACAGCTCAATATTGAACCCTACGAACTAGGAATGGGATACCATTAAAGTTCATCTGTATAAAGGCTGGTGTTCCAATAATTTTGGTAATATAAAAAAGGTAATTTTTTCCCCCCTGAATCCCAAAAAAAGTACCTGTTTTGCTCGAGGTGCAATATGTGCTCCTGGCCTTCAGCCTTAATAACATAGGACAAACCCTGCAAAATATTAAACAGAAGTGATCAAAATAATCCATATTCAATATACCAATGTAAGTTCATCAACTAAATTAGATCATATAAAAGTATCTCCAATACTTTGTGAGTAATAACCAATATCTATAATCCTGTGTTCTATGTGGTTTCAGCAATCATCAAAAATCAAAAATAAAAATCCATCAACCAAACAATAAAAAAGCAAAAGTCCATTAATCATGAATGTAATAATCCCACAAAACAAAATGCTGTAAATAATGCCACTTTCTGAAATAGAAGTGTTAATAGTTTATTTTTTATCAATTAACAAAATGGAAAGTAAATGAACAGAAGAGAAATCCAAATCAGATCAATATTTGGTGTGACCACCCATAGCCTTCAAAATACTGGAGATAGCGCAGCATGTCTTTCCTTTATATACAGCATTTTCAAGTGATTTACTTTTTTACTTTATACTTGCAGCTTTAATGGCTATTTTTTTTATCAGTTTTGGATAGAGCAAAGAGAGATTAGAACCCCTGTCAGTTTTTACTGTTGTCAGCCAATGGCAGAGAACGCTGATCGGAGTGTTCTGGCAGGAGGGGCTGTGCTGTCCCCATGTCAGAACACAACATCTCAGCAGGGGAGATTGCTGGACTAACCTTGCATTATTAGTACAGCGCATCCCAACCAAAGCTGTTTTTTTTTTTTTAGGGCAACCCACAGGAAAAAAAATAAAAAAATAAATAAATACACAGTAGTAAGTACCTGGCTTTGCCCTATCCAAAATGAAAGGAAAGGTTTTGCCTATAGTCCTACCTTAATTATTCACAACGTTGTGGGCGGATAATCACGTATACAACTAAACTACATCACCTGCACAAACCGCAATCATAAGTTACAATAAATAAACACAATGCAAACGAAATATTGAAGCAGGAATTCCCCCACCCACAAATTTTCCACAGTCAGCCCTTCCCAAATAGAAGTATAACTGCAGCCAAAACTATTTTGTATTTTTCAAAATGAATTGTGTCACATAGACTAAGATCACCTTCTGGAGCATGTTGCACTTCTATTTAGCGTGTAACATGCTCCAGACCTGCGTAAAGTGGGAGTAATCTCTGACTTGTAACTATAGGCAAGCTTATAATAAGGCTTATCTACAGGTAATGTAAATAATCTCCTAAACGTGTGCCATTTAGAGGATATTTACTTTACAGGCAGCCAATGATGTCATCGGCACATGCGCTCTGAAGGAACGGCTGCCAGGGCCTTTCCTTCAGAGTCCTGTGCCATAAACGGCAGCTCCCCCATCACAGCTCCGGCCAATCACACAGCTGGGGTCCACGGACGGAAGACAGGTGAAGATGGAAGTGGCGTCCAGCGGTTGCTGGAATGCTTCATTTTCAGGTAAGTTTCACATATTGTGCTAGTATGCGATGCATACTAGCACATCATGTCTTTACCTTTCAGGTCAAAAATAAATAAATCACCCAGCAGTTTATAACCGCTTTAAAGCAGAGTTTTAGGCTTTTTTTTTGTTTATTAAAAGTCAGCAGCTACAAGTGTAAAAATAAACAGACACTTACCTGTTTCAGAGTCCAGCGAAGCGGCCCCCTGGAGTGTCACTCCTCTCCCCCTCTTCTCAGCCGATGCCGTCATAGCCACTGTGGGCACCTGGCTGTGACAGCTTTCAGATTCATGGCCAGGCACGCACTGCGCATGCGCGAGTAATGCCATGCACTCGCAATCCCACGTGTCCCAGAAGATTGCAGAGAGGAAGGGGATGCCTAGGGGGAGAGAGAGGAGTCGCCTAGGCGGCACGTAGGCGGAATGAGGAAGTAGGACAGGATGTCCCACTCAAAATGAATCCCCCACTCCCCCCCCCCCCCCCCCAAAAAAAAAAATTACATGGCATTTGGCATGTAGGGGGGCGAGAAGTGCTTAAATCAGAAGTTCCACTTTTGGGTGGAACTCCGCTTTAATGGTTTAAGCATCCTGATAAAAAAAAGAAAGCAGAGGAACAGAGATGAGCTCATCACTGTGTTTACTTCTCCTTTCATTGTCCATTAACTGGCTGGGGGTGGGTTCAGGACAACCTGGGCTCAAAGGAAGTGGGTTAAATGATGCAGGCCATTACACTGCGCACATCTAGTGGCAAAAGTACTATGCAGGAATTCTCTGAATTGGGAGGTGTTGCAGCAAAAGCTGGTTTTATTATTATAGGTTTTAATTGGGCTATTCATTTTTTTCTAGATTTTTTTTGGCTGGAGTCCGGTTTTAAAGCATCGGTTACCCAGACAAGCCAATCAGACTGCAGCAACTTCATTAAGACTGCAAAGGTAAAGCGGCACCTGAATTGTAGATGATGGGCCAGATTCAGTAAGAACTTACGCGGCTTATCTCTAGATAAGCCGCGTAACTTCTTAAATGGGCCGGTGTATCTTTTTTCTGTATTCAGGAAAAAGCATAAATGAAATTGTAATTGCCGTCGTATCTGAGTTGCATATTTACGCTGGCCGCTAGGTGGCGCTTCCGTCGATTTTCGCGTTGAATATGTAAATTAGCTACATACGCCGATTCACAAACGTACGCCCGGCCATCGCAGTAACATACGCCGTATACGTAAGGCCTTTTTCAGGCGTAAAGATAAACCACCAAAAACATGGCGCAGCCAATGTTAAGTATGGACGTCGGGACCGCGTCAAATTTTATACATTTTACGTAAGCCGATTCAGAATGGGGCTGGGCGTAAGTTACGTTTACGTCGTTTTCATTGACTTTTTGCAACGTAATTTGGAGAATGCGCACTGGGATACGTCCACGGCCGGCGCATGTGCAGTTTGTACGGCGCGTCATTTACGTGGGGTCACCGTTCATTTCAATACAATACGCCCCCTACATGCCTAATTTGAATTACAAGCACCAACGCCGGCCAATTTACTCTACGCCGCGGCAACATACAGAGCAAGTGCTTTGTGAATACAGCACTTGCCTGTAAAAGTTGCGGCTGCGTAATGTAAAAAGGATGCGTTACGCCCGCACAAAGATACGCGCCCCTACGTGAATCTGGCCCGATGTCTCTTTACTTATGTCCTGTTGTAGAAGCAAGGCGTATAAGGTGGAATTACCATTGAATTAACAAACAGATTTACCTCTTTGAGAGAACCAGATGCATCTCTTCTTAGCCGCGTTATTTTCTGGGGTATTATAATTTCATAGGAAGACAAAAACGATGTTGGATCCACAGCTGTCAAAAGGAAAATAAACATTTATTATATAGTGCTTAGATGGAAAAATGGAAAAGGAAATACTATACTTTTTCTGTAGTTAAAATATTTACACATATCCACTTCCAGTCCAGGACTTCTCTGGCACTTTATGTTTACATGTAACAATCAGTATTTTTTGCTAGAAAATTACTTCGAACCCCCAAACATTATATATATACAAAGGTCCGAGAAAATAAATTGGTGGGTTTTAAAAAAAAAAAAATGGTCACTCTGTATTTGCACAGTGGTTTTTCAAACGCAATTTTTTTGGTAATACACAATACATAACCCAGTTTTTTTGGCAAAATATAAAAGAGGATGTTATACAGCGTAAATAGATACCAAACATGTCACGCTTTAAAATAGTGCACACCCTGTGAAACAGCGAGAAACAACGTAAATGTAAAAAAAAAAAAAAAAAACGCTTTAAAAGCCATTACAGGTACAAAGATATTTACCATGTATACACTGTTTCACTCTTAGTAAAAAACTACAATAAGAAAAAAATAAAGCCTTTACAGGTTACCACTTTAGATCAACAGAGGAGCTCTGGGGGGTGAAGTGGCTCAATGGGTGGGAGGGTGGCAATGTTAGCGAGAGAACTTAGAGGAGGTATTTTCTCTCCAACGGGCGAAGTGTGATGTCAAAGCGGCAACGCTGGGGAAATGCACTATGCGCTCTTGGTAATACACAGCGGGTTCAAGGGAGCTTGCAAAGGGCGGAGTCCCGGGATAGGAGTGAAAGGGTTGAATTCCCATTGCCAGCTGAATTAGGGGCTAGTCGAGTCTCCGAGTCCTACGGCTATGGCGTGTCACGCCCTCCGAAAAACGCTGAAATAGGACTCGGAGAAATACGGCGCCTGCGCAGTCAGCTCCTAGGTCTGTGCGCAGGCGCCGCTTTTTCGTCGAGATTACCCGAGTCCTTTTCGGGTACTTTCGTAAGATGTGACGCGCTATACTGGCGCCGTCCACCACGGGGTAAAAAAAAAATAAAAATTCAGCATAATACAGGAAGTACATGGATTAAAAAAAAAAAAAAAACAGCATACTGGCGCTGACGCCAGTATGCTGGATCACATGGGAGGGCTTATATTTAGGGTGAACCTCCGCTTTAAGGTGTCAGCATACCAAGATATTTTGGACAATTTTATGCTCTCGACTTTGTGGGAACCGTTTGGGGATGTCCCCTTCCTGTTCCAACATGACTGCACACCAGTGCACAAAGCAAGGTCCATAAAGACATGGATAAGTGAGTTTGGGGTGGAGGAACTTGACTGGCCTGTACAGAGTCCTAACCTCAACCCGATAGAACAACTTTAGGATGAATTAGCGTGGAGACTGCGATCCAGGCCTTCTTGTCCAACATGAATGCCTGACCTCACAAATGCGCTTCTGGAAGAATGGTCAAACATTCCCAGACACACTCCTAAACCTTGTGGACAGCCTTCCCAGAAGAGTTGAAGCTGTTATAGATGCAAAAGGTGGCCTAACTTAATATTGAATCCTACGAACTTAGCCTTGGATGTGTCATGAGTACCACCTACACTGTCCCCTTCCACCAAATGCTTATAGAATACTCTTACAATTCAGATATTATGTTTCCTAACAGATTTTAAAAATCACAACAATGCCTGATGAATTCTGTCCTCACTACAATGTGGTCAGCAGCACCTAAAATAGACTGTCCTTCTCCCCCTCCCTGGGTGGTTCAGTCACATGGGTGTCATTGTGCTGACAGCTGCAATGATGCCGGGAAGCCGCTCACAGCACTTTCTGCTCTGCTGTCTGTAGTAGTATGACACCAGAGTCACAAGTTTAAGAGGAAGTGTTCAGGATGTGAGTAGTGGGGTCACACATTGTGTCTAGCATTTCGAAAGTCGCCCACAGAATCGAGTAGGCAGCCATCTGTAAAAGGCACAATGTGACTGTCTTCAGGGCAAGCCAATGGAGGGGCGGCATTGAGGTAAAAAAGAATCTTGGAAAGAATAGCGATCAGCACAATTACTGTGTGAAATCACCACACTGAATGTAATATCACATTGGGGCTTGTCAGATATAAAGTAAAAAAAGTAAACAGCTGGGTGTTTTTTTTGTTTGTTTTTTCCTAACCTGAAAGGAAAAGCCATAATGTGCTAGTATGCATTGCATACTAGCACATTATGTTAAACTTACCTGAAATTAAAGGGGTGTTCCAGCCAAATGTTATGTTTATTAAAAGTCAGCAGCTACAAAAAGTGTAGCTGCTGGCTTTTAATAAACATTCACTTACCTTCTCCAGCATTCCAGCAACGCGCCGGCCGGGGATCTGCTCCTCTCCCCCCCCTCCCAGGCCGGCATCTTCATTCTAACTGTGGGCACCCAGCCGTGACAGCCTTCGGCTTCACGGCCGGGCACCCACTGCGCATGCGCGCGTGGCCCACCGCTGATTGGACAGGCGATCATCTAGGACCTGTCAGTGTCCTTGGTGATCGCCTAGGGGAGGGGCTGCAATAAGGCGATTAAGCTTAATCGCCTTACCAGCCCCTCGACAGAAGGAGGAAGTGGGACAGGAAGTCCCACTCCTCCTGAAGCCCCCACTCCCCCCCCAAAAAAATGACATGCCAAATGTGGCATGTAAGGGGGTGAGGAGTGGATTAAGCGGAAGTTCCATTTTTGGGTAGAACTCCGCTTTAAAGCCTTTCAGCACTGAACTGTCACCACTGCAGGCGCTTCCATCTTCACCTGTATTCCTACCAGGCTGTGTGGCTGACTGGAGCCACAAGGATGCACACCGCAGACAGTGCTCCAGTGAGTGCAGGGAAGGAAAGCAGAGAGCTGGTGACTTAGGGTCCTTACACACGGAGCGGTTTGTTTTTTGGTCCGCTCCGTGTGTCCGTCAGCTAAGCGGGGGGTCTCTCCCCTATGGGGAGTCGGATGGAAACGGACCGTCTGTCTGTTTGCATCCGATCCGTTTGCCCGGATGGAAGAAAAATAGGACATTCTTCCGTCCGCAAAAACGGATGCGGATCGAGCGGACGTTAGCGGATGCATCATCCGCTAACGGATCCGCTCCCATAGGGACCCATTACAAGTCCGTAAACGGACTTGTAATGAGCGGACCGTTCGTCCGCTAGTGTGAAAGGGCCCTAAGGATGAGCTCAGGTCTTTACAACTGCAAGTGCCCGCGCCTGCCAGGAAGTCGACACTCCGCAGAGCTAATCACAGGCAGTGAGGCGTTTAACGATCCGCAGCTGCACAGATCGGGAAATGTCTCCCTACCTGTGATTAGCGCTGCGGAGTGTCAGGTTCCTGGCGGGCGTGGGCGCGCTCAGTTGCAAACACACCTGAGCTCATCCTTACTGTTGACTGGCAGTGTTTGATCGCTCGGTTCTCAGTCTTAGGCCACATACACACGATCGGTCAAAACCAATGAAAACGGACTGAAGGTCCGTTTCATCGGTCCAAACCGATTGTGTGTGGGCCCCATCGGTCAGTTACCTTCGGTCAAAAAAAAAAACAGAATTTGCTTTAAAATTTAACTGACTGGAGTTGTAGCCCTCCCTTACTCTATCAAAATGGAAAAAAAAAATGATTTCCTATAGTTCTACTATAAAATCGATGCATTCAGTTCCGCTTTAGTATGATCACAGTTAGGATGCTATGAACATAAATGGAAACGTTCCGGCAGTATATAAACCTTCTCTTTAGACACAGCAGTTTTCATTATTGGGATACTTGAGTGCCTGGCACTGGTCACCTGCTCCTGAACTTTGCTCCCTCTACGTCCATCTTGGCAAGGTTGCCATAAACACTAAATTTCCCCCCTCATGAGACTTTCTGTACTTAGAAGCTTACACCAGCTGCCAACCTGGATTAGTCCAGAATTGCTCCGCTAAGAAAACCTCAAACCACACGCCCACGTGACTCAGGAAATCCATGGGGCTCATACAAATCAGTCTTTCATACTCTGCTGAGGTAGAGATGTTTATACAAGTCAGTGTGCAGACAGGTCAGGCAGGTGAAAGCCAACTCTGAGTGGACTCTGGAGGGAAAATAAAACCTGAGGACACAATACTGCTATGTCCCTCACTGGCACCACCAGCAAAAACTGAGGCGAAATACAGCCAAGTTTACCAGTCACTTTTTCCCTTCATATGTCACCTAAGCTACCTATGTCGGGAAATATCGGTGGCTGACACTTCTTGTCCTGGGACCTTGTAACAACTAGTAGAGTTTAGTACTGTGTGACTGGAAATACACTATATTGTCAAAAGTATTGGGACACCTGCCTTTACAAGAACATTAATGGCATCCCAGTCTCAGTCAGTAGGATTCAATATTGCGTTGGTCCATCTTTGCATCTATAACAACTTCAATTCTTCTGGGAAGGCCGTCCACAAGGTTTAGGAGTGTGTCTATGGGACTGTTTGACCATTCTTCCAGAAGCTCTTTTGTGAGGTCAGGCACTGATGTAGACGAGAAGGCCTGGCTCATAGTCTCCGCTCTAAGACCCCTTTCACACTGAGGAGTTTTCCAGGCTGGTACAGCGCTAAAAATAGTGCTGCTATACCGCCTGAAAAACTCCTTCACTGCATACTCAATGTGAAAGCCGGAGGGCTTTCACACTGAGGCGATGCGCTGGCAGGAGAGATGTCAGCAGCATCTTTGGAGCGTGTATACTGCTCCTTCACCGCTTCTTCCCATTGAAAACAATTGGAAACCGTGGCAATACCGCCCGCAATGTGTCTCTATAGAGGCGCATTGCGGGCGGTATTAACCCTTTATCGGCCGCTAGCTGGAGTTAATACAGCACCGCTAGTGGCCAAATCCCGCGGCAAATCCGGCAGTAAAGCGCCGCTATTTTTAGCGACGCAATACCGCCACCGCGGCTCCCGCCCCAGTCTGAAAGGGGCCTTATTTATCCCAAAGATGTTCTATCGGTATGAGGTCAGGACAGCAAGTTCCTCCACCCCAAAATTCCTCACCCATGTCTTTATGGACCTTTTAACTCCTATAATCTTTATTCAAAAAAAATGTTTTTACATACATCTTCTCACGTCCACGTTTAACCCAATGAATCAACATTTAACATACTTTATGTACCTTGAAGCCGTTATAGCTGCCAAGGGTGGGCCAACTCAATATTGAACCCTACAGACTTATGCCGTGTACACAAGATCGGAATTTCCGACAACAAATGTTCGATGTGAGCTTGTTGTCGGAAAATCCGACCGTGTGTATGCTCCATCGGACATTTGCTGTCGGAATTTCCGACAACAAAATGTTTGAGCGCTGGTTCTCAATTCTTCCGACAACAAAAGTTCTCGTCGGAAATTCCGATCGCCTGTATGCAATTCCGAGGCACAAAAATCTTACGCATGCTCGGAATCAATTCAATGCATGCTCAGAATTATTAAACATTTTTCTCGGCTCGTCGTAGTGTTGTACGTGAACGCGTTCTTGATGTTCTGAATTTGTGTGTATGCAACACAAGTTTGAGCCAACATTCCGTCGGAAAAAATCCACGGTTTTGTTGACGGAATGTCCGATCGTGTGTACGTAGCATAAGGTTGGGATGCCATTAACCACTTCCCACCCGCCAATGACAGATTGACGTCGGAAAAGTGATTTCAATAGCCTGAGTGGACGTCATATGACGTCTTCAGGATATTGAGCCGCTGCGTGCCCCCGGGGGCGCGCATTGCAGCGATCGTTGTTTTAGGGTGTCAGTCTGACACACCGCAACACCGATCTAGGTAAAGAGTCTCTCACGGAGGCTCTTTACCACGTGATCAGATGTGTCCAATCATGGCTGATCACGATGTACACAGGAAAAGCCAGTAATCGGCTTTTCCTCACTCAGGTCTGTCAGACACGAGTAGAGGAGAGCCAATCATCTGCTCCTCTGACAGGGGGGGTCTGTGCTGATCGATTATCAGCACAGCCCCCCCGAGGATGCACACTGGACCACCAGGGATGCCCACTAGACCACCAGGGATGCCCACTAGACCACCAGGGATGCCCACTAGACCACCAGGGATGCCCACTAGACCACCAGGGATGCCCACTAGACCACCAGGGATGCCCACTAGACCACCAGGGATTCCACTAGACCACCAGGGATTCCACTAGACCACCAGGGATATAAAACAAAGGTATGCCACCCTAGACCACCAGGGATGACACAAATAATGGATGCCAATCAGTGCCCGCAATGGATGCCAATTAGTGCCCACAATGGGCATCACTGATTGGCATCCATTAGTACAACACATACGCTAGTGTCCATCTATGCCCATCCATGCCGCCTATCAGTGCCCATCCATGCCACCTATCCGTGCCCATCTGTGCCCATCCGTGAAGGAGAAAACTTACTTATTTACAATGTTTTATAACAGAAACAAACAAAAAAAAACTTTAAGGCCAACTAGTTCAACCAATAGGAAACCTCCATATACACAATCCTATATCCACAGCTGATCCAGAGGAAAGCATAAAAAATCTTATAAAGCATGGCCCAGTTTTCTCCAGCAGGTGAAAAAAATCCTTCCCAAAATCCCATGAAGCACTCGAATCAATTATCCCTGGTGTCATTACCTCCAAGTATTCGCATTCAGTTAAATTTTATGCATTTAGGAATGCATCCAGCTCTTTTTTAAAACAATCTTTGCAGTAAGAGCCACACAGCTTTTACCGTAAAGAAATCTTTTCATTATGTGAAGGCAGACTAAGAAAAAAGATAGGTATAGGGATTTAACCCCCTTTTACCACCAGGTTTATACACCATATAGGTCGGACAGTGGGGGGGTTTAAACACACTCGTAGCTGCAGCCGCTGGGTGTGCGCGTAGATCTGACAAGCCACCTGCTGACTGTCAGATCTAGCAGATGGGCAGCTGCCCAATCCCCCCCCCCCCCCCACGTCATGTATCCCAGGATCCACTTGCCCATTAGCGGCCCAGGACTGGCATTGGGGGTGCTGCCAGATAGAGGGGAGGGAGCAGAGCAAAAATGCATGTGCTCTTCTCCCCTTCTTCTTGCTGACCCAAAAGCAAAGTGTATGATGTCACTTCCTGGTACCCCTTTCACTCTGCACTGCAATAGATTCATTGGAGGGCATGTGAGGCAGAATGTCTATCACCAAACTATCACCAAATAATCATCACATAGGGGACTTCTATGTAAAAATGAAAATAATTGTAGCCCCCCCCCCCACCCATACAAACAAAAACGCACAAGTTGGGTGCACCTACACACGAAAAACATTAATTGCAATGCACGTTACATATTGTCGTGCACACCAGAAATTAGAACAATAATTTTAGCACCAAAGCTCCTGCGTAGCTCTATTTTGATTACCTGTAGGGGGCTTTTAGTGTCGCCTATGGAAAATATAGGGTACTGAAGCTTGTCGTCATTTCGCAATCTTAAGCCTTAACATGTTTGGTATCGATTTACCTGACGCAACCTCATCTTTCATATTTTACCTCAAAATTTGGTAATTTCATTTATTGCTTTTATGTGCCCTAAAAATAAACTTAAAAATGAGATTTAATATATATATGTGCTAAAACAAACATGTCATACTTGCCTCCTCTGTGCAGTTGGTTTTGCCTCGATTTTTCTCTTCTGGAGGTCCCTGGCTCCTCCTCCTTGGAGAGCCGCTCTCCCTTGGGGGAAATAAGGCGGGCGCGCTTCTGTGTCCTGCTGCTGCGTCCATTGACACAGACAGCAGTACTTGGCCCCGTCCCCTGGCTCCCGCACTATTAGATTTGATATTAGATTTGATTGACAGCAGCGGGAGCCAATGGCTGTTCTCAGGGTTCGACAAACCCCAGGAGCCAGGTTGCCATTGCGACTAAAATTAGCGACCTAGCGTCTGGGGCATCCTGTGTCTCAGTGTGCCCCTACCTCCCCCACTGCAGGTTAGTGTCGGGCTGTGCCAGCAGGCAGGTAATTGAGGCTACGGCTTTGTGGCCTTTTGCAGGCCTATGCTTTCTTTCGGTGATCTGGTGCCATCTTGTGGTGGCCATTGGTATGACAAGACAACCAGCAATGCCAATGGCGCTTCCCCTGTCTGTTTTCACTGCCATCTCCCTCCCTCTAATTAGAAACCCCAAACATTATATATTTTTTATTCTAACACCCAAGAGAATAAAATGTGAGTCGTTGCAATACACCGTATTTACGCAGCGGTCTTTCAAGCGCACTTTTTGGGGAAAAATACTTTTTTAAATAAAAAAATAAGACACCAATAAAATAGTTAGCCCAAATTTTTTTTTTAGATTGTGAAAGTTATGATACCCAACATGTCACGCTTTAAAATTGCGCCCGCTTTTACATTTACCCTTTTAAATCTCCATAGGCGACATTTAAAAAATTCTACAGGTTGCATGCTTTGAGTTACAGAGGAGGTCTCGGGCTAGAATTATTGCTCTCGCTCTATCAATCACGGCGATACCTCAAATGTACATTTCATATGCGGGCGCTACTCACGTATGCGTTCGCTTCTGCGCGTGAGCTCGGCGAGACGGGGCCTGTTCCTGTCTCTTAACTTTTTTAGTTGGCCCTAGATTTAAAGCAAATTTGTCAAGCCCCGTCTCTGCTGCCATCAATCTATCCAATCAGGACCTGAGGCACCGGCTAGAGGTGGTGTGCTTGTACACGTCGCTGGAAAGACTGGGTTCAGTTAAGTAAAAGGGGGGCTCTGGGGGGGGGGGGGCTGCTGCAGCACAGGAGGTTTTTCACATAGAATGCATCAAGGTGAAAAACCCTGAAGGTTTACAACCCCTTTAAGTTTACGATGTGATGATACAATATATGTGTGTAAAGCGATGTGTAAACTGACGACGCTATGTAAGTACCTGAAATAAATAAAAAATAAATACTATTTTTAATAACATAGACATTATTGCTAGGGTTAGTACCGATTAAGGTTGTCCCGATACCACTTTTTTAGGACCGAGTACAAGTACCGATTTTTCAAGTAGTCGCCGATACCGAATACAGATACTTTATTTAAATGTGTCCCAAAATGCAGCCATGTCCCCCACATATGCAGCCATGTCCCTCCAGCCATGTCCCCCACATATGCAGCCATGTCCCTCCAGCCATGTCCCTCACATATGCAGCCATATCCTTCACATTTTGCAGCCATTTCCTCCAGCCATGTCCCCCACATATGCAGCCATGTCCCCCACGTATGCAGCCATGTCCCTCACGTATGCAGCCATGTCCCTCACGTATGCAGCCATGTCCCTCTAGCCATGTCCCTCACATATGTAGCCATGTCCCCCCAGCCATGTCCCCCACATATGATGCAGCCATGTCCCTCCAGCCATGTCCCTCCAGCCATGTCCCTCCAGCCATGTCCCTCCAGCCATGTCCCCACAATCCATGTCCCCACAACCATGTCCATCAATCCACGTCCATCCATGTCCCCGCAGCCATTTCCCCCATACCTGGCAGCAGCCGCCGTCGCAGCCGCCCGGGGAACATCACAGCTTTCATTTGAATAGCTGTTTTC
Source organism: Rana kukunoris (assembly GCA_029574335.1). Taxonomy (NCBI): domain Eukaryota; kingdom Metazoa; phylum Chordata; class Amphibia; order Anura; family Ranidae; genus Rana; species Rana kukunoris. Next base: position 481,894,803 of record CM056051.1, read on the forward strand.
CCGGCCGCATATAGACACTCCCCCTTGCTCGGGATTGGACAGATCACGATCACCCATCCAATCCCGAGCAAGGGGGAGTGTCTGTCTATACGCGGTGAGAACACTACAGCTATTCAAATGAAAGCTGTGATGTTCCCGCACGCTTTAAACATGCGGCGGCGGCTTTCGTTGTGGCAGCGACGGCGGGTACGGCGGCGGCCGGTGCGACGGCGGGGGGGGGGGGGGGGGGGCATTGGCTTTGGCAAAGTATTCTATTTTGGTATCGGGGGGCATTTTCAGGAGTACAAGTACTCCCGCAAATACTCGGTATCGGTCCCGATACTGGTATCGGTATCGGGACAACCCTAGTACCGATACCATACTAGTATCTGTACTGATACCAAACATTTTCCCAAGTACTTATACATGGGGGGAAATGCTCCGATGCCTCACCCGATACCTGGGCAGGCAGGGGAGTTGCAAGTCTTCTCCCCGTGCTCGTCTTTCCTCCGTGCCCGTCTCCCCCCCCCCACTCCGTGCCCATCCTTTCTCCCCCTGCTCCGTGCCCGTCCTCTCTCTCCCCCTCAATCTGTGATCCGCCTCCCACCTTTTCAGAATGAACAGAGTCAGTGATCACTGACTCTGTCCATTCACATAACTGAGCATCATAACTTGTTGTAGCTGTAGAGAAAGGGACTGGGGAATCTGTGTCCTTAGTCCCTTTCTCTGTCTTAAAGGGGAGATGTCAGAGGTCTGTTAAGACCCCTGATATCTCTCCAAAGACCCCCAACAGGGCTGATTAAAAAATAAAAAAATTGCAATAAATATTAAAAATAAATAAAATGTAAAAAAAAAAAACGGACAATCCACCCCCCCCCTAAAAAAATAAAATCACTGTAAAAAAAAATTAAAAAGTAAAAAAAATACTGCCACTGTCACATGACATAAAAAAAATAAAAAAGTATCGATACTTGTACTCGGTCTCAAAAAAGTTGTATCGGGACAACTCTAATTATTGCCATTATCGCTATTATTGCGCAACATAAAAATTGGAACTACCACCGTTTTGTTCTCTAGGATGTCTGCTTTCAGAAACAATATGTTGTTTTGAGGGTTATTATGCAATCTTCAATGCTAAAATAGTTTTTAAACCCGTGTGGGAAAAACGCAATAATGGGGTTAAAGCATAATTCCAGGAATGGATACTTTGACAAAGTTGCATTGACCAAACCTGTAAACATGCCAGGAGTTATTGTCAAAAGTTCTGTAAATTGACTCATCCACACGGCCATAACACAGCAATAAAAACAATTATACCTCAGACAGGAGGCTCATATCTTATGCATTAATCTTTCTTTATTAATGCTCACAGCAGAAACAAAACTGATCAGTATTCACGCTTTTCTAAAAATAACATGAAACAGAAAAGCTGAAACTTGAAAACTAGAAAGAAACTACGTTTCCCAGCAGTCCTTGGGTCTGTGACCCCTCACTCTGGCCTCTGCATATAAGGACTGCTCCTCCCCTTCCTATTCCTCTTTCTTTCTGCTCACAGGAGAGATAAGTATTGCACTGCTGCTAGTTATCTGTGAGGTGTTTTACTTTTGCTTTTACTTTTACTTTTACTTGTACAAAACCTGTGTAACCTTATTATTATAACTTATTATTATAACTTATTATTATAACCTAGTGCTTATTACTGAACATTGTTCGTTTATATAACATCTAACAGGTGTAGTACCCCTCTCTCTGGCAGGCCCCCTCCTTCCCATAGGTCAGGATCTGAGGTGGTGATTTATCATCACCCAGTTACTTAGCATTCTATAACTGCACTGCCAGAAGGCAATGTCTGAGGACCGCTCTGTCCCCTTGAAGGGACCTGAAGTGCCTCTGGAGCCATCATGCATGCTTAACGCTGCACAGATTCAGGACCTGGTAGCCAGGTCTGTGCAAGCTGCCATGGCAGCCGTGGCGTTACCCTCGGGTTCACAACAAACCCCCAGGGTTGCCCCCACCGTAATTGAAGAACCTCTAGTAAAAAGAGGGAAATCCTCCCAAAAGAGGAAGCATTTGGCTCATATCGAGGACTCCCCGGCAGGGGAAGCAAACAATGTGCACAAGGCTCTCCCTCACCCGGATTGCCACCCCACGCACCCACCGGACCCCTTTCAACCCCTGAGCCTCAGGGAGTCATGCATGAGGCGTACATCCGCCAGGCGGAACAAACCGGACTCCTACGTACTCGACTCAGACGATAATTCGTCTGACGAGTCCTCAGAAGCCGGATTCTCGGTGTCCGAGTACGATGACAATGATGATATGGGTGCTGGGTCAATGGCGATCCCACACGACGCCAAACCTGATATTCAGGGCAATACAATCACAGACGCTCTGGGAGAACCTCTCTTCCATCCAGATGCCATATCTCACCCGCGGTCGGGAGATTGGGCTCCCCTGCCCCACGTGTCCCAATACGTGGAACTCTGGACCCGCAGATCGCTGGATAGAGCTAACCGAAATAAATTGCGGGCGGAATGCCCACGCCCTTCCCTACCCAGTAAGGTGGCATGTACACCAGACATTGATCCCGTCTTATCTAAGTACCTGGCCAAATCAGGGAAATTCCCCAAGAAGGGGATAGATCGCTCATTCAGGAGCATCCAGGACCGGGTCCTCGACATGTTGGGCCCACTGACAAAAATCCTTAACTTGTCTGAGCAAACAGCTGCCTCAGCACAAGAGGTTGATGTGCAACAACTTCGGGGGTGGGCCCAGAGGGCCATATGCCTTTTAGGCAACGCCAACACGGCATGCTCCACGGAGCGCAGACGCTCCATCCTCATGCGCCTGGATCCACAACTGGCCCACCTGGCGGAGACCGAACCGGGACCTTCTGCTGAAGGCCTACTATTTGGGGACTCCCTTGTTAGGGACATTAACAAATTCGTTGGACTATTCAATAGTCTCGACTAAGCTCAATCGTCCCTCAAAAGGGCAGGCAACCAAAAGGTTTTTGCTAGGGCCGGCAGAGGTAGGGGCCGCTCTGCCGGCCGAGCTGGTTACTCCAGACCATTTAATAGGGCTCCCGCCCAGCAACATTACGCTCAGACTCCTGCCTCCTATACCACGGTGGCACAACCCGCACCGTTCTTTCCACCACGTGGCAGACCATGGAGAGGACGTGGGAGCAGAGGTGACCCCAGATCCCGTCCATACTCCGGTAAGTCCTCTTCTGACTCCAAGTTTTTCCACCTCTGTAGGGGGAAGACTACGTTTTTTTATCCATGCCTGGTCTGCGATTACGGCAGACGCATGGGTGATAAACACAGTCAGGGTTCCAGATAGAACTGTTGTCCTGCCCTCAACTGGGCATTATTCCTCCCCCCCATTCGTTTCACTGCTCAGAACATTGCACTCATAGACAACGAGTTGGGAGAACTGATTTCCAAACAAGCAGTGCTCGAGGTAGACCCTCTCCCTGGGGTTCATAAGCAGTCTTTTTATAGTCAAAAAGAAGGGGGGAGGTTACCGCCCCGTGATAAATCTCCGGGCCCTGAATCAAAACGTCACATACCGTCACTTCAAGATGGAGGGTATCCATTGCCTCCGAGACCTCCTCCACCCGGGGGATTGGCTGGCAAAGGTGGACTTAAAAGATGCATATCTCACAGTCCCCGTACATCCGGAGTCACAACACCTACTCCGATTCAAATGGTGGGATCGCACGTGGCAGTTTACATGCCTATCGTTCAGGCTGTCATCGGCCCCATGGTGCTTCACCAAATTACTCAAGCACGTGGTAGCCGCGTTGCGGAGCAGGGGCGTTCGTCTGATTATTTACCTAGACGATATCCTTATCATTGCGAACTCAAAATCTCAGACCCACGTAGGCTGGACCGTACGTCTCCTGCAGGACCTAGGCTTCCTCATCAACATGGAGAAGTCTATTCTAGCACCATCCCAGAGCATGGATTTTCTCGGTTTCCTGGTAGATACCAACCAGGCGGTCTTGCGTTTACCCAAGGCAAAACTTGCTCTGATCCGCAAAGAGATCAGAGCAGTACTGCGCAAGCAATCCCTATCTTTACGGGTGTTAGCCAGAATAGTGGGCCTCCTGGCCGCATCCATACAGGCCGTCTTCCCGGCCCCTCTCCATTACAGAACCCTTCAACGCCTCAAAATCCTTCACCTGAGACAAGGTCTCCGTTATGCAGACAAGATTCCACTCTCCGCAGAGGCCAGGACGGAACTGAAGTGGTGGCTCGGTCATGCCGTCGATTGGAACGGCAAGACAATCTTCAATTCCTATCCGGACGTCGTCTTAGAATCCGACGCAAGTGGGGCGCTCGATTCGGAGAGATTTCAAAAGGAGGGATCTGGTCAGTCAGGGAATCCTTCCTACACATCAATGCCCTAGAGCTACTAGCTGCCCTATTCGCGGTTCAGAGTTTTCTCTCGAAGAGATCAAACTGTTGCGTATTGCTACGCATGGACAACATTTCAGCGGTACAATACGTCAACCGTTTGGGGGGCACCAGGTCCAAAATTTTGGCGGATATCGCCAAGGCATTATGGCACTTCTGCCTGGCCAGGAATATCGTCCCCATGGCGGAGTACATTCCGGGATCCTCCAATATCGTGGCGGACTGGAACTCCAGATACATTACCGATTCCAGCGAGTGGCGGCTAGACCGCTCGACCTTCATCAGTATCATCCATCTCTGGGGACCACTGTCCATAGACTTGTTCGCCTCCAGACTCAACCATCAGTTGCCCCAATTCTTCAGTTGGAGGCCGGACCCAACGGCAACAGCGGTGGATGCTTTCCGCCAATCCTGGACGGGGGGGGGACGCATTACGCGTTTCCACCATTCCAGCTGATATGCCGGACCTTATTGCAGATCGCTACCCAGGGAGCCAAGGTGGTGTTGATTGTGCCCTGGTGGCCAACACAACCGTGGTTTCCTCTTCTGTTGGAAATGGTAATCGACCTTCCCAGGGTCTTGCCCTCGTTTCCAGTCCTCCTTTCACACCCGTCCAAAGACATACACCCGCTAATTTCAGACGGCTCTCTGACCCTCCTAGCCTGCCTGGTCTCAGGATGCCAGACGCTGACGGAGGCCTTTCACAGTCAGCTAGAGAGCTTCTCGCCCTGGGCCCCCGGGACTCGATCGGCGTATAGGTCAGCCTGGGGAATCTGGGTGCGTTGGTGTAGTCAACGACAGGCTGATCCGATACATACCCCTGTAGCACTTATAGTGAACTTCCTGGCGGAGGCTTTTGATACCGGTAGAGCGTACAGCTCCATTAACGTGTATCGATCAGCTATTTCGGCTTACCATCACCCTGTGGATGCCTTGCCGGTGGGTAGACACCCTCTCATTTGCAAACTAATGAGAGGTATCAAGTTTAAAACGACCTCCTCGTCCCAAATACCTATCAACCTGGGACGTATCCAGGGTCCTAGACATGCTATCCACGTGGGATGACAATGAGGACTTGTCTCTCAAACATCTCACGTACAAACTTACGATCCTCCTCTGTCTTATCTCGGTCAAAAGGGTTTCAGATGTTAGAGCACTGGATATTTCCAGGCGACAATTTTCGCCCCTAGGAGTTAGGTTCTCGGTCGTGCGTAGGACCAAGACCGGCATTCAGTCGGTATTCTATACTTTATTTTCGGATCGTCCGCGCTTATGTGTCGTCAAGTGCCTGCAGGCCTATGAAACGCGTACCGCCGAACTTCGTTCTCCATCTTCGCCCCAATTATTGGTTTCCTACGTCCAACCTCATCGCCCGGTGACTTCTGCCACTCTAGCGCGCTGGGTCAGGTCGACTATGGACATGGCGGGTATAGATACCACTAAATTCGGCGCACACTCCACTAGAAGTGCAATGGCTACTAAGGTGGTCTCGGCCGGGGGATCTCTGTCAGATCTTCTACTGGCGGCGGACTGGTCCTCGGAGACCGTTTTCCGCTCCTTTTACTTCAGACCGGAAACACATGTGTCTATGGCCGCTTTGGGGTAATCTGATGTATATTGTCTTCATTTTCTGTAAGAAATGCTAGCTTTGAACTTGCATAAGATATGAGCCTCCTGTCTGAGGTATAATTCGAGATTTTCCTAGCTTGTGACGGAAAATATTGATTATATGAAGACAGGAGGCGAGTATCTTCCCTCCCTACCCTACCCTATTATGGTTCCTTCTACTCTCTTACAGGATACTGAACACGTTCGACTGCGTTCAGGAAGGTCGAAGACACGTTCCTTCTAACATGGTTTCGTTTCCAAGGGCCCGGTTGGCCGTAGAAGCTGTCGGTTGGTCCCCGTTGGGACGAATGTTACCCCGCGTACAACGGAACGTCTGGGATTCAGAAAAGGCCGGCCAGCCGAAGTCCGAAGTGAGTTGGGGGACCCAGAGACTGGTGAATCATTTTCAATTCGGTTGGAAGTTTGCATGAAGAAAGAGGAATAGGAAGGGGAGGAGCAGTCCTTATATGCAGAGGCCAGAGTGAGGGGTCACAGACCCAAGGACTGCTGGGAAACGTAGTTTCTTTCTAGTTTTCAAGTTTCAGCTTTTCTGTTTCATGTTATTTTTAGAAAAGCGTGAATACTGATCAGTTTTGTTTCTGCTGTGAGCATTAATAAAGAAAGATTAATGCATAAGATACTCGCCTCCTGTCTTCATATAATCAATATTTTCCGTCACAAGCTAGGAAAATCTCGAATTACCGATCGTTAGGGCAAGGAGCAAAAGTTCCTCCATAATGATCCGTAAAAAAAAAAAAGTTCTTTATTTTTGTTATATAGGTGTGAATGGGGCCCAACTGCAATTCCCTTCTATCTGTACTGAAAGCAGGAAACAGCAGACCGTCTCTTTAAGGCAATAAAGCTTAGTCACGGCAAGCAAAGGAAATGATTCACTTTATCTGGCTGGCACACTCCTGATCTTTTCATCGACTTTTTACAGAATATATATTTGTACTTCCAGGGAAACACATTAATATGGAGCCATGAAACAGATCGACATATTTGTCATCATACAGTGGAAAAGGGAACGGAACATACAATGACCAAATAAACCAGCGGATATATCCATCCCGCAACTTCATCGTCTTTTCTTTCTTACATTTTTAAAGGGATTGGATCCCATTTACGCCTTCAAGGTGCATCAACGCACGTTCTGTCGCACATTAAAGTGCACTGTGTTACGGCAGGCTATTGAAATAAATAGGCCGCTAACACCCCTAAAAGGGGACGCAACTAAAAAAAATTGAGAAGGGTTCTCAGCTTCCCCTATTTTACCCAAGTTAGTTAGAAAGAACTACATAATAGAAAAACATAAATACCCTTTTCCCCCCTTATTTATAAGTGATCACATGTCTTCTGTTCTCAGCTGCAGAGAGCTGGGAGAGGAAAAACAGAAGCACACTGGTCTTCCCAGTAAATGGGGGGGATGTCAGCACAAGTCCGATATTTGGAGGAGAGCACACGAGTTCACAGCACAGCTGAAAACTGACCACGTTGCGCTCTCCTGCTTAGTGTGGTCAGTTTTTAACAGGAAAGCAGACGGACTGGCGGGAACACCAGTGATTTCACACAAAGGAAACAATACAAAGAGAACACAGTACAAGTACACAGTACAGCAGTCACATATCAGTAATATGAAATGCTGGGTTTGCATATTCTTTTTTTTTTATTCTTTAGTTAAAGTGATTATAAAAAGGAAACATTTTTTTTTTTTTTTTTAATAGAAAACATGACGTACTTACCTGCTCTGTGCATTGGTTTTGCACAGAGCAGTCCGGATGCTCCTCTTTTTGGGTCACCCTTCCCTTGCAGAGTGCCCCCATAGCAAGCCACTTGCCATAGGGGCACTCGTGCGTGCGTGCTCGCTCCATAAGACACAGAGCACAACTCAGCCCTGCCCTCCTCTCCCACTTCACTGGCTGTGATTGACAGCAGTGGGAGCCAATGACTCCTGCTGCTGCATCACAGCCAATCAGAAGGGACCCCTATGGATAGAAAGTATCCCCACACAACATAAAACATTAAAAGGGCGAAAATGTGGAGGGAAGGTGGTGGGGGGGCGCGCCATTAAGTATCTTAAGAGCAGCCACATAGCAGGGGATATCATGCAGGCTTACATAACATCTAAACAGTCAGATTTCTAAATACCGTATTTCACTATATAAGCTCAGCTTATTGTTAAAAATAATTATGATATGCAAGACTCCGGTGGGTGTAACAAGATGCTCGCATACCGCCTTCTCACTGTATCCTTACTTCGGGGTGTAGCAAGATAACGGCACCAAAATTTCACTTCCGTTACAAAATTTAAAGCCTGATCCTGGCTCCTGTTCCTGTACCCGACCCTGCAGCCTGATCCCGGCTACTGTTCCAGGACCCCAACCCTGCAGCCTGATCCCGGCTCCTGTTCCTGGACCCCAACCCTGCAGCCTGATCCCGGCTCCTGTTCCTGGACCCCAACCCTGCAGCCTGATCCCGGCTCCTGTTCCTGGACCCCAACCCTGCAGCCTGATCTAGGCTCCTGTTCCTGGACCCTGACCCTGCAGCCTGATCCCGGCTCCTGTTCCTGGACCCTGACCCTGCAGCCTGATCCCGGCTCCTGTTCCAGGACCCCAACCCTGCAGCCTGATCCCGGCTCCTGTTCCTGGACCTCGACCCTGCAGCCTGATCCCTTCTCCTGTTCCTGGACCTCGACCCTGCAGCCTGATCCAGGCTCCTGTTCCAGGACCCCGACCCTGCAGCCTGATCCAGGCTCCTGTTCCAGGACCCCGACCCTGCAGCCTGATCCAGGCTCCTGTTCCAGGACCCCGACCCTGCAGCCTGATCCCTTCTTACCCGCTCATTCCATCTCCTGCCTTGTTCCCAGATCCCTCTGCTCTCCCGTCTATTACTGGTTCTGTTACGATTACGATCTGGTTATCCCATTATCTGTATAGATTTGATATAGGCAGTCGTTTATTGTGTGTTCACTGTTTATTTTGGTTCGCTGATTGGGTCACACTGTTTGTTATATTTGAGGTGCGTTTACTTTGTGTTATCCACTTATCTTTTAATAAATGATATTATTTACACTTTACCTGTGTTTGGTTACTCTGTGGCAGTCCACACATATTTCTGATCACACCGGTTCCTGACAGCAGTTATCGGGTGATAGAGAAACTTTTTTTTTTTTTAGCTTTAAATGAGAATACCTATCCTCCAATAACTTTCCCATAACAATCGTCCCATTCAGGTGGTAAATTCTTCTCCGGCTGCTTATTGCGGAGAATTCCTTCCCTATCTCTGGCAGCTCACCCATGATAAATGACATGCTTTGTGACAAGGCAGGCAGGCTTCACTTGCATCTCATTTTGTTCTGACAGCCGCTGACAGACAAGGTCATCCTGATAAAATAAAATCCATTGTTCAGGTTTATAAAAAATTAATCCTCCTCCTCTGTTAGTGAACACCGCAGGACCCCACCCTGTCTTCACTAAACGGCTGATGCTCATATGGTTCAAATTAAATAATAATTGCAGGCTTGTGAAGTGCAAATGATCCGGCGATCACAGCACTGGGGAGCCCGACAACGAGCTCCGTCCAATCAAAAATCCCAGATATTGTTCTGCGCGGAGACTTGCAAAAGGACGGGGTCTACAAAAGGAAAGTGTATGTAGGCCCTAAATCTATTTTCAGCAGTTCTGGCATTATGCCTCAGTTTTCTTAATTATTGGTTTGTTTTGGCAAATTTGTTGCAAAGTTTCTTACCTGTAGATCCTGCCAGTACCGGCACCTTCTGTTGCAGGTTGACAACACTAAGCCATTGCCTCACATTTGGCAAAAGCGTTGTCAGCCTGTTGCACAAGCTCCTTCACTGTTGGGTTGCCCATCAGGTCTGCAAATGCTTCTTGATAGGAACTCTCAACCCATACTGAACCCACACTATAGCAGGAACGGGCTTTCATATGCCAATCACAGGTTCAGATGATTATCTCCTACATGCGAGTCCTTGCCCCTTATTACATTCTCACATAATATCTTTAAGGGCCCTTTCACACGGAGCGGTCCGTTGTACGTCGGCTCAGCGGGGGGTCTCCGCTGAGCTGTCGGGCGGACAGGGCGGTCCCCGCACACTATGCAGGGACCGCCCTGTCTCTCCTCCGCTATCCCCTATGGGGAATTGGATGGAAACGGACCGTCTGTCCGTTTGCATCCGATCCGTTCCACCGGACAGAAGAAAAATAGGGTTTTCTTCCGTCCTCAAAACGGATCCAGACGGACGCGGATCTTAGGCGGACGTTAGCGGATGCATCATCCGCTAATGGACCCGCTCCCATAGGGGCCCATTACAAGTCCGTTAACGGACTTGTAATTAGCGGACCGTTCGTCCGCTCGTGTGAAAGGGCCCTAATTGTCCGCTATAGGTGGTTCACCATAGCCGACTGTGTCTTCCACAGTAAAGCCTTGCCCCATTTAGCTACCATTATTGTAACCTTTAGGCCAGGGCTCAAAATTTCAAGTCCTGAGCTACTAGCCAGGCCTCAAGAGTTACTCGCCACCAGTTGCACCACCTAATTCATACACTGCCCTGCGCCTAATTGCACCTGTATACACTCCCTCGTAGATTATCTCATGGAATGACAATGTTTTATGCAGAATCAAGTTACAAAATTAAATATTACCAACAACACCTTTAACAAAATGGGACAGGGCACTGGGGGCAAACCAGGGGGACAGGGCACTGGGGTCAGACCAGAGGGACAGGGCACTGGGGTCAGACCAGAGGGACAGGGCACTGGGGTCAGACCAGAGGGACAGGGCACTGGGGTCAGACCAGGGTCTCTCATTCTCCCTCTCTCCCTCTCTCCCTTATCAGGAGCCTGTGTGTGCGGCTCCACACTTGCATGTCCCCACTTCCCCCTTTTATTCAGGCTGGCCGAGAGGAGCTGGAGTACATTCCAGCGCTGAGATCCACACAACTGCACAGCCATTGAGACCAGTCTCTTCACAGTGCTCAGGCTAAACTGTTGGACACTTACATAGAGCACAAGGAGAAGAGAACTGCACAAACTGGAAGGCTGCCACTCTCATGTCAGGGCAACTTTCAGTGAGTGCTGCACCGGAGTGGTAATTTTCGCAATCCTCCACCTCACTCATAACTTTCTGCTCTCCAGCTACATTGGTCAGGAAGAGGGGGGCAGGCTCAGAGAGGTCATACTGTTAGGTCCCATGGCTTAATGAGAATTGTAAGGAGAGCACCTGTGTACTGCTCTGCCTGTGTGCGGCTCACCAGACTACTTTTCCCGAGCATGCACCTTTCCTCTTCGGCTGCCAATCTCATTGGGACTCTAAGTGTAGGCACAGATTGGAGGGAGATTGGTCATGCAGCCCTGTCATCACTCGCCCCCAGCTTAAATCCACTCGTCAAATGCTAGTAGGCGAGTGGAAATTTTGAGGGCTGCTTTAGGCTACATTCACACCTGAGCCTTGCGTTTTGCGGCGTTTTTTACCGCGATTTCGTACAGGTCCCCTCTAGCATTTTTGAGCGTCGCGCTTCAGGCGACAAAACGCTCAGGTGTAAATGCAGCCTTACTTTATGTACATAAAAAAAAAAAAAAAAAGTGTGCTGTACCCCGGTGATCTTTGATCTCTTCCATGTTGTTCAGGTAGATCGCCACCTCTCTAGGGTTACCTATCCCTGCTTTAAAGTGGAGTTCCACCCAAAAATGGAACTTCCACTTTTTGGAATTCCCCCCTCCGGTGTCACATTTGGCACCTTTCAGGGGGGAGGAGGGAGCAGATACCTGTGTATTTTCTTCCACTTCCTGGCATAGATCACTGCGGTGACCTACGTCACTTCCTGCACCTACACTGTCCTCCCCCGTTGTCTTCTGGGAAACACACAGGTCCCCTAGAACACAGCGGTCCATACGACTTGCGCATGCGCAGTAAGGAACCAGGAAGTGAAGACTTAACCACTTAAGACCCGGACCAATACGCTGGTAAATGACCCAAGGTGTTTTTGCGATTCGGCACTGCGTCGCTTTAACAGACAATTGCGCGGTCGTGCGACGTGGCTCCCAAACAAAATTTGCGTCCTTTTCTTCCCACAAATAGAGCTTTCTTTTGGTGGTATTTGATCACCTCTGCGATTTTTATTTTTTGCGCTATATACAAAAATAGAGCGACATTTTTGAAAAAAAAAAAACACTATTTTTTACTTTTTGTTAAAAAAAAATCAAATAAACTAAATTTTAGTCAAACATTTAGGCCAAAATTTATTTAGCCACATGTCTTTAGTAAAAAAAAAAAAAAAAAAAAACGCAATAAAAAAAAAATAGCTACCTAGCGGGAACAGCGACACTAATACAGCGATCAGAAAAATGGTCGCTTAGTGACGCTGGCAATAGGGAGTGAAAGTGTTAACTAGGGCGGTGATCAGGGGGTTAAAACTTTATTAGGGGGGGTGGGGGGGCTATCCTGAACCTAACACTAACTGATTTTACACTGCCTGTCACACTGACACTAAATGCAGCGATTAGATCACTGCATTCAGTGACACTGACAGGGGGGGTGGGGGGGCAGATCGCAAGGGGTTAAGTATGCCTATGTGTGTGTGTGTGTCAGTGTAATGTTGGTGCAGGACTTACTGTGAGGTGTTTCTCCCATCGCAGCGGTTGGAAATACCGATGCGATGGGAGATTACATCACTTCCCCCTTCCTGTGTTTACACAGGAGGAGGAAGTGACACAAAGGGGGAGCGCGCGCATTGGCTGGGAGCGATCGCGGGGGGGGCGGGTAAACACTGACATCCGCCCGCTCGTCCCGGATCGCTCCCGGAGACACGGGGACCTCCGCACGCCGCGGAGGGGGTCCCGATCGGACCCCCGACCCGCTACTGGGCGAGGACGTAAATTTACGCCCTTGTGCCCATCCGTGCCATTCTGTGGCCGTATATGTGCGTGCGGAGGTCCTTAAGTAGTTAAAGGTTTCACTTCCTGATTCCCTCACCGAGGATGGCGGCGGGGGCAGCCGAGCAACTGATTGGCTTCAGGCTGCCGACATCGCGGGCACCCTGGACAGGTAAGCCTCCATTTATTAAAGTTCAGCAGCTGCAGTAATTGTAGCTGCTGGCTTTTAATTTTTTTTTTTTTAGGTGGACCTCTGCTTTAACGTATACTGTATCTAAAGTATCTAAAGCCCAGACTTTAGTTCAGCTTTGGATAAAGTTGTTGTTGTTAACTTGTTTGGTCGTGTCCAACTCTTCGTGACCTCATGGACCATAGCACGCCAGGCTTTTCTGTCCTCCACTGCCTCCCGAAGCTTGCTTAAAGTGGATGTAAACCCAAAAAATATATATATATATATATATATTTTTTTTTGATGTCACAATGTAGAGTATAAGATTTCCTATCATCTGTGCCCAGTCTTGCCACACAGAGTTAATCCAGTGCTGAGTAATCCTCTTTTCAAGTCCAGTGCAAATTAACCGGACTTCAGATAAAAACTTGCCAAATTAGGTTAAGTCCGTTTCTCTGTTTTTGCTTTCAGTAACAGGTTATTTACAAATATAGCGTGGACATGTTTATCATAACAAGAGTTGATCCAAAGTTCATTGTATATTACTAGGATGTGTTATGATGTTATATCACCTCATGTTATGATAAACAAAACATAACATATAATAAACATGTCCTAGCTAGATATGTAAATAACCTCTCACTCAAAGCAAGAAGAGAGAAAACTGACTTTTTTATTTAGGCAGGGTTTTATCTGGAAGGCTGTTCATTTTCACTGAACATAAAAGAGGATTTCTCAGATCTGGATTAACTCTGTGTGGCAAGACTGGGCACAGATGATAGGAAATCTTATACTCTACATTGTGACATAAAAAAAAATAAAACATTTTTTTGGGTTTACAACCACTTTAAAGTGCTACTACCAAATTTTCTTTTTTTAAATAACAAACATGTCAAACATGCGGCAAACTGAGCAAGAAGTGGGGACGAATACTTTTCAAAACCTGGTATTCCCCCCCCCCCCAAAGGTGCAAAATGCGGCAGTGGAGGGGGTTAGGAGACATTAAAGTGGGCTTTTGGGTGGAGCTCTGCTTTAATGATAATACGAAAAGCAGTATATCAGATCCCCTGCAGCCAGCACCAATAGACCTCCCCGGCAACAACAGACCACCCTAGCACACCACACCACCCCATGCCATTACATACATTCAGTGCTGGAGATGCCAGAACTGCGTAACTTCACATTCCTATTGAAAAAAAAGCCCTAGTTTTAGATATATGTGTATATCTGGGGAAAAAATAAATGCAAGTACAAAAAAAAAAAAAAAAAACACGCGTTGACAACTCTGCCTCTGCTGCACTGCAATCCTGCAGCATTGTTGACTGTCCTGCCTGAGTTCTCCTCATTGGACTACAGAACACCTTACCTTCTCAATTTCTGTAACAGTTGGAGGAGTCCTGCAGCTCAGAACAGGAGAGTCCAGCCAGGGCTGAATACACTGTTGGGATTTCAGTGCAGCAGAGGCAGAGTTGTCAGCTCGCTACAGTAAGTTAGGAGTTTGTTGGCTTTCTGGCAGCACAACCGGTGTTTTTCTGTGCTTGCAGCAATCTTAACCACTTGCCGACCTGCTCGCGCAGATATATTGCGGCAGGTCAGCACTCCTGCACAAACTTGCACGTCAGACCGTAAAAGCAGGATAGTGGGTGCGTGCGCCCGCCGCGAAAGTGTGCCTGCGGTCTCAATGTCTGCCGGCGGACCTCATACCCCGTGAGGAGAGGGAGAATGGGGAACTGCCTATGTAAACAAGGCATTTCCCCATTCTGCCTAGTGACATGACAAGATTCTACTGCTCCCAGTGATCCGAAGCGGTGATCCCCCCTACAGTTAGAACACGCTGAGTGAAACACAATTAACACCTTGATTGCCCCATTGTGTTAACCCCTTCCCTGCCAGTGTAATCTTTACATTGATCAGTGCATTTTTATAGCACTAATCAATGTAATAATGTCACTGGTCCCCAAAAAGTGTAATTTGGGGTCAGATTTGTCTGATGCAATGTCTCAGTCCCGCTAAAAATTGCAGGTCGCCACCCATACCAGTAAGACCAATAAAAAAAAAAAAAAGTCTGTAAATCGATCCCATAGTTTGTAGACACAATAACTTTTGTGCAAACCAATCAATATACCCCTATTGCAATTTTTTTACCAAAAATATGTAGAAGAATATATATCGGCCTAAACTGACGATGAATAAATTTTTTTTTCATTTGGGGATATGCATTATAGCAGTTATTGTATTTTTTTTAAATTGTCGGCCTTTTTTTGTTTATAACGCAAAAAATAAAAACTGCAGAGGTGACCAAATACCACCAAAAGAAAGCTCTATTTGTGGGGAAAAAAAGGACAATTTTGTTTGGGTACAATGTCGCACGACCGTGCAATTGTCAGTTAAAGTGACGCAGTGCCATATTGCAAAAAATGGCCTGGTCATTAAGGGGGTAAATCCTTCTGGGGCTGAAGTGGTTAACCACTTAAGGACCGCCTACTGCACATTTACGTCGGCAGAATGGCACGGCTGGGCACATCAGCGTATATATACGTTGATTTTAGTACCCAGCCATGGGTCACGGGCGCGCGCCCGCGGCGCGCTCCCGTGACCCGGTCTGAAGCTCCAGTACCGGGACCGCGGGATTCGCGGACCCGATCGCCGCTGCAGTGCGGCGATCCGTCCCTGCAGCTGAAGAACGGGGAGAGCCGTGTGTAAACACGGCTTCCCCGTGCTTCTCTGTGGCCGCAGCATCGATCGCGTCATCCCTGTAATAGGGGGACGCGATCGATGACGTCACACCTACAGCCACACCCCCCTACAGTTGTAAACACACACAGTCACAGCGAAAGTCACAGCGCCACCTGTGGTTAACTCCCAAACTGCAACTATCATTTCCACAGTAAACAATGCAATTTAAATGCATTTTTTGCTGTGAAAATGACAATTGTCCCAAAAATGTGTCAAAATTGTCTGAAGTGTCCGCCATATTGTCGCAGTCACGAAAAAAAAAAATCGCTGATCGCCGCTATTAGTAGTAAAAAAAAAAAATTTATAAAAATGCAATAAAACTATCCCTTATTTTGTAAACGCTATAAATTTTGCGAAAACCAACCGATAAACGCTTATTGCGATTTTTTTTACCAAAAATATGTAGAAGAATACGTATCGGCCTAAACTGAGGAAAAAAAAATGTTTTTTTATATGTATTTTTGGGGGATATTTATTATAGCAAAAAGTAAAAAATATTGCATTTTTTTAAAAATTGTTGCTCTATTTTTGTTTATAGCGCAAAAAATAAAAACTGCAGAGGTGATCAAATACCACCAAAAGAAAGCTCTATTTGTGGGGAAAAAAGGACGCCAATTTTGTTTGGGAGCCACGTCGCACGACCGCGCAATTGTCAGTTAAAACGACGCAGTACCGAAACGCAAAAAGGGGCAAGGTCCTTTACCTGCATTTTGGTCCGGGTCTTAAGTGGTTAAAGAGACAAAATGCAGGAAACGTGCATGTACTGCAGAGTTGTACTGAATATAAAAGATCTACATTATAGATTTCATCTTTACAAGACAATTTGCAGCTGCATTTTTTCATAGGTCTAAAAACAAAATAGCTGACTGTAGGTTACCATTGGCTAAGAAATGAGCTCAGATAATAACTTTCCTATGAAGTATAGAACGCTGGGTCTGGCATCCTTCAAGCTGCAGCAATCATCCGGTACTGCATAATTTAAAGGCCGGAGAGGAAATCCATCAAAAAGGGAAGTCTAGCCATTTCTTCCAATGCAGAACAGAAGGATGCACAGATCCAACCTGCACTGTTCAGTCTGGCCTTCCACTTTATTTATCCATGACAACAAAGTAATTCAGATGTTCTGACCTACACAGTCATTTCTGAGTCCGTGACTTACCAGACAGTGAAGCCGCAGGATGAGCAAAACAATATGGAACCAACGTCGTCTAAAATATATCAGCAATGGGAAGCGATAAAAGCTATTTATTTTTTTACCCTGCAAGGTGAAGGCATAATGTGCTAGTATAGATTGCAAACTTACCTTAGAACAAAGCCCTCCAGCGCCGTGCTGTCACCACTGACAGGCACTTCCATCATCTCCCAGTCTTCATTCCAGGTTTGTGTCCTCCAGGCCATCCGATTGGCCATGCCCAGTGGCTTAGCTTGGGGGGTGCAAGGGGGGGGGGGGGGGGGCACCGTCGGGCGCAAAATTTAGAGGGGCGCTGTCTCGAGTGTGGATAGGAGGGAGCACCAACAACAGATGGGACATAGGAACATATGCATGATGTCACCACTCCAGACTTTACCAGTCATTATGAAGCACACTCTCCTCTTCCCTACAGCCTCTGCTGTCTCACACAGTGGATCATGTGACCAGACTGGAGCCAGCTGAAAATAGGCAAGTTCATGGGTCAAGGGGGCGCAAATTACTTGCCTCGCCCCCGGGGACTGACAACCCACGCTACGCCACTGGCCGCGCCGCAATGATGTCATTCCTGCGCATGCGAATGTTCCGACTTGTGGTCTACTTTAAAGTGGACATTGCATGAAAAATCAGAGTCTGCTTATGCGGGAGCCACCCACCCCCCAAATAAATACCGCTGTTATGGCTGCCGCGTTCCGGTCGTCTAGCGGTCACGTCTGCTCCCCTCACAGCCTGGATGCCGAGTGAAGGAAAGATGGCCCCCACTGGGCTCCATAGCATTGGAGGGTGGAAGCAACGTCACTTAAACCCAATGCAAAAAAATAAATAAAAAAAATGTTTAATCTAGTTAGTTTTTATTGTATTTTAGTGTAAATATGAGATCTGAGGTCTTTTTGACCCCAGAACTCCCAGTCAAGGTCCTGTCATGCTTTTTTTCTATTACGTGGGATGTTTACATTCCTTGTAATGGGAATAAAAGTGACCCAAATTTTTATTTTATTTTTTAAAGAGACAGTGTAAAAAAAAAAAAAAATAGTAAAAAATAAAAAACACATTTAAAGCGCCCCATCGAGCTTGCACACAGAAGCGAAAGTGTAAGTTGCGCTCGCATATAAAGTGTTCAAACCACATGTGAGGTATCGCTGCGATCGTTAGAGCGAGAGCAATAATTCTAGCACAAGACCTTGTCTGTAACTCAAAACTGGTAACCTGTACACATTTTTAAACGCCGCTAATGGAGATTTTTAAGTGCCAAAGTTTGTCGTCATTCTACGAGCGGGGGCAATTTTGAAGCGCGACATGTTATTTACCAATTTACTTTGCGCAAGATTATCTTGCGCAATATAAAAATAAAAAAATGGGCTAACTTTACTCTTTTTTAATTCCCATTTCTGTTCAGTGTTCATCGATGCCAATATTCCCTCCCAGTCTTCTTAAAGTGGAGTTTCCATCCCAGTTTTTTTTCCATTATTGTGCTCATTAGACCTATAAAAGAAAATATATTTATATATTCACATTCGTCCATAAAGTTTATTTTCATGGAGTGATCCTTTAAGGACAGTCAGTGATATCACACAAGGGGCATCAGCACATTGTCAACACGTGCTGTATGTCTGTGTCATGGCCTGGCTCTGATCACAGCCCCCCCCCTCACAAGTCAGGCAGCCAGCTTCCATATAAAGAGAGAGGTCCGGATTTTTGGGAAGTGTTTTCAATTTCTCATGTCCTGGAAAGAAGAATGATTTATAAGATCTGGGCAGCAAACCAAAAAGTTTTCCCCCGTAGTCACCAAACCACAAAATGAGTCTTGGGAACATGTGAAAACAACTTGTGATGTAGACCTAAAGCAAAGGATGAGCACGTTGGGTGAGAGCGCAGACCGAGCGTGAGCAGGGCATGTACGACACTTACAGACAAAGCCATAAGACAGGATTATCAAAAACTTTGAATTACCCTTCATCTTAGATTGTAAGCTCTAATGAGCAGGGCTCTCTGATTCCTACTGTATAGTAATAGTACTGTCTGGCCTTATGTTGTAAAGCAATGCGTAAACTGTTGGCACTATAAAAATCCTGAATAATAATAACAACTGTCACCAGAACATGACTGGAGGGGAAACATTCCAATAGGGTCATTCACACTGGTGCGTTTTTACTGCGTTTTCGCGGTAAAAACAGCGCTATTAAAACGCTCCCCATGCCCCCCTCCATTAAAATGAATTAAAAATCGCGGCAAAACACAGCGATTTTAGCGCGTTTTTACCGCGTTTTTAATTCATTTCAATAGAGAGGGGCATGGGGAGCGTTTTAATAGCGCTATTTTTACCGCGAATACGGTACAGTGTGAAAGGGCCCTAAGGCTATGTGACTGGCATTTGGAGGGCGGTAAAAACAAACAGTTGGGCTGTGTGGGACCATATATGCAGAACCTTGTTTAAAACCAAAACCGTTTGTTACCAACACTTCATATTCCTGATATGCAACTGCTGTACCATATACTTGTATGAGAAAGTACAGTGGAACCTCGGATTGGGAGTAACACTGCTAACGAGCGTTTCGCAATACGAGCACTATCTTTTAAAAAAAAATTTAAAAATCGTGATTCGGTTTGCGAAACAAGCACGATTCAGGCCAAAGCGGTTTGCAGTACCGCTTTTGGCCTGGTGGGGGTGGGTGTATGTATATAAACACACACACATACACACTATATATATGTATGTAGGTATAGAGAATATATATAGTGAGTGTGTGTGTGTGTGTGTGTGTGTGTATACACACACGATACAAAAAGTTTTGCTTTTCATTTCTATTTTAAACTGAATTGGTTGTTTTACAAGGTGACCGTTTAAATAATATAAACCACACAAATAAATTATTGGTTCAAAACAGCCACAGCCCTTTATGGTTGGATTAAAATGTACACGGATAATAAATTATGCAACAATGTTTTAAATATTTAAAACATGAGATACACCATATAATGACATAAGCAGATTCATACCCATAACTCAGCCATCCAGCTCGAGTTAAAGGGGTTGTAAAAGAAAAAAACTAAATAGCTTCCTTTACCTTAGTGCAGTCCTCCTTCACTTACCTCATCCTTCTATTTTGCTATTAAAATGTCCTTATTTCTTCTGAGAAATCCTCACTTCCTGTTCTTCTGTCTGTAACTCCACACAGTAATGCAAGGCTTTCTCCCTGGGGTGGAGAAAGCCTTTTGAGGGGGCGAGCAGGAGTGTCAGGACGCCCACTAACACACAGCTCCTGACACTCCTGCTTGCCCCCTCCTCCCTCAAGAGGCTTTCTCCACACCAGGGAAAAAGCCTTGCATTACTGTGTGGAGTTACAGACAGAAGAACAGGAAGTGAGGATTTCTCAGAAGAAATAAGGACATTTTAATAGCAAAATAGAAGGATGAGGTAAGTGAAGGAGGACTGCACTAAGGTAAAGGAAGCTATTTAGGGGAAAAAAAAAAAAAATTCCTTTACAACCCCTTTAACAAAATACGACGTTCGATTTATTTCCCAGCTGCAGCACCTGATCGGTGCCATGTCCCCGGTGCCGGTAGGTTCCTCGGCCAGGCTCTTGCTGCTTGGCTCGGGGGCCAATTCGATACCGGAGGGTGTAGAGGCCCAGCGGTTTTAGAAAACTAATAAGAGAATGCCCACATATGCACTCCTTCAAAAAGTTTGGAATAAGGCATAGCAGCTCCAAGGGGTCACAGGGTTCACTGAATTCAGCCCGCTCTGGGGGAACAGTATATATATTGAAACTCCTCTTTGGCGCCTTCTGGGCATAACACGCCTCAAACAGGTTTTCCATGGTGGTGCACTGCTCCCGTTTAGTACTTTACAATCTAGATATGCGCTTCCTCCATCCATGTTTTTTTATTATTTGCAATTGCAACATGCAATTAAAGCTCAGGGGGATGCGGTGGAGTGGGCTCAGTCCCCCACTCCGGTTTTCCGCATCCTGCAGGCTGCTTCCGAGACTAAAGGGTATTATCTCACAGTGTTACAACATGTTGCTGGACTCATTCCTAGAGCCGCATCCCATGAAAGTGGCGGCTCAGTGGGAGGCAGACGTTGGACCAATACCGGGGGAGATGTGGGAGGGGGCGCTGCAGGCCGTAAACAATTGTTCGCTCAATGTAGCACAGAAGGTGTCTCAGCTATACATTTTACTGAGGGTCCATTACACACCGGTCAAACTTTTCAAAATGGGCAGGGCTCCTAGCCCGATGTGTAACAGATGCAGGGTAATGTCTGGCGATCTGATTCATCTGCTCTGGCGCTGTCCCAAGCTCCACAGGTTCTGGACGGGGGTCTTGGCTACACCTAATTCCGTGTTCCAGAACAACGTTCCTCTTGACCCGCTGCACTGTCTGCTTGGAGTTTTGGAGGGAGTGATAACGAAGGAGTTGACTCCAATGGCATTTACTAGAGCGCTATTCCAGGCCAGGAAAACTATTCTCCTGAATTGGAAATTGGAGGCGCCCCCCACAATTAAATCCTGGTTGTCACACATGGGCAGGATGCTTATCATTAGGGTTGTCCCGATACTAGTATCGGGACCGATACAGAGGATTTGCGCGAGTACTTGTACTCGCGCAAATCCTACCGATGCCTGATCCGATACCTGGGAGAGAGAGGCAGCGCTAGCATGTAATGCCTGTGTCTGTGTATTATCCTCAGACGGCAGCCAACCAGTGTATAAAAGCTACGCCGCCGCCTCCTCTGTGAGAGAGAGGCAGCGCAAGCGTGTAATGCCTGTGTACCGTACCTGTATTATCTTAGACGGCAGCCATCCAGTGTTCAAAAGCCGCGCCTCCTACTCCTCCTCCTCGTCTGTGATAGGGGAACACTCCCAGCAAGTGAGTCAGTGTTCTGCCCATCAGGGACACCCTCTCATCCTCATCCCATGGACGAGGATGAGAGGATCTCTGATAGGTGGAACACTAACTCACTGCTGGGAAACGGAGTTCCCCTATCACAGACGAGGAGGAGGAGTAGGAAGCGCGGCTTTTGAACACTGGATGGCTGCCGTCTAAGATAATACAGGTACACAGGCATTACACGCTGGCGCTGCCTCTCTCTCCCACAAACGAGGAGGAATCGCGGCTTTTGAACACAGGATGGCTGCCGTCTGAGGATAATACAGGTACACAGGCACGGTATCATACCATGCTTTCAGCAAGCTTTTTCAAGTTTTGTTAAACCTTGCTGAGAACCTGATAACATGTATTAACAGTTTAATGCTACCGCCTGTACACCCAAGTGTATTCAGCTCTCCTAGCTGAGATTTGAATGGCACTTCCTCAAGAACGATTTTTCAAGCATGGCTGTAAACATTTTGAAAGCTTGCTGTAGACATAGCACTGCCAACAAGCTTCTGCACATGAAAGCAAATGGGTAATGGGAGGATTCAATATCTATAAACTGTTGTCACTGACCTTTTAAAATTGCTAGGTGACTGGCTGTCTCTGGCTTAAAAACATTCTGAGCCACTGATCTGGAGTAAGCATGGAAGCAAACTAAAGTGAAGTCAACAGGTCTAATCTCCATACTTGTCAGGGGTCAATGACTCAAAACTTAGCTAAGCCATTGGATCAGCCAGAAAGTTAGCATTTCCGCAATGGTAAAAATTATGGTTGTCCCGATACCGATGCTAGTATCGGTACCGATACAGAGGATTACTTGCCATGGAAGCTATTAACTTTTAAAAAAATCAACAGTTTCGTCCAGAAGCTGTCACATGACATTAAAAAAAGTATCGGTATTCAGTATCGGCGAGTACTTGAAAAAAAGTATCGGTACTTGTACTCGGCCCTAAAAAAGTGGTATCGAGACAACCCTACTTATCATGGAAAAGTACATTTAATAACACAGGGGGATTGCGGGTAAGGTCGATAGGCTGTGGGATGCATGGCTTGCCACACCTGGCCTGAGTCCTACGGAACTTGTCCAGATGACGTTGCTGGGGGGGTACTTAGATTTGTGAGTTACTAGGGGGTGTGGGAGGGGGGCATGCTGTTGGGTATGATCATCGCATGTTAGGTGTTAGACGGAGAGATACATTGTTTGTGGATTTTACATGTTATATACGATATGTCATATTGTCACTCCCTGTATGTACTGTGAGCAATAAAAACGTATTCGATTTAAAAAAAAAAAAAAGTGCTCCTTTACCATGCGTGATCAGCTGTGTCCAATGACAACTGATCACAGATGTAGGCTCCATGCACACTGAAGCTAATGAACTGCAGTTTATTGGCGTTTTGGCTTTTTTTTTTTTTTTTTAAAGCCCATAAACTGAACTCTATGTTAGCCTATGTGCCCATGCACACCTGGGCGTTTTTTAGTGTTCATGAGCTTTGGAGTTTATTGGCTTTTTTCTGAACGCCCAAAATTTGCATTCAAAGTGCTGTTTTTTGGCGGGTAAAAACGCTAAAAAATGCAAAATGCCGAAAAACGCTGAAAAATTACGGCGCCATCGTTTTTAAGAGTTTTTTTTATCCATAAAAAAAAAAAACTCAAAATAAAAAAAGCTGATAAAAGCTACACTGAAAAACGCTGATTAAAGCTATTGCAAAAACGCTTAAAAAGTTGCAAGGTGTAGCGGTCACCACCGTTTACGACCTTCCATCCACCCACGACAAGCTTATCTGACACACTGCGACAATCCTGCATACACGATCCATTCTATTTCCCATAATAACCGAGACACAAGCTCTGGTACTCTCTGGTTTCAAAATGAATGAACACTTTAATGGTTTCTTCTCAGCTTTTTATACAGTACAAGATGTCAAAGCTAATCACAGGACAATGCAATCTCCACCCCCCTATTCACACTGGGGCTAATTCTATAGCAGACATGTCGGCACTGATACTGACAGATCTGTCACATTCCAAACTACAATTACACAATGCCTTGACCTCAATCCACATTATCTAGACAGACGTACTGTCTCTGACACCTGGGCATCAATAGGCTTTACACCGTGTTATCAGACAATTGAAAGGTATAGCACCAGACCTGAATTAACACCTTTATACAATGAAATGTCTTTCACAAGCCGGCCACTTAGCATTTTAAAAGCCTATTATACAGAGGGATGAGTCACTGTCTTGTTAACCTGGTCTCAAGTCAAAATGGACCCCTTGCAATACTCCAGTCGTGCCATATGAATTATTATTAATGTCCCATCTTCTGCAATACATGATATAACTTCTTTGTCACCCTATGGCCCTAGTGGACATAAGGTGACCCTAGACATAGGAGAATCTCAGTCTGTCACGGGTCATGCCATTACACAAGGCTCCCTGCAAAGCTACTGGCGTTTTTTTATAGCTTATCAGCTTCAGTGTGCATGGAGCCTTAGGCTGGTATGGTATGGCACACTACAGAATCCCAAACCTCATCTCCCTTGTCCTTGTTTGGTGGTTGGTTTTCATTATTTTCTGATTGGGAAGTAGAGAGAATAGGGGACTGTGGCATTTATATGTTGGCCTGGCAACCACAAGTATAGTGAGAGGTGAGGGATACACAAGCGAGATTCATCTAGGAATAGGGATCAGGGTGATCACCACAACATAATATATGCATTTATTCCATTATAATCCTAACAGCCACACAAAGGATATCAATTCTTTGTGTGCACCAAATGTATTACATTGTAAAAGCAGCAATGACATCATCAATGTTGCTGTACATAGCCTGTGCAAAGTGTGGAGCTGTGAGAATAACCCAGAAAGCTTCACCTACTACAGGCTGCCTGCAGATTACTATAGGAGGGGGCGGAGACAAGACCACTCTCCGTGCACAAGGAGAGAGAGAGCAGCAGTGTCTGGTCTTTATTACAGGAAACTCCTGCCCAGATGTACAGTAAATTGTCACACTGGATTACTGCACAGATATGGAAGAAATACACAAATCACTAACGATTAAAAGAAAACTATACCTTTAGTAATTAGAGAATACATAAAGTTCCGCTGAAAAAAATAAAAGTCAGCAGCTACAAATACTGCAGCTGCTGACATTTTAAAATAAGGACACTTACCTGTCCTGGGCGCCCGCGATGTTGGCACCTGAAGCCGATCTGTCCCTCAGCTCTCAGGTGGAGGCGCCGCCATCTTTGGTAAGGGAATCAGGAAGTGAACTTTCTGGCTCCCTACTGCGCATGCGCAAGTCGCGCTGTGCAATCCCACTGGTCCCTGCTGTCTGGGGGGGGGGGGCATAGGCTGCAGTGACCTATGTCCGGTAGTGGTAGCACATACCTGGATTACACAGGTATCTGCTCCCCCCTGAAAAGGTGCCAAATGTGACACCGGAGGAGCAGAAGTTAACATTTTGAGTGGAACTCCGCTTTAATCCAGGAATCAGCATTTATATAAGGCCCCTTTCACACCAGCAGACCGATTGGACCATCCATTGCTCTCTATGGGGTGGCGGATGTCAGTGGACACGTGTCTGCTGACAATCGCTGGGCAATCCCATCCAATAAAATCTGCAAAAAATTTGACGTATGGTGATACGTTCGCCATCCGTCCCTCGGATCAGATCAAATGGAAACGGGTATGCAGCCTGTTTCCATCCGATGGCCCTATAGAGAGAAGAGCAAGCGGTGTCCATGTCCGCTCTGCATAGCGGAGCAGACACAGACCCGTCATCTGCCTGCTCAGCGAGGACCAGCAGAGAGATCCCCTCCCGCTGAGCAGGCGGATTCCGCTCCATCTGAAAGGGTCTTTATATTTTACACACTATTTTTGTTTTCCATGTTCCTTTACCATGTTTAAAGCTAATTTCCCACAAAACCAGATAAAGACACAAATAAAATACATTTATAGGATAGGTTTTACCTGCCAAATGATTTGTATTGGGGTAAGTCTTCAGGATCTGCCAAATACTGAAAAATCACTTTTGGATGGAATGACCCTTTAATAGAATGACGTCACAACACTTTCTTTATGGATTTCCCTTCCCATGCTTCCTGGATGATGTCTGTCCTAAGAGGATAAGGTCATGGGTTCTAGCTGACTGAAAACCATGTTTATGTAGCACTGCAGGGGCTCAGTATATCCAAATACAGGAAGTCACGGAACCCGCAGCAGTCTGCGTCCTGCGTTCCCATGCAGCCACTGACACAGACAGCTGGATGTCAATAGGACATTATGGAAGGTTATCCTGCATGCCCTGGACTGTATACAGGCACACCAACATTCTCATCATATAAAATCTGCAGTAAACCTCTACACTACTTGGTAGATAAAAAGGAAAGTAGGCAAAAGTACTAGATGCAAAGTCCTAATGCGCTCGTACTTTGTACTTTTATGTAATTAGGAAGAAAAAAAATAATCATTTGTGTAATTACATGCATCTATTTAAAGTGTATCTAATCCAAAAAGAAATGTGATGGCATTATCCCCCCCCCCCCCCCCCATGCACACTGGCTGATTAGCCCTGATGCATGGGCCTCTGGCATTGAGCTGTGGTTGGAGGGCACAGGTGCAGAGAAAGGCTGACTTTGGCGATTAGGGTACAGGGCACTCAGAGGCAAATGCCCGGATTCACAGACATTGCGCATATTTATGCCGCCGTAGCGAGGAGGGAGGAGAGGGGAGAGGAGGAGGGAGGAGAGGGGAGAGGAGGAGGGAGGAGAGGGGAGAGGAGGAGGGAGGAGAGGGGAGAGGAGGAGGGAGGAGAGGCGAGAGGAGGAGGAAGGAGAGGCGAGAGGAGGAGGGAGGAGAGGCGAGAGGAGGAGGGAGGAGAGGCGAGAGGAGGAGGGAGGAGAGGCGAGAGGAGGAGGGAGGAGGGGCGAGAGGAGGAGGGAGGAGGAGGGAGGAGGAGGGAGGAGGAGGGAGGAGGAGGGAGGAGGAGGGAGGAGGAGAGGCGAGCATGGAATTCACAAAGCAAATGCTCCCAACTCTGGGCCGGCATAGCGTATATTTCGTAGGTATAAGCTGGCGTAAGTGGGCTGGAAGTGGGCATGATCCATGTTAATGAAGCGTGACCCCATGCAAATGATGGGCCGGGCGCCAGACAAGTACATAAACCGAACTGCGTATGCGTCGAGATGTGGACTTATCCCCGCGCACATGCGCATTACCTGTATGTGTGTTGTGACACCGGCGCAACTAAGTATTTAATATTAAACCTATAATTATTCCAATCTGCTGCAGTTATTATAAACACCTGTGCCAAGTGAAAAAGCTTAAAAATAAATTGTGTAAGTGACATATACTACCGCGCTGATTGCATAAACCCAATTTTTTCAAAAAAATATATAAATATATAACAATTACTTAAAGGGGTTGTAAAGTTACAAGTTTTTTTTACCTTCATGCATCCTATGCATGAAGGTAAAAAAACATCTAGCAGCACCGGGCCCCCCCCCCCTCCGAGCCCCCGTTGTACTTACCTGACCGTTTCGAATCTCCCGGGCGCGTCCACGTCGTCCTCTTCGGTTCCCAGCCTGGCCGTTGATTGGCTAGGCTGGGCGGATTGATAGCAGCGCAGCCATTGGCTAGCGCTGCTGTCAATCAAAGCGGATGACGCGGCGCGCTGGGGGGCGGAGCCGAGTGATACAGTCGACGGCTATGGCCGCCGCTGTATCACGGGAGCGCGCTCGCAAAAGCTTTCCTCCGTGCGAGCGCCCTCGCATGAAGAGGGAAAGCTTTTACGAGGAGGAGTCCAGACAGCCGCCGAGGGACCCCAGAAGACAGGTTTCCGGGCCACTCTGTGCAAAACGAACTGCACAGTGGAGGCAAGTATCACGTTTGTTATTTTTTTTTTTTAAATCCCTGACTTTAGTGTCCCTTTAAACAAAACATCCACAAAACACCAATGCTAACTCAAAAAATATTAATATATAATCGTTGCGTGCTATTGCACCTATGTAAAGACCAGTGCCTCAGTCCTTTAGATTTCCAACCCCAAAGTGTCAGAAAAAACGTGCTCTATGCTGTGGTAAAGATGATCTCCGTGACTGTACGCCCTTGTAGTGTCACCACCACCTCTATTCAAAAAATGCGCTCACCAGATCGCAAAAAGGAAACAGCACATAATATCCTCAAACAGCGGTTCCACACGATCTTCAATCAAAAGGTATCAGACCCAAATAGCTCTTTGCGTTCACCTCTTTTGGCTCCCCCAAAAGAAAAAAAGCCTCTTATGGTGTAATAAAGTTTTAACCAGTTTTATTAAAACCAAGAAAGCTTTAAAAATATCACACTCACATGTTCCAATGCCCGGCCGGCATTAGTTTGTCCAGCGTTACTGTTTGTGCAGCGTGCGTTCCACCCCTCGTTCGTGTTGCGGTTCAGCGGGCGGAAGCTACAGCATTATACAGTGGAGGAGGCTGGTGACACGATTCCGTATGTGTAAGAGATACTGCCCATATGCCTCTACATGTTTCGCATGCACGCATGCGTCATCAGGAAACCTGGCCTGTTAGTGGGCCCTGAGGACAGGGTTGATGACTACTGCATTAGGGCACAAAACACATTTTGACTTTAGAACCACTTTAATGCCATCAATGCAGCGAGGTAAAAGTTCACCAGTTGGATTTTTCCTTTAACTGTATATGTGTTGGACTCCGTGTTCAGTCACGGGGAAGGTGGGGGAGGAGCTTAGACAGCGCTTACATTTCAAACATGCTTTTGAACAAAGCTAATTCTGAGTTCCAGAGAAAGTAAGAGCTTTAACCGAAACCGACCTCTAAGTACAGCAAAGTTTACTCATCCAACTTCTCCAGACTCCCCCTATTTCTATTATGAAGCATGTGTGTTGTGTCATGTTTGCTGAATTTAACCTCTTCATATTTGTTCATATCTGCAGGACTTGGACCCGTCTACAGCGATCTGTCAGGGAGAAGAATCGGTTCCACCCTAGATACATTTGTTGCTTTTGTACGAAGACATTTTGTGTGTTTTTTTTAGAATGGATGAGACATTCATTTAGGTGAAGATTTTAACAAAAAGGCTGTCCAAATTGGGCCTAGTATATGTGTGTGTGTGTGTGTGTGTGTATGTAGGTATGCATGTAGGTGTGTATGTGTGACAGGGACCTTTGATTGTACACTCCATGTTGGCAGGGACTGGTGTGAGAGCGCAATATATGTAAAAGTGCTGCATACATTTGCAGTGCTTTATAAATAATACGTGTACAAAATAAAGAACTTTAACCACTTAAAGCGGAGGTTCACCCTAAATATAGTATTTTTCCATGTGATCCAGCATACTGGCGTCAGCGCCAGTATGCTGTTTTTTTTTAATGCCCCACTTACTGTCCAATCTTCAATTTTGATTTAGCTCCCCCGTGGTGGATGGCGCCTGTATAGCCTGTCACTGGTTCCGAAAAAACCCGATTTAGGACTCGGGTATTTCCGGGGCAATACGGCCCCTGCGCACAGACCTAGGAGCTGACTGCACAGGCGCCGTATTTCTCCGAGTCCTATTTCGGCTTTTTTCAGAGGGCGTGACGCGCCATAGCCGTAGGACTCGGAGAAATACGGCGCCTGCGCAGTCAGCTCCTAGGTCTGTGCGCAGGCACCGTATTGCGCCGGAAATACCCGAGTCCTAAATCGGGTGTTTTCGGAACCAGTGACGGGCTATACAGGCGCCATCCCCCGCTGGGGAGATAAATCAAAATTGAAGATTAGACAGTAAGTGGGGCAAAAAAAAACAGCATACTGGCACTGACGCCAGTATGCTGGATCACATGGAAAAGCGTATATTTAGGGTGGACTGGACCAATACGCTGGTAAATGACACAAGGGGGTTTTTACAATTAGGCAATGCGTCGCTTTAACAGACAATTGCGCGGTTGTGCGACGTGGCTCCCAAACAAAATTTGCGTCCTTTTCTTCCCACAAATAGAGCTTTATTTTGGTGGCATTTGATCGCCTCTGCGATTTTAATTTTTTGCGCTATATACAAAAATAGAGCGACATTTTTGAAAAACAAATCAATATTTTTTTTTATTTTTTTTTTGTTATAAGAAAAATCAAATAAACTAAATTTTAGTCAAACATTTGGGCCAGAATTTATTCAGCCACATGTCTTTAGTAAAAAAAAAATAAAAATAAAAATCGCAATAAAATAATAAATAAAAAAAAATAGCTACCTAGCGGGAACAGCGACACTAATACAGCGATCAGAAAAATGATCGCTTAGTGACACTGGCAATAGGGAGTGAAAGGGTTAACTAGGGCGGTGATCAAGGGGTTAAAACTTTATTAGGGGGGGTGGGGGGGCTACCCTGGACCTAACACTAACTGCCTGTCATACTGACACTAAATGCAATGATCAGTACATATATGATCACTGCATTCAGTGACACTGTGACAGGGGGGTGGGGGTGGTGATCGCAAGGGGTTAATGTGACTATGTGTAGTGTGTCAGTGTAGTGTTGTGCAGACTTACTGTGCGATGTGATCTCTCCTCAGCGGCGGTTGAAAAAAACGCAGAGAGCAGAGATCACATCACTTCCTGTGTTTGTGCGAGATATGCAAAGCTGAAATCCAGGAAGTCATACAGTCTGGCTTCATGATGCCCACACTTAAGATGGCCACGGTCTATTTCTAAATGCTGTAACAACCTAACAAATGGACCTTAGTTTACAGACTAACTTTACTAGAATACATTAAGCTTGTGTATTACAGGGGTATTTATATTTAAAAAGTGAAACTGTGGGTGGAACTCCCCTTTAAAGTATAACTAAAAGGACAAAAAATATTGTTTTTTTATTTAGGTATGTAGATATGGATTAGAATCCCTGTTAGTTTTTATTGCTGTCTGTGTCCCCATTAGGGAGATTCATTTTCTCTATTTGTCCCGTTTACCATTATCATTGAAAGTGAATGTAAAAGAAAATCTCAAATTTTGGGTTGTCCCCAGAACAGCAAAAGAGAGAACATCTTGCAATATGGACACTAGTTCTGGTGACCCTAAGGGATTCCCTCTCACTTCCTGTTTTGGCTATGGGACAGGAAGTGAAGGTAAATCTCCCCAATGGAACACAGGTGGCTAGAAAAAAAAAAAAACTAAAGCCTCGTACACACGATCAGACTTCCATTAGACTTTTCCATGTATTTTTTTTCGAAGGGCGTTGGCCGTGAACTTGGTATGCATACACACGGCACAACTTTTTCAGACAACTTTCACCAAATCACGTGTTTTTTTTTAGCTCTTTACCGCCATCCTGTGGGCAACTTCTGCTATTGTTGTCTGGTTTTTAGCATTGGTTCTGAGCATGTGTGTTTGTACTTTGGACTTTAGTCTGATTGACTTGTGTACACACGATAGGATTAGCCGACGTGGACATTTGTTGCTGGAAATTTTGTCTGTTCTCACAGCGAAAAAAAATTAGATGAAAACGCGAAAAACATTTGTCCGATGGAGCGTACATGCGGTCAGATTGTCCGCTAAAACAGGTCCGTCAGACATTTGTCAAAAAGTCAGATTGTGTGTATGGGCCTTTACAGGTATTATTTCCCTCCCTTACTTTATCCATAAGGAAGAAGAAAAAGGTTTTCCCTATAGTTCTACTTAAACCACTTGCTGACCGGCCTGCAGTACTTATACTGCGGCAGGTCAGCTCTATTGCGCGAAACGACCTACCTGTACATCATTTCATGCAGTGGGGGCGCAAGCTGATTGGCCAGAGGGGGGAGCCAATCAGCGGGTCCGGCAGACGTGATGTCCACTGGCCATCCACGATCGCTTCACAGAAAGGCAGAACGTTAACCCGCCTATGTCAACAAGGCAGATCACTGTTCAGACAGGGAAGAACATAGTGCTCACTTTCTGCTAAGCAGGAACACAAATCTCGGTGTTCATCCAGTGAGTCCATCCCCCACACAGTTAAGGGGTTGTAAAGGTAAAAAAAAAATTCCCCTAAATAGCTTCCTTTACCTCAGTGCAGTCCTCCTTCACTTACCTCATCCTTCGATTTTGCTTTTAAATGTCCTTATTTGTTCTGAGAAATCCTCACTTCCTGTTCTTCTGTCTGTAACTACACACAGTAATGCAAGGCTTTCTCCCTGGTGTGGAGTGTTGTGCTCGCCCCCTCCCTTGAACTACAGGAGAGTCAGGACGCTCTCTACGTTGCAGATAAAGGAGCTGCGTGTTAGTGAGCGTCCCGACTCTCCTGTAGTCCAAGGGAGGGGGCGAGCACGACACTCCACACCAGGGAGAAAGACTTGCATTACTGTGTGGAGTTACAGACAGAAAAACAGGAAGTGAGGATTTCTCAGAAGAAATAAGGACATTAAAAGCAAAATGGAAGGATGAGGTAAGTAAAGGAGGACTGCACTGAGGTAAAGAAAGCTATTTGGGGGGGGGGGGGGAATTGTACCTTTACAACCCCTTTAGCAAGCACCACCTAGGGAAACATGTAACCCTTTGATCGCCCCTGGTGTTAACCCCTTCCCTGCCAGTGTCATTAGTACAGTGACAATGAATATTTTTAGCACTAATCACTGTAATAATGTCACTGGGATTGTACGATTTATTTTTTATTGGCTGAACTGGATAGACTCGTGTCTTTTTTCAACCTGACTACAGTGGCCCATCAGTGGTGTCAGTGGGAAACATTATGCCCCATTGTTGGTATCAGGAAAATAGATGGTGACTCACCATTGTGTCAGTGGAAGGATCTGACCTACCCATTGTTGACGTCAGTGGTAGGATTTATGCATCATTGCGCCCCAAGGACAGGATAAAGGCAAGCTGGGCCTCAGATTGGAGACCACTGTTTAAGTGGATAGACCGTTTTATATATTTGAAGAGAACAGACAGCCGTGTCATCCATGTGGGATTGCTGGTTTTATGGAGGTAAATTTTGCTTACAAAATTAAATGCTTTTATTTTCCGTACTTAAAACTATTTTTGTTCGAGCTGTGGCTGGAAAATGACTCAATTCACAAGGCCACATGAGCCTTTTTACATGCGGGGTTATTTTATTGCATAATAATTTTGGCATAAAAAAATAAATAAAAGTTACTATTTAAAAATAAATCCTGCATTAGGCTGGGTT
This sequence comes from Rana kukunoris, assembly GCA_029574335.1. Taxonomy (NCBI): domain Eukaryota; kingdom Metazoa; phylum Chordata; class Amphibia; order Anura; family Ranidae; genus Rana; species Rana kukunoris. Next base: position 481,927,829 of record CM056051.1, read on the forward strand.
CACACTGCTGCAAATTCTTTGGCGAATTTGAGCCGTTAGCGATCGCTCAAATTCGCAAGTCATTAAAATAACATTGTTTTCCATCAGTGCGGTGCGAATCTAAGCTGCGGGAAAAAAGGGTCCTGTGCGAGTTTAATCCGTGTGCAATGCGAATTCAGCTCTATAGACTGGCATTCCCTGAAATCGTGGCCGGGAAATTTCACGATTTAGAATTTGCAGCAGTGTGAACCTAGGTGGGGGTGGTGTGTAAAACTGCGCTGCTAAAAATGAATGAATATGGCTGCTAAACACGGCTACTGAAAAACAAGAAGCAAAAAACAAAATGGGAACGTGGTAGTGTAGCGCTCAGAATGCCAAAATGTAAATATAAGGCTATACATATAAATGGTGTGTAAAACACAAAGAGTGATCTGTGCGTCAACATAAAAATAATATCATAACTCATAAAATTGAAATAAAGTTCATGAAATAAAGTTCATAAATTCCAGTGACACAAATGATGCTTGATGTTCAGAAGTGAAAAGAAAAAATCCCACCACCGGTGAAGATGCAGGCTTACCAGATAAAATGGACTCTAAGAAAATTATATTTCTAGAGTCGGTCAGGCTTGGTATATGCTCAGATCTTGATATAAGGTGTCCCTCAGGAAAGGGATCAGCAGATATCTGTGGTGTAGATTCAAATGGCCCCGAGATTGGTTAGAGGTCTCTCGTTCACGGAAAAAAATGTTGGTCATCCGTCTCAAAGATGGCATATATAAATGGAAAGGAGAAGAGGGGACGCCATAGTGTAACACCGTAAGGTCAATATAAAAATTTATTAAAATTGCACTTACATATACAGATGAAAGTATGGCGCATGTCAATAGAAAGGTGGCAACGATGGAGTCATCCCTGACGCGTTTCGTGTCATTACACGTTATCAAAGGGTGTCCCTCTCATGATGCCAACACAAATATTTATAGTAAAAGGTCCCAAAAGAAAATTGGACTCACCGTCTGCAAGCAATCACAAAGCACATGCATTTCCGGGTCTAAGGAAAATGGCGTCCAGGCGTGCGCTCCACGCCTCGTATTGAATCACGGAAGTGTTCTAATTCAGACACTTCCGGAATACGATCGAATATTAACAAGGTGCGCTGCACGCCTCGTTTTCGACATGTGATCGAAACGTACGCCTCACTTTCGAAATGACATCGAATCCCGTTGTCCGTCTCGAAATGCGACGCACAAAATGAGACGCTCACTTGTGTGAAGTCGCTCCACGCCTCGTATTAAATCACGGGAGTGTTCTAATTCAGACACTTCCGGAATACGATCGAATATTAACAGCGTGCGCTGCGCGCCTCGTTTTCGACGTGTGATCGAAACGTAAGCCTCACTTTCGAAATGACATCGAATCCCGATATCCGTCTCAAAATGCGACGCACAAAATGAGACGCTCACTTGTGTGAAGTCGGACGTCGAAAAAAGGCGTCACGGATATTCATGGGGACGGCGAAAAAGTGGGCGGACTTAGCAGAAGGAAGTGCAATCCAGCCCTCATTATGGGGGCCGTTTGCGTTCCAAAATAAATAAAAAAGAATACCAAACTGTAAATCAACTCATGCAAAATGAGTCCGCATGTGGCGATCAAAATAGAACGAACATGAAATAAATCAGTTCAAAATAGAAAATGGTATTCAATATTATGGGACATCAAAGAAAAAGTAAATATTAATAATTTAAATATATGGCTAGTACAATATTGTATTGCCAAAAAATAAATATATTAATAATTGGACTCAAACAGAAATGCATTGCCCGGGACACGGCAATGCATAATGTAAGTCGCACAATACTGCAATGTATGCAAAAAAGGGATCAGTGCTCAATGTAAATAGAAGCAAATGATCCAAAGTAAAATACACATTAAAAATTAAAAATTAAATGTAAAAATAATGTGTGGGTCTTCCAGACAGTGAGTCGAATTCCCAAACATAAGCATACATAATAATATGCGTTAATGTTAAAATAAATCACCATGACGTTAAAACACATACATAATGAAAAATTGCTAGAGTTGAAAATTGTGAAACATCCCAAAACAGATCCACCACTGTTTAAATATACTAAACAACCACTAGGACTTATCTATGAATGAGTTGATGTCCCAATCAACATTCAAGCCAAAGGGATGATAAGATTGGAGCTCATAAATCCAGAATGTTTCTAATCTTGAGACACCCCTTGTTTTAGCCCCACCTCTCCAGGGAGGCATATAGCGGTCAATAATTGTAAACTGAGTGCCAGAAGGATTTTTGTCATGGCACTGTTTAAAGTGACGAGGAACAGTGTGGTCCCTGTCACCTGCCTTGATGAAGGCAATATGTTCGCCTACACATATCGAAAAGGTGCGAATCGTGCGGCCGACATATTGTTTGCCACATGTACATGTGATGAGATAAACGATATAATGGGTTTCGCAAGTACAAAAATGTTTAATCTCATACTCCTTTCTAGTCACGGTAGATGTAAAGTGTGTAATTCTACGTTCCCTCAATGAGTTATGATGGCAAACCTTGCATTTTCTGCATGGAAAGAAACCAACTAAGTCCTGAAAAAAAGAACTTTTTACTGGGGGATTGATGACATTGGGTGCAATGCGATTCTGCAACGAGGGTGCACCTCTAAATACCAATTTGGCCCGTTCAGGAAGTAAAGGTCTAAGAACACTATCGTTCCTGAGTATATCCCAATGTCTATCGACAATATTCTTAACCTGCCTATGTTGAATAGAGTAAGATGTAATTAGGGCAAATTTAAAACTATCATCCGGTACACGTTTAGGTTTCATTGAGATGAGTGAAGATCTATCTAATGAGAGAATTCTCTGCATTTCTTGATCTAGCTCAGCCCTGGGATAGCCTTTATCTACAAACCTTTGTCGCAACATAGTGGCTTGAAGCAGATAGGATTCTGGGTCCGTACAGTTCCTACGAAGTCTCAGGAACTGACTGCGTGGAACTGACCGAAGCCATGAACTATGATGACAACTATCAGTAGGAATGAAACCATTCCTATCCGTTGGCTTGAAGAAAGTTTGAAAGTTAAATTTGCGATCAACCAACCCAATCTCAAGGTCCAAGAAATTGATTTTACTTGGACTATATTCAAAGGACAGTGAAATGCCTCTGTCATTTTGATTGAGGGTTTTGAAAAATAACTCTAATGATTCGGGGGTGCCGTTCCATAGGAGGAGGATGTCGTCTATGTACCTAGCCCACAGGACTAATGATGGGGTGTCCTGCGCATAGACGACATCCTCCTCCCACTTGGCCATGAACAGGTTGGCAAGACTGGGTGCAAACTTAGCCCCCATAGCTACCCCTCGTTGTTGGAGGTAGTAGCTTTGGTTGAACCAAAAATAATTATGTTTGGTTGCAAACTCTAAAAGTTCTAAAATGTACTCGCATTGAAAAGAGGCGAGAGTAGGTTCTTGATTTAGGAAATGTTGGACAGCAGCAATACCCAAATGATGGGGAATGCATGTATATAGGGAAGCGACATCAGCTGTGGCTAGTAGATAATCGCCATGTACAACAGTGTTTTCCAATAACCGTATAGTGTCTCCTGTATCCTTAAGATAGGAAGGAGTTTTCTGCACTAAAGGTTGTAAATAATGATCAATATACCGGCCTATACGGGACGTGACCGAATCGATCCCGCTCACAATAGGCCGGCCAGGGGGGGCAGTGGGATGTTTGTGGATCTTGGGCAGATAATATATGGTGGGTATGCGTGGGACTTTAGGTACTAAGAAATCTCTTTCTTTGTTATTCAAAATTTTCAACTCATAACCCTTATTGACAAGACTTAGCAACTGGGTTTTATATGTGTGTGTAGGGTTAGTAGGAATTTCTTTGTAAGTACCGGGTTCGTTCAAGATACGAATCATTTCGGTCTCATAATCGGACTTGTCCAAAATCACAATGCCTCCGCCTTTGTCGGCGGGGCGTATGACTAAATCCTTCCGATCACAGAGGGACTTGAGGCCCGCACTGGAAACGGATGGTAGATGTGGTGATTTAACTGACAATTTGGATAAGTCTCTTAACACACAATCCTTAAAAATTTTAACTGCAGGTGCTACCGCCACAGTCGGATTAAAAAGGGATGGATTGGATAATCCAGAATGCACCGTGCCGGACGTTGCGGCCCGGTCTTCGTAATTGCATGTATTGGAAATCAGATATCTTTGGATGTTGATTTTCCGTATATATTTTTGTATATCTATAAAAGTGCCAAACCTGCTCAGCTGTTTAGGGGGAGCAAATTTGAGACCCTTATCAAGTACTGACTGTTCGGCATTAGTGAGTGTCTTACTGCTAAGATTGAATACACCAAGGCCTCTTACACTCTTCTTCTCTTTCTTCTTCTGGATTCTGTAACCCCCTCTGCTCCCTCTCGTAGATTTGGACCTTTTTTCTTTGAGGACTGGTCCTCGCGAAAACCCTGATTACCATATGTATTAGGTTGAACATAATGTCTAGGCATATGTTGGTGGTCGTTTCTCCCATATGAATCAGAGTTATAACCACCTTGATTACGCAATGGGGAAAATCTATTCTGGGTAGAAATGGAGGGTGTGTAATGTTGAGGGGGATATTGATGGTATGGTTCATAGTGTTCTCTATATGGGCCAGGAGAGACGTAACCGTCGTACCGCTGGTAAGGACGGGGTAAATGTTGTGAAGAGTTACCACGGGATTGGCCTCGCCCGCCTCTCCTGCCTCTCCCATTAGCTCTGCCTCCATAGTGGGTATCAGGAATCTGGAGGCTAGACTGTGCTTGGCCAGATAGTAAAGGGGAGGGATCAATGGTGGTATTGTTACCCCTTGGTGTCATATGACTGGAGCCAAATTGGGCCGCTAACCCACCAGGAATCATAGATGGAACAGGAAGCGATGGTAAATCAGACACAACTACAGGTGTGGTATCCATTGGTGGAGTGGATGTGGCATTTTTTTGCCATCCAAAAACACAACCATTTTTGTAGTCACCTACATCTCTTGAGTATTTTTTATGTTTTTTAATCCTCTGATCTCTATCTTCCTTTTCAAGATGACTCTGTAAATTGGTTGAAAGAGAGTTATACTCAAGGGAGGTTTTGTGTGTCTGAAGCTTATCTTTGAGCTCTTTGATCTCTACATCAAGAGCTGTTAATCTGCACCTTTTTTTTGAAACAAGAAATCCCAAAAAATTGGTCCCAGCTTCGTTGAAGTATTTATACCAGGAATTGAGATCTAATTCTCCCTGTTGTGGATTGACATTCCAACGAAGACTGCGTGGAACCATGCTCTCGGCAATATATTGCTCTAAGAAGGCTATATCCCATAAGATGTGTAACTCTGATGTCATGACATTTTTAAGTCTTAAAAAGAGTCCACCTAATTCAGAGTCATTACCAGTGATGGAAAAGACACCTTCTATGTTAACGGTCCGGGATGCCCTATAATCAAAGACATCCATGGCCGGAATAAGACCAGATATAACTGGTTTAGCTGCTGCAATAATAAAATTTTCGAAATACAGAAATGGGGGTGGTGTGTAAAACTGCGCTGCTAAAAATGAATGAATATGGCTGCTAAACACGGCTACTGAAAAACAAGAAGCAAAAAACAAAATGGGAACGTGGTAGTGTAGCGCTCAGAATGCCAAAATGTAAATATAAGGCTATACATATAAATGGTGTGTAAAACACAAAGAGTGATCTGTGCGTCAACATAAAAATAATATCATAACTCATAAAATTGAAATAAAGTTCATGAAATAAAGTTCATAAATTCCAGTGACACAAATGATGCTTGATGTTCCATCTATGATTCCTGGTGGGTTAGCGGCCCAATTTGGCTCCAGTCATATGACACCAAGGGGTAACAATACCACCATTGATCCCTCCCCTTTACTATCTGGCCAAGCACAGTCTAGCCTCCAGATTCCTGATACCCACTATGGAGGCAGAGCTAATGGGAGAGGCAGGAGAGGCGGGCGAGGCCAATCCCGTGGTAACTCTTCACAACATTTACCCCGTCCTTACCAGCGGTACGACGGTTACGTCTCTCCTGGCCCATATAGAGAACACTATGAACCATACCATCAATATCCCCCTCAACATTACACACCCTCCATTTCTACCCAGAATAGATTTTCCCCATTGCGTAATCAAGGTGGTTATAACTCTGATTCATATGGGAGAAACGACCACCAACATATGCCTAGACATTATGTTCAACCTAATACATATGGTAATCAGGGTTTTCGCGAGGACCAGTCCTCAAAGAAAAAAGGTCCAAATCTACGAGAGGGAGCAGAGGGGGTTACAGAATCCAGAAGAAGAAAGAGAAGAAGAGTGTAAGAGGCCTTGGTGTATTCAATCTTAGCAGTAAGACACTCACTAATGCCGAACAGTCAGTACTTGATAAGGGTCTCAAATTTGCTCCCCCTAAACAGCTGAGCAGGTTTGGCACTTTTATAGATATACAAAAATATATACGGAAAATCAACATCCAAAGATATCTGATTTCCAATACATGCAATTACGAAGACCGGGCCGCAACGTCCGGCACGGTGCATTCTGGATTATCCAATCCATCCCTTTTTAATCCGACTGTGGCGGTAGCACCTGCAGTTAAAATTTTTAAGGATTGTGTGTTAAGAGACTTATCCAAATTGTCAGTTAAATCACCACATCTACCATCCGTTTCCAGTGCGGGCCTCAAGTCCCTCTGTGATCGGAAGGATTTAGTCATACGCCCCGCCGACAAAGGCGGAGGCATTGTGATTTTGGACAAGTCCGATTATGAGACCGAAATGATTCGTATCTTGAACGAACCCGGTACTTACAAAGAAATTCCTACTAACCCTACACACACATATAAAACCCAGTTGCTAAGTCTTGTCAATAAGGGTTATGAGTTGAAAATTTTGAATAACAAAGAAAGAGATTTCTTAGTACCTAAAGTCCCACGCATACCCACCATATATTATCTGCCCAAGATCCACAAACATCCCACTGCCCCCCCTGGCCGGCCTATTGTGAGCGGGATCGATTCGGTCACGTCCCGTATAGGCCGGTATATTGATCATTATTTACAACCTTTAGTGCAGAAAACTCCTTCCTATCTTAAGGATACAGGAGACACTATACGGTTATTGGAAAACACTGTTGTACATGGCGATTATCTACTAGCCACAGCTGATGTCGCTTCCCTATATACATGCATTCCCCATCATTTGGGTATTGCTGCTGTCCAACATTTCCTAAATCAAGAACCTACTCTCGCCTCTTTTCAATGCGAGTACATTTTAGAACTTTTAGAGTTTGCAACCAAACATAATTATTTTTGGTTCAACCAAAGCTACTACCTCCAACAACGAGGGGTAGCTATGGGGGCTAAGTTTGCACCCAGTCTTGCCAACCTGTTCATGGCCAAGTGGGAGGAGGATGTCGTCTATGCGCAGGACACCCCATCATTAGTCCTGTGGGCTAGGTACATAGACGACATCCTCCTCCTATGGAACGGCACCCCCGAATCATTAGAGTTATTTTTCAAAACCCTCAATCAAAATGACAGAGGCATTTCACTGTCCTTTGAATATAGTCCAAGTAAAATCAATTTCTTGGACCTTGAGATTGGGTTGGTTGATCGCAAATTTAACTTTCAAACTTTCTTCAAGCCAACGGATAGGAATGGTTTCATTCCTACTGATAGTTGTCATCATAGTTCATGGCTTCGGTCAGTTCCACGCAGTCAGTTCCTGAGACTTCGTAGGAACTGTACGGACCCAGAATCCTATCTGCTTCAAGCCACTATGTTGCGACAAAGGTTTGTAGATAAAGGCTATCCCAGGGCTGAGCTAGATCAAGAAATGCAGAGAATTCTCTCATTAGATAGATCTTCACTCATCTCAATGAAACCTAAACGTGTACCGGATGATAGTTTTAAATTTGCCCTAATTACATCTTACTCTATTCAACATAGGCAGGTTAAGAATATTGTCGATAGACATTGGGATATACTCAGGAACGATAGTGTTCTTAGACCTTTACTTCCTGAACGGGCCAAATTGGTATTTAGAGGTGCACCCTCGTTGCAGAATCGCATTGCACCCAATGTCATCAATCCCCCAGTAAAAAGTTCTTTTTTTCAGGACTTAGTTGGTTTCTTTCCATGCAGAAAATGCAAGGTTTGCCATCATAACTCATTGAGGGAACGTAGAATTACACACTTTACATCTACCGTGACTAGAAAGGAGTATGAGATTAAACATTTTTGTACTTGCGAAACCCATTATATCGTTTATCTCATCACATGTACATGTGGCAAACAATATGTCGGCCGCACGATTCGCACCTTTTCGATATGTGTAGGCGAACATATTGCCTTCATCAAGGCAGGTGACAGGGACCACACTGTTCCTCGTCACTTTAAACAGTGCCATGACAAAAATCCTTCTGGCACTCAGTTTACAATTATTGACCGCTATATGCCTCCCTGGAGAGGTGGGGCTAAAACAAGGGGTGTCTCAAGATTAGAAACATTCTGGATTTATGAGCTCCAATCTTATCATCCCTTTGGCTTGAATGTTGATTGGGACATCAACTCATTCATAGATAAGTCCTAGTGGTTGTTTAGTATATTTAAACAGTGGTGGATCTGTTTTGGGATGTTTCACAATTTTCAACTCTAGCAATTTTTCATTATGTATGTGTTTTAACGTCATGGTGATTTATTTTAACATGAACGCATATTATTATGTATGCTTATGTTTGGGAATTCGACTCACTGTCTGGAAGACCCACACATTATTTTTACATTTAATTTTTAATTTTTAATGTGTATTTTACTTTGGATCATTTGCTTCTATTTACATTGAGCACTGATCCCTTTTTTGCATACATTGCAGTATTGTGCGACTTACATTATGCATTGCCGTGTCCCGGGCAATGCATTTCTGTTTGAGTCCAATTATTAATATATTTATTTTTTGGCAATACAATATTGTACTAGCCATATATTTAAATTATTAATATTTACTTTTTCTTTGATGTCCCATAATATTGAATACCATTTTCTATTTTGAACTGATTTATTTCATGTTCGTTCTATTTTGATCGCCACATGCGGACTCATTTTGCATGAGTTGATTTACAGTTTGGTATTCTTTTTTATTTATTTTGGAACGCAAACGGCCCCCATAATGAGGGCTGGATTGCACTTCCTTCTGCTAAGTCCGCCCACTTTTTCGCCGTCCCCATGAATATCCGTGACGCCTTTTTTCGACGTCCGACTTCACACAAGTGAGCGTCTCATTTTGTGCGTCGCATTTTGAGACGGATATCGGGATTCGATGTCATTTCGAAAGTGAGGCTTACGTTTCGATCACACGTCGAAAACGAGGCGCGCAGCGCACGCTGTTAATATTCGATCGTATTCCGGAAGTGTCTGAATTAGAACACTCCCGTGATTTAATACGAGGCGTGGAGCGACTTCACACAAGTGAGCGTCTCATTTTGTGCGTCGCATTTCGAGACGGACAACGGGATTCGATGTCATTTCGAAAGTGAGGCGTACGTTTCGATCACATGTCGAAAACGAGGCGTGCAGCGCACCTTGTTAATATTCGATCGTATTCCGGAAGTGTCTGAATTAGAACACTTCCGTGATTCAATACGAAGCGTGGAGCGCACGCCTGGACGCCATTTTCCTTAGACCCGGAAATGCATGTGCTTTGTGATTGCTTGCAGACGGTGAGTCCAATTTTCTTTTGGGACCTTTTACTATAAATATTTGTGTTGGCATCATGAGAGGGACACCCTTTGATAACGTGTAATGACACGAAACGCGTCAGGGATGACTCCATCGTTGCCACCTTTCTATTGACATGCGCCATACTTTCATCTGTATATGTAAGTGCAATTTTAATAAATTTTTATATTGACCTTACGGTGTTACACTATGGCGTCCCCTCTTCTCCTTTCCATTTATATATGCCATCTTTGAGACGGATGACCAACATTTTTTCCGTGAACGAGAGACCTCTAACCAATCTCGGGGCCATTTGAATCTACACCACAGATATCTGCTGATCCCTTTCCTGAGGGACACCTTATATCAAGATCTGAGCATATACCAAGCCTGACCGACTCTAGAAATATAATTTTCTTAGAGTCCATTTCATCTGGTAAGCCTGCATCTTCACCGGTGGTGGGATTTTTTCTTTTCACTTCTGAACATCAAGCATCATTTGTGTCACTGGAATTTATGAACTTTATTTCATGAACTTTATTTCAATTTTATGAGTTATGATATTTTTATGTTGACGCACAGATCACTCTTTGTGTTTTACACACCATTTATATGTATAGCCTTATATTTACATTTTGGCATTCTGAGCGCTACACTACCACGTTCCCAGCAGTGTGAACCTAGCCTTAACCACTTCCCGCCTGGTCAATGGACAATTGATGTCCGGGAAGTGGTTTGCGAAATCCTGACTGGACGTCTATTGACGTCCTGCAGGATTCTGTGGGGGCGCGCAGTGTGGCGACAGGTGATGTGGGGTGTCAGTCTGACACCCTGCATCTCTGATCTCGGTAAAGAGCCTCCAGCGGAGGCTCTTTACCACATGATCAGCCATGTCCAATCATGGCTGATCACGATGTAAACAGGAAGAGCCGTTGATGGCTCATCCTCACTCGCGTCTGACAGACGCGAGTAGAGGAGAGCCGATCGGCGGCTCTCCTGGCGGGGAGATTCGCGCTGATCGTTTATCAGCGCAGCCCCCCCTCGGATGCCCACACTGGACCACCAGGGAAGCCCACAAAAAAAATAGATGCCAAAAAATAGATGCCAATCAGTGCCCACAAATGGGCACTGACTGGCAACATGGACCCCGCAGTGTCCATCAGTGCCATCCACAATGTCCATCAGTGCCACCCCACATCCATGCCCAGTGCCCCCTGTGCCACCCATTAGTACCCATCAAGTGCCACCCATAAGTGCCGCCCATGAGTGACCATCAGTGCCGCCTATGAGTGACCATCAGTGCCGCCTACCAGCCCTGCCTATCAGTGCCCATCAGTGCCACCTCATCGGTGCCCATAATTGAGGTAGAATATGTACTTATTTATCAAAAAAATTTAACAGAAAAAAAATTCAGTTGTTGCGCAAAAAATTAAAATGGCTGAGGTGATCAAATACCACCAAAAGAAAGTTCTATCTGTGGGGAAAAAAAGGACACCAATTTTCTTTGGGAACAACGTCGCTCAACCGTGCAATTGTCAGTTAAAGTGCGACAGCGCTGAAAATTGTCTTGGGCAGGAAGGTGTGTACGTGCCTGGTATGGAAGTGGTTAAAGTGGATTTTAAAAGGAGTTCACCTTTCTTAATATATTACATGGTACACCCATATTCATATACACCCCCCGCACGGTCCATTTGTAACATGTAGCAAAGTCGGCCGTACATGGATCAAAATTTGTCCGGTTCAGCAGGGACCATGCAAAATTTCAATCCTTGCATGGGCAGGCTGGTTGCACAGATGTCGATTGACCCACATCACATAGGTGATTGACTGTGCATATTGTTTTTCTGTTTAATGCCACTAGTGGGTCCTTAAATGGAATAGAACTGCGGTGGGCAGGTGGAGGCCTGTTTGTTGTGTCTATGTGATATTGCTCAACCTGCCAGGAAACCAAGCCTCTCTTTATATAAAATAATCTATTTGTTTAGTCTAGATGGCCGACAATTCACAAGCTTTGTGCTGGTGGGTATGAATGTGGGCATATCACTGTTAATCTGTCTAGCATGGGCTTCCACGTACAATTACACGATACAGAATGATAAAAATAAAAATACATAAATAAAATTAGAGACTTGCAGATACAGAAATACATGCTGCTGACCCGGAGGAAGGTAACAAAAACCCTTATAAAGCACTATCCAATCTGCTATGGAAAAAAAAAAATAATAAAAAAAAAAATATCTTCCTTATCCCCCTAGGCAATCAAATGTTCTCCTGCTTGCAATCACTGGTGTTAATACTTATAAATATTAGCAGCCAGTTATTTTCTGTACATTTAGGAACACATCCAGCTTGAGTTGGTTCCTGAGAAAATCTATTTCACATTTTTACAGCTCTTACTGTAAACTAGAAAATGCATTTCCTGAGGAAAATACGTGGGAATGCTGAATAGCTGAATTGCTAAGCCCGCACAAATCCCATTCACCATAACCGCTATACTATCTTTAGGACATACAAGCAGTGTTCCTTCAGTACTTATAAAGCCTCTCTTTAATCATTAAAGGTGTTGTAAAGGTAAAATCATTTCCCTAAATAACTTCCTTTACCTTAGTGCAGTCCTCCTTTACTTACCTCATCCTTTGATTTTGCTTTTAAATGTCCTTATTTCTTCTGAGAAATCCTCACTTCCTGTTCTTCTGTCTGTAACTCCACACAGTAGTGCAAGGCTTTTTCTCTGGTGTGGAGAAAGCCTCTTGAGGGGGGAGGGGGTGAGCAGGACACCCACTAACACAGCTCCTTTCTCTATCTGCAAAGTACAGAGCGTCCTGACTTCCTGGTCGCCCCTCCCCCCTCAAGAGGTTTTCTCCCGTCCCCCCAGGTGTGTGAGGGGGATAATTGCACTGAGGTAAAGGAAGCTATTTAGGGAAAGAATTAAAATTACAAATGCTTTTTATCTACACACAAAATAAGTGAAATAACCCTTCAAACAAACCTTAATAAATCCACAACCGTACATCCGATCGATACAGCGACTTCACCGTATAAAAGCCAAGACCCTTGTGAACGCATCGATATGAAATTTATGTTGATAAACTTAAAAATGTGGCCATGTTAGCGATTTAGAAAAGAGTGTCGTTGTGCATTTTATTGGCAAAAATTAAATGACGTTTATAATGAAGGCCTATGGGAGAAATGTTGGAACTCTTGTCCTTTAGAAGCTCCAGCAACGAAAAGTAAAATGCGCATCACAAAACTGATCACATTGCCTGAAAGCAGACAAAAATACCTTCCATTTGATATATAAATTGTGTATGACAAGTAGATCTTGTGGGCGTGAGAGCAATTTGTTCCCCCTTTTTTATAGATAATACGATTCTTTTCAAAACTCACACTCTAAAGGTCACATGACTCACTCTAGCAGCCTTTCATAGACACGCAGTGTAATCGATAACATTTTCTGAAAAAATCACTAAACGTAAATTGATTTTTCACAAAAACTATAAAAGATTTCAATCTGAAAAGTCATAGCCGGATAGCTGAATATTTTGTGACCGTGGTAAAGTTTGTTTGGTGTCTGTCAGTGAAAGTATGAAGGAGGAGATACATTTTGAATCGGGTACGTTTTTAAGCAGGAATAAGCATGTTCTCATTGACTTCAATGTTAAAAAAAAGCGACTAAAAAGCTTAATATTTTAAAAAGAATAAATAGCACAAAAAAAACTTGAAGTCCCATCATTAGCTGAATGAGATGAACATTTTAAAAGTTGAATGGTCTCAATCGCTGAAAGTATGGCGAAGTTACGCAGAGCCAAAAAACGTACGGAATAAAGGATAAAATTAAAATTAAAATTAAAAACTAGAAAATGCATTTCCTGAGGAAAATACGTGGGAATGCTGAATAGCTGAATTGCTAAGCCCGCACAAATCCCATTCGCCATAACCGCTATACTATCTTTAGGACATACAAGCAGTGTTCCTTCAGTACTTCTAAAGCCTCTCTTTAATCATTAAAGGTGTTGTAAAGGTAAAATCGTTTTCCCTAAATAACTTCCTTTACCTTTGTGCAGTCCTCCTTTACTTCCCTCATCCTTTGATTTTGCTTTTAAATGTCCTTATTTCTTCTGAGAAATCCTCACTTCCTGTTCTTCTGTCTGTAACTCCACACAGTAGTGCAAGGCTTTTTCCCTGGTGTGGAGAAAGCCTCTTGAGGGGGGAGGGGGTGAGCAGGACGCCCACTAACACACAGCTCCTTTCTCTATCTGCAAAGTACAGAGCGTCCTGACTTCCTGGTCGCCCCTCCCCCCTCAAGAGGTTTTCTCCCCTCCCCCCAGGTGAGTGAGGGGGATAATTGCACTGAGGTAAAGGAAGCTATTTAGGGAAAGAATTACCATTACAAACGCTTTTTATCTACACACAAAATAAGTGAAATAACCCTTCAAACAAACCTTAATAAATCCACAACCGTACATGCGATCGATACAGCGACTTCACCGTTTGAAAGACAAGACTCTTGTGAACGCATCGATATGAAATTTATGTTGATAAACTTAAAAATGTGGCCATGTCAGCGATTTAGAAAAGAGTATCTTTGTGTGTCTTACTAACAAATTTTAAAAGTTGGTTATAATGAAGGTCTATGGGGAAAAATTTGGAACTCTTGTCCTTTAGAAGCTCCAGCAACGAAAAGTAAAATGCGCATCACAAAACTGATCACATTGCCTGAAAGCAGACAAAAATACCTTCCATTTGATATATAAATTGTGTATGACAAGTAGATCTTGTGGGCGTGAGAGCAATTTGTTCCCCCTTTTTTATAGATAATCCGATTCTTTTCAAAACTCACACTGTAAAGGTCACATGACTCACTCTGAGTCATGTCCATAGGAAGACTGTTTAATCGATAAAATTTTCTGAAAAAATCACTAAACGTAAATTGCTTTTTCACAAAAACTATAAAAGATTTCAATCTGAAAAGTCATAGCCGGATAGCTGAATATTTTGTGACCGTGGTAAAGTTTGTTTGGTGTCTGTCAGTGAAAGTATGAAGGAGGAGATACATTTTGTACGGCATGAGTTTTGAAGCAGGAGAAAGCATGTTCTCATTGACTTCAATGTTAAAAAAAAGCGACTAAAAGCTTAATATTTTAAAAAGTATAAATAGCACAAAAAAACTTGAAGAAGTCCCATCGTTAGCTGAATGAGATGAACATTTTAAAAGTTGAATGGTCTCAATCGCTGAAAGTATGGCGAAGTTACGCAGAGCCAAAAAACGTACGGAATAAAGGATAAAATTAAAATTAAAACTAGAAAATGCATTTCCTGAGGAAAATACGTGGGAATGCTGAATTGCTAAGCCCGCTCAAATGCCATTCACCATAACCACTACACTATCTTTAGGACATACAAGCAGTGTTCCTTCAGTACTAATAAAGCCTCTCTGATCATTAAAGGTGTTGTAAAGGTAAAATAATTTTCCCTAAATAGCTTCCTTTACCTTAGTGCAGTCCTCCTTTACTTATCTCATCCTTTGATTTTGCTTTTAAATGTCCTTATTTCTTCTGAAAAACCCTCACTTCCTGTTCTTCTGTCTGTAACTCCACACAGTAGTGCAAGGCTTTTTCCCTGGTGTGAAGAAAGCCTCTTGAGGGGGTGAGCAGGACGCCCACTAACCCACAGCTCCTTTATCTGCAAAGTAGAGAGTGTCCTGGTCGCCCCTCCCCCCTCAAGAGGTTTTCTCCCCTCCCCCAGGTGTGTGAGGGGAATATTGCACTGAGGTAAAGGAAGCTATTTAGGGAAAGAATTACCATTACAAACGCTTTTTATCTACACACAAAATAAGTGAAATAACCCTTCAAACAAACCTTAATAAATCCACAACCGTACATGCGATCGATACAGCGACTTCACCGTATAAAAGACAAGACCCTTGTGAACGCATCGATATGAAATTTATGTTGATAAACTTAAAAATGTGGCCATGTCAGCGATTTAGAAAAGAGTGTCGTTGTGCATTTTATTGGCAAAAATTAAATGACGTTTATAATGAAGGCCTATGGGAGAAATGTTGGAACTCTTGTCCTTTAGAAGCTCCAGCAACGAAAAGTAAAATGCGCATCACAAAACTGATCACATTGCCTGAAAGCAGACAAAAATACCTTCCATTTGATATATAAATTGTGTATGACAAGTAGATCTTGTGGGCGTGAGAGCAATTTGTTCCCCCTTTTTTATAGATAATACGATTCTTTTCAAAACTCACACTCTAAAGGTCACATGACACACTCTAAGCCAGGTCCATAGACACGCAGTGTAATCGATAAAATTTTCTGAAAAAATCACTAAACGTAAATTGCTTTTTCACAAAAACTATAAAAGATTTCAATCTGAAAAGTCATAGCCGGATAGCTGAATATTTTGTGACCGTGGTAAAGTTTGTTTGGTGTCTGTCAGTGAAAGTATGAAGGAGGAGTTACATTTTGAATCACGTACGTTTTTAAGCAGGAATAAGCATGTTCTCATTGACTTCAATGTTAAAAAAAAGCGACTAAAAGCTTAATATTTTAAAAAATATAAATAGCACAAAAAAACTTGAAGAAGTCCCATCATTAGCTGAATGAGATGAACATTTTAAAAGTTGATTGGTCTCAATCGCTGAAAGTATGGCGAAGCTACGCAGAGCCAAAAAACGTACGGAATAATATTATTAAGACACTAGAATATGCATTTCCTGAGGAAAATACGTGGGAATGCTGAATAGCTGAATTGCTAAGCCCGCACAAATCCCATTCACCATAACCACTATATTATCTTTAGGACATACAAGCAGTGTTCCTTCAGTACTTCTAAAGCCTCTCTTTAATCATTAAAGGTGTTGTAAAGGTAAAATCATTTTCCCTAAATAACTTCCTTTACCTTTGTGCAGTCCTCCTTTACTTACCTCATCCTTTGATTTTGCTTTTAAATGTCCTTATTTCTTCTGAGAAATCCTCACTTCCTGTTCTTCTGTCTGTAACTCCACACAGTAATGCAAGGCTTTTTCCCTGGTGTGGAGAAAGCCTCTTGAGGGGGGAGGGGGTGAGCAGGACGCCCACTAACACACAGCTCCTTTCTCTATCTGAAAAGTACAGAGCGTCCTGACTTCCTGGTCGCCCCTCCCCCTCAAGAGGTTTTCTCCCCTCCCCCAGGTGTGTGAGGGGGATAATTGCACTGAGGTAAAGGAAGCTATTTAGGGAAAGAATTACCATTACAAACGCTTTTTATCTACACACAAAATAAGTGAAATAACCCTTCAAACAAACCTTAATAAATCCACAACCGTACATGCGATCGATACAGCGACTTCACCGTATAAAAGACAAGACCCTTGTGAACGCATCGATATGAAATTTATGTTGATAAACTTAAAAATGTGGCCATGTCAGCGATTTAGAAAAGAGTATCTTTGTGTGTCTTACTAACAAATTTTAAAAGTCGGTTATAATGAAGGTCTATGGGGAAAAATTTGGAACTCTTGTCCTTTAGAAGCTCCAGCAACGAAAAGTAAAATGCGCATCACAAAACTGATCACATTGCCTGAAAGCAGACAAAAATACCTTCCATTTGATATATAAATTGTGTATGACAAGTAGATCTTGTGGGCGTGAGAGCAATTTGTTCCCCCTTTTTTATAGATAATACGATTCTTTTTAAAACTCACACTCTAAAGGTCACATGACACACTCTAAGCCAGCTCCATAGACACGCAGTGTAATCGATAAAATTTTCTGAAAAAATCACTAAACGTAAATTGCTTTTTCACAAAAACTATAAAAGATTTCAATCTGAAAAGTCATAGCCGGATAGCTGAATATTTTGTGACCGTGGTAAAGTTTGTTTGGTGTCTGTCAGTGAAAGTATGAAGGAGGAGTTACATTTTGAATCACGTACGTTTTTAAGCAGGAATAAGCATGTTCTCATTGACTTCAATGTTAAAAAAAAGCGACTAAAAGCTTAATATTTTAAAAAATATAAATAGCACAAAAAAACTTGAAGAAGTCCCATCATTAGCTGAATGAGATGAACATTTTAAAAGTTGATTGGTCTCAATCGCTGAAAGTATGGCGAAGCTACGCAGAGCCAAAAAACGTACGGAATAATATTATTAAGACACTAGAATATGCATTTCCTGAGGAAAATACGTGGGAATGCTGAATAGCTGAATTGCTAAGCCCGCACAAATCCCATTCACCATAACCACTATATTATCTTTAGGACATACAAGCAGTGTTCCTTCAGTACTTCTAAAGCCTCTCTTTAATCATTAAAGGTGTTGTAAAGGTAAAATCATTTTCCCTAAATAACTTCCTTTACCTTTGTGCAGTCCTCCTTTACTTACCTCATCCTTTGATTTTGCTTTTAAATGTTGTGACGGTATGCGAGGTGAGATACTTGACCATAGATATATTTCACCACGCATACGTTCTATTTTGAGAAGCTGAACCGGAATCCGGGCCGGGTTTTACGGCCTCTTGTGTTCCGGTCCGGATATTTGGGTCCACTGGAGTTCAATGTCAGGTGGACCTTAAAAACAACCAGGAATAGATCAGACGGGAGCTCTCTGGTTTTGGGACACTGAGGAGGGAACCTGAGTGTGAGGAGCTCTCTAAAGACATTGCAAGAAAAAGGTTTGCGTTGTTGTTTATTTTGTGGGTGGTGGAGACCAGCCCCACACTGTATAGATAGGAGACCCTATCGAAGTTAAGACCAATGTAAGGAGCATTCTTCCCACTGAACACCAATGTAAGGGACATTCTTCCCACTGACCCCCAATGTAAGGGACATTCTTCCCACTGACCACCAATGTAAGGGACATTCTTCCCACTGACCACCAATGTAAGGGACATTCTTCCCACTGACGACCAATGTAAGGGACATTCTTCCCACTGACCCCCAATGTAAGGGACATTCTTCCCACTGACCCCCAATGTAAGGGACATTCTTCCCACTGAATACCAATGTAAGGGACATTCTTCCCACTGAATTCCAATATAAGGAACATTCTTCCCACTGACCACCAATGTAAGGGACTTTCTTCCCACTGAATTCCAATATAAGGAACATTCTTCCCACTGACCACCAATGTAAGGCACATTATTCCCACTGACCACCAATGTAAGGCACATTATTCCCACTGACCACCAATGTAAGGGACATTTTTCTCACTGACCACCAATGTAAGGGACATTCTTCCCACTGACCACCAATGTAAAGGGACATTCTTCCCACTGACCACCAATGTAAGGGACATTCTTCTCACTGACCACATATGTAAGGGACATTCTTCCCACTGATCACCAATGTAAGGGACATTCTTCCCACTGACCACCAATGTAAGGGACATTCTTCTCACTGATCACCAATGCAAGGGACATTCTTCTCACTGACCACATATGTAAGGGACATTCTTCTCACTGATCACCAATGTAAGGGACATTCTTCCCACAGATCACCAATGTAAGGGACATTCTTCCCACTGATCTCCAATGTAAGGGACATTCTTCCCACTGACCACCAATGTAAGGGACATTCTTCCCATTGACCACCAATGTAAGGGACATTCTTCCCACTGACCACCAATGTAAGGGACATTCTTCCCACTGACCACCAATGTAAAGGGACATTCTTCCCACTGACCACCAATGTAAAGGGACATTCTTCCCACTGACCACCAATGTAAGGGACATTCTTCTCACTGACCACATATGTAAGGGACATTCTTCCCACTGATCACCAATGTAAGGGACATTCTTCCCACTGACCACCAATGTAAGGGACATTGTTCTCACTGATCACCAATGCAAGGGACATTCTTCTCACTGACCACATATGTAAGGGACATTCTTCTCACTGATCACCAATGTAAGGGACATTCTTCCCACAGATCACCAATGTAAGATACATTCTTCCCACTGATCTCCAATGTAAGGGACATTCTTCCCACTGACCACCAATGTAAGGGACATTCTTCCCATTGACCACCAATGTAAGGGACATTCTTCCCACTGACCACCAATGTAAGGGACATTCTTCCCACTGACCACCAATGTAAGGAACATCCGTCCCACTGACCACCAATGTTAGGAGCATTCGTCCCACTGACCACCAATGTAAGGGAGATTCTTCTCACTGACCACCAATGTAAGGGAGATCCTTCCCACTGACCACCAATGTAAGGGACACTCTTCCCACTAATCACTAATGTAAGGGACATTCTTCTCACTGACCACCAATGTAAGGGACATTCTTCCCACTGACCACCAATGTAAAGGGACATTCTTCCCACTGACCACCAATGTAAGGGACATTCTTCCCACTGACCACCAATGTAAGGGACATTCTTCCCACTGACCACCAATGTAAGGGACATTCTTCCCACTGACCACCAATGTAAGGGACATTCTTCTCACTGATCACCAATGCAAGGGACATTCTTCTCACTGACCACATATGTAAGGGACATTCTTCTCACTGATCACCAATGTAAGGGACATTCTTCCCACAGATCACCAATGTAAGATACATTCTTCCACTGATCTCCAATGTAAGGGACATTCTTCCCACTGACCACCAATGTAAGGGACATTCTTCCCACTGACCACCAATGTAAGGGACATTCTTCCCACTGACCACCAATGTAAGGGACATTCTTCCCACTGACCACCAATGTAAGGGACATTCTTCCCACTGACCACCAATGTAAGGGACATTCTTCCCACTGACCACCAATGTAAGGGACATTCTTCCCACTGACCACCAATGTAAGGGAGATTCTTCTCACTGACCACCAATGTAAGGGAGATTCTTCCCACTGACCACCAATGTAAGGAACATTCTTCCCACTGACCACCAATGTAAGGGAAATTCTTCTCACTGACCACCAATGTAAGGGACATTCTTCCCACTGATTATGTGTTTCATATTTTTTTTTTTTTTACTTTTTTTAGTCCTTTAAAGTAGTTACTGAGGTAGAATAGAATATGGACTGAGAGAAGTTTAATAGATCCAGAAGGAAGGCTGAGGAGAATCCAAAGGCGAGTCCAGACCTGACCTTATATGACTGCCCAGTGACAGGAGAGGTGGTGTGGAGAAAGCCTCTTGAGGGGGGAGGGGGTGAGCAGGACGCCCACTAACACACAGCTCCTTTCACTATCTGCAAAGTACAGAGCGTCCTGACTTCCTGGTCGCCCTTCCCCCTCAAGAGGTTTTCTCCCCTCCCCCCAGGTGTGTGAGGGGAATATTGCACTGAGGTAAAGGAAGCTATTTAGGGAAAGAATTACCATTACAAACGCTTTTTATCTACACACAAAATAAGTGAAATAACCCTTCAAACAAACCTTAATAAATCCACAACCGTACATGCGATCGATACAGCGACTTCACCGTATAAAAGACAAGACCCTTGTGAACGCATCGATATGAAATTTATGTTGATAAACTTAAAAATGTGGCCATGTCAGCGATTTAGAAAAGAGTATCTTTGTGTGTCTTACTAACAAATTTTAAAAGTCGGTTATAATGAAGGTCTATGGGGAAAAATTTGGAACTCTTGTCCTTTAGAAGCTCCAGCAACGAAAAGTAAAATGCGCATCACAAAACTGATCACATTGCCTGAAAGCAGACAAAAATACCTTCCATTTGATATATAAATTGTGTATGACAAGTAGATCTTGTGGGCGTGAGAGCAATTTGTTCCCCCTTTTTTATAGATAATCCGAGGTTTTTCAAAACTCACACTCTAAAGGTCACATGACTCACTCTGAGCCATGTCCATAGGAAGACTGTTTAATCGATAAAATTTTCTGAAAAAATCACTAAACGTAAATTGCTTTTTCACAAAAACTATAAAAGATTTCAATCTGAAAAGTCATAGCCGGATAGCTGAATATTTTGTGACCGTGGTAAAGTTTGTTTGGTGTCTGTCAGTGAAAGTATGAAGGAGGAGATACATTTTGAATCACGTACGTTTTTAAGCAGGAATAAGCATGTTCTCATTGACTTCAATGTTAAAAAAAAGCGACTAAAAGCTTAATATTTTAAAAAGTATAAATAGCACAAAAAAACTTGAAGAAGTCCCATCGTTAGCTAAATGAGATGAACATTTTAAAAGTTGAATGGTCTCAATCGCTGAAAGTATGGCGAAGTTACGCAGAGCCAAAAAACGTACGGAATAAAGGATAAAATTAAAATTAAAATTAAGAATAATAAAAAACGAATAACAATACTGGGAATGCTTATTAAAGCATTCCCACTAATAACTAGAAAATGCATTTCCTGAGGAAAATACGTGGGAATGCTGAATAGCTGAATTGCTAAGCCCACACAAATCCCATTCACCATAACCGCTATACTATCGTTAGGACATACAAGCAGTGTTCCTTCAGTACTTATAAAGCCTCTCTTTAATCATTAAAGGTGTTGTAAAGGTAAAATCATTTTCCCTAAATAACTTCCTTTACCTTAGTGCAGTCCTCCTTTACTTACCTCATCTTTTGATTTTAAATGTTGTGACGGTATGCGAGGTGAGATACTTGACCATAGATATATTTCACCACGCATACGTTCTATTTTGAGAAGCTGAACCGGAATCCGGGCCGGGTTTTACGGCCTCTTGTGTTCCGGTCCGGATATTTGGGTCCACTGGAGTTCAATGTCAGGTGGACCTTAAAAACAACCAGGAAGAGATCAGACGGGAGCTCTCTGGTTTTGGGACACTGAGGAGGGAACCTGAGTGTGAGGAGCTCTCTAAAGACATTGCAAGAAAAAGTTTTGCGTTGTTGTTTATTTTGTGGGTGGTGGGGACCAGCCCCACACTGTATAGATAGGAGACCCTATCGAAGTTAAGACCAATGTAAGGAGCATTCTTCCCACTGACCACCAATGTAAGGGACTTTCTTCCCACTGAATTCCAATGTAAGGAACATTCTTCCCACTGACCACCAATGTAAGGCACATTATTCCCACTGACCACCAATGTAAGGCACATTATTCCCACTGACCACCAATGTAAGGCACATTATTCCCACTGACCACCAATGTAAGGCACATTATTCCTACTGACCACCAATGTAAGGGACATTCTTCTCAATGATCACCAATGTAAAGGGACATTCTTCTCACTGACAATCAATGTAAGGGACATTATTCTCACTGACCACCAATGTAAGGGACATTCTTCTCACTGACCACCAATGTAAGGGACATTCTTCCCACTGACCACCAATGTAAGGGACATTCTTCCCACTGACCCCCAATGTAAGGGACATTCTTCCCACTGAATACCAATGTAAGGGACATTCTTCCCACTGAATTCCAATATAAGTAACATTCTTCCCACTGACCACCAATGTAAGGCACATTATTCCCACTGACCACCAATGTAAGGCACATTATTCCCACTGACCACCAATGTAAGGGACATTCTTCTCAATGATCACCAATGTAAAGGGACATTCTTCTCACTGACAACCAATGTAAGGGACATTATTCTCACTGACCACCAATGTAAGGGACATTCTTCCCACTGATCACCAATGTAAGGGACATTCTTCCCACTGACCACCAATGTAAGGAACATTCTTCCCACTGACCACCAATGTAAGGGAGATCCTTCCCACTGACCACCAATGTAAGGGACATTCTTCCCACTGATCACCAATGTAAGGGACATTCTTCCCACTGACCACCAATGTAAGGGAGATCCTTCCCACTGACCACCAATGTAAGGGACATTCTTCCCACTAATCACTAATGTAAGGGGCATTCTTCCCACTAATCACTAATGTAAGGGACATTCTTCCCACTAATCACTAATGTAAGGGACATTCTTCTCACTGATCACCAATGTAAAGGGACATTCTTCTCACTGATCACCAATGTAAAGGGACATTCTTCCCACTGACCACCAATGTAAGGGACATTCTTCCCACTGACCACCAATGTAAGGGAAATTCTTCTCACTGACCACCAATGTAAGGGACATTCTTCCCACTGATTATGTGTTTCATATTTTTTTTTTTACTTTTTTAGTCCTTTAAAGTAGTTACTGAGGTAGAATAGAATATGGACTGAGAGAAGTTTAATAGATCCAGAAGGAAGGCTGAGGAGAATCCAAAGGCGAGTCCAGACCTGACCTTATATGACTGCCCAGTGACAGGAGAGGTGGTGTGGAGAAAGCCTCTTGAGGGGGGAGGGGGTGAGCAGGACGCCCACTAACACACAGCTCCTTTCTCTATCTGCAAGTAGAGAGTGTCCTGGTCGCCCCTCAAGAGGTTTTCTCCCCTCCCCCCTCAAGATGTTTTCTCCCCTCCCCCAGGTGTGTGAGGGGGATAATTGCACTGAGGTGAAGGAAGCTATTTAGGGAAAGAATTACCATGACAAACACCTGTATTCACAGACCAAATGAGTTACCTAACCCTTCAAACAAACCTTAATAAATCCACAACCGTACATGCGATCGATACAGCGACTTCACCGTATAAAAGACAAGACCCTTGTGAACGCATCGATATGAAATTTATGTTGATAAACTTAAAAATGTGGCCATGTCAGCGATTTAGAAAAGAGTATCTTTGTGTGTCTTACTAACAAATTTTAAAAGCACGTTATAATGAAGGTCTATGGGGAAAAATTTGG
This sequence comes from Rana kukunoris, assembly GCA_029574335.1. Taxonomy (NCBI): domain Eukaryota; kingdom Metazoa; phylum Chordata; class Amphibia; order Anura; family Ranidae; genus Rana; species Rana kukunoris. Next base: position 481,952,285 of record CM056051.1, read on the forward strand.
AACTCTTGTCCTTTAGAAGCTCCAGCAACGAAAAGTAAAATGCGCATCACAAAACTGATCACATCGCCTGAAAGCAGACAAAAATACCTTCCATTTGATATATAAATTGTGTATGACAAGTAGATCTTGTGGGCGTGAGAGCAATTTGTTCCCCCTTTTTTATAGATAATACGATTCTTTTCAAAACTCACACTCTAAAGGTCACATGACACACTCTAAGCCAGGTCCATAGACACGCAGTGTAATCGATAAAATTTTCTGAAAAAATCACTAAACGTAAATTGCTTTTTCACAAAAACTATAAAAGATTTCAATCTGAAAAGTCATAGCCGGATAGCTGAATATTTTGTGACCGTGGTAAAGTTTGTTTGGTGTCTGTCAGTGAAAGTATGAAGGAGGAGATACATTTTGAATCGGGTACGTTTTTAAGCAGGAATAAGCATGTTCTCATTGACTTCAATGTTAAAAAAAAAGCGACTAAAAGCTTAATATTTTAAAAAGTATAAATAGCACAAAAAAACTTGAAGAAGTCCCATCGTTAGCTGAATGAGATGAACATTTTAAAAGTTGAATGGTCTCAATCGCTGAAAGTATGGCGAAGTTACGCAGAGCCAAAAAACGTACGGAATAAAATTAATAAGAACTAGAAAATGTATTTCCTGAGGAAAATACGTGGGAATGCTGAATAGCTGAATTGCTAAGCCCGCACAAATCCCATTCACCATAACCACTATACTATCTTTAGGACATACAAGCAGTGTTCCTTCAGTACTTCTAAAGCCTCTCTTTAATCATTAAAGGTGTTGTAAAGGTAAAATCATTTTCCTTAAATAACTTCCTTTACCTTTGTGCAGTCCTCCTTTACTTACCTCATCCTTTGATTTTGCTTTTAAATGTCCTTATTTCTTCTGAGAAATCCTCACTTCCTGTTCTTCTGTCTGTAACTCCACACAGTAATGCAAGGCTTTTTCCCTGGTGTGGAGAAAGCCTCTTGAGGGGGGAGGGGGTGAGCAGGACGCCCACTAACACACAGCTCCTTTCTCTATCTGCAAAGTACAGAGCGTCCTGACTTCCTGGTCGCCCCTCCCCCCTCAAGAGGTTTTCTCCCCTCCCCCGGGTGAGTGATGGGGATAATTGCACTGAGGTAAAGGAAGCTATTTAGGGAAAGAATTACCATTACAAACGCTTTTTATCTACACACAAAATAAGTGAAATAACCCTTCAAACAAACCTTAATAAATCCACAACCGTACATGCGATCGATACAGTGACTTCACCGTATAAAAGACAAGACCCTTGTGAACGCATCGATATGAAATTTATGTTGATAAACTTAAAAATGTGGCCATGTCAGCGATTTAGAAAAGAGTATCTTTGTGTGTCTTACTAACAAATTTTAAAAGTCGGTTATAATGAAGGTCTATGGGGAAAAATTTGGAACTCTTGTCCTTTAGAAGCTCCAGCAACGAAAAAGTAAAATGCGCATCACAAAACTGATCACATTGCCTGAAAGCAGACAAAAATACCTTCCATTTGATATATAAATTGTGTATGACAAGTAGATCTTGTGGGCGTGAGAGCAATTTGTTCCCCCTTTTTTATAGATAATACGATTCTTTTCAAAACTCACACTCTAAAGGTCACATGACTCACTCTAACAGCTCTCCATAGAAAGACTGTTAAATCGATAAAATTTTCTGAAAAAATCACTAAACGTAAATTGCTTTTTCACAAAAACTATAACAGATTTCAATCTGAAAAGTCATAGCCGGATAGCTGAATATTTTGTGACCGTGGTAAAGTTTGTTTGGTGTCTGTCAGTGAAAGTATGAAGGAGGAGATACATTTTGTACGGCATGAGTTTTGAAGCAGGAGAAAGCATGTTCTCATTGACTTCAATGTTAAAAAAAAGCGACTAAAAGCTTAATATTTTAAAAAATATAAATAGCACAAAAAAACTTGAAGAAGTCCCATCGTTAGCTGAATGAGATGAACATTTTAAAAGTTGAATGGTCTCAATCGCTGAAAGTATGGCGAAGTTACGCAGAGCCAAAAAACGTACGGAATAAAATTAAAATTAAGAATAATAAAAAACGAATAACAATACTGGGAATGCTTATTAAAGCATTCCCACTAATAAAAAACGAATAACAATACTGGGAATGCTTATTAAAGCATTCCCACTAATTAAAATTAAGAATAATAAAAAACAAATAACAATACTGGGAATGCTTATTAAAGCATTCCCACTAACTAGAAAATGCATTTCCTGCAGAAAATGCGTGGGAATGCTAAATAGCTGAATTGCTAAAGCTAACTGGATGGATAGCTTAAATCCGTAAAAAAAAGTTGAAGTGAGAATCAGCATCCCCACTAATTAGCATCTTTTTAAAAGTTATTACCTTATTACACTGCCCCCATCAAAATCTGCCCGCCATCCCTTTGGGCCATCAAAATCTGCCCGCCATCCCTTTGGGCCATCAAAATCTGCCCGCCATCCCTTTGGGCCATCAAAATCTGCCCGCCATCCCTTTGGGCCATCAAAATCTGCCCGCCATCCCTTTGGGCCATCAAAATCTGCCCGCCATCCCTTTGGGCCATCAAAATCTGCCCGCCATCCCTTTGGGCCATCAAAATCTGCCCGCCATCCCTTTGGGCCATCAAAATCTGCCCGCCATCCTTTCGGGCCATCAAAATCTGCCCGCCATCCTTTCGGGCCATCAAAATCTGCCCGCCATCCTTTCGGGCCATCAAAATCTGCCCGCCATCCTATTGGGCCATCAAAATCTGCCCGCCATCCTATTGGGCCATCAAAATCTGCCCGCCATCCTATTGGGCCATCAAAATCTGCCCCAATCAAAAAAAAAAAAAAAAAAATTGCCCCATTAAAAACTGCCCCCATGAAAAACTGTCACATGCTCTCATTGACTTCAATGTTAAAAAAAAATAAAAAAAATAAAAAAAAAGGATAAATAATAGAAAAAAAAAAGTTGAAGAAGTCCCATCATTAGCTGAAAATTTTAAAAGTTGAATGGTTTAATAGCTAAAAGTATGCAGAAGTTACGCAGAGCCAAAAAAAATGTATGGAATACAATTTTAATTAAAGATAAATTAAAAAAATGAATAACAATTGTGGGACTTTTGAAGGATTCCCACTAAATATAAAACGGTTTTGTATTTTTTTTTTTATCAGTCTTTAATTTTTTTGACAAAAAATTAAAAACCGCAGACGTGATCAATTGCCACCAAAAGAAAGTTCTATTTGTGGGGAAAAAATGATAAAAATTTAATTTGGGTACAGCTTTGTATGACTGCGCAATTGTCATTCAAAGAGTGAGAAAGCTAAAAATTGGTCTGAACAGGAGGGGGGTTTAAGTGCCCGGTAAGCAAGTGGTTAAGAAAAAACGTCTGTTATTTCTGAGTCATCAAGAGATTTAAAAAAAAAAAAAAATTTACGATAACTCAGCAAAAAATAAAAAATAACTTGACAATTTCTTTTTAAAGAAAAAAGCCTGACAGCCAATGACATCACAGTGACCTTCTTTTTTTTTTTTTTTAAATCTCATGATGACTCAAAAATAACTGCCAATTTGTCTTAAAGGAGCCGTGTCCCTATTAGATCCATATACTGTTCCTACAAGCTGAATTCACAAAGTTCAAAAATAAGGACGTGGCTCCTTTAAGACAAATTGGCAGTTATTTTTGAGTCATCATGAGATTTAAAAAAAAAAAAGAAGGTCACTGTGATGTCATTGGCTGTGCCTATATAAACAGCTGCAGAGAGGGAAGAGAGCAGTTGCAGAGTGTTCACTGACCAGTGAAGACGTGTTTCTAATCTCTCCTGAGATTTTTCTTGCGACTTGATTCGATTTCATTGCGATTGGATTTCATTGCGATTTCTATTCTAGTACATTTAAAGAGTGTTTCTTTATTTCTTAATAATGAGACAATTTAAGTGTAAAAAGCTTTTTTCTCTGAAAAACACCAAAGAGAAACCCAGCAAAGGAAGGGCAGCTGTGGAAGGAGGTATCAGTGACCAGCCTGCAGATACCCCCAAAAAGCCCTCCAAAATGAAGAGGACCCGAGCGTTTGTACGCGGCTGTTTCAGAGCCGTCGTTGGATGTTTCGGATCCGGCTGTAAAGCCAATGGACATCACCGGGATACAGACACCAAGATTGGTAAGTACTATGTTTAGTGATCGATACAAAAGTCATCTACACTCATCGATCGAAGGCTCCTTCACCCCAAAAGGATTCCTTTTCATAGAATTTTAGGACAGAAGGAGATATTAAAGTGATTGTGAAGCCTCTATGTGTCTTTTATATCCTCCCCTCTGTCAAATACACAGCTGCATCCGAGTGCCTGTGTGTTATTTAAAAAAAAAGAACCGGTTTCTACCGGTGTAAAGCGGAAGGAAACCCTCAGATTTAACAGTTTCAAAAAACATTTCTATTCCCGGCATGCTGGGAATGCCAACTGTCACATTTATTGTGCTCTCAAACTGTCATAACGGATCACATGTGCAGCGTTATGGCAGTTGAAGATTAAACAGAGGTCAAGATGGATACATTGTAATACAAGTAGAAATGTTTTTTTTTTTCTATAGAGCACAGGCACTAGGATGCATCTTTTTATGTGACAGAGGGGCATGAACAGATCAGGGATAGTGAGAGATGACAGGCAAAGAGGGGGAGGGTGAGGTGGGAGGAGACACAGGGAGAGCTGCAGATAGTAGTGTATGATGGAGACATGTACAGGGAGGGGGAGGAGACACAGGGAGGGGGAGGAGACACAGGGAGAGCTGCAGATAGTAGCGTATGATGGAGACACATACTGACCCTGGTGTCAAAACTCTGCAGTCCTGATACATGGGAGTCAGTGCAGAGAGGGGGAGGGTAGAAACTGGTAGGATCAGCCAGATATTTCACACACAGCACAAGCACTATAACAGTCTTTAATGGAACAGGATCTTTATTTTTTGTGTTTAATAATAAGAAACAGAAGCACTGCAGATTACTCAACCGTACATGAAAAGTAAGAATCAGTTCCCTTTCTGACTTCATTCACTTTAGTGGGTTGGCATTGATGCCAGGCAACCAGAATTTTTATAGGAAGGCCACCATTACTGATCCCTGTCATGTTGGGTTTATTTATTGTCCCTGGCATTGGAATTTTGAACTTTTCTCTGTATAATTTGATGTTGTATAAAAATATATATAAATGTAGGTGAATGTGCTTAACCCGATTCTTCTTCTTTTATTGCAGATGTACACAGTATTTACTGCAGAGACAGCTCACAAGGCAGGACCGCCCTAGTGAGCGAGACAGAATATGAATGCTATATTGAGGCTTCACCAGCGTGTGACGTTCACACAGAGACTTCACCAGCGTGTGAGGTTCAAACAGAGACTTCACCAGCGTCTGAGGTTCAAACAGAGACTTCACCAGCGTGTGAGGTTCAAACAGAGACTTCACCAGCGTGTGAGGTTCAAACAGAGACTTCACCAGCGTGTGAGGTTCAAACAGAGACTTCACCAGCGTGTGAGGTTCAAACAGAGACTTCACCAGCGTGTGAGGTTCAAACAGAGACTTCACCAGCGTGTGAGGTTCAAACAGAGACTTCACCAGCGTGTGAGGTTCAAACAGAGACTTCACCAGCGTGTGAGGTTCAAACAGAGACTTCACCAGCGTGTGAGGTTCAAACAGAGACTTCACCAGCGTGTGAGGTTCAAACAGAGACTTCACCAGCGTGTGAGGTTCAAACAGAGACTTCACCAGCGTGTGAGGTTCAAACAGAGACTTCACCAGCGTGTGAGGTTCAAACAGAGACTTCACCAGCGTGTGAGGTTCAAACAGAGACTCAACCAGCGTGTGAGGTTCAAACAGAGACTCAACCAACATGTGAGGTTCACACGGATACTCCACCTGAATGTCACATTCAGGTTGAGACTCCAGCACAATGTGACATACATGTTGGGAACCCTTTAAAAAAACAGGGCAGCCATGGGAATATCTCCTCCCATGAAGATGAGGGCAAGCTTACAGAAAAGGATAGGCAGATCCTGGTGGTAGGGGATTCTGTCATTAGAGGGACAGAGAGGGCAATCTGTCAGAATGACGGTGATCGACGAACAGTATATTGTTTTCCGGTCGCACGAGTTCGGGACATTGCAGATCGGATGGACGGATTGTTGGATGCCGCTGGGGAGGACCCAGCTGTCATGATACATATTGGAACCAACGACGACATTAGAAGAAAATGGAGCGCCCTACAAAATGATTTCAGAGACTTAGGAGCTATACTGAAGAAAAGAACCTCCAAGGCAGCATTTTCAGAAATACTGCCTGTACCTCGAGCCACAACAAGGAGGCAGCAGGAGTTTAGGGAGCTTAGCAGGTGGCTGAAGAACTGGTGCAGGAAGGAGGGGTTTGGCTTCTTGGAGACCTGGACTGACTTTTCAATTGGTTACTTGCTCTACAGCAAAGATGGACTGCACTTAAATGAACAGGGTGCAGCTCTGTTGGCAAAGAAAATGGCCCAAAAGTTGGGAATTTCTTTAAATCAACCACGTGTCATTCACACGAAGACTCCTTCAGCGTGCAAAGATTCATTTGAGACTGCGGCAGAATGTGACGTTCACAACGAGACTGCGGCAGAATGTGACGTTCACAACGAAACTGCGGCAGAATGTGACGTTCACAACGAAACTGCGGCAGAATGTGACGTTCACAACGAAACTGCGGCAGAATGTGACGTTCACAACGAAACTGCGGCAGAATGTGACGTTCACAACGAAACTGCGGCAGAATGTGACGTTCACAACGAAACTGCGGCAGAATGTGACGTTCACAACGAAACTGCGGCAGAATGTGACGTTCACAACGAAACTGCGGCAGAATGTGACGTTCACAACGAAACTGCGGCAGAATGTGACGTTCACAACGAAACTGCGGCAGAATGTGACGTTCACAACGAAACTGCGGCAGAATGTGACGTTCACAACGAAACTGCGGCAGAATGTGACGTTCACAACGAAACTGCGGCAGAATGTGACGTTCACAACGAAACTACGGCAGAATGTGACGTTCACAAAGAAACTACGGCAGAATGTGACGTTCACAAAGAAACTACGGCAGAATGTGACCTTCACAACGAGACTGCGGCAGAATGTGACCTTCACAACGAAACTGCGGCAGAATGTGACCTTCACAACGAGACTACGGAAGAATGTGACGTTCCCAACGAGACTACGGAAGAATGTGACGTTCCCAACGAGACTACGGAAGAATGTGACGTTCACAACGAGACTACGGAAGAATGTGACGTTCACAACGAGACTACGGAAGAATGTGACGTTCACAACGAGACTACGGAAGAATGTGACGTTCACAACGAAACTACGGCAGAATGTGACGTTCACAACGAAACTGCGGCAGAATGTGACGTTCACAACGAAACTGCGGCAGAATGTGACGTTCACAACGAGACTACGGAAGAATGTGACGTTCCCAACAAGACTACGGAAGAATGTGACGTTCACAACGAGACTACGGAAGAATGTGACGTTCACAACGAGACTACGGAAGAATGTGACGTTCACAACGAAACTACGGCAGAATGTGACGTTCACAACGAAACTACGGCAGAATGTGACGTTCACAAAGAAACTACGGCAGAATGTGACGTTCATAACGAGACCCCTCAAGAATGTGACAATCGCGTAAAGAATTCACCAGCATGTGACATTCACACAGAGACTCAACCAGCATGTGACAAAGATGGGGGCAAGGTTACCAGAAAGGATAGGCACATACTAGTGGTAGGGGATTCAGTTATTGGAAGAATACAGAGGGCAATCTGTGACAATGTCCATTATCGCCAAACAGTATGTTGTTTACCGGGCGCTCGGGTTCGGAACATTGCAGATTGCATGGACAAATTATTGGATGGCGCTGGAGAGGACCCAGCTGTCATGGTATATATCGGTACCAATGACAAAGTTAGAGAAAGATGGAGCGCCCTACAAAATGATTTCAGGGACTTGGGGGCCATATTGAAGAAAAGGTCCCCCAAGGCAATATTTTCTGAAATACTGCCTGCACCTCGAGCCACACCACAGAGACAGCAAGAGCTTATGGTACTTAACAAGTGGCTGAGGAACTGGTGCAGGGAGGAGGGGTTTGGCTTCATGGCGAACTTGGCTGACTTTTCAGGCCGTTACCATCTTTATAGTAGAGACGGATGGCACTTAAATGGGAGGGGTGCAGCTTTCTTGGGATTGAAGATGGCCAAAATGTTGGAAGAAAAGTTAAACTAGGTGATGAGAAGAGGACGATTTGCTAGTGAATATGAGGGAGAGGATCTTCATTTCAAGCCATCATGACAGGAATTCTCTACGTCATCAATCTCTTAAAAGATTCTCATAAGCAGCTTCTGAATCACCAACTATCAATGTAGATGGACAAACAAGACAATTGACTGTTCCTAGTAGAAGACTCAACAAAAAGTTTGAGGGACCCTCCCAGGGGCCAGGTACGGCTATACCAGCACAGGTCCCTACAGTGGTGGCAGCTGCCACTCCAGTAACAGGAGGGTCTTCCCATCAGCCCTCCATTTACCTTTCTGCAGCTTCTGCAGAAGCTTTAAGGTTTGACAATACATCGCCCAAACATAATCACCTGTAAAAAAAAAAAGTGTCTGAGATGTTGGTGGTAAACAGCCTTCTAGGCCCAAGGTGAACCGAACCAAGCCCTCCAAAAGTTGCCAAGAGTGTAAATGTAGACATTAAGCTTTAAAGGTTAACCAAAAACATAACACTCTAAAGAGAAAGGTAGAACAAAGGGGGAGTATGGAAGAGGGAGAGAGGGAGGAAAGGGGGAGAAGGGAAGGTTGGAGAAAGAAGGGGGTGAGGGTTGGGGGGAACCCCCACACCCCTTCCTTACCTGAAACCTTTTATCCCCCCTACTTTCCTCCCTCTCTGCCTCTTCCATACATGATATTTTTGATTAACCTTAAAGCATAATGTCTACATTTACACTCTTGGCAACTTCTGGATATGAGGCAGCTTTTGGAGGACTTGGTTTGGTTCCCCCGGGCCTAGCAGGCTGTTTACCACCAACAACTCAAGCACGTTTTTACAGGTGATATGTTTGATCCATGTATTGTCGATCGACATAAAGTAATTGATTATGTTGTGAAGTTTGGAGGCCGGTATGTTTTTGAGGCATGTGTTGGACAGGCTATAAGAGGATGTTGGAGGCCGGTATGTTTTTGAGGCATGTGTTGGACCGGCTATAAGAGGAGGTTGAAGGTCGGTATGTTTTTGAGGCGTGTGTTGGACCGGCTATAAGTAGAGGTTGGAGAAGCCTTTCCAGCTTTCTTTAGGCTTTCTCTGCTAGAGAAATGAGAACTCTTCCCGCCAGTGAGGTCCTTCATGGAGAAGTCCCAGCCCTCACTCACACGGGGTGTATAAATCTGTACCCTATGTGGGGGCTGCGTTAACCCTAAAAAGTACATCCATGTGGGTGCAGTTGTACAGACGCACCCTAGGTGCGTTCGGGGCTGTGCACCGGCACCCACACAGATGTCACATTGGGTACAGTCACAGCACCCCAGTTGACAGCAATGGGACTGCCTACACGGGATACTGGAAACACCTGTGCATCCCCATTCCGGAAAACACGGTCCTCCCATGGGGTACGGATTCATACCCCCTGTGTGAATGAGGCCTAAGGGTGAATGGAATATTTAGCTCCATTGTATTGCTAATTTGGGGACCACTGTACCCCTCTATGTTATTTGGGTGTGTTTTATTACAGGAGCGTTATATATTGTAGTTTAGGATAAGTTTGGATGTCTTGTGAAGGCACTTTAAGTGATTTACCCCGCTCAGCAGGGGCGGGCCTTAGAGAACAGAGGCCGTATATGGGCAGCACAGAGGCTTAGGGGTTAGCCTTGCAGCACTGGGGTCCTTGCTTCAGATTATGACCAGGACACTATCTGCATGGAGTTTGCATGTTCTCCCTGTGCTTGCGTGGGTTTCCTCCGGGTACTCCGGTTTCCTCCCACACTACATGCTACTTTTGCGTTGGTGGTGCAATGGTAAGCATAGCTGCCTTCCAAGCAGCTGACCCGGGTTCGATTCCCGGCCAACGCCATCTCCAATACTTGGAGTCCTCAGAGAGAAAAGCGCCATACAGGGTCAATGTGGAGTATATATTAGCGGTGGAATGAAGAGAATGTGTGGAATGTTTGAAGAAGAAAATGTTCCCCCAGAATCTACAGAAGGAGAACCCAGCAACTGATAGAAGACGCTTAGGCTGCGATCACACCTAGGCATTCCGGATCGCGGGCGGAATTACGGCAATTTCCGTAATTGCCGCAAAACGTATGACACGCTTGTGATCCTGTTACTTTCAATGGCACCCCAATCACGAGACAATATTGTCACCTGACAAATCACACAAACAGAATGACGGGACGCCTGATTCCCAAAAGCAGTCCTACGATTTCTCAGGCGACAATCGCGGTAAAAATCACGGCTCGATTGGGGCGATATTGAAAGTTAGGGAATCGCATACTCCACCCAGCGGGAATATTACACCCCCTCAACTGTCTAGATTTACATTAAAAAAATACAAAAATCCTTCATTGCTGCAGACCTCAGCACACGCTATTGTGTGATGTAACCACTTATAGACCACAATAAATATATACAGCATCTCACAAAAGTAAGTACACCCCTCTGTGTGCGGGAGATCACATAGAGTACGTCACAAAAGTAAGTACACCCCTCGCATTTGTGTAAATCTTTTCTTGTATCTTTTCATGTGACAACACTGAAGAAATGACACTTTGCTACAATGTTGTGTAGTGAGTGTACAGCTTGTATAACAGTGTAAACTTGCTGTCCCCTCAAAATAACTCAACACACAGCTAGGGTTGTCCCAATACCACTTTTTTAGAAAAGAGTACAAGTACCGATACTTTTTTTCATGTACTCGCCGATACCGAATACCGATAATTTTTTAAAATGTCATGTGACCGTTTTCAAACCACCATACAGACTAAGGATATTTTCTTAAGAATTATGAAGGACTCTAACTCAAGACATTATAAAAGAATAAAAATTAGTAAAAATGAATAAAAATGTTTTATTTGCTTGTCACGCAGTAGTAAAAAACTCAAAGAATTGTCACAGAACATGTTGATAAATACAAAAAAAGTATTCTATTCAGGCATCGGGAGCATTTGCGCAAGTACAAGTACTCCCGCAAATACTCGGCATCGATACCGATACTAGTATCGGTATCGGGACAACCCTACACACAGCTATTCATGTCTAAATCTGAAGCATTTTATAAAGGACAGTCAATGGAAGAAAGTGTAGAACTTTTGTCATTTGGAAGCTCAACCACCCAAAAGTAAAAGGCGTATCACAAAACTGAGCACATGGCCTGACAAAAATACCTAAGATCTATAAATTGTGAGAGCAATTTATAGAAAAGGAACAAAAGATTTTTTTTTTTAAAGCTCTGTGCTCTAGCTATGACATCATCCACTCTAAGCAACCCCATAGACACTCTGTTTAAATCTCTAAAATTTCCTGAAATGATCACTAAAACTTAAACAGCTTTTTCACGAAAACTGTAAAAAGATATCAAACTGAAAAGATATAGCCGGATAGCTGAATATTTTGTGAACATTTTAAAGTATGTTTGGTGTCTGTAGGTGAAAGTATGAAGGAGCTGAAACTTTTGGGAGCGGAAGGACATTTTAAGGATTTGAAGCAGGCTCTCATTGACTTCAATGTTGAAAAAAAATGTTTTTTTTAAAAAAGCTTACATTTTTTGAAAAATTATAAATAGTAGAAAAAAAGTTGAAGAACTCCAATCATTAGCTGAAAGAGCTGAATGGTCTTAATAGCTGAAAGTATGCAGAAGTTACGCAGAGCCAAAAAAACGTACCGAATAAAATTAATAATAATAATAAAAAACTAGAAAATGCATTTCCTGAGGAAAATACGTGGGAATGCTGAATAGCTGAATTGCTAAGCCCGCACAAATCCCATTCACCATAACCGCTATACTATCTTTAGGACATACAAGCAGTGTTCCTTCAGTACTTATAAAGCCTCTCTTTAATCATTAAAGGTGTTGTAAAGGTAAAATCATTTTCCCTAAATAACTTCCTTTACCTTTGTGCAGTCCTCCTTTACTTACCTCATCCTTTGATTTTGCTTTTAAATGTCCTTATTTCTTCTGAGAAATCCTCACTTCCTGTTCTTCTGTCTGTAACTCCACACAGTAATGCAAGGCTTTTTCCCTGGTGTGGAGAAAGCCTCTTGAGGGGGGAGGGGGTGAGCAGGACGCCCACTAACACACAGCTCCTTTCTCTATCTGCAAAGTACAGAGCGTCCTGACTTCCTGGTCGCCCCTCCCCCCTCAAGAGGTTTTCTCCCCTCCCCCGGGTGAGTGAGGGGGATATTTGCACTGAGGTAAAGGAAGCTATTTAGGGAAAGAATTACCATTACAAACGCTTTTTATCTACACACAAAATAAGTGAAATAACCCTTCAAACAAACCTTAATAAATCCACAACCGTACATGCGATCGATACAGCGACTTCACCGTATAAAAGACAAGACTCTTGTGAACGCATCGATATGAAATTTATGTTGATAAACTTAAAAATGTGGCCATGTCAGCGATTTAGAAAAGAGTATCTTTGTGTGTCTTACTAACAAATTTTAAAAGTTGGTTATAATGAAGGTCTATGGGGAAAAATTTGGAACTCTTGTCCTTTAGAAGCTCCAGCAACGAAAAGTAAAATGCGCATCACAAAACTGATCACATCGCCTGAAAGCAGACAAAAATACCTTCCATTTGATATATAAATTGTGTATGACAAGTAGATCTTGTGGGCGTGAGAGCAATTTGTTCCCCCTTTTTATAGATAATCCGAGTTTTTTCAAAACTCACACTCTAAAGGTCACATGACTCACTCTGAGCCATGTCCATAGGAAGACTGTTTAATCGATAACATTTTCTGAAAAAATCACTAAACGTAAATTGCTTTTTCACAAAAACTATAAAAGATTTCAATCTGAAAAGTCATAGCCGGATAGCTGAATATTTTGTGACCGTGGTAAAGTTTGTTTGGTGTCTGTCAGTGAAAGTATGAAGGAGGAGATACATTTTGAACGGCATGAGTTTTGAAGCAGGAAAAAGCATGTTCTCATTGACTTCAATGTTAAAAAAAAGCGACTAAAAGCTTAATATTTTAAAAAGTATAAATAGCACAAAAAAACTTGAAGAAGTCCCATCGTTAGCTAAATGAGATGAACATTTTAAAAGTTGAATGGTCTCAATCGCTGAAAGTATGGCGAAGTTACGCAGAGCCAAAAAACGTACGGAATAAAATTAATAAGAATAATAAAAAACGAATAACAATACTGGGAATGCTTATTAAAGCATTCCCACTAATAATAAAAAACGAATAACAATACTGGGAATGCTTATTAAAGCATTCCCACTAATAATAAAAAACGAATAACAATACTGGGAATGCTTATTAAAGCATTCCCACTAATAATAAAAAACGAAAAACAATACTGGGAATGCTTATTAAAGCATTCCCACTAATAATAAAAAACGAATAACAATACTGGGAATGCTTATTAAAGCATTCCCACTAATAAAAAACGAATAACAATACTGGGAATGCTTATTAAAGCATTCCCACTAATAAGACGTGCTGTACTGCATATGGAAGTTAAACCTTTTTTTGTTTTTTCTCCGGTAAAGTTGCTATCGTTTAATTACTAGGATACAATATTGATTTTGATATTGAGGGCCTCGGAGATACAACGGTTATACATTATTTAAAGTGTTACTAAACCCAAGACCCTGCATTCACTGTACCTGGTGTAGCACCCTCTACCGTAAGTAGGTTGCTAGAGGTCGTTTTTTTTTCAGGCAGTGCAGGTAAATTTAAGCAGGCCTAAGCCTTCTAGGCTAAAAGCTAGGCCTGTTTGTTTTTGATCTGGGGGCTGGAAGCAGTTTAGAGAAGCAGCAAGTGACTTACATGTGGCTTCATCTCTCTGGCACCTCCTTCCGGTTTTTGGAAGGTTCTAGAAAAGAGGTGGGGAGTAGGGTGCCCACGTGTCCTGGATTGCCCCGCAATTTGCATTTTTGTCCCGTGTACCTTCATTCCGGGACAATACAATGTCCCGGAATAAAATGAGGACACACAGCCACCCTAATAGACAATTGCCAAACTGGTTGCTAGGGCCACCCTGCCTGGCGTCTAGCAACCAGTGACGTCACATTCGCAGAGTCTCAGAGCGAGGCTGAGAGGAGCAAGTGCTGCCCTGCGCTCCCAACTCCTCTCCTTCCCTGACTGCGGCAGCAGCATCTCCTGACTCCTCCAGGCTTCAGTGATCTCTGGGCAGGCAGCGGCATTCTGTAGTGCTGGCTGGCTTAGCTGTACGGTTTGGCTGCCCGTCTCGACTCCCACATCACATTTCCCGAGTCACCCGACTGCCTGAGGGAGGCCTCCCAGCCTGGACCAGGGAACAAATGACTGGCGCTCAACCGCCCACCACACCAGATCAGTCCAGATTAGAAGGTGAGCAAATGGAACCCGATTGGAGCTGGTCAGCTGACAAGACGGGGCACTGAGGCTGGGGACAGCACAGTAATAAAATGAGGCTTAAAAAGTGGGGCCCTGCCCTCTGGGGCAATACAAAATGAGGCTGACAAGTGGGGGGCAAAAAAAAGAAGCGGACAAGTGGAGGGCAATAAAAAAAATATATATGTTAAAAATGTATACCACCTGTCTAAACTGGTGACCACTGTTTGCTTTTCCAAAAATTGGCAAAAAAAGTATCAAAAATCATCAGTTTTTGGCCTGGCGCGAGGGCGTGCACGGGGGTGTCCCTAAATAGCAGTTCGGAAATGTGGTCACCCTAGTGGGGAGAGAGGATTGGCATGGCGTGAGGTGTATCTGGGAGCCCTGACCAATCCCTAACCAGGATTGGAAGGGGGCAAGCGCCCTACATATATCCAGGGTCAGCCAGCTGGGGAAGGAGTTGCCGGGTGGAAGAACTGAGTGATGGAGTGCTAGGCTGTCGTGGCCTTAGTGGGAACCCCCCTGTCCGGGGGGGGGTGTCCGGGAAGGAACCTCTCCCGAAGAAGGGGAATTCTGAACAGGAGCAGGAGAGGACAGCGGGGGAACATTGCCAAGCAAATCATCAGGAGGTGGTGTAGCAATGCATGCACCAAAGGGGACTGCAGATCCCTGCCCCAGCAAATGGCAAATCCTTAACTGTCATGTTGCGTACGCACGGTTGGAATTTCCGACAAGAAAAGTTCGATGTCAGCTTTTGGTTGAAATTCCGACTTTGTGTATGCTTCATCTGACTTTTTCTGTCAGAATTTTCTACAACAAAATTTGTATGGATTGGTGTGGATGAGCAATGTGTACACCGAGCGTGTGTATGAGGCTTTCAGGTTTCTCGAGAGCTAAACCGAGCTTTACACGTTGACACTAAAGCAGCACGATTCTGGCCAAAATGAGAATCACAATTTTTTTTACTTAGAATAAAGATCACGAGTCTTGGAGTAACATCATCTTTCACATTATACAAAAAAAAATATTTGTTTATTTTTTTATTTCATTAAAGTGTATTTTTCCCCCCCAAAAATTGCATTTGAAAGACCGCTGCACAAATACAGTGCGACATAAAATATTGCAACAATCGCCATTTTATTCTCTAGGGTCTATTCTAAAATATATTTTATAATGTTCCAAGTAATTTTCTAGCAAAAAAATTATGATCTTAACTTGAAACCAACAAACGTCAGAAAAAGGTTTTGTTTTTAACTTCCCTCATTTACACGCTGAAGTTCATTCCTTTGATCTAAAGGACTAAACATAACGCCAGTAGCTTTGCAGAGAGTTTTTAAACGTTTTTTACAATCGTTTTTTTTTTTTCAATGGATCAAAAACGTAAAAAAAATTAAAAAAAAAACGCTGGTGAGCGACGTTTTTGAGCGTTACAGCTGAAAAACATCACTCAGAACCCACTTTTTTTTACTGCTCAAAAATACCACTGCCCAAAACTGCTGATAACAGCCTATGTGAGCATGGACACATAGGATAACATGATGAAGAGTTTAATGACTGTATAAAAAAAAACATCTACAGTCAAAAGCATCCAGTGTGCATTATAGTAAGTTCCATGTCTGAGGGATGTTGTGATACTGGGGGTGTTTTTTGACAGCTGTCTTCAGCAGAGAATTCTCTGCATAGAAAGAATCGGGAAAATGCTTTGTCAAGATCGCAAGGAAAAAAAATAAAATAAATTGCAACACCAATTCTAAACGATTAATCATGCAGCTCTAATTGACACTGCATTTTAGTCTATGCGTTGTGCTGCGGGTGCGGTAAATTGTGTCCTTGTGCTGCTCAATGGATATGGTACAAACAACCCCATAAACTGCAGGTGCTATGAGCTGTACGGAATTGTGAACGCTCGCTATATTTCGCATGATCACCCCCTACAGAGGTGATGCCAACGACTGCTTGTCATATGGGGGTCATAAAAGAAGATGCAATAAAATAATTAAAATGTACAGAGCACATGACACGCCAGGAGGAGTACATATAGATAAGGAGAAGCAGGATACAATGTAACCAGGACACGGAGATGTAGAGCAAACAAATGACCTATGTGAAATATCATAGTACACAAGGCGCTGGCACAACAGGTCACATTTCTCAGTTCATAAGCACAGAGATGGCAACTCTTTTCTGATTGGCTACTGGAAGTTATAGAACAGCATTGATAAAGGCACCATATACAAAATAATAGAAAAAATTAATCAATCGAAGCAATATAATCATTTTGGGAGGCAAGGCCTCGAGTTCCTTTACTAAGGGCTCTTGATCAAGTGCACAAAAAAGACCAAGGGCCAGATCCACAAAGCTGCTGCGCTTTGTGAGCCTACTCTACGCCGCTGTAAGTTACAGCGGCGTATTACTTATCCTCCTCAAAGAAATAGCGCTGTTACTTACGGTGGCGTAGAGTAAATGGGCTGGCGTTCGCGGGTGTAATTCAAATGGGTTGTTGGTGGGGTGTTTTATTAAAATGATCAATGACCCGACGCAAACAACCTTTTTTTTTTTAACTGCGCATGCGCCGGCCGTGGACGTATCCCAGTGCGCATGCGTGAAACACGTCGCAAATAGTCAATGAAAATGACGTGAACATAACTTACGCCCAGGCCCATTCTGGATCGGCATACGCAAAACGACGTCCAATACGACGCTGTCCCAACGTCCATACTTAACATTGGCTGCGCCTCCATATAGCAGGGGTAGCTTTAGGCTTACGCAAACGACGTAAAGGGAAGACGCCGGCCGCTCGTGGATTTGCGTATCTCGCTCATTTGCATATTTTCCGCTGGCAATAGACGGACGCGCCCCTAGCGTCCAGCGTAAATATGCACCTAAGAGACGACGGTGTAATAACATTGCACTTGTCGTTTCTTAGCGGAATTCCAGTGTACCTTGTTTTGTGGATACGTCAGTGGGAAATCAAAATTATGTCGGCGTATCAGTAGATACGTCGCATAATTTCTTTGTGGATCTGGCCCCAAGTTTTTAGATTTTTATAACTAATAAGTAAATAAAAAGGACGGCGCCAATTCAATATTTTATAAATCAATAACAAAAAAAGAAGAAAAGTGCACGAAACCTCGTCGAAAATGTTCGATATTGTGAAATAAGTGGAAATGAAAAGTCTGTGCTTCACCAACACTCGTGTGAGAGAGAAAACTCAAACAGCAATTAGCTAAATCAACAATTGCATAGATATCATATACTGTATGTAGACAGGTAAATAGCAGCAGAGAGGGATGGTCCGTGGCCTGCCTGATAGCAGCTGCTAGATCCTGCAATGCTTATGCTGACAGACACTCAGGCGGCGTACACACGACCGAGGTTCTCGCTGGAAACCAGCGAGAACCTCGCTGGAAGCTGCATTCCAGCGAGGACCTCGGCCGTGTGTACACTCTCGGCGAGCATCCCGTCGGGAAGCCCGTCGAGCAGAAATAGAGAGCACGCTCTCTATTTCCTCGACGGCCCGCCTGGATGAATGGCTGGTTGCCATTCCCGACGGGCGGGTGGCCGATTTTGATGGCCGGCAGAGAACCTCGACGGGCGGAACGATGTGTTCTGCCCGTCGAGGTTCTCTGCCGTGTGTACACGGCCTCAAAGGAAGGAGAGCGCAATACAACCTGTACAAATAAGCCAATAATATAGCCTGAAGTTTTCACTCCCATTCGTTGGTGCTATATATAGGCTGGCACTGGCATGTACAGCTCACTATTAGAGTAAAACACACCATTTCCCCGACTCCCGACACACGTTCCACCACTCGAGAGATAGGAGCCAGATAAACCGGAAGTGGGGTCTGTGAGAAAGTGATGTCACTTCCGGTTTATCTGATTTGTCACTTCCGCTTATCCGTTTCCTCCCCTCTCCCGGAAGTGCGGCCCCCTCCTCCTTTCTCCACCGCCGGACCAATTAGAAAGTGCAGCGCACTTCGCACATGTGCAGTAGGTAACCGGCTGTGAAGCCGAAAGGCTTCACTGATGGGCTCCCTTACCAGGAATGGCGGTGGCTGCACCCGAAAGCCGATCCGAAGATCGGCTGGAGTGCTGAAATTGCAGGCTCCCTGGACAGGCAACTGTCCATATTATAAAAGTCAGCAGTTACAAAAACCTTAGATAGGAAAACAAAACCTGCAAGACAAAGGCATAATGAGCTAGTATGCATATATTCAGGCTGATCTGCTCCAGTCACATGATCCATCCTGTGTGTCAGCCAGTTGCGGCTGCAGGGGATAGATGGGTCATAGTAAGCTTATGGGTGACGTCACCATTCAAGGCATTAGCAGTCGTTGCCTGAATGCCTAATCACTCTCTCCTCTCCAGCTGACAAATACAGGGGAGATCACATGACCAGACCCGAGCAGGCTGAAAATAGGCAAGTATACATCCCCCCCCCCCCCCCCACAGGTTAGTCAGTATAGGTGTTAGGAAGAGGAAGGGGACTTAGATGGAAGCTTAGATAGGGTTGGAATTCTACTTTAGAGCAGAACTGAACTCTCAAATCAAAAACTGTGAGCAATCAGGGTCTTTATTATAGAAAAGACAAGCAATGTCTCTTCTACAGTAAAATCAACCTACCTGTCTGCTCACACATTCACATAACTGTAAACAGGACCACTAGAGAGGTGAATCTTCCTAATCAAGACACAGACATCAGTGAAACCTGACAGGGGTTCTGATCCCTCTCCACTCTATCCAAAAAAAAAAAAAGTTTGCCTTTAGTTATGCTGTAACCACTTGCCTCATGCTTTGATGAAGGCTTCTTAGCCGAAACGCGTCAGTACCCATGTAACCAATTAAGTACTTTTATATAAGAGCATCTGGAGTTGCCAGCCCTTTTTGATTCAACCTGCCTACAGGGTACTTTCACCCCCTTCCTGCCCAGGCCAATTTTCAGCTTTCAGCGCTCTCACACTTTGAATGACAATTGAGCTGTCATACAATGCTGTACCCAAATTAAATAGTGCTTTCTTTTGGCGGTATTTAATCACCACTGGGTTTTTTATTTTTTGCTTTACAAAAAAGTTTGAAAAAAATAAACACTTTTTCTTAATTTCTGTTATAAAATTGTCCTCCTTCACTGATGGGCACTCATGAGGCTGCCCTTATGGGCACTTTTGGGGCTTCATTGATGATCAGTGCCCCGATTATCAGTGTGTAGATGTCCCCTGTGTGGATTTGCCATCTATCGGTTCTCACAGCTGACAGCGTGTGAAAAGAGAAATGGCGATAACCGTCAAATCCTGTTTACACTGCAATCAGCTGTGATTGGACACAGCTGGTCACATGGTAAAGAGCCGCTGTGATTGGCTCCATACCCTGATCCATGATCCATGATCCAACACAGCAATCACAGATCCGTACCGATGTGTGCCGCAGGGGACATGTGGGAAACTTGATCACAGGAGGATTCCACCCCGGCAATGTGAGCCCTCACTATAGCCGTCTTTTGGTTATAGCGCTGGGGGGGGGAAGTGGTTAAAAGATTAGTTTACCTTTACAAAAAAAAAAAGGAAAAGATGAACACTGTACACCCTCCACACCCGCTTGTCCATGCTGTACTTACCTCTGGGGTTGCCAAGCTGTCAGCACTCCTGCAGCCAGCATTTGATATCCCCTGTTCTTCTGTTTGCAGCTCTTCATGGGCAGACCAGATTGATTCTCATTGGTCAGCGCCGTCACAGTGAATCATTCTAGTCTGTCTTGGAAGTGCTGCACAGAGAAGAGTGGGGATTTGAAATCCCTCAACCGCTGGAACAGCTGCGGTGGTGCTTGACAGTTTCACCCTGGTGAGTACAGCGAGTACAGTGGGGACTGGGGGGTTGGGCGGGTGTATAGAGATTGTTCTCCTTTACATTTTTTCCAGGAAGTTGAACTAACCCTTTAAAGTGGTAGTATACCGACCACAAAGAAAAAGAAAATGTAGGCGCTGGGCAGTTTAAAGTGTAGTTGCACCCAAGAGTGGAAGTTTCACTTATTCACCTCCTCCTCCCCTCAGGTGCCACATTTAGCACTTTTTAAAGGGGGAGGGGGGGGGGGGGACAGGGAACTGTTTTTTGACAGGTCCCCTTTCCCACTTCCTTTGGACCTTGCCGCAGTATGTCAGAAGTCTGGGCCCCCTCCTCCTTTCTCTGCCACCGGGCCAAATAGAATGCGCAGCGCGCTTCGCACATGCGCAGTAGCGGCCTGGGCCTGAAGCTAAAAGGCTGCACTGCCGGGTTTCCTTACCGGCAATGGCTGCACTCGACAGCCAATACGAAGATCGGCTGCAGTGCCGACATCGCGGGCTCCCTGGACAGGTAAATGTCCATGTATTAAAAGTCAGCAGCTGCTGTATTTGTAACAGCTGACTTAATTTTTTTGGTGGGGGTGGGCGGACCTCCGCTTTAAGTCATAATGTGCTAGCATGCATCGCACTCTAGCACATTATGACAGACCTACCTGAAGACGAAGCCTTCCAGCGCTGTGCCGTCAGTCCTGAACGCGAGAAACAAAATGTTACCCCAGCTCCACTGCCAATATAGAAGTCCACGAACTGTGATCCGGCGCTCTAGCCAGGAAGTTCAGGCCCCATAAATACAATACTTGAATCAAAAAGGGCTGGCAACGTGGATGCTCTAGAACAGAGGTGTCAAACTCAATTTCATTGTGGGCCGCATCAGCATTATGATTCTCAAAAGGGCCGGTTGTAGCTGTAAGATTAGATGTCCAGCGCATCCCCTCTCCTTACATTAGATGTCAAGAGCCACCCCACCATCAGAAGTTGAGTCCCCCACTCTCCCTTAAATCACAGTGCACCCCCCTTTTCTTATGCTGTAACTGGAAAGAATCTGGATGCATTGCTTGAAAGTAGGGGTCCTGTAGCTGCAGGAGAGGTGCATGGGCCACATGAAATGACCTGGAGGGCCGGATTCGGCCCGCAGGCCTTTTGTTTGACACCTGTCCTTTATTGGTTACATGGGTACAAGCTATATGCTGGCGCGTTTCGGCAACTAAACCTTCAAAGCCTTTGATTAAAGCTTCTTAGCTGTAACGCATCAGTGTATAGCCTGTACCCATGTAACCAATTAAAGACTTTTATTCAAGAGCATCCGAGTTGCCAGTACTTTTTGACTCCAGTGTTGAATGCGCCTCCATCTTTGCCTAGTCTTCCTTCCGGGTTATAAATGGCCGAGCCAGCGCTGACATCACTGTTCACGGGGCGGCTCTGATGGAACGGCACCGGTGACATCACCAGCTGCATCTAAAATAAATATCTTCTGAACGGCGCACGTTTGGGAGATATTTACAGTACCTATAAATAAGCCTTGCCTATAGGTATACAGAATACTTTACTGGTCGTAAAATGACAATAGTAAGCAATGCAGTGCATGGCGGCGACATTATGGTGGGGGGGGGGTTGATTACAAAAACTGGAGCACAGAATCTGGTGAAACTTTGCATAATAACCAATCAGATTCTACCTTCAGCATGGTTAATTGAGCTGGGACAATCAAACGTGGAAGCGGATTGGTTATTATGCAGAGCTGCACCAGTTTTAGTGAATTTCCCACCCAATGAGTTGCGATGTATAAAAATACAGACATACTACAGGATCTTATTGCGGCGCACCTGTACGGTGTAAACACGGCACATAGAGAACCATTGTAGTCTGTGCGTTGCGCCTGCGTCCATCTATGCAGACCTGGTGTGAGCGAGCCCCCAGTAAATCAATATATAACATTCAGACATAGGAAAGTAGAATGTAAGAAGATCTCACTTACCTCCGGCACACAAGCAGGTGAGGATGAGCAGCAGAGAGGCGCTGTAGAGGAGGGCAGACATGGTGCCAGCAGCCATGGAGGGGGGGGGGGGGGGTGATCCTGACTGGTGTCTATATACAGAGAGCAGCACTAGTCCCCAGTGTGATGAGGAGATCCCAGGATCCACTTCTCATAGTATACTGATCATCCTGATCCCTCCTCTTCTAGTACAGCCTGATCATGACAACAACAACAATGGCACAGAACCCAAACTGGGGGGACAATGAGAAGTGAGGGAGCCCAGAAGTTCCCAGCAGAATGCAGCACTCCCTGCTTGTTGGTGTTCAGTCCCTGCCAGGCTCCCCCCTCCCTGCGAGCAGCAGCAGCCTGATGATGATGATGATGATCCCGCCTCTGTTCTCCCATAGAAGTGCACACACTGCACTCTGCCCAGCTGATCACTCCCTGACCTCAGCGCTACACACCGCGCCTGCGCACACCGGCCACTACGCTCCCCGGCCCCGCCGCTCATTGGACAGGCACGCCTGACAACAGCGACATCTTGTGTCCAAAAAGCGAACTGCGGTTCATTCAAAAGTATTAGTGGACAACCAGGGAAAATCTATTTAGAAAATGCAGATCACATTACATCGCAAGGTTGGAGTTACGAGCCTTATACACACCCCAGCTGTCCTGAAAACCAGCAGTGCCAAAAACGAGACTAAAGCCTCATACACACAATTGGATTTTCCAACGGGAATTGTGTGATGACAGGCCGTTGTCGGAAAATCCGTCCATTTGTACGTTCAATCCACGGGTCAAGTCCTGGGGAAAAAAGTGTGGGAACTCCCACCCAAGATCCACTTCCTCACCAAAAAAAAAAAAAATGATACGCTCATATGCATAATTACTAAACCGCATGTTCTGTCTAAATCCCGCGATAACTCACGGCAGACCTCCGCAATGTCTACAGGGAACACTGACAAAAGCTCCCAGGAGACATTGCGGCATTGAGGAAGTGACGGAATACCCGCACACTACCTGATGAATCCATATACAGGAAGCGGCCAGTAACATAAAGGATTACTAAGGTTCGCCTGCCCCTGACAGTGACTCGAGCTGGGCATCGCCGCTTAGTGAAGGATTGTCTCGGGCGGCTCTCGGCAAAGTCCTGCAAAGGGAACTGCATTCCTGCTGTGAAAAAAGTGCAGGAATTCCGTTCCCACGCGTTCCCACAGGACTTGAGCCCTGGTTCCATCGGACAATTGTTGGATTTTCCGCAGACAAATGTGGGATAGCATGCTTTTAAATTGTCTGTCAACAATTGTGTGTTGTCGGATTTTCCGATTGTGTGTACACAAGTCCTTCGGACAAAACTCCAAAGTACAAACACGCATGCTCGGAAGCAATGCTCACCATAACACATTAGCAGACGTTGCCCAAAGGGTGGCACTAAAGAGCTGAAAAAACACGTAGTTTTGTGTTTGTTTGGTTGACAATTATTTGCTGGATACACACTATACAACTTTTGCTGTTCAATTTTCTTTAGATTTACCTTCAGCTATGTAGTGGAAGGGCCTGCCGGATTGTATACATGTTGAAAGTGTTTAGGTTTGGCCTCACATTATATGGTTTTGATAAATCTAAAGGAAATAATCGAAAGAACATTGTATAGGGCAACGTTTTTCAACCAGTGTGCCGCGGCAAAATGACCCCAAATATTGGCAGCTATGGCTGCTATCTAATGTAACACTACTGCTGGGCACTTCGTTATCATTTGACTTTACAGCGGTGTCGGTCCGCCGTGTAAAACTCATTTCCCGGCACTCAGGAAGCTGTGATGGCTGTGCGGGCCTCCCGACTGCGTCTTGCCAACC
Organism: Rana kukunoris; assembly: GCA_029574335.1. NCBI lineage: Eukaryota > Metazoa > Chordata > Amphibia > Anura > Ranidae > Rana > Rana kukunoris. The sequence goes on from CM056051.1 coordinate 481,976,584, forward strand.
GAATACATCATCGGTTGCTATGAGAGGGTCAGAGGCACGCACTGCTTCTGTGACGTGAGAGTCGCGGGTACCGTCCTGAACTCTGCCTGGCACGCTTTTTCATGAGGGGGAAGAAGAAAGAGTAGAGTCACCGTGACCGACACTGCTCCCCTGCCCGCAGACATTGCCACCCGCTCAGAGAGGGATAAGGCCCTGAAGCTGAATGAGCAGCACCAGGCCATCCTGTCTCGTATGCTGAGGGAGGAGGACAACAAATACTGTGCTGACTGCGAGGCCAAGGGTAAGGTGGTGAGGGGGGGGGGGGGGGGTTCTGCTATGAATAACCAGCTGTCTCGGTCACTGACACCCCACATTCTCCATTTATGGCTACAGCACTTTGGATCTGATTGGTTGTTGTGCAGCTCTGACAGTTCTTCTTTCAGTGTATGTGTACACATGTCTGTTAGTGTGTGTGTGACAAAAGTAGTTCTGATGGTACAGGAATAGGGGGGTCAGGATTAAAAGTAACATACATACAGACAGATGCGCACGCAGACAAACAGACACACGTACAAACACACACACTGTGTGTGTTTGTACATGTGTTTGTTTGTGTGCGTGCGCATCAGTCTGTATGTATGTTACTTTTAATCCTGACCCCCCTATTCCTGTACCATCAGAACTACTTTTGTAGGATTCGAGATAGCAGCAAGGACTGCTGCTCCTCTGAAAAGCAATTTGTGTTCATATCGCTTTTCAGGGGCATTTGTCAGCCAGTAAAGAGGCATATCTTGCCTCCTCACCACCTGTTTTAAGCCTGTAAATGCAATGCACACAGTTGCGGGGTAGTTGCAGTGCAGCCCCATTCACCCTGGGTATGCCTCCAGCTGCAGCCACAGCATGTTTACACCCCCAGCTGTTGCCTCTGCAGCTAAAGGGGCAAAAGTTGGGGGTGGTAAAAACAGCTCAACCATGTGGTTTTACTGCCCCTCCAGCCTGACATGTGAACAAGCTCTGTGTGGATGCGTGCTGCATGTAGGGCAGCCCATTAATTTCCCTACCCGCAGTAATACGGGGAAAGAAGTCCCCGACCCTTTTTTTTTAATTGTGCCATAACAAAAGCAACCCATGTTTGCCAATGGATGGGGCACCATTAACAATTAATGGCACCCCTAAAGAGCAGAGCATTTGTCTGTGTGTCAAGAACGAGGGCGATTTTGCGCGTGTTCTGCAACACACATCGACGTGAACCAAGTCTTGGACAGGGTTGCCTCAAGACTGAAAATACTTTTCAAGGGCGCCCCGACTGGAAAAAGGTTGAGAAACACTGGTATAGGGGGTTGTATAGGGGGTTATTTTCGAAAGGCAAATCCACGTTGCACTACAAGTGCAAAGTGCACTTGGAAGTGCAGTCGCTGTAAATCTAAGTGGTAGATCTGAAATGAGGGGAAGCTCTGCTGATTTCATTATTCAATCATGTGCAAGCTAAAATGCTGTTTGTTTTCCGTTGCATGTCCCTCTCGGATTTACAGCGACTGCACTTCCAAGTGTAATTTCAGTGCAATTTCAAGTGCACCTTGCCCTTGTAGTTTGCACTTGTAGAGCAAAGTGGATTTGCCTTTCGTAAATAACCCTCATTGTGTCACTTCTGATGTTGTATACATTTTCGTATGGTTAGTAACCTCTTCACTTTCGACATGAGACTTGCATGTCACAAAAAAAGGATGTTGGTCATCTGAAAAACTGTATGTGTATGAGGCTTTAAGCAGCATTTTGTAAACGCGTTTTGGATGTTAATTTATTTCATAGATCAGAATAATAACTAATTTTGGCCATTGAAATAGATTATTACTCCCGGGGCAACGCACCAAGCATTAAAGCAGAGAACCGCCCCTCCAACCGAAATTTTTAAAATCAGTAGTTACAAATACTGTAGCTGCTGACTTTTATATTAGGACACTTACCTGTCCAGGGATCAGGTGATGTTGACACCTCTAGTTCTATCGGGTTGAGGTCAGGACTCTGTGCAGGCCAGTCAAGTTCCTCCACCCCAAACTTGCTCATCCGTATCTTTATGGACCTTGCTTTGTGCACTGGTGCGCAGTCATGTTGGAACAAGAAGGGGGCCATCCCCAAACTGTTCCCACAAACTTGGAAGTGTGACATTTTGCAAAATGTCTTGGTATGCTGATGCATTAAGTGTTCCCTTCACTGGAGCTAAGGGGCCAAGCCCAGCCTCTGAAAAACAACCCCACACCATAATCCCCATAATCCCCCCCTCCACCAAATGATTTGGACCAGTGCACAAAGCAAGGCCTATAAAGACATGGATGAGCGAGTTTGGGGTGCAGGATAGGATGACCACATGTCCCGGATTGCCCGGGACAGTCCCGCATTTTACAGGTCTGTCCCGGGCACATTCATTCCAGGACAATACAGTGTCCCGGAATGAAACTGACACAGCTACACCCGGGCCAATCTGATGCTACCAAAAAAGGCCGCCACATCACCGTTTTACTCACTGACAGTACTTGTCCTGGACAGGAATGGCTGAAGGAGCACAATCCCACCCCCTGCTTGTGATTGGAGAAATCATAAATCCTGTCTCTTTTGTCCAATCACTGTGCTGCGATTCGTTACAACATAAGCTGATTTTTGGGATGTGAGGGTGTCCCTGAATGGTAGTTTGAAAATGTGGTCACCCTAGTGCAGGAACTTGACTGGCCTGCACAGAGTCCTGACCTCAACCTGATAGAAACACTTTTTGGGAGGAATTAAAGAGGAGACTACGAGAAATGCCTTTTCGCATCAGTGTCTGACCTCACAAATGCTCATCTGGAAGAATGGTCAAACATTCCCATAGACACACTCCTAAACATTGTGGACAGTCTTCCCAGAAGAGTTGACGCCATTATAGCTGCAAAGGTAATAAGCTCTATTTGTGGGGGAAAAAAAATTACAAATTGTATTTTGTTAGAGCATCACATGACCGCGCAATTGTCAGCTAAAGTAACGCAGTGTCGTATTGCAAAAAAATGGCCTTGTCAGGAAGGGTGGTAAATCTTCCAGAGGTCAAGTAGTTTATGCCAAAGGTGACTCCTGAAATCATCCCGTTATAATTATTCCTGATTCCTGTCACTAGACAGATTGGTCTGGGAGGTAAATTTGGCGACAATAAAATGATAGTCATAGAAAAGAAATGCATATACAGAATACTTACTACAGTTCTATTCCCACTATATATATATATATATATATATATATATATATCATTAAAATTAAAAAACAGTAACCCCAAACATCCGCCAGAACTTAAAGCGGATCTCCACCCTAAAGTGAAGATCCGCTGATCGGAACCCTCCCCCCCTCCGGTGTCACAATTGACACCTTTCAGGGGGGAGGGGGGTCTCGGGCAAAAGTCTCGGGCAAAAGACGGGTTTTTTGGCGACATCCCGTCGCCCCCCCCCGTTGTGTGCTGGGAACTCTCAGCTCCCAGCACACAGCGGGAGCCAATCGCCGGGCGCAGCGCGACTCGCGCATGCGCCGTAGGGAACCGGGCAGTGAAGCCGCAGCGCTTCACTTCCTGGTTCCCTCACCGTGGATGGAGGGGGGAGCAGCAGGGTGACGAGCGATCGCTCATCCTCTGCTGCGGACGCCGCTGGACTCCAGGACAGGTAAGTGTCCTAATATTAAAAGTCAGCAGCTGCAGTATTTGTTGCTGCTGGCTTTTAATATTTTTTTCTAGTGAACCATCCGCTTTAATGTTATTTATTACTGCACACACATCACACTCTATTGACTGGCAAGAGGTTTGCTACAATTTGTTGTAAAAACCCAGATTTAAGAGCTATTTGAGTGTGGTTCTTTGTTGTACTGGGTGCGGCCATTTTCTCGAAGACCATAATTGCATTATCGCAGATGCATTGGACGCAGCAAAAATGGCTCCGGTAGCGGAGACTACACATTCACGAAAACAAGGGTTTGCGTGTGACTCCGGAAGATCGCAAGAGGATCACTGTGATTGGCTGGGTGGAATCCTGGCGGAAGAAGCCGCGCAGTGCAGGTGGAAAGCGCTGCGGCAGGAAGATGGGGTGGCCTGTGCCACCGATGACTTACATATTACTGGGGGGACAGGGGCTGCTTCTCACCTTCTCCCTTATCGCCTCCCAGAACCAGACCAGCCCTGCCTCCTCCGTAGAGCCCAACACCAGCCCTGTACCAGAACGAGACCCCCAGGGGCCCCTCATCTTCTGCGAGTACTTGTGAGTATCCGGGGTGACAACACTATGTGGGGGGCGGGGAAGTGTGTGCTACTGAGGGGGGGGGGGGGTGACAACGCTGTGTGGGGGGCAGTGTGCGCTCCTGAGGGGTGACAACGCTGTGTGGGGGGCATTGTGTGCTCCTGAGGGGTGACAATGCTGTGTGGGGGGGGCAGTGTGTGCTCCTGAGGGGGGGTGACAATGCTGTGTGGGGGGCAGTGTGCGCTCCTGAGGGGTGACAATGCTGTGTGGGGGGCATTGTGTGCTCCTGAGGGGTGACAACACTGTGTGGGGGGCATTGTGTGCTCCTGAGGGGTGACAACACTGTGTGGGGGGCATTGTGTGCTCCTGAGGGGTGACAACACTGTGTGGGGGGCATTGTGTGCTCCGGAGGGGTGACAATGCTGTGTGGGGGGCATTGTGTGCTCCTGGGGGGGTGACAACACTGTGTGGGGGGCAGTGTGCGCTCCTGAGCGGTGACAATGCTGTGTGGGGGGCAGTGTGCGCTCCTGAGCGGTGACAATGCTGTGTGGGGGGCATTGTGTGCTCCTGAGGGGGTGACAACACTGTGTGGGGGGCATTGTGTGCTCCTGAGGGGGTGACAACACTGTGGGGGGCAGTGTGCGCTCCTGAGGGGTGACAATGCTGTGTGTGGGGGGCAGTGTGCGCTCCTGAGTGGTGACAACACTGTGTGGGGGCAGTGTGTGCTCCTGAGGGGTGACAACACTGTGTGGGGGCAGTGTGTGCTCCTGGGGGGTGACAACACTGTGTGGGGGGCATTGTGTGCTCCGGAGGGGTGACAATGCTGTGTGTGGGGGGCAGTGTGTGCTCCTGAGGGGTGACAACACTGTGTGGGGGCAGTGTGCGCTCCTGAGGGGTGACAACACTGTGTGGGGGCAGTGTGCGCTCCTGAGGGGTGACAACACTGTGTGGGGGGCAGTGTGCGCTCCTGAGGGGTGACAACACTGTGTGGGGGGCAGTGTGTGCTCCTGAGGGGTGACAACACTGTGTGGGGGGCAGTGTGTGCTCCTGAGGGGTGACACACTGTGTGGGGGGCAGTGTGTGCTCCTGAGGGGTGACAACACTGTGTGGGGGGCAGTGTGTGCTCCTGAGGGGTGACAACACTGTGTGGGGGGGGCAGTGTGTGCTCCTGAGGGGTGACAACACTGTGTGGGGGGCAGTGTGTGCTCCTGAGGGGTGACAACACTGTGTGGGGGGGGCAGTGTGTGCTCCTGAGGGGTGACAACACTGTGTGGGGGGGGGCAGTGTGTGCTCCTGAGGGGTGACAATACTGTGTGGGGGGGCAGTGTGTGCTCCTGAGGGGTGACAATACTGTGTGGGGGGGGGCAGTGTGTGCTCCTGAGGGGTGACAATACTGTGTGTGTGGGGGGCAGTGTGTGCTCCTGAGGGGTGACAACACTGTGTGTGGGGGGGGCAGTGTGTGCTCCTGAGGGGTGACAACACTGTGTGTGTGGGGGGCAGTGTGTGCTCCTGAGGGGTGACAACACTGTGTGTGTGGGGGGCAGTGTGTGCTCCTGAGGGGTGACAACACTGTGTGTGTGGGGGGCAGTGTGTGCTCCTGAGGGGTGACAACACTGTGTGTGTGGGGGGCAGTGTGTGCTCCTGAGGGGTGACAACGCTGTGTGGGGGGCAGTGTGTGCTCCTGAGGGGTGACAATGCTGTGTGGCGGGCAGTGTGCGCTCCTGACCTCCTCTCTGCCAGTACTGGGTCACCTCAATCTGACTGGTCAGAGAGGGCTTTCCATGGGACCAGCATTGGATGGGATGAAGTATAGGGGCTCATTCACATCAAGGTGTGTTGCAGTGGTGCCTTAAGCCACGTACACACGATCAGTTCAAACCGATGAAAACAGACTGAACTTCGTTTTTATCGGTCCAAACCGATCGTGTGTAGGCCCCATCAGTCTGTTATCTTTCGGTCCAAAAACAGATGGCTTGCTTTTAAAATTGAACCGATGGATGGCTAACCGATAGAACAAAACCGATCGTTAGTACGCACGAGCAACAGTTAAAAATCCACACATTCTCAGAATCAAGTCGACGCATGCTTGGAAGCATTCAACTTCGTTTTTTTTCATCACGTCGTTGTGTTTTACGTCACCGCGTTCTGACACGATCGGTTTATGAACCGATGGTGTGTAGGCACATCAGTCCATCATTTAGCTTCATGGGTGAACCGATGAAAACAGTCCGTCGGACCGTTCTCATCGGATGGACCGATCGTGTATACAGGGCTTTAAGGGCACTTTCAGACTGGGGGGGGGGGGGGGGCATGTCGTCGGTAAAACGCCGCTATTTTTTTAGTGGCCGATGAAGGCACCCGCAAAGCGCCGCTCCTGAGGCAACACTACCCATTGATTTCAATGGGAAGGGGCGCTTTAGGAGCGGTGTATATAGTGCTCCTAAAGCGCCCCAAAGATTCTGCTTTCAGGACTTTTTTTAACGTCCCGCAAGCGCACCGCCCCGCTGGGAAAGCACTCGGCTTTCACACTGGAGTGACAGGAGAGCCGCTTTATAGGCAATATTTTTAGTGCTAAAGCGCCTCAGTGTGAAAGCAGGCGAAGCGATCGCACGTTTAGGCCTCATTCACACCCGTGTGACACAACATGTTTTTTACTTTGGAAAGTCTCTTCTCTTGAATCGGCCTCCCTATGTATGACAAATGCGCCAAAGAAGCTCACGTACATTTTTTATTTGTCCCCGTACCAAGTGCATTTTCCAGAAGGCCTAGGTGTAAATGCAGCCTTAGGGCCAGTTCACAGCGGAACCAGTTGCTGGAAAGACGCCCTTCATGAATGTTCCCGCACTGCAGGTGAACCCACTGCCTTTGCCATCTGCATGTGGGTGCAACTACACTCACTGGCCACTTTATTAGGTACACCTTGCTATTACCGGGCTGGACCCCCTTTTGCCTTAAGAACTGCCTTCGTCCTTTATTGCATAAATTCAACAAGGTGTTGGAAACATTCCTCAGAGATTTTGGTCCATAGTGACATGATAGCATCACGCAGATGCTGCAGATTTGTTGTCTGCACATTAATTCTGCAAATCTCCCATTCCACCACATCCTAAAGGTTCTCTAATGGTTTGAGATTTGATCTCATCATGTTCCAGAAACCAGAGGTGAGATGATCTTGTGCAGCTCTTTGTGTCTCAGACAAATGTTCACTTCTTTGTACTCACCTTGATTTTTTATTGATTTTTTTTCTTCTCAGACCAGAAGAGTTCATCCAATGTGAGGATCCGATGGATCATACAGGAAATGTGACCATGCAGCAAGAGATTGGCTATGGCTGTGCCAGGGTAAATGTTGGAGTACCTGCTGTTGTTGTTTATGGATTTTTTTCTTTATAATTTCACACTTCTGTGGTGAAGGGCCCACGCAGGCGAGAATACAATAGGCTGCGTTCAGGTTGGTAATATGTACAGATCAGAAAGCACAGCAGTGTTGTATGCCATGGGCCCAGTCATACAGAACCATTCAGTCTACAACATTTCACTGATATCCCAAATATTATGTCCACGGTCCGATTTCGGTTGTGCTGTATGCATGTTAACTTTTGTGCAAGTGTTTACTTGTTTACAACATAAAGCGGAGCTTCACCCTAAAATAAACACTTGCTTGCAATTGTTTATCTGAAGGTTACAGGGAATCTATCGGTGAATTTTTTTTTTACTAGATTTTAAAATGGTGTTACTATGCAGATTTGCTAATCTGTCTGCTTCCCGGACCGCGGTGAGTTTTCTTCCTCTCCTAAGCCGCACAGACTCCTGGCAAATGAGTATCATCATTTCCCAGGAGTCTGTGCGCTTTACTCTGCCGAAATCTCGTTCTACTGCACATGTGCAAGATCTGTTATCTGCGTTGTCATAACAAAGGAGCGGGATGATCCTCCGTTGCCGCCCGTTGTTATGACAACTAAACAAACTAACGGCGTTATGAGTGCCATTCTACTGCGCATGCGCGAGATTGCGAGGTGCATGCTGGGTTACCCAGCATGCACCTCTCGCTGAAAAAAACAGGAAGACGCAGGGTCTGCGCTTCAAATGCCCACAGTAATGATGGAAACGGCCACAAGATTTTTTTTTTTTTACCAAAAATAGGTAGAAGAATACGTATCGGCCTAAACTGAGTATTTTTTTTATATTTTTTTTATATATATATATTTTTTGGGGGGATATTTATTATAGCAAAAAGTAAAAAATATAGCATTTTTTTTTTTCAAAATTGTTGCTCTATTGTTTATAGCGCAAAAAATAAAAAACGCAGAATTGATCAAATACCACCAAGTTTGGTTTGTGGGAAAAAAGAACGCCAATTTTGTTTGGGAGCCACATCGCACGACCGCAAAATTGTCGGTTAAAGCGACGCAGTGCCGAATCGCAAAAACTGGCCAGGTCCTTTACCTGCGTATTGGTCCGGGTCTTAAGTGGTTAACATGATTTAAAACAAAGTATCACAAAAATAACCACTAGAAAACTGATTAAAAAATTATAAAACGCATAAAAAGTCCAATGTAGATAAAGATGTTAAATGAAGTCCATAGATCAGTAACTATAGGCAAAGTTGAAAATAGCGTGAGGAATGCTTGGGAACATATGGTAGTGTACCCTCCACCGATTTCCAATTTCCACCAAAGCGTGAGGCACACTCCCCCTCAGGGGTTCAAACTCACCAAAAACACAAAAGACCAAGCCTTGTATATAAATAAATCCTCCTGATCAGACCTCCAACATCATTCACGGGGCAGCAGGGGTTAATTTGTAGAGCTCCAGTATATATGGATCATAAAGAAAACAGAAGCACCAAATAGTGTAATACTGTTTTAATTAATCAAAAAGAACCCGTATAACATCGCCCCGCATCTTATCTACGTACATAAAAACATTAATGAATGAACAAAAAGAGTAAAGTTCACCGCTCTCCTCCGCACACTGGGGGTCGCGCTTATCTCGCCGTCACGCTGATGAAGGCGCCTATCTTGATAGCGAGGATACAGCGGTGGAACGCACTCTGTGTATTTTCCTGGATACGCCGTCGTAGCCACGCCTTGACGCGTTTCGTCACATCCGACTTCAACAGAGGGCGCCCTCTGTTGAAGTCGGTGATGTGATGAAACGCGTTTGTTTTATACTTTGAATAGAATTTATTTATCTTATTTTAAACAGCTGCTCATAGTAACATATATTGCTTGATTGCTCTCAGTGGAGATTTATTTATTTTATCTTGAGATTTATATATGTTATTTATTTTATTTTTATTTCATATATTATATATAGTCTGTCTACTCCTTGGATTTATCCAATCCTTAGTCCAAGTAATACCTGTCCTTGGCGCCGGGAAGTGCACAGTGGTTTTTTCCTCTGCTGTTGTCCCCTCTCTCTTCTTTGTGCACTCTTCTATGGTTAACATGATTTGGTTGCTGCATTTTCTCCATCCATTCTCCTATATGGAGACCCCAAGGATGTTTGCGAGGGTTAATACTATATTTGGGGACCTGAGCTGGAGAAGTAAGTTATCAAGAATAACATTTAAATTTTTTCAATATCCTATTGATGCAGGAGTCTTATCTGTCTCCAATCCATGGATCTACTTAGTGGCCCAGTTACAACAGCAGGATGGAACGCTGAAATGTCCTCCTAAATCTTCCTACAACCTATGCTAATTTATGAGTCAGTTGCCAATCTTTATTATGCTTTGGAGATGCCAGTTCAAAGGGCATTTCTGGTATAATTCCCTACTCCCTTTTTTTTTTTTTGTGTAAAATATGGGTTGTGCCAAAAAATACAGGGGGATTTTCTCGTTTTACAAAATGTGCCCCTATTTGGAATAAACACCCCTTTTTACTACAAATTGTAAGAATGTACATTGTGACAACTCTGATAGTCACACTTTAAAAGCTTTTGCACTATTAGTGGCAGTATTTGAGATTAATCCTAAGTGGTTTTATCTATATCTCCAGCTTGACGTATTCTAGCTCAGCCTAATTTGAAGTGTGTGTGTGTTTCCCCCCCCCCCTCTCCTCCATGCCGCTCATTAACCACTTAAGGACCGGACCAATACGCTGGTAAATGACCCAAGGGGTTTTTACAATTCGGCACTGCGTCGCTTTAACAGACAATTGCGCGGTCGTGCGACGTGGCTCCCAAACAAAATTTGCGTCCTTTTCTTCCCACAAATAGAGCTTTCTTTTGGTGGTATTTGATCGCCTATTTTTTACTTTTTGTTATAAGAAAAATCAAACTAAATTTTAGTCAAACATTGAGGCCAAAATTTATTCAGCCACATGTCTTTAGTAAAAAAAAAAAAAAAGCTACCTAGCGGGAACAGTGACACTAATACAGCGATCAGAAAAATGATCGCTTAGTGACACTGGCAATAGGGAGTGAAAGGGTTAACTAGGGCGGTGATCAAGGGGTTAAAACTTTATTAGGGGGGTACGGGGCTACCCTGGACCTAACACTAACTGCCTGTCACAGTAACTGTCACACTGACACTAAATGCAGTGATCAGTACATATATGATCACTGCATTCAGTGACACTGTGACAGGGGGGTGATCGCAAGGGGTTAATGTGCCTATGTGTAGTGTGTGTCAGTGTAGTGTTGTGCAGACTTGCTGTGCCATGTGATCTCTCCTCAGCGGTGGTTGAAAAAAACGCAGAGAGCAGAGATCACATCACTTCCCCCTTCCTGTGTTTACACAGGAGGAGGAATTGCAGAGCAGGGGAGCGCGCGGATTGGCTGGGAGCAATCCGGAGGGGGTGGACAAAAACGAATAGCTGCCCCCTTGTCCCGGATCGCTCCCAGAGCCACGGGAACCGCCGCATGTACCGGGGAGGGGGGGTCCCAATCGGACCCCCGACCCGCGTCTAGGCAGGGACCTACAGGTACGCCAATGTGCCTGTACGTGCCATTCTGCCGACGTATATGTACATGCAGCAGTCCTTAAGTGGTTAAGGCCCCTTTCACATTGCGGCGGGAGCCGCGCTGGCGGTATAGCGGCGCTATACTGCCGTAGTTGCTGCGAGTTGCGGCCGCTAGCGGTGCGGTATTAACCCTCGCTAGCGGCCGTGAAAGGGTTAATACCGCCCGCAATGTGCCTCTATAGAGGCGCATTGTGGGTGGTATTGTCGCGGTTTCTAATTCTTTTCAATGGGAAGGAGCAGTGAAGGAACAGTATACATACTGCTCCAAAGATGCTGCTGACAGGAGATTTTTTTCTCTCCCGCCAGCGCATCGCCTCAGTGTGAAAGCCTTTGGGCTTTCACATTGAGGATGCAGTGAAGGAGTTTTTAAGGCGGTATAACAGTGCTATTTTTAGCGCTGTACTGCCTGAAAAACTCCTCAATGTGAAAGGGGTCTAACACTATAGTTAATCCGTCATCAACTAAGGCCAGCCATACACTGTTGGAATCTCAGTCGGTTCCTGCTGAACCGGCTGAGATTCAGACAGACAGTGGCTGCTATAGCATAATCACTGATTCCCCTGTCAGCATTGTCTGTGTTGATGGGTTCCTGTTTAAAGATAAATCCACAAGACCAAGTAATCAATCAGAATCTATTTTATAGCTTGCAGACTAATTGGTCTCCCCCTCAGCCCCCTTCTCTTTCTGAATTGATTACAGAATTATATTTACACACTTTGAAAACATACCAAGATAGTAATCATAGGAAGTCCCATGTGGAACTTTGATGTAATATGAACCAAGTGGATAGAGTGCATGTATCCTAATTTTTGATAGAGACCATTTGTTAATCGCTCTGCTATGATGTCTGCTCTATGCCCCCTCCCCCCCCCAATCTGTATAATGGGAAAAATCTATGAGTAAAATCTGAATTGATAAAATGACGATCTACTTTCCAAATATTCAATCTGCGGCACACCCTCTTCAAGCCACCCAGTCATTGCTCCCCTTTTAACCCTGTGTGCCTCAGATTTTATTCACTTCAGTGGAACGGCAATCTGCAGATGTAGACAGCCATGGTGTATAGATTTTGAAGAAAAGGCTTTGCAGTTCTGGGGTAGGCTGTATGGTGCACATAACAAAGGGCCCCGAGGTTTAAGCAAATCTATCCTCTTAGGGGAATGGTCACTGAAAAATGGTGAAGCAGGATGTCTCATTCTTGCATTTAGCATTATTATAATATCACTTGAATAACTTGTTGCTTTATTTTCAGTTTGGAGGACAGGCATATGATGACGTGGAGCATACAAAAGTCATGTGCCATGCTCTAGGCGATATTGAATGCACTGGACCTCGCTTTTTTCAGCGTGGGAACAAACCGTGTATCAAGTATGTATTCGCAGATCTTTTGTGTACTCTTTACTAGAAGCCCCCATACCAGAACATAGTCTTATGAATAGTGGCATTTCTTACTTCATTAACCCTTTTGCTGACAGCCATTTTTGCATACATGTTAAAATATCTATATTGGGCCTGAAGATTAGTGAAAGGGGGCCAGAATGAAATTATATATATTATAACAAAAGGGTTAATGCTGTGTATGTGTGTGTCTGACTTTTTTTTTTTTTTTTTTTTTTATCTGAAAGCAGAGACTTTAAAGAATAAAATGGTGGTAGTTTAAAAAGATAACAAGAAAATTATATATAATATAATTTATTTAGTGACATGGTATTGGCGCAGCTGTTAATCAAATCCTCTTTGATTAAATTTTTCTGCCACAACTACCGGGGAATGACTGTTCTGAACCTGGTAGTGATGAAATGTTCACCTCTTCCAGTTTCATTCTCTGGAGCGACAATTGGCGAATGGTTTAACAGTAAAAAGTAGTTGCAGTTATTAAAACAGAACTCCAGCTTAAAATATTAAAAACGCCTTTAAAAATAAAGCTATGCTGAAATACTTGTCTTTAATCCAGAGCTGTCACTAGTCTTTTGGGCCAGCATCATTCAACCCACTTCCTCTGAGCCTAAGCTGTCATGGATGTATGCAGTGTAGTACAGAAGTTCTAACCTCAGCCCCACTTCACTTGATGCATGCTTGTTCATGGTTGGGGTCTCAAAGCCAGAGACTGCCAGGTAGCTAACTTTTTCAGAAGAAGCTCAGCAATGGCAGCCGGTGTGCTTCTCCCACTACTTTTAAACGGCTTAATTATGAAGCTCTGTAATATTTTGGCCACTAGAGGGGGTTGTTGCACAGGAATGTGTAAATAAGGATATTGAATGCACCTTTTTATAGGAAATTAGGTATGTGGCAAAATGTGTTGCCTAATGACCATGCACTTTTTCCTGAAGCATTGGGGTCAATAAATGTTCTCTCACATCCCCACAGCTTATACGTGCCTACCCTTCATTTCTCCCTTCAGTCATCAGAAAGAAAGCTATGGGTATGGGAGTTTCAAACAGACATTCCAAAACTTAAAGTGGAACGTAATTCTATCCATCAACATTGACTATTTCAAATCCTTGTGCTGCTGGCATTAACAAAGAGTTTAAAGCATATGTCATATTTACTTGTTTTTAATCGTTTATTTTCATTTTTTTAACCTTTCTTCAGTTACTTTCTGGTTTCCAGGCATAGGCAAATTTAGGTTATACATCCCAGGAGTCTTTAGGAATGACTTTCTCAACTAAACACACCGTCATGTATGAGCTAAGGGCAGACAGATTCCAGGAAGTAATTGCTACATGAATCATCTGCCCTTACTTAAGATGGCCATGGCCAGAAATTATAGGAGGTGTTTTTCTAAGTGATTTCTTAGCAAAAATAAAGCATGGAGACATGGATGAATGAGGGAGTTTGCTTTAGGCTGGATTCACACCTATGCGAATTGGTTGGGGCTTAAACTGCATCCAATTCGCATAACATTATAAAATACATTGTTTTCAATGAGGCTGGTTCACATAAGTGCGATGCATTCGCATTGCCGAAAAAACGCGTGCCTTTTTTAGGCATTGCAGTGCGGCTCAGGTGCGAATTCAGGCCCATTATCTTCTATGGGCACGCATCTGATTCGCTGATGTGTTCATTTCTCTTCAGGATTTCTCTCATTCACCTCAATACACTTCTCCCCTCCCCTCTCCCAGGTCTCCAAATTTGCATCTTAAACGGAGCTGATCTGCTAAATAGTTCTCTAGAATTCGCACTGCACAAGTGTGAAGCCGGCCTTAAATCATATGCTGTATAGTTCTTCTTTAAATTCCCCATGCACAACAACTTATTATCCCCATTTATTATTTTAAGATGCTGGGAGTGAAGGGAAATAAACTGCCACTTCTGGGTATGGAACAATATGTGACTTGTCCACTGGCCGAGTGCTGTCACACGGGTGCATGGAAGAGAACTCAGTCAAAGCATAACTACACTGTATCTGAGCACCACAAACCAAACGCGCAACTTTATTAATTTTTTATATTCAAAGCAAACTTCCCCATAAATTTATGTCTCCATTAATTATTTTGCTGAGAAATTACTTTGAAAACACCCCCCCTAGAAATTCTGGCCATGGCCATCTTGATTAATGGCAGGTTATTCATGTAGCATTTTATTTCCTGGAATCCATATGCCCTAAGATCAGGCATGCAGACATGAGGGTGTGCATAGTTGAGAAAGCCCCTCCTCTCCTCCTGAAGACTCCTGGGATGTATTGCATAATTTTTCTAGGCATGGAAATCAGGAAGTACCGTATTTATCGGCGTATACCACACACTTTTTTGCCCTGAAAATCGGGGCAAAATCGTGGGTGCGCAATATACGCCGATACCCGTGCTGTGTTTGAACCACTCCACCGACATATACCGAGAGCAGTACACTTGGGTATAGTCGGGCAGGCTCGGCTCTGCTCGCAGTCACGTCCTGTGCGTCCTGTACATCCTTTACACGAGAGGAGCCGAGCCTGCCCGAGTGTACTGCGCTCGGTATATGTCGGCGGAGTGGTTCAAACAGCGTGGGGATCGAGCGGGGAGGACACCACGATGGCCGCAGAAGGATGCCGGACCGGACAAGGCCGTCGATGGATGGACACCGATGAGGGGCACCCAAACTGTAAGTATTTTTTATTTTTATTTTTTCCAAGAATTTTCCTTCTAGGTTGGGGGTGCGCGCTATACGCCGGGGCGTGTTATAGCAAGATAAATACGGAAGCTGAAGAAATTGAAAGAGAAATATGGGTTTTGGCTTTTTTTTTTTTTTTGTACAATAAATCTTACCTGTGTGGATGCAGTATCAGCCCCCTGCCAGCACGAACATTGAGAACAGAGCAGTCAAACCCCTTTGATCGCTCTGTTCTCAGAGCTAGAGAGCTGGTGACTCTGTCACCGCTCTCTGCTCTGCCCCCCCCCCCCGCTCACTGGAGTGTGGGACGGTGGAGAGAGCGGCCGGCTCAGGTTCTCAGCAACTCTTACTGAGCTGGGTGCCAGTCTAGGCTCAAGTGTGTGACTGGGCAGTGCAGGAGGAGCATTAAACCGATGAACTCATCTGTGCTCTTTCCTCCCATCAACATGTTCCTGTTGGCACAACTAATTGGCTGCTTGCACTGCACTTGTTTTTCATTTCAAAAGTGCACGCTCTGTTGTACAGGGACATTAATAGACCTAGTCGAATACAAATACTTACTGTGCTTGCACTGAAAATAAATTTCCTGATACATTAGTTTTGTCCTTTTTTTTAAATTTTTTAAATTTTTTATATATCTGCTTTTGTTTGCACAAATCTCAAACTGACAAGAAGCTGTACTATGAGGTCATGGTTCTTAATCCTTTGATTTGTCTCTGCACAGGTACACAGGCCACTATTTTATTACCACGTTGCTGTACTCCTTCTTCTTGGGATGCTTTGGAGTAGATCGCTTCTGCCTGGGACACACGGGCACTGCTGTGGGCAAGCTCCTCACTCTGGGAGGTCTGGGCATCTGGTGGTTTGTGGATCTTATATTGCTCATCACAGGAGGGCTCATGCCTAGTGACAACAGCAACTGGTGCACAATATACTGATATATAGACTATACATGGGGGACGCTGCAATCTGTATCAGACTTCCAGCTGCTGAATTCCATGTGGCAGCACCATGGCACAAAGACAGAACTGAATGGTTTACACACCTGGGCTCATATGTAAGATACAATGATGTAAATATGTTATACAGTATACAGCAATGTTTAATGTTACACTGTAATAAATGTAATTTAAGATGGGAATGTTTTCAGTTTGTGCCTATTCATTTACCAGAACACTGTAGGGATATAAGGGTGGCCATGCAAGGCCTGTTTTTTTTTTTTTTATCAGCAATCATTCTTCAGGCCATGTAGAGGTTAAGTGATAAAACGTCAGGGATTTTCCAACCAGCAATAGCACAAATCCAAAATACGGGTCTCCTTTAACGCCTGCATGAGAACAAGCCCATGCAAGTGTTGAAAGTGCTAAAATAACACATTGAGATGCAAGTGGAAGTGGGTCCTGAGTTAGTTTCAGCATTCTGAAATTTTTCACACTGAGGGATTGAGGAGGTTGGAAGGAATGCTGCTAAATGGACCACTGAATAAATTATTTGTAACAACACAGGTTCTTTTATTTTTTAAATACTACAAAGTATTAAAATATATGTATAATTTTAAACCATCATAATTTAAGGTGTACATTCCCATGCAATGGGGCTCTGTCCACACTTCACAGATCAGCTGCTTGTTTTTATCTAGGGCAGTGGAAAAGGAGATTTCCCTAATCCTTCCAGCATAAGACTTGTCTAGCAGCCCCACGCTCCTGCGGTCTTGAGTTGTGGACTGTTGCTGATGTCATCAAGCTCCATAGACCAGGAACTGTCCACTGCTGGACCGTTGGGGAGGGCTGTTTTTCAGTAAAACGAAGGATCGGGTGACTATAAACGTTCTCTTCAAGCCTAGACAAAACAAGCATCTGACCCGTGCAGTGTGGGCACGGCCCCTTTGCATGGCAAAACTTTTATTATATTTTCTTTCCTGGAGGTTTTAACCATTTGACCCCCCCCAGGCCTTTTCTGGCACTTGTTTACATGTGACAATCAGTGCTAAAAAATGTATTGGAACCCCAAAACGTTATATTGTCTTTAAAGCAGAGGCCCTAGAAAATAAATTGGTGGGTGTTGCAATTTTTCATGCCGCATGGTATTTTGTGCAGGGGTTTTTCAAATGCATTTATTTTTTATTTTTTTAAATACAATTTTTTTTTTTATTATTATTTCAATGCAGAAAACACAATATAAAAATCTATCTATCTATATCCAAATTGTTTGGTAAAATATAAGATGTTATACCGAGTAAATGGATACCAAACATGTAATGTTTTAATAGATATAAGACCCTAGATCCTTCCTCTGCCCTTAAAAGCATTTGATCACACCAAGATCGGTGTTCTCAAATGCTTTTATTTTTTTTAAATGACACCCTGTACATCCTGGTAAACCGGAAGTGATGTAAAGTCATTGCTTCCAGTTCCCTATATCAGTGGTCATCAACCATTCCTGCAGGGCCCACTAACAGGCCAGGTTTTATGTATTACCTTGGGGAGATGCAGACTGGAATACTGCAATCACTGAGCAGCAAATTATATCACCTGTGATGTATTTCAGTTATCTTGCAAACCTGGCCTGTTAGTGGGCCCTGCAGGACAAGGTTGATGACCACTGCCCTATATCATAGAGACAAAGTAAGTGGTTCTGGTCTTCGTTTGCCAATATAATCAGCTGGTGGAAGTGCCGGCTGGTCGATCGGTGTCACCAGTGGGATGGGGCAGGCTGATCAAGGCAGTAGGAGGGGGGGCGTCTCCTTCCACTGCTTGTAAAAGCAATCCAGCGGCAACTAAGATTGCTTTTACAAGAAAGCTTGACCATTGGCTCTAAATAAAACGGTACCAGGATGATGCCTGCAGCTGCAGGCATCATCCCGGTATAATCACTTGAAGTCCAGAAATGTACTTATATGTGGCTTGTTGTCAAATGGTTAGAGGAAGAAGAATTTGAGGTATTGACCAATGTAACTATGTATATACAATATCTGGCCAATGGCCCTGGAGGCTGGAAATTAATGAAGTAGACACTGCTCTGCTGATCTCCACTAGCTTCAGGTCCCGTGCTGGCTGGCTTGCTGCATTCTGAACACAAGAGGTCAGCTGCTCGGCACAAGCACCATTCGAGGTATGAAAGCAACACATTTTCTGATTGGACATGGTTAGAGAGGCTGGGGCTGCTCAGTATTAGACCTGGAAGCAAGTGGAGATCACTGGAATAGCAGTGTCTACCTCAGTGATTTCGAAGGACATCGACCCAGGTATGATTTATATAGAGTTACACTGGTCCAAGCGAGAACATTGTAACTGTAAAAAATGTCATTGTTGACACAAGCTCTTAAAATGCACAGTAGTGTGAAGTAGTATGCAACTGTTCCAGATCTTGTTTGAAATCTATTCAGTGGAGGATAGTTCTTGTATGTAGGTCATACATTTTTACTTGACATGAATAAGATGATTTTTAAAGGGTTTAGCAGTCACAGTACTCTGCCACTGCATGCCAGGCTTCACAGACAAAGATTATACCTAGGGATGTGCTATTTGTGTTATTCATCATTTATCATTGTTTACAGAGCTACCCACTCACGTCTGTCAATCACTGGCAGCATTGCAGTAGGAAGAGAAGAGGAAGGTGAAGAATATATTGCAGTCTATGGAGAGAAGCAAGTAATGGACAGCCCATAGTCTGTCAGCTTGTTCACACACTTCAGAAAAATACAATTTACCTGTGTATACAAAGCCCATTTAAAATAAATTCTGCCAGAATCCTGTATACACAGCTCAATCGTGAATTTGCATTGTCAGATAAAATCACAAACTAAAAATTATATTCACTCAATAAGCCAAACATATTTTCCATTATTGATATTATCATTCCTTTTCCTGTTCCCTGGAGCTGTACTTAGAACTGTATGCCAGTTAAATATGTTCTTTCTCTAATGGGTGATGAACATCTTCAAATCGTTTAAAGGGTACCTGGGGATTTTTTTTTTTTTTTTTAGACGTAGATGCTCCTAGCTCTAACGCCACTGATTGGCCCTGTACAGGATGCCGGGGTCCCTACAATTTTTTTGTGGTCCTTTAAGTGGAATGATTGGAAGGTATGTTGAGTAATCAAGGGTTCTCCCTAATGCAGGGTGAGGGTTTTTTGGGTAGTTCGCCTAGAGAGGCGAGGGCTGATTTCTCATTACTCACTGGATTGCCAAGTCCTCATTAGAGACTTTGGTGCTAAAGGGGTTAACCCAGATGTCTCAGCGTCCAGTAAAGGAAGAGCAAACCGTCTGCAACAAAGGAAACACACCGCTCCAAGCCCTCAAACACCTGTGTTACACCGACGGGTGCTGGCTCTGCACTAATCCTTTTTTTTTATTCCTGCGCTATAAGTAAGCATCAAACTATGATGTGAAACGCGTTGGATATTTTGTCCCTGTATGTCCACTATTTGCTATTGACTGTTTTTGGATGATTTTTGGATTATGCTTTTGTACCCTTTGAATTTTATGCTTTGGAGTTCTCAATTAAAATTTGCTTCAAAAGAGTGCAGCAGTCCAGGATGTTACTTCTTTCCAAGCAAACCATCTGCACCTGGCAGTGAGAGAGTAAGCTGGACATGCCTGAATGAGCAGTGTGAACAGAGCTTTGGATGGAGCAATGGTTGCTGACACTGAAATCCTCCTCTTTGGGGTCCGTGGTGCAGATGGGGAAAACCCCTGTGTGGGACCGGTATGGTGGCATCGTGCCATTATCTTGTTTTGTGCCATTGAATAATAGACTGTTTTTTGTGTTCTTTTTGCTGAAGTATGCAATTTTTTTTGTTTTGGGACGGTTTTTCATAATCTAATAAATACTAACTTTTTACAAGCAGTTGGCAGGGATTCTGGGCTGCCATATGACAAGTGATGCTTAGATGCAGTCGCAATCCAGCCATAAAAGCTGCTTAAAGTGAAGATTGACATTTAAAGGGCTGGTGCCTCTTCTTTTTTTATTTTTTTTTGTTCAGTCACTGCAAACAGATCTAAGCGGTATGGAGGAACCTATAAAAGCTCTGGTGCAGAGCACATGGGCCCATTAGGCAGCCTTTGCATAAGCCAAACGCCGCTATGAGGAGGCTCTGGGTTACCAGTACATCCTTGTGGTACTGAAATATATGTCAACAGGTATCTATAAAGCAATTACCAAGGAATTGTTTAAAGGCTACATTCACCTTTTACAGAAAAAAAATATTAAAAGCTAAGTACAAGCTGGTAATTGTGACAACAGGGTGGCTCAGGAAAAGCCCTGAATCTGGACTATAGTCTAATTCCTATATGACAGTCAAATGTTCATCCATGAGATGATTTTTTTTTTTTGGGAACAACAATAAAAATGTGCATTTACATAGCGCAAGCCACTATGCAATAACAGGAACAACCAAGGGCAAATTCAAAAGGAGTTTCTCTCCACAAATATTAATCATTAAGCAGTTACGCAGAAATGAGGAATGACTACAAGCGATATTGGGATGTCAGATGATCAATTGGCAGAGCAATGCCTAAAATTGAGATGTGCTAATTTTCCAAAAAGGCCCCTCAACAGGGGACCAGTGAGCAAGAAAAAGCAATGCAGGACAAAAAATTGGATACTGCTCTTATGTGTAGACAAAGACAGTGTACAAGTGTCTAAATCAGGGGTGCCCAACCTTTTGAAGAGCAAGGGCCACTTAAGCGACGTGGTAACCAGTCGTGGGCCACAATGAGCAGAGCGGGTGGATGGCAGCCCTCTCTACTCTCAGCACACCAAACTCGCAGGTAATAGAAGTCTATGATTTAGTGCAGGTAACCCACAGGTGCACTTCTCTGCATCTTTGGATCAGTTTGAAAGTAACCACTGGAGAACAGATATGTCCATATATACATTGTGATTTTAGTAACAAACTTGCCTTTAATAACAATGTTATTCCATCCCAGAGCAGGAGGTCGCGGGCCATATGTGACCCCCGGGCCACTGGTTGGGCACCCCTGGTCTAAATGGAGAGATAAAGTGAGAAAATAGCAAAAAAAGGGAGTGGGGGGAAGAAAAAAAGGGAAGGGAGGAGGCAATCTCTGTCCAGGAAGCTCACAATCAGTATATTAACATGTTGCAATAGATAAATGATATGCATTCATATAACGATGGTACACACATGATGGGGCGACTCTCCCACGTAGCTGCCCAACAGTACTGTGATGGAATGTTCAGCTGTGACACTGTGTGTTCCCCAATGCTTGTGGCCAGTGTAGATGGTCTTATCAGACCAATTTGAGGGAGGATGTGCAAGTAATACTGCGCTGTGGCATGTCCAGCCAAGACTGGAAAGGGAGAGGGGGGTTTGTAAAAAACAGCCCAAAAAGAGAGCATGACAAAGAGCCAGCCACCTCAAAACATGTTTTCCTGCAGACTGTTTAGACGGTCTTCACATCTAACAGTGACTGGGGAGATTTGCAAGGGCTCAGTTTTTTTCTCTAGTTTCCTTAAGAGAAGGTTCCCCCTCATTGAGGACGAATAGTAAGTGTGGAATGAAAGCCCTAGATTAGATGCAACCTTTTCCCAGGTTTCACGCAATACCGATCTGGCTTTTGAGGACATGGGCATCTTAAAAGATGCCATGAATAAACGGGCCCTTATGAAAAAAAGCATGTGATTCATCATTGGCCAACCTCAAACCTATGGCTTTAACAGTGGTAGCCAGAAACTTTGAGCACTGGATGGTAGAGCTGAAGGAGCATATTGAGGGAGTCACCTCACGAGAGGATTTGTTAGACACCATCCCAGTTCTTTTGAAGGCGGTGGGGTATGTGGCGGATGCCTCTACGGAATCTATCAAGATGTTCGCCAGAACTTCGGCCTTGGTGAACTTGGAGCGAAGGCCCCTCTGGTTAAAGACGTGGTCTGGGGAATCTGCTTCCAAGGTGAAGCTTTGTGGTCTACCTTTTAATAGGGATCTGCTGTTTGTTCCGATTTAGAGGCCATATTGGATAAGACCGCAGATGAGAAAAAGGTTTTTCCAGTGAAGAAAAAGAAAGCCCCCCCCCAGTAAAAATTAAATGTTTAGTCCTTCTCAGCAAACCAAAGGTTCTAAGGAAGCGGGCCATAATAAACCCTTGAATGCGCAAAAAGAGCGAGGCAGAGCAGGCATTTTGTTCAGGCCTCCTGAGCAGAGAATTAAAAGCCAGTGACGGTGGCCTTGCTGTGGGAGGGAGACTCCAATCCTTCCTTCCTCAGTGGAGAGCAGTAACATAATGTCTGCTTGTCTTTAATGTTATCTCCCAAGGGTACAGGCTGAAGTTTTCAGAATATCCTCCAAATAGTTTTTTTATGACCCATGTCTCCAGAGTGCAGGACAAAACTCTAGCAATGGCGTTTCTTTTACAAGAGCTGATGCAGCAGGGGGTGATTATCCCAGTTCCTCAGGAGGAGGAAAGTCTAGGGTTTTATTCTGAAGTTTTTTTGATAAAGAAACCATCGGGAACGTTTTAATTAATCTTGAACCTAAAGTTACTAAACGGATCCAGTCTCAAATTTTTTTTTGGATGGATACAATTTATACTCTAAGAAAGCTTCTCACGGTGGGTTGTTTCATGGCGTCCATCAATCTCAGGGATGCTTACCTACTTTCCTTATAGCAGTAGCTTCCCAAAGGTATTTGCGTTTAGCAATCGGAACAGGGGACACAGTCTGCCATCTGCAGTTCAGAGCCCTACCTTTCCAGCTGTCCTCTGCCCCAAAGATCTTCACCAAGATCATGGAGGAAGCATGATAGTTCTGTATCTAGATGATCTCCTCCTGTTTGCCAGCTCGAAAGAACAGCTACTGACGACAAATTTGAGCAGGACAGAATGGCACTTGCTAAACTTGGGTTGGCTGCTGAACAAAGAAAATTTTAATCTGGTTCCCACCCAAGTGATGAGTTTTTTGGGCTAAACCATCAATTCAACAAAAGAGCTTTCTACCAGAAAAGAGGGAAAAGTTTCTAGGAGCAGTTCAGACAAGCTTGCCGTTTACAGTTTGGTCAGCTATGTCAGCGATAGGTTTCCTAACATCCTTTATCCCAGCTATTCAATGGGCAAGGGAGCTACAGCAGATAATGCTGCTTAGAGAAAAGGATCCCAATCCCTTTACGGCTAAGGAGGAAATTGTGGTGGTGGAGGAGCCAGTCAATTTAAACAAGAGCTGTCTTTGGGTGTTCCCTGTCTCGAGAAAGCTAATGACTGATGCAAGTTCCTGGGGTTGGGGAGCACATCTGGAAGGCAATTTTGCCCAGGTGGCCTGGTCAAGCCTGGAAGCAAGCAGATCATCCAATTGGAGATAACTGAGGGCAATTCTGAGGAGGGCTCCTGTATTTCCAGGAAAGGATCAGGGGCCAGCATATTCAGATCTTGTATGACAATGCTACGGCAGTTGCCTATGTTGCAAAGCAGGGAGGGACCAGAAGCAGGGTTCTCCTGGCTTTAGCTCGACAGGTCCTATTTTGGCAGAGGAGAATCTGGCATCCCTGTCAGCCATGCATCTGAAGAGCAGTTTGAATTGGTTGGCATATTTCCTGAGCAGGAAGAAAATTTCAGGATGTGAATGGAGTCTAAATTAGGACGTTTTTCAGATGATCGTGAACAAGTGGGGCATTCCGCAGATCGATCTGTTTGTGACTCACTCAAACGCAAAAGTCACGTTTACTTTTCCCTATACAGAGGCTCGGGCAAGGGGTCTAGATGCTGTGGCCCAGCCTTGGGACTTTCTTTTTATGTTGTGGTTTTCCCCCTTTCAATTAATACCACTAGTCCTCAAAGTTTCAAGAAGAGTCCACAAACCTAATACTTGTAGCACCTTATTGGCCCAAAAGGATAAGGTTATCGACACTTCTGAATTTGACGATAGAACCTCACTGAATGTTACCTCCTGCGGGACGATTTACAAAATCAAGGGCCCTTCCTTCGTCCAAACATAAGCCAGCTCAGGTTAGCAGTCTGGTTTCTGAAAAGCAGATCCTGAAGAAAATGGTTCAATCGGACAAATTTGTTTCTACGCTACTAAATAGCAGGAGGAAAGTTACAAGAGACATTTATTTAAAGGTTTGGAAATGCTACAATTCCTGGAGTATTTGCTGCAGGAAGTAGTTTCCATCCTGGAATTTCTTCATGACGGAATGGAGAAGGGATTAGTGGTCAGCACCTTGAAGGCGCAGGTGGCTGCACTATGAGTTTTTTGGAAAGTCAATTTTTACAAGATCCATTGATAATTAGGTTCTTTAAGGCCCTGGCTAGGTTAAAACCAGTGTCTGTTAATTTTTTCCAAGATTGGACTTGTGGTTCTACAGGGTCTGACTAAAAGCACTTTTGGGCCTCCAGAAAATTAGACAAGTTAGTGAGCTGCAGGCTTTCTCTATGGTCAAACCCTTCAGACCTGATAGTTCTAAGGGTTGATCCAGGTTTTCTGCCAAAGGCTCTTCCTTTTTTTCATCGATCACAAGAGATCGTTCCTCCAAGCTTTTTGTTCATCCCCATCCGAGGATGTTTTCACACTCTGGAAGTGAAAGTATATGTTTGCTATGATACCTAGAGGTCACTAAGGAGTTTAGGAAATCCAATTCTCCTTTTGTGTCGTTTTCAGGATCACCTAAAAGGTATCGTGCCTCCAAATGCGCAATAAGAAGGTGGCTTAGAATGGCAATTAAAGAAGCCCACACAACCTCGGGGCAGGTACTTCCGGATGGTTTCATGGCCCATTCAACTAGGGCAGTGGCAACATTCTGGGCAGAGAGGGCTGGCGCCTCACCTGAGCAAATTTGTAAGGCAGCAACATGGACGAGCTTCTCTATGTTTATACGGCATTATAGAATCGTCTTTACTGTCAGCCACAAAGCAGTCATTTGGCAAGAAGGTCTTGCAAGCGGTGGTCCCACCCCAGAGTAAGATCTCACTTATCTCCAGGTGCTGTCCTGAAAGTCGATTTCGGAAAACAGGACATCAGCTATTGCCCTCCCTAATGGTTTTTGTTTGCTTGTTTTTGTTTGTTTTATGATTCCTTCTTTCAGCATGGCTGGAGGTTCTCTATTATGACTGAGGCCATGGTTAAAGTGTCCTGCCTTTAATGACATAGATCATGTTTTTTCCTGGGAAAGTGGGTGGAGCTGCGCTCTCCAGGTGCTGTCTTTAAAGATGCCTAGAAATATCGTTACCGGTAAGTCTAAGGTTTTTCTTTCTGTTTTCCAGGCTCCTGCAGGAAACAAATCCTGCAATCAGTAGGTCACAGTTGCAATGTGGGCTCCTGCAGACATACTCACCAGATTTTAGCTTGTACCTCTGTACAGGCTTTCTGTGTCAAAGCCAGAGGACATGTTGGTGGACTACGAGTGCACTCATCGGCGCCCCCACAGCCCATTGAAACTAAAAGTCTGTCTGCCGTGGTATAACTAAAAAAAAATATATTTTTTTTTTTTTCGATTTTTGACACAGTGGAGATGGATTAGAACACCTGTCAGTTTTTTTTATTGCTACCTCTGCCCCATTAGAGAGATTCATTTGTTATGTTTAACTTAAAAAATGAAAGTAAAAGACAATAATGTTGGGCTGTCCCAAGAACAGGAAAATCTTCCAATGGACGAGCTTCTCTATGTTTATGTCTATGCAGGAATTTTCTCTCTGTTCCTTTTTTGGCTATGGGATAGAACATGAAGGTAAATCCCCCTAGTGCAGTGATTGAAAACCTTGGCACCCTTTATTAGAATAGACACCTGAGATACAGCGCCTTGCAAAAGTGTTCACCCCCCTTGGCATTTTTCGTGTTTTTTTGCCTCACAACCTGGATTTAACATGGATTGTTTGAGGATTCGCATCATTTAATTTACAGAACATGCCCACAATTTTGAAGATGTTTTTATTTTATTTTTTAATTGTGAAGCAAACACCAAAATGGACAAAATAACAGAAAAAGTCAATGTGCATAACTATTCACCCCCCTAAAGTCAATACTTTGTAGAGCCAACTTTTGCATCTATCACGGCTCCAAATCGCTTTGGGACTGGGATTTTTGCCCATTCCTCCTTGCAAAACTGCTCCAGCTCCTTCAAGTTGAATGGTTTGCGCCTGTGGACAGCAATCATTAAGTCTGACCACAGATTTTCTATTGGATTGAGGTCTGGGCTTTGACTAGGCAATTCCAAAACATGTACATGTTTCCCCTTAAACCACTCAACTGTTGCTTTAGTAGTGTGTTTTGGGTCATTATCCTGCTGGAAGGTGGACCTCCGTCCTAGCCTTAAATCACACACAGAGTGGTATAGGTTTTGCTCAAGAATATCTCTGTATTTAGCACCATCCATCTTTCCCTCAACCCTGACCAGTTTCCCAGCCCTAACTGCTGAAAACATCCTCATAACATGATGCTGCCACCACCATGTTTCACTGTGGGGATGGTGTTCTTTGGGTGATGTGTTGGGTTTGCACCAGACATAGCGTTTTCTTGGCTGGCCAAAAAGTTCAATTTTAGTCTCATCAGACCAGAGCACCTTCCTCCATACATTTTGGGAGTTTCCCACATGCCTTTTTTTGCAAACTCAAAACGTGCCATTTTGTTTTTTGCTGAAAGTAATGGCTTTCTTCTGGCCACTCTGCCATAAAGCCCAACTATGGTACGTCCTATGTACAGATACTCCCGTCTCTGCTGTTCCTTCAGGGTTAACTTAGGTCTCTGTAATGCCTCTCTGATTAATGCCCTCCTTGCCCGGTCCGTGAGTTTTGATGTGCGGCCATCTCTTGGCAGGTTTGCTGTTGTGCCATGTTCTTTCCATTTGGTTATGATAGATTTGATGGTGCTCCTAGGGATCATCAAACATTTGGATATTTTTTTATAACCCAACCCTGACTTGTTCTTCTCAACAACATTGTCCCATGTTTGGAGAGTTCCTTGGTCTTCATGGCAGTGTTTGGTTAGTGGTGCCTCTTGCTTAGGTGTTGCAGCCTCTGGGGCCTTTCAAAAAGGTGTGTATATGTAATGACCGATCATGTCACACTTAGATTGCACACAAGTGGACATAATTTCACTAATTATGTGACTTCTGAAAGTAATTTGTTGCACCAGAGCTTTTTATGGGCTTCATAACAAAGGGGCTGAATACATACTCGCATGCCAATTATCAGTTTTTTATTTCTGAAAAATTGTTTTATGTATATATTGTTCCAATTTTACTTCACCAACTATTGTGTTCTGATCCATCACATATAATTCAGATTAAAAAAACATTGAACTAAAGGCCGTAATGTAACAAAATAGGTAAAAAGCCAAGAGGGGTGAATACTTTTTGCAAGGCACTGATTTAAACATAAATGTCTTAATGTGTTTACATGTCAGGGGTATGGAAAGGTTTACTTTCACCGGACCAAGAAATTACAAAAATAAATAAATGAGCTAGTATGTAACAAAACTTGATTGTATTAGATTAGTATCATGTAATTACACCATAATACAAGAGTTACAGGTACAGTATATATGTCATTTGCCTAAGAAAATACAAAGTATTCAAATATATAAATGTAAACGTGTAACTCAAATGCCACATATTTTGTTGGTATATTTTTACATTAAAATTGTTCTAAATGGGTAAAGATTGTGATAATGCAGCTTAACATAAAATGAATTTTGTCCTTTTAAATAGAAAAACAAGTCCAGATAAAGCACATATAGGCTAACAATGAGACAGAGCATTCATATTACCCAGTTTTACATGTTCTGTAGAGAAAGCTTATATCGGAGAGTAAGTTATATTTCCCATTAGCATGTCTCTCACATACACCAGTTTTGTGTCTGAATTCCTAGCTCCTGTCATGTGGCCTGTCCATGTCTCACTATAGGATTTTCACTTATATTATGACAAAAGAAGTGAGACTCCAAGGCAGGAGAGAAGAAAGCAGTAGATCCTTTAGCCAAGTAGTGCCCAAAAGGGGGGGGGGGGGTTGGGGGGGACTATAGATAAAATGTAAAGAATGAGCTGGGTGTTTTTACTAGAGGCAAATAGACTAGACTTCACTTTGCAAGTGCAGTTGTACTCATTTTCCCCAGAGCTTAGAACATGTGGTAAGGCTTTGGTGATTTCCACCACCCAATTATGAGCAAGCAAAAAAATGCATATTTTTTTTTCCTTGTACCTGATTGGGTATTCTCTACAAAGTGAAGCTTAAAGGGGTTGTAAAGGTTAATTTTTTATTTTCTAAATAGGTTCCTTTAAGCTAGTGTATTGTTGGTTCACATACATTTTCCTTCCATTTCCCTTCTAAATGTTTTTTTTTCTTTGTCAGGAAGTGAGAAATTCAAACAAAGAAAAAAAACATTTAGAAGGGAAATGGAAGGAAAAGGTAAGTGAACCAACAATGCACTAGCTTAACCACTTCAATACCCGCCCATAGTCATTTGACGTACACAGATGGGATCTCCCATCCTGGGTGGACGATCATTTCTGGTCTTTGCAGGTGGATATCTGAATGATGCCTGCAGCTAGAGGCATCATCCAGATATCCTTTTGTTCTGCCGACGATTCTGCACAGCCTAAGAACGATCATAGCGACGGTTATTGACCCCGCATCTTTCCATAAGGAGGACCTGTCGCACACATTTCCTATTACAAGGGATGTTTAGATTCCTTGTAATAGGAATAAAAGTAAAAAAAAATAAAAATTGGAAAAAAAGTGTAAAAAATTACATAATAAGTAAAAAAATAAAAGAATAACATTTTTTTAAAACGCCCCTGTCCCCGATAGCTCGCGTGCAGAAGCGAACGCACACATAAGACCCGCCAACATATGTAAACGGCATTTAAACCAAATATGTGAGGTATCGCCACGTGCATTAGAGTGCCAGCAACAAATCTAGCACTAAATCTCCTCTGTAAATCTAAACTGGTAACCTGTAAAAAAAAAATTAAAGCGCTGCCTATGGAGATTTTTAAGTACCGAAGTTTGGCGGCATTCCATGAGTGTGCGCAATTTTAAGGCGTGACATGTTAGGTATCTATTTACTCAGTGTAACATAATCTTTCACATAATACAAAAAAATTGGGCTAACTTTGCTGTTTTGTTATTTTTTTAATTCATGAAACAATTTTTTTTCCAAAAAAAGGGCGTTTGAAAAATTATTGCGCAAATACCGTGCAAGATAAAACGTTGCACTGACCGTCGTTTTATTCCCTAGGGTGTCTGCTAAAAAAACATATATAATGTTTGGGGGTTCTGCGTAATTTTCTAGCAAGAAAATGATGATTTTTACATGTAGGAGAGAAGTGCCAGAATAGGCCCGGTATTGTGGTGTATATAAAAGCCCGGTATTGAAGTGGTTAAAGAAACCTATTCAGAAACCTTTACAACCCCTTTAATCACATTTACTAAGCTCTGGGGAAATTAAGTGCAATTGCACTTGCAAAGTGCACAGTCTATATTGCCTTTAGTAAATCCACCCCTCTGAGTTTCACATAGCCACAGTCAGATTCCAAGTGTCGTGTGTAGCACCTCTTAAAAGAAAAAGTAGTGTGCAAGCCAATATTTAGGTTTGGATAACTCAGGGAACGTGCAGCTGGTGTACTTTTTTTTTTCCTGGGATCAGGAGCGTGGATGAGCTCATTGGCTGGCACCTGGATATCCAAATATACAAGGTTGTCTTCAAAAAGCTTCCACACTTTTATATTTTCGTTGGAAGCCGTGAAGGTTGGAGGAGTAGTAATTGATTGTGGCTGACAGTGGGTACAAAGCTGGGAAAATGCATCGCAAAGAAAGGTGACTGTGTAGAAAAATTATGTCATTTTGTTTTTAAAATTCTTAATAAAAAGAGTTAAAAATAGTGTGGAAACTTTTTGAAGAACCCTCGTAATAGTGTATAATGTGTGTATGACACATGTCGGACTCTGCACAGGTTTTCCGTGCCTGGGATGGTTTGCAGCCTGCAGGATTTCTGTACAGTATGCACGTGGGAGAGAGTGACACAGAACACGTCATACTGAATATGCGTGAGATTAGCAACACCTACGGAGGGTATTTTATATTTAAAATATATTGTGCATCAGTGGTTAACTTGATACTTTGGCTATTTTAAGGGCTACTTTCTTCCATGGAAACATTTGGTTGCAGACCATAGTCCTACATACCTAAAGTTAGCCATCATCCTTCCCCCTAATATCCCTTATCCTACTGAGCAAAGCCACCTGCTCCACTTACTGTATGTCAGAGTAGCAAGAGTAGAGAGGCTGACCAATATTGTGATCATCTTTAAGAAAATTACTGGATTCCTTTTTCTAAATCTAAACAGCTGGGAGGTCTTAAAGCTAGAATTTAAGAAATTATGGCATAGCTAGTGTCTTTATGACTTATGGCCGGGGTCCCCAAATTTTCAAACAACGGGCTAGTTTGTTGCACTTGAAACCTTAGGGGGTCCGGAGTGTGGACAACATGAATAGAAAATGTCCCAGGCTTGGTGGTCAGTTGGAGTAAAAAAATTACATGGAGGTCAGTGGGAGGAAGAATGGTGCCCCACTGTTGGTGTCAGTGGCAGTAATGGTGCCCCACTGTTGGTGTCGGTGGGATAAATGGTGCCCCACTGTTTGTGTCAGTGGAGGGAATATTGACCCATTGTTGGTGTCATTGGAAGGAATGGTGCCTCATTGTTGGGATCAGTGGTAAAAAATAGTGACCTGTATTAGTAGGATGAACAGTGCCCCAAGGGCAGGGCAAGACAAAGACCGGTAAAATCTTGCATCTGGCCCACAGGCTGCACTTTGGAGACCAATGCTTTATGGCAGTGGTCTCCAAACTATGGCCAGGGGCCAGATGCGGCCCTTTGGTTGCTTTCAAATGGCCCTTGGGGCACTATTTTTTTCAAGGACACCAATGAAGGGCACAATTTTACCCAATGACACCAACAGTGGGGCAAAATTTACAATAAATGATATCAATGATAGGGCACAGTTCCTCCTAATGACATCGACAATGGAGCATAATGACACCGAAGATGGGACATACACCCTCCCAATAATGGGGGATTGTTCACTACCACTGATGCTCTGACATTTTTGTACTTCCGATGGCCACAGTCCGGCCCTCCTAAAATCTGGAGGACAGTGAACTGGCCCTTTGTTTAGAAACTTTGGAGACCCTTGCTTTATGGTATGAAATGCAGTAAGCTTATTGTATAACATGCAGTAAGTCATAACACCCAATTATAAGCCATGTTTTGTTGCCCAAGCTCAGGATACTGCTGAAGACTAGGCTTGCTTTGGGTTACCACCAACCCTGGCCTTTTGCACCATATCGGTAAACAAGGTCAGTAAAGGTCATAGCATTGACGTATTACCACACATTAAAGGCTGGTGCTGTTTCAACTATCGTTTAATACTGGATTCAATTTGCAGGTACTCCAGTAAAATATATATATATATATATATATATATATATATATATATATATATATATATATATATATATATATATAATATATTTATGGCCTTTTGTTTTAGGCTCATATGGCGATTGAGTGTATTTTCCCAGAATCCCTATATGTTCTGAACTGTCAGGAATCTCACATGCTTATATATTAATACTAACAGGTAATATACGATAGCAATTTTATACAGTATATACTTATATAATACACCTATAAAAATACACTGCTGTTAAGCACTTTGATTCATGCGGCTGAAAGTAAATCATTTACAATTTATGGCAAGGTCCCTCACATTGTATGTTTATATATGGTTACTGTTTTCTTTTTTGATTTGTCTTAGTATACTTCATATGTATGGCTTGATCTGTCATTTCCTGCCGGTGTTGGTAGAAATCCCATTCCTCATATCTTCTGTGAGTATAAGGTTTTTATACAATTAGTAGGGCTGCCTCTAGAAAAGCAGAAGTTGCATATCCACTGTAGCTCCGTTTTGTATAGAATCATATACTGTATATTAGAGTACGTACAGTCAGCCTCCCCCACAACCAGTGTGGGAATAGAATATTCCGGGGAGAAGACATGACCCATCCATTTGGTTCAGAGTTTGAATCCAAGTATAAAACTTCTGTGCACAGCGCACTTTGTAGAGGTCAGAAATCCCAAAGAAGAACAAGAACACCTGTAGTAATGGAGGGGATTCTAGCCCATCTCTTCGGGTACAACATTGAGGATGATATCTTCATTTCCCCTCCGCACCACGATGGACAGAGTTTCGCTGATTTTCACAGCTTCGCTCACCTCCTCTGTGGTGTTTACAGTTCTGCCATTAATGCTGATGATCACGTCATGGTCTTTCATACCCGCACTGTACAGGGCAACACAACAAGGCATTAGTCTACTTCCTCTCTGTTCACTTCTATATGTCATTTCATTTGTTCTATGCACACAGTAGGGAATGGCAACCACTTGAGTACTAGCCCTCCTTACTAGGTGCAATTTTCCATTTTTAGCACTGTAATATTTTAAATTACCATTTCGCCGGGAATTCTAGGGGCAAAACCGAGAACCTGCTCGGTAACTTCCCCCTGTACACACCCAAGGTCTTCCCGTCTGTAAAACTGCGGTGAGAGCTTTGGCCGGGAATCCCTGGGCGTGTGTATGCTCCACCGCAGTGTTTCCCATAGGAAACTGCCAAGAAAAAGACCGCCGGGAATCGCGGCAGGATTTCCGGCAGTTTTCCTGTTGGGAAAACTGCCTTGGAGCATACACACAGCCAGTTTTCCTGGCCAAAAGCGGTCATGGCAGTTTTTCCGACGAGAAAACTGGTCGTGTGTACGAGGCAAAAGCTTTTTTGGCAGTATTTAATAACCACAGATTTTTTCATTTATGTCTATAGCACATTTCTTGAGGCCCTATAAAGCCCCCAAAATTGTTTAGTTTGGGACATAGCATATACAATGAAGCAGTCAGAGTGCAGGGATCAGGATTTCAGTCGTAAGAAGAAAGTGCCCATATATGGTGGTGCTTGGTGGTGGGTCCCCCCTTAAGTGTCAGTGATCAATGGTGAGCAACCCATAAATGTTGGTGGTGTTTTTTCCTCCGTAAGATTGGTGGTCATTGTGTCCCCTTTATGGTCAATATGCTCCCTTGCTGCTCTGGGTGTGCCTCTTTGTGGTAAGTGTTACCTCCCTTTAATTGGTGGTCAGCAGGAGAAACGTTGCTTACATTGTCACAGATCAAGGAAGAAACAATCGGAGACTGATGTGGGGGGTTGTGTTTAATGTATTTGTTTACATTTGTGATCACCATGATTGAAAATACAGAAATCATAAGGCACAGAGCCACTTTGATTGGCTCTTTGC
Source organism: Rana kukunoris (assembly GCA_029574335.1). NCBI lineage: Eukaryota > Metazoa > Chordata > Amphibia > Anura > Ranidae > Rana > Rana kukunoris. The sequence continues at coordinate 482,010,137 of CM056051.1, forward strand.
ATATTGCCTGTGATCTGCAGTGCACAGGGTTGAGAGCAGGCTCTAATGTACTCTATGGGATTCTACTTCATATATTCCCCCCCCCCCCCAACACATATAAAGACAATGCACCCAGGGCAGCTGCCCCCCACCCCTTCCAGTCCAAGCCCTGCCTCTATGTCAATGTCTCAATTTGAATCCTTTTTCAGTTTTCACTGAAGTGTATATTTACTGCCAGACAGTTCAATAATGTGAGAATTCATTTTTTTGGCACAAACAAGAAGGCTAGAGTTAGACTATATGAGTGTTTGAAATGTTTACTATGCATTCATGAACTTGTATAAATGCAGAGTACACTGCAATTTACTGATCTAAAAAGGCTGTGTACATTCTTTTTATATGTGTATAAGCAGTCTTATTGCATAATGGACACTGTGACAAGTGCCCTCTTGTATCCTCTTCCTCACCTGGCAGCCGCAGTTCCTGGGATCACTTCAAACACATACACTCCAGAGTTGACATCGGGAAAATCTTTATCTCGCATTTTAAGTTCATGGATCAGACTGAAAAACAGTGAGAACAGTATAGTTATTGTGCAGTCACGCAACAGCCTAAAGTGGGTTTTTTCTTTTTGTTTCTTTTGTGACTGTGTTTCCATTACTTTAATAGAGCCAAATAACTGTTATTCTTCCCCCATGGATTTTAAAGAATAAGTAATTAACAAGTAATTGGATAAAAGTGTGTGGTTGAGCTAACCAATGCCAATCTGAAAAATATAAATGTATTTGATCTTCAAAGGCAAATAAAAGATTAGAGGTGCTTAGCCACTAAAAGATAAAAGTGCTCCACCAACTTACTGTACTATGTTCCACCGACTCCTGTCACCCTCTCAGTCATCCTCTACGTGTCTTTTATTTCTTCTCCAGCTTACTTACAAGGCAAGGCAGAGGTTAAACCCATAACAGCTGCCACCATCATTATACTGTACATACATAGACTAAATAGATTCTATAGCTGGCCATGGCTTAAATTATGGCAAATTATTTCTGAATTGGCCAACATTCAAGCTAGGGTTGTCCCAATACCACTTTTTTGAGACCGAGTACAAGTACTGATACTTTTTATCAAGTACTCGCCAATACCGATACATTTTTTTTATGTCATGTGACAGTGGCAATATTTTCTTTTCTTTTATTTTTTTTACATTTTTTTTTTACAGTGCTTTCTTCTTTAATTTATTTTTTATTTTTTAAAGGGGGGGGGGGTTGGATTGTTGGTGTGTTTTTTTATTTATTGCAATTTTTTTCCTTTTTTTTTTCCTTTTTTATCAGCCCTGTTGGAGGGTCTTTGGTGAGATATCAGGGGTCTGACATCTCCCCTTTGAGACAGAGAAAGGGACTAAGGACACAGATTTCCCAGTCCCTTTCTCAACAGCCTTAGCTAAAATGAATGGAGAGAAGCTCCTCTCCATTCATAAACTGAAGCATCGTAAACACAGGTTATGATGCTCAGTTATGTGAATGGACAGAGTCAGTGATCACTGACTCAGTACATTTGGAAAAGGTAGGAGCCGGATTTAGGGGGTGAAGGAGGACATGGAGGGGGGGGGGGGAGCACAAAGGGAGACAGCACAGAGCATGCAGGGGGACAGCACATAGCACGCAGGGGGACAGCACGGAGGGAGACAGCATGGAAAACAGAGGCGGAAAGGACGAAGGGGGACAGGACGAAGGGGGAAAGCACAGAGGACGGAGGGGGACAGCATGGAGGACGAAGGGGAGCAGCACAGGGACCGTCAGCGATGATCGGTGCGGCTTTGGGGGGAGTTACAAGCACCGATCACTGCTGTATAACTTTAACTAAAGCAGCTGAAAAGGGGGCAGATCAGTGCTTGCAACTCCCCTGCCGACAGGGCCAGATTAACATAGGGGCTATTGGAGCTGCAGACTTCAGGGTTGTAGCTCGACGACCAGAGGTCACAGAAACCCCACATTTGGGGGGTAGGCAGGTGAAACTGGAAATCCCACAACTGGTCAAAATATGGGATGGCTATCATTTATGGTTTCGGAGATACAGGCCTGCTTGCACAGCCTGTCAGAAGCTACATACAGAGCAGCCAGTATAAATACAAGCTGACACACTGCAGCAGACTGAGAGGATCACAGTGCTTATAATAATTATTTGTATATTACTTATGAACCCCTTGCCACCCAGGCCAATTCTGACACTTCTCTACTACATGTAAAAATCATCATTTGTTTTTTGCTAGAAAATTACTCTATGGTGGTCTTTGCAAATTTTTATGTTGCGCGGTATAGAGTTGCACAATTCTGGCTAAAATGAGAATTGCAATTTTTTTGCTTAGAAGATAGATTCTCTCACGATTCTTGTGGCGTAACATCATCTTTTACATAAAAAAAAAAAAAATGGGCTAACTATACTGTTTTGTTTTTATTATTAATTGAAGTGTATTTTTTCCCAAAAATTGGATTTCAAAGACCGCTGGGCAAATGCAGTGTGACATAAAATATTGCAGCAATTGCCATTTTATTCCCTAGGGTCTCTGCTAAAATATATATAATGGCCCAGATTCAGAGAGAATTGGATTCTCGTAGCGTATCAGAAATACACTACGCCGCCGTTTCTTACCTGGCTCTACGTGGAATCCAGGTAGATTTTGTCCAGTAAACGACGGCGGCGTAGTGTATTTCTCCCGTCGCAATCCATATAGACGAGTAGGGGGCGTGAAGGATTTAAAATAGGCGCGTTCCCGCGGCGATCGAACTGCGCATGCTCCGTTCGCAAATTTCCCGCCGTGCATTGCGCCAAATCACGTCGTTACGTCATTCGTTGTTTGAGTAGCGTCGTTTACGGACATTTCTATTCCCGAACGAGTTACGTAAAAAAAAAAAAAAATTAAATTAGACGCGGGAACGACGGCCATACTTAACATGGGTTACGCACCGTTAGACCAGCAAAAAGCTGGTCTAACAGTACGTAAAAAAAAACAGACGTAAGCGATTGCGAAGACCGCTCGTATCTTCGCGGATCGCCGTAAAAACACATTTGCATATCCCGACGCATCAAAACGACGCAAACTCCTCCCAGCGGCCGCAAATATATCGCAGCGTAGATCCGAAGGTTTACGAAGACGTAAGCCTCTCGGATCGAAGCCGCCGTATCATGGTTTGAGGATTCAAACTAGTGATACGGCGCGCGAAATTTGAAATTACTCCTGTCTAACACCAGTTAGACAGGCGTAATTGCTTTATGAATCTGGGCCAATGTTTGGGGGTTCCAAGTAATTTTCTAGCAAAGAAACAAGTGTTGGACTTTAATTTGTTACATTTCCTGCCTTTACACACAGAAGTTTGACCTAAGAAGGAAGTTGGTTACAATGTTTCATGTTGTTACAAACTTGGCAGACTCCCCAGATATTTTCTTTTGACAGCTGAAAGTCTCTCCACTTGTTATATGAAAGAATCGGCAAACTCTGCATTGGAGATCATCAGGGGGGGTTGAATCGAGATCATGATTTTGTAAAGATTAATTGTGCAGCTCTAGCACGGTATTTGAGCAGCAATTTTTCAAACATGTTTTTTTTGGAAATTAACTGTTTCATTCATTAAAAAAAAAACACTAAGTTAGCACAATTTTTTTTTTTGTATCCTAAGCGATGCTTTAAAATTTTTTAGGTTACATGTTTAGAGTTACAGAGGAGGTTTAGTGCTAGAATTATTGTTCTCGCTCTAACGATCGCGACGTATGTAACCTGTGTGTATCTGGCTCTGATATTAGCCAGGGCCTACCCAGCCACGGACTAGTATCTCTAGTCTACCAGCCTGTCCCCACACACCCTCTCACCTGCTCACCTGTGGATGGGGGAATCACTCCTGCAGTGTTATTGTGTTCTGCCAGTTAGTACAATGATTAATGTTGCTAACTATAGCTGGCAGCACTGATTGTTTTGGTAAAAACGGGCTGGTTGTACTCAAGTCGATTAATAGATTGACTTGTGTAAAACCAACTAGCCCATACATAGATCGACTATGACTGGTCTCTGCATAATTGGCGTAATTTCAATCCATGTATGACCCGCTTAACCACTATGCATTTCCTAAACATCCTTCCACAAACCTTTTTACATTTTTTCTTTCCCAGATTCCTTCATCCTCCTCTCCTGTACATAGTGCTCACTGTCATACTCTCCACATTCCTCTCCTGTACATAGTGCCCACTGTAATACTCTCCACATCCCTCTCCTATACATAGTGCCCACTGTCATACCTTACACACTGCTCTCCTGTACATAGTGCCCACTGTCGCACCCTCCACACTCCTCTCCTATACATAGTGCCCACTATCATACCGTCCACACTCCTCTCTGGTACATACTGCCCACTATCATACCATCCACACTCCTCTCTGGTACATACTGCTCACTGTCATACCCTCCACTCTCTCTTCTCCTGTACATAGTGCTCACTGTCATACCCTCCACTCTCTCTTCTCCTATACATAGTGCCTACTGTCATACCCTACACACTCCTCTCCTGTACATACTGCCTACTGTCATATCCTTTACACTCCTCTCCTGTACATAGTGCCTTTTGCCGTACATACTGTTCACTGTCATACCCTTCACACTCCTCTCCTGTACATAGTGCCTGCTGTCATACACTTCTCTCCTGTACATACTGCCCACTGTTGTACCCTCCACACTTCTCTCCTGTACATACTGCTCACTGTCATGCCCTCCACACTTCTCTCCTATACATAGTGCCCACCGTCATACCCTCCACACTCCTCTCCTGTACATACTGCCCACTGTCATACCCTCCACACTTCTCTCCTGTACATAGTGCCTTTAGCCGTACCCTCCACACTCCTCTCCTGTACATACTGCTCACTGTCATACCCTCCACACTCCTCTCCTGTACATACTGCCCACTGTCATACCCTCCACACTTCTCTCCTGTACATAGTGCCTTTAGCCGTACCCTCCACACTCCTCTCCTGTACATACTGCTCACTGTCATACCCTCCACACTCCTCTCCTGTACATAGTGCCCACTGTTAGACCCTCCACATTCCTCTCCCTCACCGTATATACCGTCCATACCCCTTTCCCAATGTCGCTTACCCACAAAAACAGTTCTTTAAAATGATACTGAATACCCTCAATGTTACCAGCTCTAGAATGGACACACTTTTGTTAGTTCAACTACAGGAAATATCAGTCCTCATATTTGTTCTTCCCCATTATTAGTACTCATTTAATTTTGTGATTACTACTGTGATGTACAGAGGAACATAGGAGATCTCAGCTACTGTAAATATAGCACTTGTAAAAAAAAAAGTGTCCCTGAAAATATTTTTTAAATGTTGGCAACTATGCACTTAGGCACTGCCCAAGGGCCACTGTGTCAGTAGGGGGCCCCATGAGAGGCTCCTGGGATCCTGTGATATTAAAGTTGTAGTAAACTTTCCTGACATTACTACTTTTTAGAGGCCCTGGGGTAGCTTATGCCACAATGTACAAGTATATACAGCATATTAGCACATTAGGGTACACTTAAATTTTCAGACTGAGCCCTCCAGTGCTGCGCTGTGATCAATCAGGCGGTCCCAGGCGCTTCCATCTTCACCCGGTCTTCCTTCTGGGTTCTGTGCCTTTGGTCACTTGCCTTGGCCGGGCTGTGTTCATGTCATTTCCACGCATTTATTTATTATTTATAAAAGGCCCCACCAAAATCCTCAGCACCAGGCCCATGATGTTCTTAATCTGGCCCTGCCTGCCACACCGATCACCCTGACTACCCAGGTATCGGGTGAAGCATCGAAGCATTTCCCTGAGTACAAGTACCGATACTAGTATTGGGACATCCCTAATTCAAGCCATGTTGGCCCTACAAGCATCTCCTGTTTCTCCAAACGTCAATTTAAAGTGATTCTGAAGTTTAAAGGTTTTTTTCCTTAATGCATTCTCTGCATTAAGGTAAAAACCTTCCCTTGTGTGTTCCCGCCTCCCTAAACACTTACCACTGACTCTGTATAGATCCAACACTGTGCCTGGCTGCAGGTCTTCTCCCCCTCTTTTCACAGTCTCACAGGCTTTTCTGAGAATAGTGGGAACCATTGGCTCCTGCTGCTGTCAGCAAAATCCTGTGAGGAGTAAGCAGGGGTGGGGCTGACCCACAGTGCGTGTGTCTAGCTGGGAAGTGAGCCCGCAGGGTTTGCTCTCATAGCAAGTGGCTTGCTATGACAGAAGAGGAAGAGCCAAGATCGCTAGCGGGGGACCCCACATGAGGATGTAAGGGGTGGCTCTGTGCAATACCATTGCACAGAGCAGGTAAGTATAAACCTGTTTATTATTTGAAATAAAATATATCAGACTACAATTCCTTTAACCACTTGCTTACTGGGCACTAAAACCCCCTTCCTGCCCAGACCAATTTTCAGCTTTTAGCTATCTCACATTTGAATGACAATTGCGCAGTCATGCAACACTGTACCCAAATAAAAATGTAATCTTTTTTTTCACACAAATAGAGCTTTCTTTTGGTGATATTTAATCACTGCTGTTTCAAAATTTGTTATAAAATTTTGAAAACAGGTTATTTTTCTTCTTCATTGATATGCGCAGATGAGGCTGCACTGATAGGCTGCACAGATAGGCACTGTCAGGTGGCACAGAGATGGCACTGATGGGGGCAGCATTCATGGGTGGCACTAAAGGGCATTGATATGTGGCACTGATTATGAGGCGCTGATGAGAACTGGTTGGCAGCACTGATAGGTGGACATTGATAGGTGGCATTGGTGGACACTGGTAGGCAGCACTGATTTGCACCTGTAGGTGGCAATGGAGGGCAGTGCCTCTCCCTGTTCTGGACCAATGCCCCTCTGTCAGAATCTGGTGATCGGCTTTTTTTTTCCTCATGCTGTCAGCGAGAGGGGAAAAAAAGCTGATTACTGATCTTCTGTTTACATCACGTGATCAGCTGTCATTGGCTGACAGACGATCTTGTGGTAAGGGGTTAGGATCGGGCCCTTACTCTTATCTGTGATCAGCCAAGTCTCATTGACTCGTTGAGCACAGAGCGTGCAGGCAGCTCATGCGCTGGAGGACGTGTTTTGACGCCCTCCCGGAAATTAAGGCCCGTGCTGGAGACGTCACAGAGCAGGAAACGCAGGAGGTGTGTCGGCAGGCCTCCTGTCCCTCTGAGGGGTTGACTAGACTAGAGCATATAGTCCGGGCTGCCGCAGCTGTCACACACATGTGGGGGGGGGGGGGTCAACAGCAATCTTTGAAAAAGCTGAGAGCGCTGACTCTACCCACCACTGCAGGGAGATCTTCAGTTTTTTCCATCAGCCATTCCCTACTTGCTGCCCCAGGGAGAGTTGTGTTTATCAGCCACCCTTTACACATCACTCAAGGGAGATTCTCAGAGTTTTGTCAGTTTTCCCTACCTAGCCACCAGCCTTGGGGGATCCTTAGAGTTTCGTCATCAGTCATCAGTCAACCCATACCTACCACCCCTGGGAGATTGTCAGGCCGCGTACACACGATCAAATCTATCTGCTGGAAACGGTCGGTCTTATTCGATCGTGTGTACGGGCGAGCAGACGGATTTGGCCAGCCGACAGATTTTAAAGCATGCTTTAAAATCTGTCGGCTGAGAATCCGTCCGCCCGATATGTCTGCTGGTTAGTACGCTAACCAGCAGACATATCTTCTCGCACATGCGTCGAATGGATTTGACGCATGCGCGGAAGTAATTTACTTCCTGGTGCGGTGACGTGGCGGCGTCAACGTCACCGCCACGTCACCGCGCTGTCTGCTGGCGGGGATTTTGGTTTGATCGTGTGTACAGCGATCAAACCAAAACAGCCAGCAGACAGATTTGTTCAAATCGGTCGGTCCGACCGATTTGAGCAAATCTATTTGCTCGTGTGTACGGGGCCTCAGAGTTTTTTAAGTACTTATTGCCCCACGGAGAGTTGTGTTTATCAGCCACCCCCTACACACCACCCAAGGGAGATCCTCAGAGTTCTGTCAGTTTTACCCCCTACCCACCACTCCAAGGAGATATTTGGTTGTGTCTTGACACTTGTCCTTTTTCATAAGCATTGCATTAGTAGACTGCCCTTCTATATATAAAAGCCACGTGGAATAACAGCTGGAGAGAAAAAAAGTGTCTATATATCCAGCTAGCATCTGATTGTTTGCTGGTGTTTGTGCTGCAATTGTGCATTTGTCCCCAGAATCGAATGTAGTCATTATATCCAGAATTAACACTGAAAATAGGTGCAGTGCCTACCTTGCTGACAGTTGTAACATCCTCACACCCATGTATTTCTTTTTTGGAAGGGACTTTCCTGTACAACCAAGAGAAATATGATAAGTAATAATACAAAATCCCTATGGAATGTTCTGTGAATGATGTGTCCTTGATTTATACAGTGCTTATTAAACCAGACCCCTGGTGATATTTGTACAGTATATAAGTAATACTAAGCTTGACTATTTTTTGTATAACCCCTTGTAAAAGGTTAATAGCAATGGTCTCTAATAGCCTCATGTAACATGTACCTAGTCTCTGCTTGTCTTCTGCAGCATGGCACCAATGACAATGGCATGTCCACACTTTCTGACCATTAGTTTCTCTGGTATGTCGGCAGTCTGTGACAGTCCTCATTAGCACTCAACAGTTAGGATCACGCAGTGCTTTAGGCGCAATCAAGTGGATCCAGCTTTGTTACAACCATATGCACAGTACTATTTGGCTTTTACACAACATCATGGTAAACAGCTGTTGCATAGTCGGTAAGGTTGAATAAAGACACTAGTCCATCCAGTTCAACTTGTGTTGTGTGTGCTTGTGTTTGTCATTAGTAAATTGTATATCCCTGTAGACGCTTCCTGCTGATACCACTGCTTGTGGAACAGAATTCCACATCCTTACCACTTTGACAGTAAAGAACCCTCTATGCAGTTTAAGGTTAAACCACTTATTTTCCAATTTTAGTGAATGGCCGTGTGTCTTTTTAAATTCCCTATGCTAGGGTCAACAGTACAGTATTTGTGCATCGCTATCATATCCCCTCTCAAGCATCTCCTCTCTAGAGAGAGAATAGTCTTTCCCCATAGCTAAGATCCTCTAGTCCCTTTATTAGCTTTGTTGCCCTTCTCTGAACTTTTTCCAGTTCCAGCACATCCTCCTTTAGGATTGGTGCCCAGAACTGGACGGCAAACTTAAGATGTGGCGAACCACAGTCTGTTGTAATAGATCGAATAATCTGGTATAATACATAACAGAGAAAAACATGAGCGCACTGGCCTTGCAAAACACTGTTTTGTGCTATCACAGGACCCAGGTGAGGCTTCCAATACCTAGTGCATTAACAACCACTGAACTAGACTAATACTGTTTCGTTAGACCTGGTCAGCCTTAACTCTTTATTTTATTAGGTAAACTATCGCCAGTACAGTGTAAGGTAGGTTTTACTGTTAGGCTTCTAGTATGCATACTTAGTAATGATCCTGTAGGATGTATGTAGATACAAAACGACATGTTTAGTCTCCATACCTTTCAGCTGACGGTCATGTGCTTCAGCCAAAAACTGCCGAATGCGATCAGATGGAATGGCAAACGATATCCCTGCTGTGACTTTTAATGTGTTTATTCCTATGACTTCCCCATCCTATAGATAATTGGAAACAGAAACGGTAGAAAAGCTTACATTTTATCTAAACTTCACAACAAAAATTTGATATATTGTAGGGCTGGGGAAATTAAAGATTAATTCCTCGATTAATCTTAAATTTTTTGGATCAATCAAAATTCTTGACTTCACCGGACAGCCTGGACAGTGAGACTTACCCTGCTGGATGCGAGCAAACTGCACCTATTGGATTGGGGTACCTTTGTATCTGTGGAGCAGGAGGATGCATCAGGCTCCATCAGGGGAAGGGGCAAAAATAATTATTTTTCTGTCCTAAGCAGTTTTGTGCAGACAATTCTTTGTGTATCGGCAACATCTGTTCCATCTGAAAGACTGTTCAGTTCTTCAGGGTATATTGTCAATAACATGCGATCATGTCTGCTTCCAGAAAATGTAAACACTCTGGTATGTCTGCGTGACTGGCTAAAATGATGCCTACTTGCCTACTATAAAGTGACTGACAGTCAATATACTAGATAAGTTTTATAATTAAAGTTAAACTAAGTTTCTATGTTTTTCTTAGCGTTTAATAAGAAAAAATTACTTACGTCAGTGCTACAGTTTGAATTTAAAACATATTTGTGTGAACTGTGTAGTTAAGTCATGATTGTGGAAACTAACTAGTGTTGGGTGATTGTCTATAGTGTATACCACATTTACCACTGACTAATGCAGAGTTGCAATGCAAGGAGATCAGCTAAAAGTAGTTGGATTAGTATGTGCGTTATAATTAATCAAAATTAGTCGATTAAAAAAAAATCGATTAATCGAACACGAAAATTTTAATCAGTAACAACCCTAATATATTGCAGTTTACCAGTTGTAGATTTTGTAGACACAATGATGAATAGTCAGATGAATCTTGTGAAGAGCTTGTTTATTCCTGCCAGCAGAGAGCCACATGTAAAACCTATTTCTTCTAGTTTCACTTCACAACTTCTAATTTCTTTTTCCACCCCCAGGTCCTAACATAGCTACTGTATGTAAATACAACACATACATATTCCATATCTTTCCTCTCTTCATTTTTTTTTAAATGATTTATTTTCATTATATCAAAATACAAAAAATGTCAAGTTCAAAAATGATTACATTGATAAATACATTTGATTCCCCCCCTCAACCCATCTCTCTCTCTCTCTCTCTCTCTCTCCCCCCTCTCTCTCTCTCTCCCCCCCCCTCTCTCTCTCTCTCTCCCTCTCCCTCTCTCCCTCTCTCTCCCTCTCCCTCTCTCTCTCCCCCCCCCCTCTCTCTCTCTCTCTCTCTCCCCCCCCTCTCTCTCTCTCTCTCTCTCTCTCTCTCTCTCTCTCTCTCTCTCTCTCTCTCTCTCTCTCCCTCTCTCCTTTCTTTTTTGTTGTTACCTATCTTTCTTCTCCCATTTCTCCCGACTTCTCCTCTTCTACCCTCCTCCTACTTCTATATATGTCTTCTTATATTTTTTCCAATCTTTCCATTTATTTGCAAATCCCCCCTATTTGCTCTTCCCCACTGTATCTCAGGTATTTTATATTATATGCGTCTTCTACTTTTTTAATCCACTCCTTTGTTGTAGGGCTTTCCAATTCTTGCCAATGTCTTGGTATCAGACTTTTGGCTGTGTTCATCATGTGAGGTATCGCTGATTCTTTATATTGTTTTATTGAACTTTTTCCCCCATGGAATAAGCATATCCATTGTTCTTCTAGTATTTCTATATTGGTTATCATCTCTTTTATTAATATATATATTAATAAACTTACCTTAAATAACAGTCTTCGATTCAGGTATCACCGGCTGTTGCTGTCCCAGGCAGAGTGCATTTGGTACCACTCTGCCTATGACAGGAGGCGGCACTATACAGGAAGCAACGACTTATGTGGCTTTGCTCCGCAGCCGCTTGCTTCCTCTACCCCTGGCTTTATTCACAACACTGATGCTCTGGGATAGAGGGCCGGCAACCCAGAGGGCTCCACGGATCACATGTGGGCCACTGGTTGGGCACCCCTGCTGTAAGTATTACCTAACTACAGTGGAGAAAAAGCAGGTTTCTTTATCGTACATCACGGGACACAGAGCGCATAGCCATTACACTTGGGTTATATGGGTACCTTCAGGTGTGGACACTGGTGTAATCAATTTCACAGGAAGTTTCCTCCCTATATAACCCCCCTCCCACTGGGAGTGCTTCAGTTTTTTCGCCAGTGTCTTAGGTGTTGGTCACGTCTAGCTGTCCCTCGGAGGTCTCGGGACCCAGGATAGCTAGCCGGATCCGTCCGAAGTGCTTCAAAGCCAAGGTGTACGGTACCCGGGCCCTGCTGGAGTGGGGTTTTGCCTATAATGCCTCTCCTTGGAGGGCTGGATTCTGGGCTCCAGTGCCTTAGTCTCTTCCAAGAACTAAACGCTACTGATGCCAGGATGCTATATAGGTCCAGGTGTGTGGGTTCCTTAACACAGGACCCCGGTCCCTGAAGGTCCAAGACAATACCCACGGAGATGGGGGAAGGCTGGGCCTCTTGCAGTTTGCAATACCCTGCGGCGTGGAGCAGGTAAGAGGGAACATGCGGGACTTGGTTCGACAGTAGGTATCCCCCTGGGGGTTCTGGGTTGGCTAATGGTATGCTTGTGCATCAGCCACTATCTCCACTATGTATTTTGAGGCAGGATGGGATGTACTAATGTTTACCCAGATAACATGTAGATATATGTATGCTTGTTTAAGATATATATTTTGCTACTCCCCCCAGATTTGCCTGTTAGCATGGATACTGCAGCCCCCACGTACTATAAAGAGGGAATGCTGGTGAAACTCCTGTTTCTTAGGAAGCCTATGGGGACAGCTTCCTCTATGTGTGCACTACATTGAGAATTAGTGCTTACCTGGTGTCAGTTTGGGCTTCTGGCGTTGGTCCATGCTTCTCCTCTGCTCCCTGCTTCCTCCATGTTGATTTCAGCGTGGGGAGGGTGCGCGCGCTTGCGCGCGCGTGCACGCCGTCTTTTATGGCGTCCTCGTGCATAGGGGGGGCGGGCCGGCTGGTCTTTCCCTTCTGAGAGCGGTGGAGAAAGGACACAGAGCGCGCAGCTGAGCCATTTTTTTGGCATGCAGTGACACCTAGTGGCGGTTGGTGGATCTTCAGGTCTGGACTTAAAGTCCACTTTGACCAAGAAAAAAAAAAGGGTTTTTTTCTTAAGGGACTCAGCCTTAGATCCGGCAGCATCCGAGTCTACCTTGGGCTCCAGCTAACGGGCATTGGTGTTGCAATACTCACAGGTTTTCCTCGGTATTGCCACATTCTAGAGCGTGGAAAAATTAGCCTGTTCTTATTTGTTCACTCCTAGCTACAACAGTCGGGTGTTGGCTACAGGGGTGTCTCAAGGTTGTGCAATGGCTCCCAAGGGATCAGGACCAGCTAAGGCTGCAAAGGGTGCCAAAAGAACAAGTCTCCATCGGGGTCAGAGGATTTGGGTCAGGATGGTCCCACCCTCGCTAGATAGGCCACCGAGTAGCATCTTACAGGAGCCATTGAGGGTGCTGGGGGCAGAGGCGGCCCCCAATCCACCTATTCCCGTTTACGTAACGGAAGAAATGCTAGCGACCACCCTGGGTGGGCTAGAGGAAAGGTTAGCGGCTTTAATTGCCCTCCCTTTGCCAGGTGGCAAACGGGCTAGATCCCCGTCACCTAGATTGGTGTTTTCAGATGCGGGGTCTCCTCGCCGGAGGAACAGGACCCACAAGGGGATCAAGCGGACCAGAGTCCCGACGGGTCAGACATGGAGGGTTCCACTCTAGATAATTTTTTTCGGCTTCTCAAGCGGAGAGCCTGTGGATCCAGTCTCTGACAGATATTGTTCGCACTGCTTTTAAAAAACTTCCAGTGTCAGAACTATTAGCCCCTGCAGTATCCTCATTAGGTTCTTTAAAGGCACCATTAACTTGGGTGTCTTTTCCAATTCACCCCCTTCTGGAGAGCGTGTTTTGTTCAGGATTGGGCTCGACCTGATAGGATCTTTTTCCCTCCTAAAAGGTTCACTATTTTCTATCCTTTGGAAGAAAAATTTGCAAAGAAATGGGCACTCCCTACTGTGGACGCAGCCATTTCCTGCGTGAATAAATCCCTGACCTGTCCGGTTGGAAATGTCCAGATGTTCAGAGATCCGGCCGACAAAAAATTGGAGACCCTACTGAAGGCTTCGTTTACCACAGTAGGTGCCGTGGTTCAGCCAGCAGTGGCAGCCATTGGCGTTTGTCAGGCTTTAAAGAAACAGTTGTTAAAAGGACATGCCGGCTCAGCAGACTCGTGAATTAGCAGACCTCCCAAGGGCTCTCTGCTTTGCAATAGATGCTATTAAGGACTCCGTTCAACGGGCGTCCCGTCTATCTCTGCTGTTGGTTCATATGCGTCGTCTTTTGTGGCTAAAGAACTGATCAGCAGAGGCACCCTGCAAAAAACTTTTAGCAGGATTTCCCTTTCAGGGTGGAAGACTATTCGGTGAAGACCTAGATAAATATATCCAAACCATATCAAGTGGTAAAAGTTTTTCCTTACCTGTCAAGAAAAGACCGCGCGGGCCCGCGTTTAAGAAACGGGCCTTTTTCTGGCTCGGCCCCGTCAGTATCGACGGCCTCCCGGGCGTTCAACATTTAATAGCCGCCCACAGGGACAAGCCGCGGCAAACAAGAGGCCATGGTCTCGCAAGCCGGCTAAACCTGTCATCAAGTCAGATTCATGAAGGGGCGCCCCTACTCTCTTGGGTGGGCGGAAGACTTCGGTTTTTCTCCGAAGTGTGGAAAGCCAGAATTCCTGACTCTTGGGTTCGGTTCGTGGTAGCCACGGGCTACAAACTAGAGTTTCGAGAAATCCCCCCTCCTCATTTTCGGGGGTCAAAGTCTTCCAAGCGGCCCATTAAAGAGGGCCTCTCTCGTAAAGGCATTGAATCGCCTCTGGCTCCAAGGAGTAATTGTAGAAGTACCAACCCAGGAATGGGGTCTGGGATTCTATTCCAACCTTTTTTATAAATACCCTATGGTGACGTCAGGCCTATCTTAGACCTCAAACGCCTAAATCGCTTTCTAAGATGTAGACCTTTCGTATGGAATCCATACGTTCGGTGGCAGCCAGCCTACATCATGACGACTTTCTAGCATCTATAGACATAAAGGATGCTTATCTGCACATGCCAATCTACCCGGCACATCACAAGTTTCTTCATTTTATGATAGATCAACGTCATTTCCAGTTCGTAGCCCTCCCTTTCGGGTTGGCAACAGCTCCGCGGGTATCCACAAAGGTGTTAGCCCCGGTGCTGGCCGTCCTAAGGACAGAAGGCATTTTGGTCCTGGTATACCTGGACGATCTCCTGCTTATCGACAGATCAGCTTCCAACCTCAATCATGCAGTAGTCCGCACAGTTCGGCATCTAAAGGAGTTTGGGTGGATTTTGAACCAAGAAAAATCGAGGTTGCAACCCACAAAACAGTTAGAATTCTAGGCCTTCGGCTAGATACAGTCGGCCAGAGGATATTTTTTCCTCAAGCAAAAGTCAGGTCATTGACTCAAACAGTTCAAATAGTCTTAGGCAAGAAGAGGCCGACTATTCGCCTAGGCATACGACTGCTGAGGAAGAGGGTGGCCGCCTTCGAAGCAGTGCCCTATGCCCAGATCCATACCAGAGTTCTCCAGGCAGCCATTCTCTCTGCTTGAAACAAGTCCATGCAGGCACTAGTCCGTTAATTCTTTCAGGGGTCCGGCGCAGCCTGTTCTGGTGGCTGGTCCCTCAATATTTGTCAAAGGGGAAATCCTTTTGCCCCATCACATGGAAAATTTTAGGAAGACTGACCCAGCAGGGACAGGGATAGGAGGCAGAAAGACTGCTTCCCATTAATATCCTACAGATCAGAGCTGCTCGGTTGGCCCTGGTCGTCTGGACTCTCCCCCTTCAGGGTCTACCAGTAAGGGTACAGTCCGACAATGCCACGGCGGTGGCATACATAAACCACCAAGGGGGCACAAGGAGCCTAGTGGCTCAAAGGGAAGTAAACCTGATTTTCTCATGGGCCGAAGCCCATGTACCCTGCATCTCGGCAGTGTTCATCCCAGGGATAGACAATTCTCAAGCAGAGTTTTGAATCTTCAACAGATAAAAAGGAATTGAACAAGAAGGGTTGAGGGGAAACCTCTTCCCAACTTTAGGGATCTTTATGTGAGGTATCAATCTTAGTAATAAGGTAGGCACACCAAAACACGTATGTTGATTATCAAAATTAGAAAATTTAATTTACATAAAAACAAATTTATATATACAAATAGAACAAGGTGAATAGACGACCACAATATTTACAAACAAGGCACAAACAAGGTTTGGTACGCTATTGCCAACTAGTTTCGCATTTATATGCTTCTTCAGGGCTTTGCACCTTGGTCTCTTCTGAAAGATAGTCGTCTGTATGTAATAATAAATGCCATTAGAACAAAACAGCAAATATAACAAATTTGTATAGAATTATTCATACAAAGTATCAACATTTCACCAACAGTTAATACTGAATGATAAGTAGACATCATGCAATATAAATAAAGATGTGTGCTTACCAATCCTGTTTGTGAGTTAATGTGACTAGACAAAAAGTCGCGCCGCCCCTCTCATCCCTGCAGCATAAGACCGAACCAAGAAGCGGAAAAAGAACCTGTGGAAGCCAGATCCACCTGGTCATGCAATGTGGGTGATAGGGTGTTGAGGTTTAGTACCACTCCAAAACTTGAATTCTGAAAGTTATCAGGAATGGGTGTATAAAAGAAAATATCCTAGGTTCATAGTAGAATGTTTTTGATTCATGTTATTTAACTTTATATCTAGTGCTACAAAAGCATTTAATTAAATTTTTATTTAATCATATGTTGTTATTAATTAATAGTATATTAAAAGAATATATATAAGATATTAACATATTTACTAGTTGACTGAAGGGAAACTAAGGTCTTAACAAATTAATATGCAGTATAATTTATGGAATTAATTGATTTCATGATGGTCATAATACACCATGGTAAGAATACATTACCAGGGGAAATGTCTAACGACTATGTCCTAATTTACCACTAGGTGGTGTTCCAAACAATAATACGATAATATTCCTAGCAAATGCTATAAGCTGTCTCTTGGTTGTTATTATTTCAAAGAGAAGCAAGTAGAACAATTATCCATAATAATGGTAGCAGTGGGACATCAACGTTACCTAGCAGGCAAAGATGTGTCATTCTAAATGCACCAGTAAAGAAATAGGGTTTGTTGCAAACTAGGTGGTTGCATAGATAGTAACGGATATAGGAGTTATTACCTTTTTTTAGCAGATGGAAATGATAGGAGTCGTGAGACATGTAGAGTCCTTTAATCGCAATGTGCCCCAAGTTCCGATGGATGGTGGTACACCTCATGCATCCAGAGCGGCGTCTGACGTGAAGATTGTCAGCGCCACTTTTTAAATGCTCACCCTTACCGGAAGTGAAAGGTCACTAGTGACCTCTGACATCACTTCCGGTCCGTGCGTCCCAACAGATGCGCGCGCAGACCCGGAAGTGAGGACAGTCGAGCGGGCGTGAAGCGCAAACAAAAACGCTGTACGTCCCCGCGAGTGGCCATCACCTATTGGCAATTGGCCAATACAAGGCAGGTAGGCGGCGCATTCCCTCCGTTTAGAAAAGGACGGAGGGAGGGGAGGGCCATTCCCTGAAAATCAGGTTAGCCTTCCCTTGAGACGCACAATCAACCACATAAAGACAAATCCCGCTCAGGTATCAGTCCAAGTCAGCAGGAACCTGAGCGGGATTTGTCTTTATGTGGTTGATTGTGCGTCTCAAGGGAAGGCTAACCTGATTTTCAGGGAATGGCCCTCCCCTCCCTCCGTCCTTTTCTAAACGGAGGGAATGCGCCGCCTACCTGCCTTGTATTGGCCAATTGCCAATAGGTGATGGCCACTCGCGGGGACGTACAGCGTTTTTGTTTGCGCTTCACGCCCGCTCGACTGTCCTCACTTCCGGGTCTGCGCGCGCATCTGTTGGGACGCACGGACCGGAAGTGATGTCAGAGGTCACTAGTGACCTTTCACTTCCGGTAAGGGTGAGCATTTAAAAAGTGGCGCTGACAATCTTCACGTCAGACGCCGCTCTGGATGCATGAGGTGTACCACCATCCATCGGAACTTGGGGCACATTGCGATTAAAGGACTCTACATGTCTCACGACTCCTACCATTTCCATCTGCTAAAAATAGGTAATAACTCCTATATCCGTTACTATCTATGCAACCACCTAGTTTGCAACAAACTCTATTTCTTTACTGGTGCATTTAGAATGACACATCTTTGCCTGCTAGGTAACGTTGATGTCCCACTGCTACCATTATTATGGATAATTGTTCTACTTGCTTCTCTTTGAAATAATAACAACCAAGAGACAGCTTATAGCATTTGCTAGGAATATTATCGTATTATTGTTTGGAACACCACCTAGTGGTAAATTAGGACATAGTCGTTAGACATTTCCCCTGGTAATGTATTCTTACCATGGTGTATTATGACCATCATGAAATCAATTAATTCCATAAATTATACTGCATATTAATTTGTTAAGACCTTAGTTTCCCTTCAGTCAACTAGTAAATATGTTAATATCTTATATATATTCTTTTAATATACTATTAATTAATAACAACATATGATTAAATAAAAATTAAATTAAATGCTTTTGTAGCACTAGATATAAAGTTAAATAACATGAATCAAAAACATTCTACTATGAACCTAGGATATTTTCTTTTATACACCCATTCCTGATAACTTTCAGAATTCAAGTTTTGGAGTGGTACTAAACCTCAACACCCTATCACCCACATTGCATGACCAGGTGGATCTGGCTTCCACAGGTTCTTTTTCCGCTTCTTGGTTCGGTCTTATGCTGCAGGGATGAGAGGGGCGGCGCGACTTTTTGTCTAGTCACATTAACTCACAAACAGGATTGGTAAGCACACATCTTTATTTATATTGCATGATGTCTACTTATCATTCAGTATTAACTGTTGGTGAAATGTTGATACTTTGTATGAATAATTCTATACAAATTTGTTATATTTGCTGTTTTGTTCTAATGGCATTTATTATTACATACAGACGACTATCTTTCAGAAGAGACCAAGGTGCAAAGCCCTGAAGAAGCATATAAATGCGAAACTAGTTGGCAATAGCGTACCAAACCTCGTTTGTGCCTTGTTTGTAAATATTGTGGTCGTCTATTCACCTTGTTCTATTTGTATATATAAATTTGTTTTTATGTAAATTACATTTTCTAATTTTGATAATCAACATACGTGTTTTGGTGTGCCTACCTTATTACTAAGATTGATACCTCACATAAAGATCCCTAAAGTTGGGAAGAGGTTTCCCCTCAACCCTTCTTGTTCAATTCCTTTTTATCTACTTTTCATGTTGGGATTGTGAGCATTCATCAATCACTATTGGGAAACATTCTTCCACCGACCCTTTTTTGTTTTTTGAATCTTCAACAGTTGCTCCCGGGGGATTGGTCTCTTCACCCCCAGGTATTCCAAGACATTTGCCAAGGATTCGGAGTTCCCGATGTAGACATCATGGCAACGAGAGTCAACAAGGAATTGGACAAATTCGTATCCTGAGCCAGGGATCCCTCGGCCTACGGGACCAATGCGTTGGTTTGCCCCTGGCACCAGTTGTCTCTCCTGTATGCGTTCCCTCCACTGCAGATGATTCCCCGCCTTCTACGAAGGATCAGGGTGGAGCGCAGGCCTGTGATCCTGGTGGCCCCAGGGGGGCTTGGTATGCGCCCAGACCTGTTATCTCAGGGCACGATATGCCACCCTGCTTCACAGCAGCTAGATTCGATGGCTTGGCGGCTGAATCCCTAATTCTTAAGGGCAGAGGCCTCTCAGCCCAGATCATATCTATGTTGATTCTGGCTAGGAAACCAGTCTCTAGAAATATCTATTACAGAGTCTGGAGGACCTATGGGGAGTGATGCGAGTCTCAAAGAGGGCATCCTCGTAAGTTTTATCGACAGGATCTTACGATTCCTCCAGGTTGGCATTGATAAGGGATTAGCTCTTAGTACTCTAAAGGGGCAGGTGTCTGCCTTATCGATATGGTTTCAAAGGCCTTTGGCCACGCATTCGCTTGTGAAAACCTTCTTGCAGGGGGTCTTGCATGTAAATCCCCCTATTAGAGCTCCCCTCTGCCCCTGGAATTTAAAACTCGTCTTGTCAGCTTTACAAAGACAACCGTTTGAACCTCTGATAGAAATCCCTCTTGTGCTGCTAACCCGAAAGTCGGTTTTCTTGGTGGCTATGGCTTCGGCCAGAAGTGTCTCCGAGCTGGCAGCCTTGTCTTGCAGGGAACCGTACCTGATTCGGCATAAGGTCAGAGTGGTTCTGCGGCCTCAACCTTCTTTCCTTCCTAAGGTCATATCCAGTTTTCACTTGAATCAGGACCTAGTCCTACCATCCTTCTTTCCTACTCCCCAGTCCAGAGAGGAAAGACTGCTTCATACTTTGGACGTGGTCCGAGCCATGAGGGTTTATCTCAGGGCTACAGAGAAGATTCGGAAAACAGATGTGCTTTTTCTTCTTCCGGATGGCCCCAAAAAGGGTCAGCCGGCTGCCAAGTCTTCCTTGGCTAGGTGGATTAAGCAGCTGATTTTTCAGGCCTATGGTCTGAAACGCATTCCACCTCCCTTATCAGTTAAAGCCCATTCTACGAGGGCCATGAGTGCCTCTTGGGCGGCACACCATCAGATCTCTATGGCACAGGTTTGCAAAGCGGCAACCTGGTCTTCTGTACATACGTTTATTAAATTGTATAAGTTGGACGTCGCAAAAGCTACGGACGCAGTATTTGGGCAGGCGGTCCTACGGGCAGCAGTATAGAATCCTCTGGCCCGTTTCACGCCCCCTTGTTTTTCTGTTGGTGGAGCTATTTTTTCTCCTGATAATGTTTTTATTTGGCTATTCTTGGCCTTACGGTCTCCCTCCCTTCATAGAGCATTGCTTTAGGACATCCCAAGTGTAATGGCTATGCGCTCTGTGTCCCGTGATGTACGATAAAGAAAAAAGGATTTTTAATAAACAGCTTACCTGTAAAATCCTTTTCTTGAAGTACATCACGGGACACAGAGCTCCCACCCCTCTTTTGGGGAACATTGTGTAACCTCGGAGGAATTGCTTGCTACAAAACTGAAGCACTCCCAGTGGGAGGGGGTTATATAGGGAGGAAACTTCCTGTGAAATTGATTACACCAGTGTCCACACCTGAAGGTACCCATATAACCCAAGTGTAATGGCTATGCGCTCTGTGTCCCGTGATGTACTTCAAGAAAAGGATTTTACAGGTAAGCTGTTTATTAAAAATCCTTTTTTCCTGCTCTGCCAGCGATGGATATAGTTTGTGGCAGGGCTGTGTATATATATATATATATATATATATATATATATATATATATATATATATATATATATATATATATATATATATATATATATATATATATATGTAGCGCCCCCTTGTTTTTCTCATGGGCGCTATGTTAAAACTAGTTGGACTAGGAGAGTCAAGTTGCTCCTAGTTGTGATTTGTTTAGGTTGCTGACCTATGTCATTCTGGAAGGGTCCACTGGCTCGGACTGCATTCTGGGGATGTCATTCCATCCTTGGCCGGCAGTGGGAGCCAACGGGACTTCTGGCGGATGGAGTCTTCCTCAGCAGCCAATTGGAGAGGGTTTTTCCTCGCTGGGCATGCTGGGGAGGGGTAAATCTGGGACCTAGGGCGGGTCTTCGGGGTTCTTCTTCTTCACGTGTGCGGGGTCCCGGACTCTGGGTGCGGCATCCACCTTCAGGGTGTGCGCGCCCATGGACCCCGCCGGCTCGGCCCGCCTGGCCAGGTTCCTGAGTCTCAGCCGGAGACTAGAATCAAGGGATGTCAGTGACTTACTGGGTTCCCAAAGCTTAAGAGAATCCCAGATGGGGATTTGGTGACCGGGATGCTGGCAGGTACGCTTTACTGTCACCCGGTGACTTATGCTGAGAAATTACTGGGAGGATTCGCTCTGTTTGCACATTTAGTCTATCCAAATTAACTGGCCTGTGGCAGAGGCCTAGAGCCGGGCCTGTGAGAGAGACCCGTTCCTTCCAGCCAAAATTCGCAGAGGCACCTCAGCTGCCAAGTCTGTGTGAGAAGACACCTGTCCGGGGACACCTTACCCACTCATACTCATAGGAGTGGCGACGTGTGAAAATTTTTGCTACTAAGGGCTGATCTGCCTTGCGTATATCCAGGCCTGACATCTAAAGTTTCTCTTCCCTCATCAACCTATTCTTCCCTTACCAAAGTTGATCTTGGCCAGGGATCCTCAAACTATGGCCCTCCAGCTGTTGCAGAACTACACATACCATGAGGCATTGTAACACACTGACATTCACAGACATGACTAGGCATGATGGGAATTGTAGTTCCTGAACAACTGGAGGGCCGTAGTTTGAAGACCCATGATCTTGGCTAATGTTGGCCTGGAATTAAAGCATTGAGAAAATCTTTGACTGTGTGGACCTCCGTTTACTACTTTAGTTCTTCTGGTGCATCCCTAGACCAAGCTGGGGTAACTTAATTTGCAGATCCCAAAACAATCCAGTGGCTCCTTCGGGGGTAGTCTGGATTGTTTTGGGATCGGCAAATTAAGTTACCCCAATCCGGACACGTTGCAGGCGTGTGCCAGGCCGCACGCACGGCTTGGAAGAAAACACAGATCTAGGGATGGAGTGGTCCAAATGGTGGTGGGATAAAAGTTTTCCGTGGATACAAAACTGTTTTCCCATACAAATCTTTCCTTAGAAATGAAAACCAGGATATGTTCTGGACATTTGAAGCATCAGCACAAAGATCTTTGCCTGTACTTGTGTCGTAATACGATGATTTGTGTTGTAAAGCCGGTTTTGTGAGTGTATTCAGTTTATGCTTTAACCTGCAATAGTGCAAACACCTGGGATGGATTGTGCAAGAAGAAACATGTGGTCTAGAAGCAGTTAATCATGTCAGTTGTTTGACAGCAAAAGCACAGCCACTATATGAAACGGGGGCTATTAATGTAATGAAACCCATAATGGCTGTTCTATACCGGCGCCCCTATGCTCTCACTATATACATACAGGCTATCAGAGGCTTCTTGCCTCAAGGTACAAAATATGCACGCTTCAAGCTATATTGTAAGCAGGATCGTGTAAGTAGAAATAACAATTTCTTGAATTCTTCCTGTCTAGTGCAGCCAAGATGATGTCAATTCATGGTGACTCTTTGCTTCACTGTCATTGAGACTATCCAATGAGCTACTGTGATACTAAAGTAGATTGCCAAATCTTAATGAAATAAAGGAGATGAGAGGAAATCTTTTCTAACACAGTTGTCACAGGAACAGGCGTCTCAAATAGAGCTTTTCTCCTCTACTCCTATTCTGTTGACAGTTTTTTTTTTTTTTTTTTTCCTTCTCTAGTCCCGATGAAAATGATAAAAAATAGCAGGGACACAGAGAGCAATAAAAACTGGCCAGGGGTTTTACACCACCCAAACATCTCTCAAACAAATGCCATTGTCAAGTCAAACAGTGTTTTGTAAAAGACTTTTCCCTATTCACTACACACTATACACGCAATTCCCTAATAAACATATGTCAAACACAGGCCCAATTCGGTCCATCAGGTCTTACCATGTGGAACTCTATCCCGCCACCTCCGACTCTCACCCTCTACTCACGCTTTACTCACTTGTAAACACTGAAGCCTTCTGTGTTTACAAAGGGACAGCTTTGCTCTCAGCGATTCACAGATATAATAGATCCATGCACCCACTCACGGCGGGGCACGGCAGGGACAGATCTCCAGAATCTGGAAGAGAGAACAATCTTCCTGTAAGGCGAGGCAGAGTCACCTACACAGGGAGATAACAGAGCTGAATACACGGGTAGTAGAGCCACCTACACAAGGAGGTACTAGACGCATGGGTCTTCAAACTACGGCCCTCCAATTGTTCAGGAACTACAATTCCCATCATGCCTAGTCATGTCTGTGAATGTCAGTGTGTTACAATGCCTCATGGGATGTGTAGTTCTACAATAGCTGTGGGGCCGTAGTTTGAGGATCCCTGTACTAGAGCCAGCCCATGTAGGAGAGAGAGAGATGCAAGAAAGCTTCAAGGGGGTGGCTGGGGTTGCAGTTTCACACTAAACATAGCACTGCACTCTGTATGTAACACCCTCCTGAACCCTGCACTCTCTACAAAGCACACCTCCAAACTCTTCACTCTGTACGTAACACACTCCTGAACCCTGCGCCCTGTACCCAACGTACCCCTGAGCAAGCAGGAAGACGTATCTTTGTGTTTCCCAGTCACACAGTCCCCAATAGAGTTAGAAAACACAAGCGGGAACACATTTAACCCTTTGATCGCACATTTAACCCTTTGAAGTGGTTAAGGTAAAAAACGTTTAGGCTTTAGAATAGGGTTTTCTAAACTATGGCCATCCAGATGTTACAGAACTACACCTCCCATGAGGCATTGTAAAACGCTGACATTCACAGACATGACTAGGCATGATGGAAATTGTAGTTCCTGAACAGCTGTAAGGCCGTAGTTTGGAGACCCCTGCTTTAGAACTAATAGTGAAGTTGACACCCAACAGTATCCCAGAGCCACTTCAGAGAAGCAATGCAATGTAACGGACATGTCATACTCAACACTGGGTAGCACAGTGACTTAGTGGTTAGCCCTCCTTCCTTGAAGCACTAGAGTCCTTGATTTGAATACAAACCACACTCCAAAGACATATTCCTGGCTAAATTGGCCCTATGTACCTCTTGTATCTCTTGACCTTCCCTCTAAGGCCGTGTACACACGATCAGTCAAAACCGATGAAAACGTACTGAAGTTAAGTTTCATCGGTCCAAACCGACCGTTTGTAGGCCCCATCGGTCAGTTGTCCTTCGGTCCAAAAAAAGAGAACTTGCTTTAAAATTGAACCGATGGACGCCTGATCGATGGGTCATAACCGATCGTTAGTATGCAAAGGCATCGGTCAAAAGGCAGCGCATGCTCAGAATCAAGTCGACACATGCTTGGAAGCATTGAACTTCGTTTTTTTTCAGCACGTTGTGTGTTTTACGTCACCGCGTTCTGACACGATCGTTTTTTAACTGATGGTGTGTAGGCACATCAGACCGTCAGTCGGCTTCATCGCTTAACCGATGAAAACGGTCCTTCGGACCGTTCTCGTCGCATGGACTGATCGTGTGTACGCGGCCTTTTAAGCTCTAAGGAGCAGGGCCCCCTGATTCCTACTGTATTAAAGTGTATTATATTTGTACTGTCTACCCTTAAGTTGTAAAGCGCTGCGTAAACTGTTGGCGCTATATAAATGCTGTATAATAATAATAACAATAATAATAATATGTATGCATGTGCGATAAGGACCTTAGATTGTAAGCTGCTAGAGGGCAGGAGCCAATGTGAGTGTACAATATAAAAAGGTGCCATGCAAATTGATACTATATACCGTAGATACCTGTAATAATTGAATACAATTTGTGTCTGTGGGAGCACAGTGTATTAAATGTCTGAGTCACAAGGCCTGGCAATTTTACAGATGAATCTAAAAAGAGTACAACTTGACAGTATTTCTGTAATGTCTGGCATTGCCAATGCTCTGTCCATGGTACTGAAAGCAATACAATAATTGTCTTTGGTTGGTAATGATTGACTCCAAAGACCAGTTTATATAAAAGGCATTTCTCTTTTGCCGGATGTGCTTTATCTACAGTGAGGTAAGTAGATTTCTGTTTTTAGAATATTCATCAGTGTGATGCAAATTATGACATTTTATTCAAACTTTTTATTTATTTTTTGCTAAAATGTCTAGTGCTGGCAAAGCTTTTAACCATTTTCCGGCTGCTAGCGGGTGTTAAAAGCGCCCCGCTAGTCACCCGAAAAGCGCCTCAGTGGTTGCATCAGAAAAGTGCCTCAGTGTAAAAGGGCCCCTAAGTCTCAGAGTATTTATACACACTCCCAGATACCATCTGGGCACATCTGCCCAGGAAGTGGCCAGGGATGCATAAATATTTAGCTTCTTTTTAGACTCTCTCAGCCCTTGATCTGTCAGAACATTTCCAGACAGACAAGAAGAAGCAGACAACACTGCAGCCAGTGAAACAAAAAACAGAAAAAAAAAACAATTACATGCCTCTGCCTGTGATTATCAGGGTCTTGCAATGTCTCATGGGATTTGTAGTTTCACCACAGCTGGAGGACCAAGGTTGCCTACCCCTGGACTACACAGTCAGATTTAGACACCCTGCACGACTGCTGTAACAGAATGGTGGAGGTATGACCAGTATATTGGAGATCATTATTAAAATGTCTATCTATTTCTGTGACTTTGATTGGGCTTTAAAGGATAACTGTACTTTTAGTGGTATTGGGTAGTCACTCGGTAGGCAGGTGCAGTCTACTATCTCCACTGCAAGCAACGCTTTTTCACAGTGGCACTACTGTGCTAGAGGAAGTCAAGAGGAACAAGGTTCCCCTATGGTTTCCTGGGTCAATGGGGAAGCTTTCCTATTGGATACTGCTGCCCTATGGCTCTACCCAGGGCTGTCTTAATGAGAGGGCACACCTGGGCACTGCCCAGGGGCCCCGGCTGCATGGGGGGGGCCCTGCACTTTCCCCAAAGCAGCTGGTCCTTTAGCCTATGCTGCCCTGAAATTGAGGGCCCCATGATGGCACTGAGAGTGATGGATACACAGGGGAGGCAGGCTGGCAGTGGTGCACCTTGCTGTGCAGAATGATAGGTATTATTTCACAGACAGCAGGAAGGGGCAGGGCTGGAGCGCCAGTGATGCTCTGACCCAGCTCCGTGCAGCTTGAATGCTTGGAACTCGAAGGAAGGTATATAGAGAGGCCACAGTATAGGGGGTATCAGGGGTGTAGTAGGGTCACAATACAAGGGGT
The DNA here is from genome assembly GCA_029574335.1 of Rana kukunoris. NCBI lineage: Eukaryota > Metazoa > Chordata > Amphibia > Anura > Ranidae > Rana > Rana kukunoris. The sequence continues at coordinate 482,036,886 of CM056051.1, forward strand.
ATGTTATGGTATATGGTTACAGCGCTAAGGGGGATAGCTGGGGTGTAGTGGCGTCAGAGTGCTGGGGGATATCTAGGGCGTAGAGAGGCCATAGTGCTGAGAATGCATCAATCTAGCAGATATATTATATGCACAGGACAGCTTTGTTATATATGTAGTATTTTCCCCACTGTTTTTTTGTGATACAGAATGATTGTTCATGTAGTTAATGCGGAGCTTCACCCAAAAGGGGAAGCTCCGCTTGTCTGCCTCCTCCTTACTTGATGTCGGTTTACCTGCACTCCATTGTAGGGGCCCCATAGGATTACTTTGCCCAGAGGCCCATGATGCTATTAAGACGGCCCTGGCTCTACCAGTCATCTTGGATCAGGCAGAACCTATTTAAGACCCTAGCTCCCAGGATTAACATGCATTTTGTGAGTTGGTAGAGCTGGGACAGGTACCCTGCCTGTTAGGGACAGTACTAACATTAGGTAAAGGTTCTTGATGAAAAGGGAAAGCATAGGGTCGCAACTCTTTAGGGCCCCCTCCCAATTGGACACTAGGGCTGCATTCTCAGATGCTGTCAGTTCTCCTGGAATCTGCTCCTTTAACGTTGCTGGAACCCATAAATGCATCTGTCCAGGTAGCCTGCCCACCGGATTATTGGAACTGTTGCTGAATTATTCCAATACAAATTTGGCCCTGCACACGTCTGTGTGAATTATTGCCACTGCACATGCTGCACCGCCACATACAACTCCATCCAGCACAAGAATAAATGTGGCTTAAATTATACATTATATACTACTGTAATAGAGTGGATTATAGGATTTTACAAGCATTTTAACCACTTAAGGACCCCTTTACGCCGATATATGTGGGCAGATTGGCCGGCGGTGTGCTCGCGAACCGGTCTGAAGCTCTGTGATCACGCTGCGGGACCCACGGACCCGATCGCCGCCGGTGTCCCGCGATCGGTCACCGGAGCTGAAGAACGGGGAGAGGTGTGTGTAAACACACCTTCCCTGTTCTTCATTGTGGCAGTGTCATTGATTGTCTGTTCCCTGATATAGGGAAAGACGATCAATGATGTCACATGTCCAGCCCCGCACCCTACAGTTTGAAACACATATGAGGTCACACTTAACCCCTACAGTGCCCCCTAGTGGTTAACTCCTAAACTGCAATTGTCATTTTCACAGTAAACAATGCATTTTTATAGCACTTTTTGGTCCCAAAAATGTGTCAAAATTGTCCGATGTGTCCGCCATAATGTCGCAGTCACGAAAAAAATCACTGTTTGCCGCCATTGGTAGTAAAAAAAAATTTATTAATAAAAATGCAATAAAACTATCCCCTATTTTGTAAACGCTATAAATTTTGCGCAAACCAATCGATAAACGCTTATTGTTTTTTTTTTTTTTACCAAAAATAGGTAGAAGAATACGTAATGGCCTAAACTGAGGAAAGAAAAAGGTTTTTTTATATATTTTTGGGGGATATTTATTATAGCAAAAATTAAAAAGATATTGCATTTTTTTTCAAAATCGTCGCTCTATTTTTGTTTATAGCGCAAAAAAAATAAAAATGCAGAGGTGATCAAATACCACCAAAAGAAAGCTCTATGTGTGGGAAAAAAACTATGCCAATTTTGTTTGGGAGCCAGGACGCACGATCGCACAATTGTCAGTTAAAGCAGTGCCGAATCGCAAAAAGGGGCAAGGTCCTTAACCTGCATAATGGTCCGGGTCTTAAGTGATTAAACTATGGCTTATTTTTGGGGTAGGGCTTATATTGCAGCCCTTCTGGAAAATAACAATAGGTCTTATTTTCAGCGTAGGTCTTACTTTCAGGGAAAAGTGGTACAGGAGGTGTGTTACTGGCAAGATCACCAAGTGAAAACAGAAGGAAAAAAATTGTAAAATAAGAAACAATGCAGCCACCACATCTTATGATTGGTAATCAGCAATATATAACATTTTTGGTTTTGAGTTTAATGACGCTTTAAGTCTCTTTTTTTACACATTGACTCTGTTTTTATTTTACTAATGTAGTGTCAAGGTCGATTCAACTCCAAAAAAAAAATAAAATTATAAATAGACTGAATGTAGCATTGAGCAAAGGCAGATTTTTTTTTTCAACATGGGGGTGTCTCTTTCAGGGAACTTTTTTAAGTACTTGGCATTGGGGTTGATTTACTAAAACTGGAAAGTGCAAAGTCTGATGCAGTTGTGTATGGTAGCCAATCAGCTTCTAACTTCAGCATATACATAATGGGCCAGATTCTCAAAAGAATTACGCCAGTGTATCTACAGATACACCGGCGTAATTCGAATATCCCGCCGGCGTATCATTGTTTTGTAATCACAAAACAAGATATGCCGGAATTACGCTAGGATCCGACTGGCGTAAGTCACTTACAACGTCGGATTCTAAATGCAATAATACGCCGGCCGCTAGGTGGCGTTTACGTCGATTTCAGTGTTGAATATGCAAATGAGCCGATACGCCGATTCCCGAAAGTTTTTGCGCCGTGTTTACGTAGTTTGCGTAGCGTAATGTTACCCCTGCTATATGAGGGGTAACCTTACGTCAGTCCGCCGTATGCCATGTTAAGTATGGACGTCGGGACAGCGCCGTGTTTTACGTTTAAGGCCGGCGCATGCGCAGTTTGTTCGGCACGGGGTGCGCTTAATTTAAATACAGCACGCCCCCCTCCTTCCCTATTTGAATTACGCAGCCTTACGCCGTCGCCTTTATGCTACACAAATTATGGAGCAAGTGCTTTGAGAATACAGCACTTGCCTGTAAAAACTGCGTAGGCATAGCGCAAATGGGATACGCTACGCCGTAAATACGCCATTTTTTGAGAATCTGGCCCATAAAGTTTTGACAAAAAAAAAACAGACGCTGGTTGGTTTCCATACAGAGTTGCACTAGATTTTTTTACTCACTTACAAATCAACCCTATTGTCTCAGGATTAAGTTTGTACGTATGTATTTGCTCCAGAAGAGTACAGATATGCAATGTAATTCACCTGCCATTTATACCTGTACAATGAATACTCACCAAATTCACCAAGGGGCCACCAGAATTTCCATACTGTTTGAAAGAAAATAATACATTGCGAATTACCATTGATGAAAGATCAACTGCAAATTGAAAAAAAAAACGATCACATAAAGAATTTATTCTTTAATGGAGAATGCTCATTCCCTGTGGTGATATAAAGTTCTATATATGCCACTTTGCTGAACGCTATATTCTATAATTATACCCTTAATGCCCTCACTGGTATATAATGTGGAGGGCTGGTACAGATACAGTGCCATGAAAAAGTATTCAAACCCCTTGAAATGTTCAAAATGTTGTCATATTATAACCAAAAACGTAAATGTATTTTATTGGGATTTTATGTGATAGACCAACAAAGGGTGGAACATAACTGAAAATCATAAATGTTTTTTTCAAAATTGTTTTCAAATAAATATGTGAAAGTGTGGTGTTCATTTGTATTCCGCTGAAATTACAGCTTTAAAGTGATTGTAAAGGTTCGAAATAAAAAAAATAAAAAAAATGCAAAGGATGCATTAAGGAGAAACAACAGGAAGGTTTACAACGCACACATATATATACATATATATACATATATGTGAAATGTGCATGGATGGACGTATAGTGGGGGGGGGGGGGGGGGGGGTTTGTACTGGTGGATAGTAATTTATGGACCTGAAGGGTATATATACTTTAGATTTTTATTCTATATATACCCTCCAGGTCCATAAATTACTATCCACCAGTACAAAATCCCCCCCCCCCCACTATACGTCCATCCATGCACATTTCACATATATGTATATATATGTGTGCGTTATGTGCATTCTCTGTATATATATATGCCCGTGTATGAACCCTTCAGATATATACATATATATTTAATTTCCAGATAAAGTAAATTACTATTCCCCCCCCCCCATAACACGCCAAAATATGTGTGTATAACTCTATACATTTATGCACAGTCGGGCACACATTAACACACCAATGCACATATCCATCAACCAAACCCGCCATCTGTCCCTTGCGTCCCATCATCACATATGCCACTTATAATCCCCTTCCTCTCGACATTCTATTTAATTTAACTGCCCAGCTTTTTACCTCCCCCTGAGCCTTGATATTGTGCGGCTCTCCCGCAGCCTTTTGTTCACATTTCTCTTAGTCCCCCGCCCCCTCCGCCCTGTCCTTTGATAATCTACTCATGATATCCTTCCTACTTACTTTAAACCTCGCCTTCTCACTTCGTTTAAACCTCCCCTTTCCCCCGTGCACCACGCCCACCTCCCTCCGTCCCCAGTTCTTAGCATATACTAAATCCCGTGCCAGCTACGCCCCCGTTCACGCCCCCGGACATCCCCCACCACCGGCCCTTCTTCCTACTTAAACCTAGCTCCATTCCCTACACAAGTCAGCTTGATAAAGGAGCGCGACTGCCGCGTCATCGCAGTGCGCCTGCTCTGAAACGCGTTGCATACCAGTGACGTCACTACGGTCGGATTGCCGCAGAATTCAAAGTTCCAGCATGACCCTGCAGCTTTACCACCGCCGCCGGCCCCAACACCTTACAGCGGTTGGAAAAGGACTACTGCAGCCAGCGCAGTGCACAAGAACACTAGTGACTGACCTGAGGACTTCTCCCACCCAAGGAATTTTATACAATGCTTGTTTTTACTTCACTAAACGTGAGTTGCCTGTATTTATTAACCTATTAAATTACCTAAAACATCTACTCTTAGAGGCGCCTCTCTCCTTGTTTTCTCCTGATCATATAGATAATATCCAGTTTCAAAAACTTTAACACATCTACAACTCCCAACTTAAGTATCATGCAATTTTTTTTTATGTCACAATGTAGAGTATACGATTTCCTATCATCTGTGCCCAGTCTTGCCACACAGAGTTAATCCAGCGCTGAGTAATCCTCTTTTAATGTTCAGTAAAATGAACAGAATTCCAGATAAAAACCTGTCTAAATAAAAAAGTCAGTTTTCTCTCTTCTTGCTTTGAGTGACAGGTTATTTACAAATATAGCTTGGACATGTTTATCTTATGTTATCTTATGTTTATCACAACATGAGGTATAAAAAGTGAGAAATCCACCCCTCCCCCACATAACACATCCTAGTAATATACAATGAACTTTGGATCACCTCTTGTTATGATAAACATGTCCAAGCTAGATTTCTAAATAACCTGTCACTAAAAAGCAAAAACAGAGAAACAGACTTTATAATTTGGCAGGTTTTTATCTGGAATTCTGTTAATTTGCACTGAACATTAAAAGAAGATTACTCAGCGCTGGATTAACTCTGTGTGGCAAGACTGGGCACAGATGATAGGAAATCTTATACTCTACATTGTGACATCAAAAAAAAATTTTTTTTTGGGGTTTACATCCACTTTAACTGTCAGGACTAATTTATTACAGCCAAATCAAATTAAACTCTGCATTAGAAGTCTGTTTGTGATATATCTTTATGCCGCCGTAGCGTATCTTATTTACGCTACGCCGGTGCTACGCAGGGAGACAAGTATGGAATTCACAAAGAAAATGCTCCCAATGTTGCGCCGGCGTAGCGTGTATTCTTCGGCGTAAGCCAACGTAAGTCAAAGTAGGTGGAAGTCGGCGTTATATATTTAAATGAAGCGTGACCCTATGCAAATGATGGGCTGAGCTTCAAACAACTACTAAAAACGAACAGCGCATGCGTCGTATCTTGGACGCATCCCAGTGCGCATGCTCACAGTCAAGTCGAAATAACTGGCTAAGATACGTTGAAACACTGCCTACGAAGTGAACGTAACCTACGCCCACCCCTATTCACATACTACGTAAACGGTGTACACAACGTAAAATCCGAGGGCGTCCGTTCCCTGGTCCATACCTTTTGCATTGGTTGCGCCTCCTATATGAGGAATAACTTTACACCGGACGTAACCCTTACGCAAATCGCTTAAAACATGCGCATCTACATTTGTGAATCGGCGTATCTCCCTCATTTGCATATCTGAATCGAAACTTCCATATGCATGCAGCGTAAATATGCACCCACGATACATCGGTCGGAAGAAGCCTATTTTTTTTCGACGTAACTTCGTTTGTGGGTCTAGCGCATAGATACGACGGCGCATAGATACAACGGCGCACATTTGTACTTAAGCGGCGTATCTGTAGATATGTCGGCGTAAGTGCTACGTGAATCCAGGTCATAGTGTATATGTAAGATTAAGGTAAACCAAGTGGACTTTTTGGGTGGCAAGTATTAGCAGTTCACATATTATATCAATTTATTTCCTGAAAATAATTGTCAAACTATTAGGCGTTTGTTACCATTTTCTATTTTTCTCTAGAAAAATTTCATCTATAATGAGATACTTGTGACTTACATTAATAATAGCATCTGTCTGGATGTATTCCATATCAGAATCTTTCAAGCCCAGTTCCTTCCCTCCTCGATGGGTGGTACTTATAATCCCGGTAGTCACTGTGTTTTGTAGAGAGAATGGACTTCCTAAAGCAACCACAAATTCTCCAGGTCTCAGGTCTGATGATCTACCTAACATGAGGACTGGGAGAGGTGCCTGTAAGAAAAGATTTATCAATGTCATATTATTAGGCAAGAATGGCTGTGTACACTCTACACACATGTACTGTATATAATGAGGGTGAGGCTTGTTCGTGAGCAGGGCCGCCATCAGGGGGGTTCAGGCATTACACCTGTAAGGGGGCCGATGGTCCCCAGGGGCCCGGCTGACCCCCCTCCGTTTTATTTGTTTTATTATTAATTTTTTTGCATTACACCTGTAAGGGACCCGATGGTCCCCAGGGCCCTTTACAGGCCCAGCTGGCCTCCTCCCGTTTTTGTTTGCATTACACCTGTAAGGGGCCCGATGGTCCCCAGGGCCCCTTACAGGCCCGGCTGGCCCCTCTCCCCTTTTTTTTTTTTTTGCATTACACCTGAAAGGGGCTCGATGGTCCCCAGGGCCCCTCACAGGCCTGGCTGGCCCCCCTCCTGTTTTTTTTTTAAATTTCAATTTTTTTTTTTTGCATTACATTTGTAAGGGGCCAGATGGTCCCCAGGGTCTAGAGGCTGAAAAAAAACCTCCTCCCCGGTTCTCTGCTCCAGGGGGGCCCTGCCTAAAGCTGTGTAAGGGGCCCGAAAATTTGTGATGGCTGCCCTGTTCGTGAGATGCACACTTTGCAGTTTGTTATCCTCACCAAAAAATTCCTAACTTCGCCAGTTCTTACTTTTCTTTTGTCTGGACTTACAACTTTTACATGTTCTGGCATTGGTACTCCCGGGACAGTGCTTCAACTCCCCTGTCTCTACACTATTGCTTGGAGTTTCTATTCACTCTTGGGGAAGGATCCTCTATCTTTGTGAAGACTACGTGCTTTTTTTTACATCAATCTTCCCAGGCAGCTGCAGGTTGACCTAGACCAGTGTTTCTCAATTCCATTCCTCACGCCCCCCCAACAGGTCATGTTTTCAGGATTTCCATTATTTTGTACAGGTGATTTGATCATTTTCACTGCCTTAGTAATTCCCACAGCCTTTTCATCTGAGGGAAATCCTGAAAACATGACCTGTTGGGGGGGCGTGAGGACTGGAATTGAGAAACACTGACCTAGACATACATCTCTTTCTTACTTCCCTTTCCTCTCACTTAGTCCCACCTTCACTCTTTCTCACAGGTACTTTTATGGTAACCCAATGACAGGAGGCCTAAACGCAGACACTGCATGGACCACGACCTCAAAATTTACTTATCAGCTGTTTATTTATTCATAGAGGAGCAATGTCAGATTACAGAATGGCCCAGGGAGGACAGTTTACTTTGTGTTATTTTTCAGTGCCCAGGAGGGCCACTTGGTAGAAAAGTAAGGTCACTTGTCAACAGACTTCTGGAAAACTGATTGGCTAGAAGTCTGCTGCATGCAACAGAATCTTCCAAGACACTTCCACCAATCACATACAGAACTAAAGAATATAAACACTTTTAGTACCATATTGTAACTATATTAAATCAGTGGTTGAAATGTCAGACTATCATCTCTATTGAATGTGTAACTTTTCATAATGTGCAACTTTTAGTAACAGTATTCCAGCAGGACAAAACATTACTTACTTTTATGTGACTTCTACCTATAGGTAAGCCTAGAATAAGGCTTACCTATAGGTAGTGGAAAAATCTCCTAAACGTGCGCCGCATACAAGCCCATTATGCTTTTAATTTGCAGGGAGCAAAAGAGGAAGTAAAATCCATCAGGGTTTACTTCCTTTTTGATTCATAATTTTCTATTTTCCCTTCATGTACATAAAAAGGTGATATGTGGTACAGGGGCTAACTTCTCATGGTATAGTAAGAATCAGGTACCCCATAGTGTAATTTTTCCTGTCCAATAAGGACCGTTCAGACAAGGAAGTAGAGAAATTGGGTTGTTCACAGGTAGGAGATGTTGAAAGAATTGTGGTCAATGTAGAGTATTGTCTTTTCTCTCCATGATAAGACAGCAATGCAGGCCTCCTCTCTAAGAAAGTGACCCAGATTGGCTTTATTTAAACCTGGGGGAGCAATTTTAGATTTTTTCAGGTATTTACCAAAACATACAACATAGAAATAGTGCAGCGCAAACAATACAATGTAATATAATATCTTGAATGGTGCTTATCAGGCACTATATATCACAAAATTATGTGAAAATAAAAAATAAATAAAAGTGGTATATTGCACCAATTAGTGATATATTACACCAGTAAATAAGTGCATGGAATATCTTAAACAAATGTCCATATAATAATCTGTGCAGAAGATCCAATTTTCCAATTGATCTGATTAAAGTCCACCAGAGTGCAAATGTGATAAGGTTTGATCCACTAATTAGATTAATCTAATTAAAATCCACCAGAGTGCAGACGTGATGAGAAAATATACGGTGATCCCACCACCAAATGGGTATTCTACTATTACCTCCAGGAGAGACCACTGTTTTACCAGATGGTCATACTGCGCATAAATATCCAACAGGAAGCCCAGGAAAAGGATGTTATGTAGAATCCTCACATGTCAGGCATGATAATGGCAAAGCAAAAAGGGAAAAAAACAGACATCTAAGAGCTTCCATAAAAACCAGGGATTTATTGCAATATGCAGCATACAAAAAAACAGACATCTAAGAGCTTCCATAAAAACCAGGGATTTATTGCAATATGCAGCATACAGCTTACTCACATTTGGTGAGGAAATATAAAGCATCAACGAAAACCATAAGGACCGGACGGAGAGGTTCCTTCAGGAAGACGTTCAGATCATGAGCGAGCGACTGTACGAGTCCTGACTCGTACAGTCGCTCGCTCATGATCTGAACCTCTTCCTGAAGGAACCTCTCCGTCCGGTCCTTATGGTTTTCGTTGATGCTTTATATTTCCTCACCAAATGTGAGTAAGCTGTATGCTGCATATTGCAATAAATCCCTGGTTTTTATGGAAGCTCTTAGATGTCTGTTTTTTTCCCTTTTTGCTTTGCCATTATCATGCCTGACATGTGAGGATTCTACATAACATCCTTTTCCTGGGCTTCCTGTTGGATATTTATGCGCAGTATGACCATCTGGTAAAACAGTGGTCTCTCCTGGAGGTAATAGTAGAATACCCATTTGGTGGTGGGATCACCGTATATTTTCTCATCACGTCTGCACTCTGGTGGATTTTAATTAGATTAATCTAATTAGTGGATCAAACCTTATCACATTTGCACTCTGGTGGACTTTAATCAGATCAATTGGAAAATTGGATCTTCTGCACAGATTATTATATGGACATTTGTTTAAGATATTCCATGCACTTATTTACTGGTGTAATATATCACTAATTGGTGCAATATACCACTTTTATTTATTTTTTATTTTCACATAATTTTGTGATATATAGTGCCTGATAAGCACCATTCAAGATATTATATTACATTGTATTGTTTGCGCTGCACTATTTCTATGTTGTATCTATTTGTGGGAATTTTGTGAAAGTTTTCTTTGTGTTCAGCTAGCATTCACAGAATATTTAACCTTGGAGTTATTTATATATATATATTCTTTTGTAATTTTCCTCATCATTTTGCGCTGATTGCACCCTTTTCCTAATTTACCAAAACATATTTAAGCTATAATTTAAAGATCTGTAATCCGCATTGTCCTCTCTTTGTTTTGCGGTAGATCCTAACTTTGATATAGGAAATCTGCTATGATAAAATAACTAGTTAGACTACATTTGATACACAATTGGATTAAATTATAGATTAATAATTACTATTACTAGTAATATGATCATTATTCTTATTATTATTATTACTATTATGATCATTATTATTACAATTACCATCACTGTTTTTTATAGACTCCATTTGAGGAAATCAATTTAGATCTAGAAAGGGGGCTCATTAATTATCTGCCCCACAGGTCCTTTACCTCCACGCTAGCAATGAGGACGTATATGTCTTACATCATACCATAAGCTGCAACATAGAGAGTAAATATGGCATTTATAACAGTGAACGTTTTAATATGTCAAATGACACTTGCCCCATAGGATATAATATATATATATATATCATTGGAGTACCCTGTTGGGGTCCTCCAACAATAACATTTGAATTATGATTAATCATTAAAAGCCTTTATATAGAGAAATAGCATATTTTCTAATCTGCCAGAATTTCGCAATTATAATGAATCTACCTATCAGCTTTAATGTAACTAGGATATAAAATGATAACAGTTTGTGATAAATTCTCTCTATCGTAGGATAAAGTCAATAAACGCCCATATTCTTTTGATCTAAATTGAATTATGATATTACAGCAAAAGGTAAATTATATATCGTTAAAACTTGTTATTTCATTTAGGTGGCACAAATAAAGTCTACATTGATGGCTCCTGATGAAAAGGATCATATCCAAGAAACATTTTGAGCTTGAATGACTATTATATGCAATAATCACAGTATTTGGGATTGATTGTTTTACAATTGTAGTATATTTTAGTATAATCTGCTACTGTATGGACTAATATTGTCTAAATTCAACTGAATTAAATATATTTTATTTTACTACTAAATGCTATGCCTTAAAAGTCCCATAATTATACTATAAATATAGTTTTGATGCATCAAACTGAGGGATGCGGCATATAAATAAAATGTATTCTTTTTTTTGGATATATTTAAACTATAGCTATATGATGGATATGGGCAGAAAGTGCACACTCTCGGTTTAATTTGAGGGTATGTACATCCAAATCGGAGTAAGGGTTTAGAAATTACAGCTCTTACCAATAACCAGTCCCTCTTTTTCAAGGGACCAAAAGTAATTGGCTAGGTATGGGCTACTCCTTTGTTTTCTTTTCATCAATTAAGCAGGTAAAAGTTCTGGAGTTGATTTAAAGTATGGTATTTGCATTTTGAATCCTTTGCTGTGAACCTACATCATGCGTTCAAAGGAGCTCTACATGCAAGTGAAATAGGTCATTGTAAGGCTTCATAACTAAACAAATCTATCAGACAGATAGCAGCAACATTAGAAGTGGCCAAATCAACAATTTGGCACATTCTGTGGAAAGAAGAACGCACTGGTGAGCTCAGCAACATAAAAAGCCCTCTACGTTCATGGAAGACAACAGTGGTGGATGATCGCAGGAACCTCTCTATGGTAAAAAAAAAAAGATATTCAAAACATCCAGACAAGTGAACGATACTCTCCAGAAGATGGGCGTATCATTGTCAAAGTCTACAATCAAGAGAAGACTTCAAAAGAGCAAATACAGAGGGTTCACCATAAGTTGCAAATTAATAATAAGCCTGAAGAATAGAAAAGCCAGATTAGACTTTGCCAAAAAAAGCCAGACCAGTTCTGGAAAAGCATTCTTTGGAGGGATGAAACTAAGAATAATCTGTACCAGAATGACAGGAAGAAAAAAGTGTGGAGAAGACTTGAAACAGCTTGTGATCCAAAGCACACAACGTCATCTGTAAAACATGGTGGAGGCAGCGTGATGGCATGGGCATGCATGGCTTCCAGTAGCACAAGATCATTGGTGTTTATTGATGATGTGACAGAAGCAGCCGGATGAATTCTGCAGTGTTTAGAGAGATACTGTAAGCCCAGATTCAGACAAATGCCGCAAAAATTATTGGACGGCGCTTCACAGTACAGATGGACAATGATCCAAAACACACTGTAAAAGCAACCCAAGAGCTTTCGAAGGAAAAAGAAGTGGAATATTCTGCAATGGCCGAGTTAAATTACATGATCTCAACCCAATTGAGCATCCATTTCACTTGCTGTAGGCAAAACTAAGGGCAGAAAGATCCACAAACAAAGAACAACTGAATACAGCTGCAGTTAGAGCCTGGCAAAGCATCAGAAAGGAGGAAACCCAGTCTTTGGTAATGTCCATGGGTTACAGACTTCAGGCAGCCATTGCCAGTAAAGGATTCTCAATAAAATATTAAAAATGAACATTTGTGTATAAAAATGGTTACAGTTCCTAAAATTTGGGCTTGATATTTATGTTAAATCCCTTGAATTAAAGCTGAAAGTCTGCACTTAAAATTAATTTTGATTGTTTCAATTAAATTTTATTCTGGTGGCACACAGAGCCAAAAGTATAAAATGTGTGCCTGTGTCCAACTAAATATGGACCTAACTGTATATGGCATTTTTAGAAATTTGGAGCTTGGTGTTACATAGTGCAAAAGTATTGGTCATCTGTCCAGGTTCAGTCAAAGCTGAGCCTTAACGGTCATTTTATTTACAGCATATGTAGAGAAAATGGGACCAAACTTTTGGAATTGGTCATATCCAACTATTGGAGGGCGCTAGGAGTCCTGTTGTTTCAGTGAAAGGCACATTTCATGCTCTTATATACCTTTTAGCTGGACTGGTAAAACAACTCAGTTTATCATAGGCACAGCAAACTTTGGAAGAGATAAATATGAAGGCTCTCATTGTTGACCTTTTGGGAAAAAAATCCTAGCTGCCATGCTGATGTAGTGACTTCTATGGTTTCTAAGTCATTGACCCAGAGAGAAATCAGAACTCTTGATCTGCTGCATATTCTGGGCCAGTTACTCAACCTATTAAAGAATTAGAATTGGCATGGCAGCCAGGCTGTTAGCCTTTATAGAAATACAGGTGAACAATGGCAGCTTCCACCTTTCTCTCAAAAGAGCTTTTTCTTAAGTCTTCAGGGCAGCCATAGAAAGTGGTATTAGCTTATGTAACGCACATCGGGGTCAATCTTGATGAGAGCGATGTCTAGCTTCTGGTCCACATCCTTCACTTTGGCATCATAATGAGCTCCATCTTTCACTTCCACTTTAATCCGCTGCTTATTCGTAAGGACATGAGCGTTGGTCACTATAAGTCCATCTTCGGATACAATAAATCCCGAGCCACTAGACACAGCCATCTCCTGACCAGTGAATGGAGACCTGAGATAGAAAACAATTTACCTGTTACTTGTCATACAATTATTTAAAAATGCTCCTATCAGCTGTTTAATACCTCTTTCATACGTGTTTACAGGTCGTCTATGTCTATGAATTCCTGTAGGAGACTCAGCAGGATTAGTGCAAACAGCTGGGGGAAGCCCCATGCAAAGCAATGATAAGCTAAGAGCGCCCGCAGCTGTTCCCATGCGGTTGGACATGCAGCAATGGATGATTGGATCTGAAGTTGCTGTCTGCAGAAACCCTGATGAGTCTAAAGGAAAAATTCATAGTTGGCCTCTAAATGCAATTGTAAATTAAGCCTCGTTCACACGCTTATGCCTCATACACACGATCGGAATTTCCGATGAAAAAAGTCAGATGGAATTTATCATCGGATATTCCGACTGTGTGTGTGCCCCATCTGTGTTGTTCCTTCGGAAATTCCGACGGACTTAGAAAGAGAACATTTCTATCGGAAATTCCGTTCGTCTGTCTGGAACTCAGACGGAGAAAAAAACATGCATGCTCAGATTCAACGCATGCTCGGAAGCATTGAACTTCCTTTTTCCTCGGCTCGTCATAGTGTTGTACGTCACCGCATTCTTGCCGGTCGGAATTTGGTGTGAAAGTGTTTATGCAAGATAGCTTGAATGGAATTCCATCAGAAACATTTGTTGGAGTTTACACCGAGGGAAATTACGATTGTGTGTACAAGGCATTAGATTTTGGGACAACCGAACATCCGTTTTTTTTGTGGCATGCTAGTCTCATGTCGAAAGTGAATAGGTTACTCACAATACAAACATTTTCGAACAACAGAAAACAACAGAAGTGACGTAATGTGTTGAATAGTTTTGTATATATTGTTTTGTTTCTGAGCATGTGTAGTCTTGGTCTTACGATTTTTTTTTTCGTACAAAAACCATACTAATGAAATGAAAATCGGACGTTAACAAAAATTTTATAGTCTGCATATCCAGGTTTTGTCTGACGGAAAAGCAAAATCGGGTGTTGAAAGCATCGTATTAACGATCCGAAAATCAGCAGACAGCTTGTCATACTAATTTTTCTATCCGATTTTCATATTAAGGCAAATACTCAGCAGATAGAAATCAGAGGAATTGACTTTGCTGTATTTTGTCAAGACAAAATGGAAGACAATATTTAGACTCATGAACTTAAAGGGGTTGTAAAGGCACAATTTTTGGTCCACATCCTTCACAGGAGAGTCAGGATGTCCACTAAGACACAGCTCCTTTCTCTATCTGCAACGTAGAGAGCGTCCTGACTCTCCTGTAGTTCAAGGGAGGGGTGAGCATGACACTCCACACAGGGAGAAAGCCTCTCATTACTGTGTGGAGTTACAGACAGAAGAACAGGAAGTGAGGATTTTTTTTGAAGAAATAAGGACATTTAAAAGCAAAATCAAAAGGATGAGGTAAGTGAAGGAGGACTGCACTAAGGTAAAGGAAGCTATTTAGGAAAAAAAATTGTATCTTTACAACCCCTTTAAGTGCAATGGTCTACCCTTTGAAACATTATAAAATTTGTAAGTCAAGAAAAAAATAAAAATAATTTTCAATTAATTAGGGAAGGGTAAGAACCACTGTCAGGTTTTACTCTTATCCGGGGCCTTCCCCCTTTGTCCGGTCCCTCTGTCCTGCTCAAACCTTTTTACCAGACAGGAAGTAAGGGAATCTCTCCTACAGTATAACACAAGCAGAAATAATATGGTTTTTTTAGTAGAATACTAGAAGTCTAGCTCCTTGTAAGATTTTTATTGCTCTCGATGTTGAACATTTTCCCTCACTTCCTGTGTGGTGAAACTGTTGGCAGCAGGATAGGAAATGAGGTGAAATCTCTCTAAGGCCCCTTTCAGACTAAAAATACAGCCGGAATTGCCGTGGGATTCGGCCGCTAGCGGTGCGGTATTAACCCCGCTAGTGGGCGATAAAGGGTTAATACCGCCCGCAATGCGCCTCTGCAGAGGCGCATTGCGGGCGGTATTGCCACGGTTTCCCAATGTTTTCAATGTGAAGGAGCGGTATACACGCCGCTTCTCTCACCGCTCTAAAGATGCGGCTGACAGGAGATTTTTTTCTCTCCCGCCAGCGCATCGCCTCAGTGTAAAAAGCCCTCCGGCTTTCACATTGAGTAGGCAGTGAAGGAGTTTTTCAGGCGGTATAGCAGCGCTATTTTAAGCACTGTACCGCCTAAAAAAAACTCCTCAGTGTGAAAGGGGTCTAACAGAGCCCCAGTTAGCAGTAAAAACCCTACAGAAGTTTCATTCTTTCTCTACTCTATGCAAAACTAGAAAAAAAAAAAAGGTTTTGTTTTGTCAGACACTTTAAATGCCATACTTGACAGCATCTACCAAAAATTGGAAACTCACTTTTGGGTGGACTGATCCTTCAAATGAGCATGCTTACTTGTTCATATTGATATGAAATATAGAGGTACAGCTCCTGAAAAGAAAGGAGATCCTAAAATACACATATTTCCAAAAGTATGGGGATGCCTGCTTTTAAACACATATGAACTTTAATGGTATTCCAGTCTTAGTCCGTAGGGTTCAATATTGAGTTGGCGCACCCTTTGCAGCCATAACAGCTTCAACTCTTCTGGGAAGGGTGTCCACAAAGTTTAGGAGTGTGTCTATGGGAATGTTTGACTATTATTCCAGAAGCGCATTTGTGAGGTCAGGCACCGATGTGGATGAGAATTTACACTGTACACTGTAATTTATCCGAAAGGTGTTCTATCGGGTTGCGTTCAGGACTCGAGTTCCTCCACCCCAAACTCGCTTATCCATATGGACCTTGCTTTGTGCGCTGGTCCAAATCATTTGGTGGAGGGGGGATATGGAGTGTGGTTGTTTTTCAGAGGTTGGGCTTGGCCCCTTAGTTCCAGTGAAGGGAACTCTTGCGTCAGCATACCAAGACATTTTGGACAATTTCATGCTTCCAACTTTGTAGGATTGGTTTGCGGATAGCCCCTTCCTGTTCCAACATGACTGCGCACCAGTGCACAAAACAAGGTCCATAAAGACATGGATGAGTGAGTTTGAGGTGGAGGAACTTGACTGGTCTGCACATCCACATCAGTGGCTGACCTCACAAATGTGCTTCAGCAAGAATACTCAAACATTCCCATAGACACACTCATAAACCTTGTGGAAAACCTTACCAGAAGAGTTGAAGCTGTTATAGCTGCAAAGGGTGGGCCAACTCAATATTGAACCCTATGGACTAAGACTGGGTTGCGATTAAAGTTCATGTGTGTGTAGGGGCAGGTATCCCAATACTTTTGACAATATAGCGTTTATGAACCTGAAAATATCACTTGGCTAGGTGACAACCAAAGTGAACCAAGTGAATTGCTGTAATTCAGGAACAACACAGATTCCTATCATCAGAATAATAGAATATTACCTTCTGAAAAGTTCCAGATGGACGACAGCCGGCGCGATCTTCTGCACCACATCGGCTATGAAATTAAACTTGTATCTCAGGCTGTCGGGGTAGTGGGAACCTTTAAAGACATTTGTAGAGCTGTTAATTTTCTGCATACACCTAGTGATGGCATATTTCACAGACCAAGTTCCATAGTGTCATCCTGTGCTCAGTCAATTTTGTTTGTTCAGTGACTAAAGTTTGACTTATATACTCTGGGCGTTGGCTTTCACATCATACTGTATATCATTCATTCATAAATTCAGTGGAAAAAATTAGTAAAATGGACAAGATTAAAAGTTGCATTCAATTTGTTTATATTTTGGCCATAAAACTATTTCATAAAGAGCAAATCAAACTAGCATTAAAGTAAAACCAAAGGCAAAACTTTTATTTGTAGTTTTGAAAAGGGTGGAGAGAAATTAGAACGCTAGTCAGTTTTTTTTTTTTTTGCTGCCTGTGGCCCCATTAGGGAGATTCACCCTCTCTGTTTGTCCTGTTTACCATTATCATTGAAAGTAGGGTTGTCCTAGAAAAGAAATAGAGGGGGAAGACTTCCAATGGGGACACTAGTTCTGGTGACCTGGGGGTCCCAAATGAATTACCTTAATTTGCAGATATTTCCTCTCACTTCCTGTATTGGCAATATGTAAGCGGGTGTAGGCTGTAGCGGCGTCACAGAGGGAATCACACATACTGACTTTATAAACCAGGCAACGTTTATTACTGGAGAGACGGTAGTAAAACGAGTATTTACAGCAGTAATGCAAGTAGTTTCACTCCAAGCATGGAGGCACAGATACACAGCACAGTCACTTCTGATGTAAGTGGTAGTTGTATTTCTCAGCACTATAGGCACTTTCCATTGACTGACACAGTATAAACCCAAGCACACAATGCGTATCTGTAGAGGCTGATATTTACACACATTATCCGGTACAACGGTATTCCTTCAGCAGATGGATATAGGCATCTGATACACTTGTCCCTCCCTCACAGCGGGGACACCGGTTTTATTATCTGCAATGTGGAGTCTTTCATCCGACCAGGATTGCTGATACAGGACTCCGTAGGAACCCTTAGCTGTCCTAAACGTGGCTGGGCTTTCCTATATAAGGTATCCACCCATTATGGCCGACCAAATCTCCCAAGATTTGCTTGTCCTATCATGCCTGATCTAAGGACAGATGGATTCCAGGAATTAAATGCTATATGAATCATCTGTCCCTACTCAAGGTGGCTGCAGCTAAAAATGCTGGGGGGGGGGGGGGGAATATATTAAAATTATCTGTCAACAAAATCAAGCATGGAAACAATCAATGGGTGAGTCTATTTTGAATATTAAAAGTGAATTAAATAATGATTTTAGTCTTTGGTGCTTAGATACAGTTTATTTTCGCTTTAAAGGGGAAAAAAACAACAACAAACAAAGCACCAAAAAAATCCTATGTCAAACAAGAAAAAAAGCAGAGAAAAAAAATGATGGGGGATTTTGCACATCAACACATCAGAATACAAAGTAATTCCATAGCCAAGAAAAAGCATGCAGTAGTTTTATTGTTGTAGATACAAAAGGAAGCTACTGCATTGTAGAGTCTGCAGTGCAATTAATGTTTTTCACTAGGGATGAGCTTCGAGTTCGAGTCGAACTCATGTGCGAACAGCGAACAATTTGGGGCGTTCGCGGTAAATTCGAAAAGCTGCGGAAGATCCTGTTAAAGTCTATGGGAGGTGACTTCACAGTTCTGGAAGTTCAGCCTTATTGTTGAGTATTCATATCCCTGGACCATGCTGGTCTACTCACTGTATCTCCTTGCTCCTTCCCACTGCCTCTCCAGCATGAATTCTTCCACTGCCTCCTTTGTTCGGTTCCTTCCAGGCCAGCTTTTCTGAGCTCCCTATCCTGGTAAGGGCCACGACAGCCTCTCCTCAGCACTGTTTCTCCATCTTGCCCCTGACTCCTCCTGCTGGCATGGCTAAGGTCTATTTGGTGGTATGCCAGTTCCCTGCCAGCCCCTGCTGGGGATTGGCTGAGAGCCCATAAATATTTAAGGAAGTCCTTCCTAACCCCCGCCTCTAGTTCTAGAAGATTCTCCAACCTTCCAAAAATCAGGGGGAGGCACCAGAGAGCTCCCAAGATAAGTCTCTGGCCTCTAGTATCCCTGACCCAAGAGAGTTCCTGTCCAAAAATATGGTTTGACTGACTCTAAATTCTAGTAGCACACACTAGAGGGTGCTAAACTTTAGGTATTTAGTGTTAGTTAATGTGTTAGGATTAGGTTGCCTAGCTGTTTTGTTTCTCTGAAGGTCTAAATATCTTGACACTTGGACACGACTTGAGTATGAATCATCAGGCAACTTACAAGGCAACTTCAAGTTGCCTCCTGGACAGTACAAGGCAACTTCAAGTCGCCTCCGGGACAGGAGGCTTTCCAGTGGCAAATCAAACAACAATCAGCTCTGTGGGAGGGAGGGGGAGGGAGGGGTTTGCCTGAGAAATGTATGTTATCTTCCTGGAAAGTTGCTTCAGTTAAGACAGTGATCAGACTTCTAAGGCAACTTCCATTGAAATCAATGGGTACAAGTCGGATTGAAGTAGTACAGGAACCTTTTCTGAAGTCGGAGCGACTTCAGTAGTGTATATTAAGACAGCTCCATTCACTTCCATTGATTTTCTCAACCGCACAACTTGGGGCAACTTAGGAAGACTTCAATTCGGATCCCAGGTCGCCCCTGTGTGAACCGGCTCTTAGAGAACGTATCACCCAGAAAGCATTGAGAGCATTTTCCTCTCAGTACAAACTTCCATTGAGTGTTAGGAATATGTTAACGTTAGGGGATGCAGACAGTGATCGGTTGTTGAGTTTTCAGCACTGAAACCTAATGCACAGCCAAAGCATGGTGGCAGACACAATTAAAAGTAAGTAAAAGTAAAAGCAAGTAAAAGTTAATACATGTAAAGTTTTGATTAAAACATAAATAGTGAATAAAGACATATGACTTACCTAAAGCAGAATTAAACTAGCGAGAAAAGGGAGGGGCTGGAAGTTGGAACACTTGCCATAATTTACTAGTTGTTTGCCAGATTTCAAACTGTTTTGAGCATTGTGTGGAACTGCACTAAAAAATTTTTTACGTTATGAGTTAAATCTGATCTCCATGAGCATTAACAGCTCTCCCTTGCCTCTCTTAGTGCTATCATTACTATATATTCTTCTACATTTGGTGTTTCCTTTCTTTGCTATTAGGAGGCCAACTGTAATGAAACTCTTGCCCTCGCGTAAACTGAAAAAAATAAAAAGCAGCACCACTTACATGCTCCTTTCAGATATACCGACTAGTTCAAACACTGCTGATGGGGTCAAACATAAGAGTATGTCAAGCCCATCCATACAGCCACAAATGCTTCCTAGGACCGCACACAAATATAGTGAATCATAAAACAAATGATCGCAAAAGGGCTTCAGCTGACTCTCCAACCATCAGGAAAGCCCCTCTAACATGTTTAACCCATGTAGGGCTCTATGATTAAGCCCTACACTGGTGAAACATTTTAGAGAGGCTTTCCTGATGGGTGGAGAGTCAGCTGAAGCCCTTTTGCAAACAGTTGTTTTGTGACTCAATATATTGGTGTGCGGTTCTGGGAAATATTTTGACTGTCTCGCCATTGTTTGATAGAGTTGCATTATGCCGGTGTTCTATCGAATAGTGCCCACGCATGTGCAGGACGGAGCCACACTCTAGCTGATTTGCCGATCAGCTGGAGTGACGTGACCATGGCACATGCGCACATCACAGGAGGCTGTTTTTAATGGGAGAGAGAATTTCACGGACACTATTGTCAGCTATATACAGAGCGGAGGCAAACCATCATTTTTACATTATGCCTCACTGTTTTAGGGAGGCCTGTGGCTGTGTTGCAACCCGCCCTTAGACACAAGACACTAAAGCAGCCATGCAACAATGACAAAAGGCAACCTTAAGCAGACTGAAATCCCTCCCTGCAACAGCGAGCCACAATATGAGAACTTCAGTGTCCATCCGCTCTGTGAATAACTTTTAATAGTGTCTGTGATATTCTCTCTCCCGTCAAACTGCCTCCTGTGATGTGCGCATGCGTCATGGTCACGTCACTCCAGCTGATCGGCAAATCAGCTGGAGTGCGGCTCCATCATGTGCATGCATGAGCACTATTCGACGGAGGGCACTTCTCGATAAAACTCTGGCGCGTGACTCAACTATTGACATTTTATACCAGGGTACATAGGGCCCTGATAAAGGGGGACTGTGAGCCCTTGGTTAATTTACTGTAGCAAATAAAAATTAACTAAATTTGGCAAACATCTGGGTGCTTTTTTTTTTATTATTTTTTTTTTTATCACTTGTAGGTACTACTTCAAATAAGAGAATGATTTGAATATTGTGCAAAGGAAAAAATGTTGGTTTGAATTGAGTAATACAAATTATGAGTAGTACAGTAAAACAATTTTAACATTTTTTTTTTTTTAACAATTTTAAGATTTTAAATAAATGTTGTCTGATGCATTTTTCATCGGGTGAATGGTGGGACAAATCTCTCTTAAAAATAGGCAAAATTCACTGTGAATGTGAAAAAGTCAATCCAGGCAGAAAAATTTGCAAAAATTGGGTGAATTTCCCATTGAGTCAATGATGAATCCATCCTTTGTATTTTATAGAATAACCTCAAAATGGGGTGAGGTGTAAGGGGAAATTAAAACCTTGGTTTGAGAGCGTTTTGCAAAACAAGCAATTTTTTTTTTTATAATTTTTGACTTGATATACAAACGATGTCTTGATATACAAGTAGTGTCATGTCACAACTGAGTTTAAAAGAGAAGAAGAGAGGCACCTCTAAATGTAGCAATATGGTTACATTTAATGAAGGTACAACAGTTAGCAACATATTTCTACACTTAGAGGCGCCTCTCTTCTTTTTTATACTCTGTAGCTCCTGCTGGATTTTTCTTCTAATCCCCTTGTGAAGGCTGCCATTTGTGGGTGGACATTTTATAGTTACACAACCCATCACATTGCTATAATCTTTTTATATGGACTATAGACTGAAGGATTTATGAATAAATGGTTGTGGAACAAATCATTTCAGTTTCCATTATTTCTTATGGGAAAATTTGCTTTGATATACAAGTGCTTTGGATTACAAGCATGTTTCTGGAGCAAAATATGCTTGCAAACCAAGGTTTTACTGTACAAACATGTGGGCATAGAGATCAGAAGAGCGTGGGAAAGGAGGGCCACAGCCAAAAATAAGAGAGAACAAGAAAAGAGTCAACTACAAACAAGGAGATGGATAAAAAAGATACACATCCTGTGTTATTTTATAAATATGTGAGATTCTAAGCAGGAAATGTGAACTTTTCTGAATTTTTAGCAAACACAATTAATGTACTTTGATGGTTTATTGATTTTGCACTGTGGAGGAATGTTTAGTTTGCAGTACGTATTGTGAATATGCCAAGTGTAAGCAGATGAATTTGTAAGGATCAAAAATAACACATTAATATGCTCTAAATGTGCACAAAAATGTGAGAGTGTCACTTATTTATATTCACTACAGTGGTCATAAATAATGTAAAAAATACTTTGCAGCATGACAGTTTTCATAAACCCATTGTTCACATTTTGTACAAGATTACTGCTCTGTTTTATTAAAGAAGACTGACTAGAGAAGAAAGAGAACAAGTGAAGATTTTCTATTTTATAGGGAATGTCTACAATAGGTAATATCTAGAAATGTTAACTGTTTCTATATCTGCAGTCTGAGATCATCTAGTGCACTATGCCTTTGACTGCTGGTGTTACAGATTTGGAGGAGGATTTGGTGATGCCGTTTTGCTTGCTGGAGAGTGAGCGGTACCTGAGGACAGTGTAAGGATCTCCCTACTTTTGATTCATTCACTCTGTGGTTCTGTGACTTCTCCTGCAACTTCTATTAACCACTTAAGACCCGGACCAATACGCTGGCAAATGACCCAAGGGGTTTTTGCGATTCGGCACTGCGTCGCTTTAACAGACAATTGCGCGGTCGTGCGACGTGGCTCCCAAACAAAATTCGCGTCCTTTTTTTCCCACAAATAGAGCTTTCTTTTGGTGGTATTTGATCGCCTCTGCGATTTTTATTTTTTGCGCTATATACAAAAACAGAGCGACATTTTTGAAAAAAAAATCAATATTTTTTACTTTTTGTTATAATAAAAAAACAATAAACTAAATTTTAGTCAAACATTTAGGCCAAAATTTATTTAGCCACATGTCTTTAGTAAAAAAAAAATCGCATTAAAAAAAAATTAGCTACCTAGCGGGAACAGCGACACTAATACAGCGATCAGAAAAATGATCGCTTAGTGACGCTGGCAATAGGGAGTGAAAGGGTTAACTAGGGCAGTGATCAGGGGGTTAAAACTTTATTGGGGGGGTGGGGGGGGCTACCCTGACACTACTGACTGTCTGACTGTCACACTGTCTGTCACACTAAAAATAAATACAGTAATCATACATGATTACTGCATTCAGTGACACTGTGACAGGGGGGAGGGGGGGGGGGGGGCGATCGCGGGGGTTAAATGTGTGTGTGTAGTGTAGTGTTAGTGCAGACTTACTTGTTCTGTAGTGATCTCTCCTCAGCGGCGCTTGAAACAAACGCCGAGGGAGAGATCACGTCGCTTCCTCCTTCCTGTGTTTACACAGGAGGAGGAAGTGACAGGTCAGGCGGGCGCGCGCATTGGCTGGGAGCGATCCGGAGGGGGCGGATGAAAACGGATAGCCGCCCCCACTTGTCGGATCGCTCCTGCAGCCGCGCGGACCGCCGCATGTACGGGGGGGGGGGTCCGATCGGACCCCCGATCCCCCCCAAGGCACCAACGTATATATACGTTGATGTGCCTGTCGGTGCCATTCTGCCGACGTAAATGTACATGCGGCGGTCCTTAAGTGGTTAATATCCCCCACTAGTAATCAGATTACAAGCCGGTGACATGGGGAAGGGTCAGCTCTGACATGAAGAAAGCCCTGCATCTAGGCTGCCACCTCCATACGGAGACACAGTGGAGAACCTCTGTTTGCTTTTATTGGGCACAGCCAAAGCAAGCAAGTATGGCTACTCAAGTGACTGACCATTTCCTAATTTTCACCCCAAATCCAAAAACAAACCAGTTGTACTGCCTGCTTTCCTGTTTACAGGTGGCAGGTTCAAAACTCCACTATGCCATATTCCTGGTCCAACGCACACACTGACCCTTCAGTTAAACTTTGAGTACTCGCTTGCAAGGCCTAGCATTTTCTTGTGGTTAAAAGCTATGGTTCATGTGACACGGGGGCTCAAATCACCTGATGCATGTTCCATTTAAGAGGTCCTCTAATCACTGTCAGGAGGGTTGACCTCTTCCCACTCGCCACCACTAACTCCCGTGCTAGGTTTACACTATGGTGTTTATTTACTAGAGCTGGATAGTGCAAAATCAGGCTCACGTTAGCATAGAAACCAATCGGCTTCCAGGTTTTATTGCCAAAGCTTTATTGAACAAGCTGAGGTTAAAAGCTTATTGGATTCTATGCAGAAGGGAGCCTTATTTTGTACTCTCCGACTTTAGTAAATGAACCCCTGTGTACCTTATTTTTAGATTCCCATTCATCTTCACCAGTGTAGCATATTAGGGAGCCAATACCTTTCAAGTTCCTGCTGCCAAACTGTGTACAGACCAACCTTACACTTTTCCACTCAGGTATTCAGGCATCCTCTTTGAATAACACACCTCCATCCAGAAGCCACATCTTCCTCATTTACTCAGCAATAAATGGGTACAACTTCCAAACATTAGACAAATTAGAATATTGCACATCTTAACAAAGACCATAAAACTCATATCTTCTGGCATAACTACAAGTCTTTATTCCCTTTAGGTCAGTGATGAGTGTCAGGTGCCTTAAGACCCACGGCAGGGGAATCCCACATGGGGGAGCAAAACACAGTTCTACTAATCCACGTCTACATCTTTCTCTAAGGCACACATCACTCTACTCTTCCTTACTAGACTCCTTCAACTAATTATAATGGACTTGGCAGAAGAGTAGGATTAACAGGTCCATGGAGACATTAAAAAATTAAGTTTTTTTTATAAGGGTACGAATGAGCATATAGGGATTCGGACACCACATCCCAGTTAACATTAAGTAAAGAGAGAAGGGCAAGAGGTCACAAGCCTCTGGATTTTGACGGTGTCAAATAATTAAATGACCAGACAAAAGATCATTTTTGTAATCTTTTATATCTTGCTACATATGTGTAATGATTCATGTCCTTTTTTTGACATTTTGTCAACATTATTTTGTTTTTGAGGAAAAATGTTCTGTGTAAAATCTTTCCCTTGTAAATTGAAACTATATTTATGTTTCTTCAGCATTTTATAAATTTATGTAATAAATATTTTTTTATTTTTTAACCATGTGTAATGATCGTTTTCTCTGGTCAATTAATTATTTGACACTGTCAAAATCCTGAGGCTTGTGACCTCTTGCCATTCTCTCTTTATTAAAAAATGAATAAGCAAAAAAGAAAAGTTCACCAGCAACAAATACAGATCCCTTACATACCTTAGTATATTTCCACCACTATTTTTCCAAGCATTATCATTTTAAAATTAGCATTGCAATTAGGGTTGTCCCGATACCACTTTTTTAGGACCGAGTACAAGTATCGATACTTTTTTTCATGTACTCGCCGATACCAAATACCGATACTTTTTTTTAAATGTCATGTGACAGTTTTCAAACCACAATACAGACTAAGGATATTTTCTTTAGAATTATGAAGAACTCTAACTCAAGACATTATAAAAGGATTAAAAATTAGTAAAAATTAATAAAAAAAAAATATTTTCTTGTCACGCAGTAGTAAAAAACTCAAAACATTTTCACAGAACATGTTGAGAAATACAAAAAAAGTATTCTATTTAGGTATCGGGAGCATTTGCGCGAGTACAAGTACTCCCGCAAATACTCGGTATCGGTCCCGATACCGATACTAGTATCGGTATCTGGACAACCCTAATTGCAATAATTAATTTAAAGCAACACAGTTATTCAGAGGTAAACATAAAGTCTAGGGGGACAATAATTATTTAAAAAGTTAAAGCAGACCCAAAGTCAAAAATGTACTTTAGTTCGGTGGTGCCCTCTGCATCTACCATTACCAAAATGGCCCCGTGACCCCTTGTCAGATACTTTCCTCTCTCTTGAAGGGGTTCCATGTAATCCCTGTTGCCACAGCCTCACTGCCATTTTGCCATTTACTAAACAAGAGCTAAGGCCCCGTACACACGACCGAGTTTCTCGGCAGAATCCAGCGAGAAGCTCGCTGGGAGACGTATTCTGCCGAGAAAACCGGTCGTGTGTACACTTTCGACGAGCAAACCGTCTGGAAGCTCGTCGAGCCAAAATAGAGAGCATGTTCTGTATTTCCTCGTTGTTCAATGAGTAAATTTGTCTCGACGACCTTTTCGACCGCTCATCGGCAACCTCAACGGGCGGAACGATGGCCGCGTACACACGACCGAGTTACTCGTCGGGCTAAACTCATCGTTCCGCCCGTCGAGGTTCTTGTTCAGCTGTCGAAAAGCTCATCGAGCCAAATTTCCCCATAGAACGAGGAAATAGAGAGCATGCTCTCTTTTTGGCTCGACAAGCTTCCCGGCGGGATGCTCGGCGAAAAGTGTACACACGACCGGTTTTCTCGGCAGAATACGTCTCCCATCGAGGTTCTCGCTGGATTCTGCCGAGAAACTCGGTCGTGTGTACGGGGCCGATGAGTTTCGCCCGACGAGGTTCTCGGACGTGTGTACGGGGCCTGAGGGTAAAGTCTATGTAAGGCAGAGGAGGCCAATTAGAGCCCCTGGCCCAGAGGGATCTGGTCCTTTTGCTGTGGTTTACAGAGGAATGTGAATGTGAAGAAGCAGTCACTTAAACTCTAGGGAACTCTATTCCAGGAAAGTAGTATGTATTTGGATTTGGATTCATGGGACATTTTTTTAATGGCAACTGCAATGTGAATCAAAAGATCCTGAGATCGGTTAGTGACCAAAAGTCTGTTTTAAATTTTACATATATCTATACAGACCTCAGCATCGGGCCTCAGAGAAACAGTTGTGAATGAACTGGTGACACAGGAATTAAGGTGAACCCCCACCCCTCAGGGACAAATAAAAAAGATCCCTTTTCAGGCAAATTTCACTAAAGCAGTGGAGTGTGAAAAATTGTGTTTCCAGATCAGTAAAATATCAGGAGAGGTAATAACATTATTTGCAGATGAAAAAATGTTGGTAGACATGCCTTGTGGTTTATTTTAAAGATAAAATAAAGGAATACAGTTAGGGAACACACAGTGAAATGTAATGTCTTACACTGTAATTATCATTAAAAACTTACATAAAGTTGTCTAGCCATTCCTGATTTTTTTTTTTTGTGTGCTAAATTTAGAAACCTGTTTGTTTTTTCCCGCACTCAAAGTCTTCTAGACAGGTGTGACAGGCGTGGGGGACTTTGGAGTGGTGTTGCTTTGGAATTAACTCAATGTCTCCCCAAAACACACAGACTCTGAGAACTGGAAGGTCAAGGTACATATTTGGGGCCCTCTATGCCCAAACCAGCAATGACTGCTTAAGACTGTGAGATTTGTCGAATATGGTAATATGATCAGCTCAAAGCAACCTGATTCTCGGGTCTCCGGATATACTGTAATCTGTTTAAGGTATTATGTGTTTAATGTCCCACTGTTTGACTCCTACGTGTGCATTCCCATTGTTAATTGAGTCACCTATTGTTTCTGTCTGTCTGATCATCTCTTGGAGATGTGATTACTATTGTAACAACTTTACATTGTTACCGAACCATTGTGAGATATTTATGCTTATGATAATGCGTAATGTACTTTGTATCCAGGGTTGTAGCCTTTTCAGATGAAAATCCACAGAAAAGTTTATTTGGCTTTACTGTAGATTTTCATCTGAAGGGAGATCAGTTGGCCAGATCCTCCTTCAGTCCCCCTCCATGCTCCTCGGTCCCCCTCCTTGCTCTGGTCCCCCTCTGTGGTATGTCATTTACCGGCTCCTTTTTCCGTAGGTACAGACTCAGTTATCACTGACTCATGTTCATTCATAACTGTGTATTGAGCATCGTTTACGATGCTTCAGTTTATGAATGGAGAGTAGCCGCTGTCTCCTGTCCATTTATCTTCAGTGCAGCTGAGGCTGCAGAGAAAAGGACTGGGGAATCTCTATCCTCATCCCCTTTCCCTGTCTCAAAAGGGAGATCTCAGGGGTCACCCCCCCAACAGGGCTAATGTAAAAAAAAGAATTGTAATAAATAAATAATGAAAAGATTGAATTATAAAAAAAAAAAAAACACACACACTGACATCGTCCTTATGTTTTAATGCTTTAAATGCTTCGTTTGCAGGCAGAACTTTTTTTTTAAAATAATGGCAGAGTGGCTTGAAGTGGTTGTGACTATCAGTAAACCTTTCCATGTATGCAAGGTAGTTAGTCTAGAGTGCTGGAAGGTAATACAGGAACCAGCAAAATGAAAACACAACATCTTTTCTCATGCAATAACTGCAGAAAAAAGTCAAATTAACTGTCACTCTACACAACCGTGTCTAATCTAGTGACATGTGTACCCCTCAGGGTAGTTCTACTTCTTAAAGTAAATCCATCATTACATTTTAGTTAAAGTGATTGTAAACCTTCCAAATAACAAACATGTTATACCTACCTGCTCTGTGCAATGGTTTTGCACAGAGCAGCCCCAATCTTCATTGGGTGCCCCCATAGAAAGCCACTTTCCATGGGGGGCACCCATGCAGGTTCGCTCCCAAGTTCCACTGCTTCCCCTATTGACACAGACAGCCGGACTCAGGCCCTGCCCCCGACTCCTGTTTCACAGCTTTTGATTGACAGCAGTAGAAGCCAATGATAGAATGCAATATGGTAAAAAAAACTTAGACTTTTCAACCATTTTAATTAAAATATAATGTTTTTTAAAGCATTAATACACATTTATGTAGTGCTGGTGGTAAATGTACTTATATCAAGGAAGCTCACACCAACAAGTACTCTGAAAATATTTTTTGAATATTGAGGTTCATACAAATACAGTAAAACCTTGGTTTAAGAGTAACTTCGTTTGAAAGCGTTTTGCAAGACAAGCTAAATGTTTTAATACATTTTGCCTTGATATACAAGCGATTTCTTGATATAAGAGTAGCGTCATGTCACAACTAATTATAAAAGAGAAGAGAGGCGCCTCTAAGTGTAGCAATATGGTTACATTTATTTTGAAAAAATGGTATTGTTGCGCTAAGTGATATACTGAATGCATAAACCAAAAGAAGGGTTTTGAAGAACCACTTATTGAAATACAGAGAAAAATACTATACGTGAATGTATTTTACCATACAAAAGAGTGCAAAAATAACAATATAATAGTGATACCAAAAAAGAGTGCACTAGGGATATAACTAATATCTCAAAAGCATAATCATATAAAGATATATCCATGAAAATCAAACATCAAATGTCCGGGTAAATGTGAAAAGTCCACAAATATAAATGCCACTAAATCCAACTGAAAGTGAAGGTGTAGACCACAGGGAGAGGGTAAAACTGTCCACCACCACCAGATACTTCCTCATGTGCCACACACAGATGCAAGGTTAACTTGGTAAACCTGGATATCCCAAGTGTTAAAGCTCCTCAGAGGCTCCTCATCTCCATATCCAGAATACCCGCTAGGGGTCCCGTATTGCTGGTTACTCCGAACGCAGGCAAAACCATAGGCAATATAGAGGTTAATAAAAAAATAGGGAGCAATGTGCATGACCTCTTTTAAAAGGTTTTGGTCATTTATTGGATGTCACCCAAAACAATAGAGCGATATAATAAAAAAGCAGGTAGAATATAAAAATAAATATAGTTTAAAAAAGGCAGCCAGCTGAGCTGCAATAGAACAAACGCCTGTGCTTCCGGGGTCACGTGGGGACGTGGTGACATCGATACGTAGCACCGCCCTGACCAGTTTCGTCACAAATGACGTTCTCAAAGGGCACGGACGACGCATCGAAGTCACCACTAATAAACATGTAAATATTAAACCAAGCCTCGCTATTACGCCGCACCTCTAAGCGGAACATGAGAACCAGGCCTCGTCCAGAACTAAGTATAGATGAAGAGGGAAGGAGGAGATCAACAGAACAAACCCCCCCTTCGCCGTCTCTTTGGTAAAAACAAGCATCATCTCTCTATAGTGACCGAAGCACATCAGGAACTCAAGAAGAGATAAAACAAGCCCCAAAAAAAGGGGAAAGCTTTTCTAATCAATTCAGATTAAAGGAACAGGCCAGTTTCATCGGTCCAAACCGATCGTGTGTGTCGTTCGTCGGACCAAAGTTTTAAAACTTGCTGTATAATCTGACCGATGGACGCCTGACCATTGGGCCAAACCGATGGTTAGTACACAAAAGTATCGGGCCAAAAACCCACGCATGCTCAGAATCAAGTCGACGCATGCTTGGAAGCATTGAACTTCGTTTTTTCAGTAGGTCGTTGTTTTCACTTCGTCACCGCATTCTGACCCGATCGGATTTTGGACTGATGGTGTGTACACACATCAGACCATCAGGCCACTTCAGCGGTGAACCGATAAAAACGGTCCGTCGGACCATTCTCATCGGTTTGAACCGATCGTGTGTACGCGGCCTTAAAGGGCCAGACCATTCAAAGGTCTGGCAATATGACAATCGTCTATGCTTACAATCGACCAGAGATCATTCTCTGGGTTCGATACATAGACGACATCCTCCTCCTATGGAAAGGTGACCGAGAGTCCTTGGACGAGTTTATGTCCACTTTAAACTCCAATGAGGTTGGAATCAGCCTCACATATGAGGCAAGTCTCTCAAATATCCATTTTCTGGATCTGGAAATCCAGGTCCAGGGCGATCGGTTGACAACTAAAACCTACTTTAAGGATACTGATCGCAATGGGTATATCCCGACAGACAGTTGCCATCATCCCGCCTGGCTGAAGTCTGTTCCACGCAGCCAATTACTACGCATAAGACGCAACTGTTCAGACACCCGAGACTTTTATGTCCAAGCAGAAGTCTTAAAGCAGAGGTTTTTGGATAAGGGTTACCCGGGACAGGGATTGGACAATGAGATAGCGAGGATTGGGATGATTGATCGCACCACACTGACAATAGAGAAACAAAGGACTGCTCAAGAAATTAAATTTAAGAACTCTTTCTTTACAACTTTTTCTGCACAACATAGAGAGAATAAGAACATCATTAATAGACATTGGAGGATTTTGAAGGAAGATTGTGTCTTGGGACCATCACTTCCGACAAATGTGGCGGTGATCTATAGAGGGGCTAGATCTTTAAAAAATCAAGTCGCCCCTAACATCCCAGACCCTCCTATAAAACCCTCCTTTTTTCCCCTCTCTAAGGGTTTCCATCCGTGTAGGAAATGTAAGGTATGTGTTCACAATTTAAATGGGAGGAAAAAATCAGTAAGTTTCAAATCTACTCACACAGGGATTGAGTACCCCATGAAACATTTTTTTACTTGTGCCACCACGCATATAGTTTACCTTATCACCTGCCCTTGTGGAAAACAGTACGTTGGTCGCACCATACGGAGCTTTTCCACAAGGGTAGGTGAACACATTTCCAAGATAAAAAAAGGTTGCACCAAACATACGGTGCCTAGACACTATCTCAACAAACACAATAAAAAACTTGAGGGTACGAGCTTCCAGATTATAGACAAATTTGTCCCCCACTGGAGGGGTGAACCCAGCACTCGAGGTGTGTCCAAATTGGAAGTTTACTGGATTTACTTACTTAAAAGTTATGTGCCGTATGGTTTGAACGTGGAATGGGACGTCAATGCCTTTATAAATCAGTCTTGAATTATATATACAGTACATTGATTGTTATTTGGGCATGACGGTGTGACCACAAAGGAACCATTTGTGTATATACATCTCTGGAGCATTCCATAACATTTGTGTAACGCGGTTTATATTTTATTATTATATTTTTTTATATAATTATATATTTTTACTTTCTGTTTTTTGTTCCTTATATATATATGTTTATATACATATATATTTTTCCCCTCTACCATCTACCAGATGGGTAATTAGGTTGTTTTTACATTTGGTGCTTCTTGCCCCCGTGAGACCAAAAGAATTCCTCTTCTGCCTATTCGTATTCAGCTCATGTTAGTATATCTCTCAGCCCTATATTTCAGACATCAAACTCTGACTGAGTTTCCGTTCGGACGCGTTATAGAACGTGAAGCAGTATGATCACCTGTGGACCTGGTGGAGCGCATGTTTATCTATGGTGGAGCGCAGCTTTCTGGAACACTTCCGCACCACGTGACGCCCGTCCAGTCAGCTTAATGCGTCGTGGATTGCAGTATGGAGCGCACCATGGCGCACATGAATGACGTTATGCGTCGCGCAGGAGACGTCCACCCTTTTAAGGTTGGACCAGTGTTGTGAAAGTTGAAGCACATGTTTATGTGTAACGTTATGCGCACCGCCGCGCACACTAGTGACGTCACACGTCACGTCGATCGTACACACAGGTAGAGTCCCCCTATTGGTAGATAGACTATCAGCCTGGGTCACTCAACGGTGTTTTTCGCCCCGCTACTTCCGGCAATTGGAACGCAATATGGCGACGGAGATAGATCCTGACACGCACGCCAGCTTAGGAGCAATGAGAGGTCCAGGTGGTCTCATTGGGGCAGAACCACTTCATATAAATGCAGGTGAGTGGTGAGTCTGCACTAGACACCCCAGTTGAAGTCTCTTTCAGACGAAACCGGTCGGGTTGCAGATTCTATGTCAATTTCTACTGCATTTTTGGAAACACTCTTGTCCTTCCATCAAGGGGGAGAATTGCTGCTTTTGTCCTTTTTTTCAATTTTATTTACTTGTTATGATTCTACACGTGTGTGGTTTTTTTAATCTTTTTGTTTGATCCCTATCACATTGTGTGTGACATTGGACTGTTTTTAATTAAAACTCTAAATTTTTACGCTATGAGGAGCCTTTTTTCCTTTTTTATTTCGTCCTTTTTGCTATTGAGAGCTACTGCTGTGCACTATCCAAGTGTGAAGTTCTAACCTGTGGACACAGATGCACCCTGGGAACCACCCATACCTAGGACTACAAGCCTGGTGCAATCCGGACTAGACAATCGGTCTATGAAAGCTCTTAAGACCCCCCGCCATATGGTGAGATGAGGGTCCATCTTATCCGGTAAGGTTACCCATCCATCTATATTTGTGCAAAGTGTGGAGATTACTGCTTGAACTATATACCGCATCCAAGTTGATCTTGAAGGAAGACGTATGTGTCACTCCTATTAGATGTTGGGACTAAAATCCTCACACGTTCGGTGACCCCGAATTACCCACAGTGGACTTTTGTACCATTAGATACTCTCTTATCGCAGGACTTTGTCACAAGTCACATGATATATTTTTTATGTTATTTGTTGGCTCACATTTTTGTCACTTACCTATATCAAGTCACAGATCACTGATTTTGTCACTTACCTTAGAGGTTGCCTTCCCATCACCTGCCCGGACTGATTGGTTTGAATACCCAATAGTCTCAAGGACATACATAGGGACCACCCTAAGGTTAATATATTATTATTTTTGAGAGTGAATGTTTCACTTTTAAAAAATTTTTTTCTGATTGGTATGGTTTGAATACTTACTTCTCATACCACATGGGGATACCCTGCAGGTGATTCCCTTATTAGCGCTACACTTTTCACTCAATATGACAAATCTGGCTATATATCAAAGGCCAGATTAGAAAGTAGATATATACATTTATAAAATTATTCAAAAGCCTCTAATATCACACACAAGGCCAGATTAGACCTAACCTCTGTTGTACAAGGTGTAATCAACAGACAATACCTATACTTCATTATGAGTTATCAATAAAGGCATTAATTTCAATGTCCACATTGAGACCTAGCGGTTTTAAACATTTGACCCTATAAATCCAACTGATTTCGAGTTTGGAAATTTCTCTTCTCTTAGTCCCTCCTCTCCAGTGACATTTGAGTTTATCTATTGCTAATAAGGAAGTACCCGTAGGGTCTCTGTTATGAACCTCCCTATAGTGTTTAGATACAGAGTGTTCCTTTAAACCTCTTCTATATTTAATGAAGGTACAATATTTAGCAACTTATTGCTACACTTAGAGCCGCCTCTCTTCTCTTTTATACTCTGAAAAAAAATGCTTTGATATACAAGTGCTTTGGATTACAAGCATGTTTCTGGAACGAATTATGCTTGCAAACCAAGGTTTTACTGTTGTTGTGGAAAATTCTATAAATGTATGTTGTCAGATGTCCCCCCAGTGTCAGTTTTGCTGTAATGCGCTCAGGTGAGCGTATTCACGCATACAGACGTTGGTGGAAGGCCATTGGCGCAACACCTTTTCATGGACAACAATTTGCGAGCTCCTTTTCGGGATGTTCATTTATGCCTCAGCAAGGAACTGGCCACTTCTTGTCGACTGCATTAAATGACTCCGAGTGGACAGATCTGCGTACATGAAAACTGTAGCATAACTATACAGATTTTATGGGTATCTGATCCATGATTTTAGTATGGTTGGCAACAATGGCGTCAGTTTGGCTTTTGTGTTGAGCCATGCTTTCTGATTGCTTTGTTTAACAGAGAGCATGGCTCGGCACCCAGCTGTTTTTGCACACCTCACTGCTAGCAGTATTTGAATTACATGTCTGTGATTGGTTTCTTTTGAAAGTATACAAACATGTCTGATTGGCTGTTTTGTAAAGCCACCACCTTCTTTTGTTAGTCTTGTTGACACTATAAATAAATGGAGCTAGCTGCTGCTAAGGGCAGTGATGTCTGGGAGCTATGGATGAGAGGAAGCTGTTGTAATGTCTCTTGACTTGTATGGATGGGTAGAGAATGATGGTGAGTGAACTTATTTTAGCTTAAACATGGCATCATTTAATTTAAGATGGCGAATGTGCTCTAGAAGCACATGGCAAGATGGTGGTGTGCTTTGCACACCCCATATTGCCACGACAGAAATGGCGACTCACGGATGGGACTATTCATGTTTTTTCCTATGGCATCAGATGGGGGAGTTGGGGTACATTCTGATGCATCGGGAAAAACATGCTTTAAAAGAAACAAAGTTTACATCTTTTTTTTAAATAATGCTTGAGTTTGATTGTGTGTGTGCACATGTGAAATCCTGATTGTATGTCTGAATTTGATAGATGTATGATTGTGTGTATGATTCTGATTGTATGACTGTTGTGTGATAGAGTTTTGTGTGTGTGTGTGTGATTGCGTGCATTTGTGAAAGCAATTGGATGCATGTGTGTGATTGCGTGAATTTGTGAAAGCGATTGGATGCATGTGTGTGATTGCGTGCATTTGTGAAATCGAGTGGATTTTGATCGTGTGTATGTTTGAATGCTGTTTGACTGAACAGATTGAAGTTATATGCCCATGGTTTATAGTGAACCTGTTTGTAAAAAGCTATTGTGTAACATGGATCCTCTAGCCATGCGGCTTGGGGGGGAAGGGCGATTTGTTTGTTTGTAATTTGATTGTTTGACCAGATTGAATCTGTTGGAGAAGGCTATCTTTTGTGTAACATGGTTCCTCTAGCCATGCGGCTTGGGGGGAAGGGCGAACAGTGTTTTGATTTCTGTGTCAACTGACTTTGCAACTTTCAGAACATAGTTAGATATAACATTTTTATGATGCATATGGAAACTGTATATTGTAGATGTTTCCCCAGTATAGGTGGGGTTATTCAGCCTGCGATATGGGCGGCGGAGCCTTTTTGAATTTTGTGCATTAATGTGGTAGAGCTGATTGAATTGTTTGGCTGATGAAACATGTGCTTTGGTGGGAAGGGGCAACTAGTGTTGGATCTCTGTGTTTCTTGAGTGTACAATTTTTAGAGCAAAGTCATGTGTAATATGTTCATGATCTTTATGAGGAATAGAAATTGATAAATTATGCATTTTTAAGTGGCCAGACAATAGCAGCTGCTGTTAGCATGAAAAAAAAAAGAAGTTTTTATTTCGGAAGGTTTTAAATGTAAGCTCACTGTATATATTTTTTTAATGGCTTGTTTACATGAGCTTTGAGAAAAGAGTTTTTTGTTTTATGTTTCATATAACCAACATTTTATTTGAATGTGCTGTTTTTGGCAAAAGGTCAGCTTTGAAGCAGCCTAAAATGCGCTCATTATGAGGGGTTCCCACCATCCCTGTGCTGCGCTCATTATGAGGGGTTCACATCATAGAAAGGTCAGATTTGAAGGAACCTAAAGTGTGTGCCTTTTAGGTTGGTTGTTTTTAGAAAATGTTTTTTGTTTGATTTTGATGATCAATGTTTTGTCTTTGTGGAAGAAAGGTTCTAGGCAAGTTTTAAAAAAAAAACTGCATATGGCGGCCATTTTGGTCATCAGTGGCCATTTTGGGGGCGTAGTTTGTTTGCACTGTGGGTCACCCCAGGGGGGAGGTGCAGCCACCTCTCCTTTTTGTGTGGTATTTCTCTGGCTATTTTGCTGGTGGATTTTAGCAGCCTTTGGGGCAGATTTCGATGTTTAGTGCGAATTGGATTAGCGCGCTCTTTTCTGTGTTAGGATCGGGTGGAGAACATTTTTGTTTTCCTTTATGTGTGTAGTATGGTATGTCCTGTGATAAACAGGTGATTTGGAAGCAGAGTTAAATTGTTTTACTACAAGCGTAAATGGCGCCATTGTTGCTTCTTTTGTTGTCGGCCATTTTGTGACTCAGTGTAAAGCGCTATCTTTTGAGTAGCGTTTGCGGACGCTAGGGCCAGTATATACAGGATCTGACTAACCTGTTGGCTGATGTTGCAGTGTAAAAGTGGAGACTTTTTGTGTAACATTTCATTTTTAAATGTTACTGGCGCTGACTGCATTTTTGTGCACAGTGATGTGCGTTGTTGTTTGAATGTTTGGGAGTTGTTCATTGTTTTTGAATAATGATTGGGTCAGGGGGGATCAACTCCCATTCTGCAGATGGGAGGAGATGGTTTTATTTTCCCTGAACCAAAGGTGTTTTGTTTTTAAGAGAAAAAACGCAGGAGATTTGAGTTTTGGCTTTGTTTACTACTTTATAATACTTCCAGGGGATATATGTGGTCCATGGAGTTTTTTGATGTGTTGAGACGAGGCAGTGAAGACAGACTTCCCTCTCTCTCTCCATCTTTCTGTCATTATGTAAATAAATCAGATTTGGGTTTTAAGAGCTGAGAACACAACAGGAAGTCCTTTCTCAGCATTTATATATAAGCAGGAAGTCAGTGGGAGGAGTTTTGAAGTCTTCTGAAAGATGAGCAATGAGATTTGTGTCCTGAAAGGACAACAGAAATATTTGAAAGAGTGTTTTAAAGTTTAATTTCAGTTGTTTTTGTGAAGTTTTATACCGTAAATACAGTTTTGGGTATGTGAGAACAGAGGGGCGTCACCATTATTGTTGTATCATGTAGACGCAGGTAGAAAGAAGCCATAATATTGTTTTGAAAAGTGGAGGATTTCATGGTGCTTTGTATGTTGTCTGACGAACACATTTTAGGAGGCTTTATATCGTGATACAGGTCAGGCTGTGTATAATATTCGGAAATCTTGTGAGCGATTATATTAGCATAAATGTGTAGGAGTAGTACGCTAATGCCCCGGTCAAGCCATGTATCGGAAATCCGGGGATCGGTTTTGATTTTAAAGGCGCAAGTCAGAACCGCTCCGAAAACAAAGCGCGGTGTGTTCTGGACGCAGAGCTCACTTAAAAAAAGCGATTCGAATCGTCATGGGATGTGCCGCCCATGTAGTGCACCAGTCAGACAGCTGCACCGCACATGAGGTCCGGATTAGGGGCTCCGGACATGAGACCCCTAAAGAATGTCGTAGGTGGTCAGAGGGTACAGTAAGGTGTACTCCTTTGGAAGGTACTCTGACTGGAGGTACGAGACCTCAGAATAAAGTTACCTTGGATGTAGATCTGATGTGGTTTCAGAAATCTGTAATGAGTGTGGATGGAGGTGTGGTACGCGCCTCAGGAGAACTTTGTATAGCTGGTCTATGCAAGTTTCTCGCGCTGTTCTCGTATTTTTCCATTGTATTTTCTTGTATTGCGGAAAGAGTGAAGGCAGATTTCCGGCTGGTTTTTGTTTTTTAATTTTTGTTTTGAAAGCTATGAATATCTCCCCACATTTGTATTTGAATGTTTGTATGTAGTAACGTGAATGTTTTTTTTATTCAAACTTACCGCGGCGATCTTCTGACGCGTCGCGGCTTTTGTATTTTTGTAGGAACGGGAAAAGTAAGGGTTACAAAGGGTTTTTGTTTGAATCGGTTTTGTGAAGAATGTCATTGACAATGTACAGGAATGTCATTTTTGTTTGCCATTCTCTGCAGGATAAATATGAAGGATGGAGTAATGATTTCTGCTTATAAGTATTTTTCAGGTCCAAAGAGTTTCCGGAAGTGTTTGTACATAGAGAGTAGGTGTATGTAGACAGCTGTACACATGGATAATTACGGGTCTAAGGAGGTGAAAGTATCATAGGCTATTTCATTGTTTCTTTTTATCATTTCTTCCTCCAGTCTGTATTGAGGAAGAAAAGGGGGGGATGGTAAATAAAATGTAAAGGTGACAGTTCTCCGAACTAATAACACTAATCTTTCTAATTTTAATCAACTTTGTGCCAAGATCGTCTTTCTTTGATAGAATTTGAATCGGTAAGCAGCAGTCTGGTGAAGTAGGTTCCCATTTTAGTTGCTAAGAACCTGTCAATGGTTCCGGGTATTACAGGCAATGGTAAGCGATTACAGGCGACGGTGAGCCACGCACAGGTTAAGCAGCGACCACAGTCACGAGGTCTGGGTTGTTGTCATAAGGTTTGTTTAGAGGTCAACCAAAACCAGGGTCGTACTCCCATTGGCTGTCACTCATTCTTGGGTGATGGGGTGGGTACGATCCCTGTAATGTGGACTTCACAGGGTTCAGGAGTCTCTCCTGGACCCCGACACGGTAATTGGTTTTCATTTTTCCCCAACCAGGTGACTGGTTCGTTTGTAAAGAAGCTTGATGGATGAGACCACGCCAGCCACTGCAAGAAGCGGCTCAACCACATCAAAGAAATGAGGAGTATCTTTGTTTATTTTGTATTTGTTTAGTAAATTTTAGCACGGGTAACAATGGAAAGCATCCCAAGTTATTATTTAAAGTGTATTCCATGACTAATTAAGAAGACGAACGGGACCGATTGCTGGGTCTGTTCTGAGTCTCCGTTGAGCTTTAGTCCCCAGCGATGACAGTGGTACATGCTAATTATGAGGATTATTGACAAACGAGTGGAGACTCCAAACAGACACCTGTCAATGGAATTTATTAATATGTTTTTAGAGGGTAAAATTGATTATTGTTTTTATGGCTCCGCCTTTTGTCGGTTCGGTATCAGGACTGGATAGCCCACAAGTGTAATTTTAGTTTGGTGTTTATGCAGATTTACAGCTTATAAGGTAATTCCCCCAATGCAAGAGGTTCATGCGTGGTGGTGAAGCTGTCCCTGTCCTATGTCGCGGCCGATTGCAAGGATCTGATGGCGCAAGAGAAATTGGGAATGGCGGGGACAGCTAGAAGGGAATTGTTCACCAACCCGGACTAGGTCTGGGCACGGTTCCCTGCATATACAAGGTGGGGGGGCTTGAGCTTATGATACGTTTGAAAAATTCACACCTATTGAGGATGGAATGTTTCATGTAACTGTTGAAGCTACAAAGAAGTTCTCACAGCACAAGGGGGGTTTCTGGGAATTTACAAGTAAATATTGTTATATCTGGTTCGGGGGATACTGGGAATAGGAGTTCAGGCCCATATGGATAAGGTTTGGATCCCTACAAGGCAAAGCCAGAGCTGTAACTGAGTGAAGGTTGGGAGTCCTTTGAGTGGTCCGGGAATCTGAGGGGATTTAATTCTTATTTTTCAGCAGATCGTGGTTGATTGAAATGGGAATATATATACTCATGTCGTTTTTATTTCTATTCTTTCTATGTCGTGATGAGCGCTCCTGTTGCCTGATTGGACGCGTGACCAGAGCCGGAGCAGATGACCACGTACCAGATGAGACGCCCCGGAGCAGATGACCATGTACCAGATGAGACGCCCCGGAGCAGATGACCCTCGTACCAGATGAGACGCCCCCGGAGCCGGACCCACGGACAAGACACAGAGGACCACTACCCAATCTGCGATTACTACAGCTCACCAAGTTGTGTCCTCCTTATGTCACGTCTCCTGAAGAACAGAGTCTACATGTCAAGCCGTGTTTTCCTTTTTATGGACTGTATGGACTGATTAGTTTCCAGGTGTAAAGAAGATCATCGCAAGACACTTGGGAGAATATGACAAAAAAAGGAGGGACTGTTGTGGAAAATTCTATAAATGTATGTTGTCAGATGTCCCCCCAGTGTCAGTTTTGCTGTAATGCGCTCAGGTGAGCGTATTCACGCATACAGACGTTGGTGGAAGGCCATTGGCGCAACACCTTTTCATGGACAACAATTTGCGAGCTCCTTTTCGGGATGTTCATTTATGCCTCAGCAAGGAACTGGCCACTTCTTGTCGACTGCATTAAATGACTCCGAGTGGACAGATCTGCGTACATGAAAACTGTAGCATAACTATACAGATTTTATGGGTATCTGATCCATGATTTTAGTATGGTTGGCAACAATGGCGTCAGTTTGGCTTTTGTGTTGAGCCATGCTTTCTGATTGCTTTGTTTAACAGAGAGCATGGCTCGGCACCCAGCTGTTTTTGCACACCTCACTGCTAGCAGTATTTGAATTACATGTCTGTGATTGGTTTCTTTTGAAAGTATACAAACATGTCTGATTGGCTGTTTTGTAAAGCCACCACCTTCTTTTGTTAGTCTTGTTGACACTATAAATAAATGGAGCTAGCTGCTGCTAAGGGCAGTGATGTCTGGGAGCTATGGATGAGAGGAAGCTGTTGTAATGTCTCTTGACTTGTATGGATGGGTAGAGAATGATGGTGAGTGAACTTATTTTAGCTTAAACATGGCATCATTTAATTTAAGATGGCGAATGTGCTCTAGAAGCACATGGCAAGATGGTGGTGTGCTTTGCACACCCCATATTGCCACGACACTGTACAGTATAGCTGATCCTCATGGAAAAGTATAACTATGCACAATGGAGCAGCATAGCAAAACTATTAAAATAAATTTCACATTCACATTAATGCAGTATTAAACCCAAAACCAAAAATGTTATATATTGCAGCTTGCCAATTCTTAGATGTTTTGGCTGCATTTGTTTTCTTTTTTCGGCTTTTCCCCCCTCTGTTTTTACCTAGCGATCTAAACCGGTAACACACCTTCGGTATTTGTGAGAAACAACTCTAGACAAATGCGTAGAGGAGGCACAGCAGACAGCAGCATTGTCAGTCTGGGGGAAGGGGAGTGTTAAGTGTATTTATGGTTTTATCCCCTTCATCACTAGGGCAATTTTTGCCAATCCACACTGCACTACTTTAACTGGCAACTACTTGGTCATGCAACACTGTATGCAAATGAAATTTTGTGTGGGAGTGACGTCATTTCGGTTCAGTCATTCAAACGGCCGGAGCCTGTGAACCCAGAAGGAAGACCGGGTGAAGATGAAATTCCTGTCAGCTTACCGCTGGAGGGAAACCTATAGGTAAGTCTGTCATGCGTCTTTTTTTTTTACAGTTTACTACCTATATCAGCCTACTCATTACTCATACTTGTCCCCCTTCCCCTGTTTACAGTACAGATCTCTTCCTAGAGTACAAATTGCTCAAAACAGATCTCTTCCCCCAATACAGATCTCTCCTCCCTATTACAGATCTCTACTACCTAGTACAGATCTCTTCCCCCGTACAGATCTCTCCTCCCTATTACAGATCTCTACTACCTAGTACAGATCTCTTCCCCCGTACAGATCTCTCCTCCCTAGTACAGATCTCTTCCCCCCCATACAGATCTCTCCTCCCTAGTACAGATCTCTCCTCCCTAGTACAGATCTCTCCTACCTAGTACAGATCTCTCCTCCCCAGTACAGATCTCTTCCCCCAGTACAGATGTCTCCCCACTACAGGCTTCTTCTCCCCATACAGATCTCTCCTCCCAGTACAGATCTCTCCCTGCAGTACAGGTCTCTCTCCCAGTACAGATCTTCCTCCAAGTACAGATATGCCCCTACCCCCCCCCCAGTACAGATCTCTTTTCCCAGTACAGATTTCCCTCCAATTTAGATCTCCCCTCTCTTAGGATAGAGCTCTCCTCTATACAAGTTTCTTACCCCCAGTACTGATCTTCCTCAGGACAGATTTGCTCCCCCCACTACAGATCTCTTCCCTCTACAGATTTCCCAGTAGTACAGATCTCTCCACCCTGTACAGATCTGTCTCACCACCAACTCAAATCCTTCCACCAAGTACAGATTTCTCCTCCCAATACAGATCTCTCCCCACCCAGTACAAATCTCTCCCCATTTAGATCTCCTCTAACTAATACAAATCTTTCCTCATACAGATACTTTACCTTCAGTACAGGTCTTCCCCCAAGTACAGATTTTTTCCAAAAAAAAAAAAAGAAGATCTCTCTCCATCCAGTATAGATCTCCCCAAGTACAGATATTTCTATCCAGTACAGATCTCCCCTCCCTGTAGAAAATCTCTCCCCAGTACAGATTTCTGACCCCCCAATACAGATCCTCTCCCCCCAGTACAGATCCCTCCCGCAGTACAGATCTCTGCCCCTCCTCGCTCCAGTACAGATCTCCTCTCCCAATCATAGATCTTCCTAATAATACAGATCTTCCCTCCAATATGACACTCTTAACCCCAGTACAGATCTTCCCAGAGTACAGATTTCATTTCCAAGTACAGATCACCCCCCCTCCCCCCAGTAGAGATTGCTCCAGTACAGATCTCTGCTTGCCCAGCAGCTGTCAGTACTAGGTGACATGTCAGGCTGCAATGCCTAGCCTAGCCAGTCTCCAGACCTTAATCCTATAGAGAATTTATGGAGGGAGCTGAAACTTCAAGTTGTCAAGCGACAGCCAAGAAACCTTAAGGATTTAGAGAAGATCTGTAAAGAAAAATGGACCAAAATCCCTCCTGTGTGCAAACCTGGTAACCAACTATAAGAAACCTCATACCTGTGCTTGCCAACAAGGGTTTCTCCACCAAGTACTAAGTCATGTTTTGCTTGGGGATCAAATACTTATTTTACTCACTGAAATGCAACTTGATTTATAACATTTGTTTTATGTGTTTTTTTCCTGGGTTTTTGTTTGACATTCTGTCTCTATCATTTATAATACACCTATGATACAAATTATACTTAATTTCTTTGTAAGTGGGAAAACATACAAAATCTGCAGGGGATCAAATAGCTATTTTTCCCACTGTAGTTCTTATCTTGGACTATAGAATGATTAGCTGTTATGTTGTAGAGATCTGAAAGGGGGAGAGGTTAAAGTGATACTATAGGTTCACGTTTAAAAAAATAAAAATAACAAACATGTTATACTTACCTCCACTGTGCAGTTCGTTTTGCACAGAGTGGCCCCAAACATCCTCTTCTGGGGTCCCACGGTGGCTCTTGTGGCTCCTCCCCACAATAGATAACCCCCTCTGGGAAGCTCTCTCCCAAGGGGGTTACCTTGCGGGCACACTCCCGTGTCATACACTTGGCGTACATAGCTGCCGAGTGTATGACTTGGCCCTGCCCCCCCGGCGGCCGCATCATTGGATTTGATTGACAGCAGCCAATGGCTGCGCTGCTATCAATCTACCCAATGAAGAGCCGAAAAGCCAAGGGGAGAACGATGCAGCATCACGCCCACGGAAGTTCGGGGCTCAGGTAAGTAAAATGGGGGCTCGGGGGCCTGACAGTGTAAGGTGTTTTTTCACCCTAATGCATAGGATGCATTAAGGTGAAAAAACATGAGGCTTTACAACCCCTTTAAGTAGTTTAGCAAAAGACACCTGTCTAATCTGACACTCATCCACAAAAATGCTGTGTGTTGTCAGCAAAGAACAGGGCTTGTTAGTTGAGTACATTTCTAGCAGATCAACCGGTATTTTTCTGTACTTGCAGGGTATTTAAAGGGATAAAACATGGGAAAATGTGCAGGTATAACAGAGATGCATGTTTGTTTTTTTATTGTGCCTTGAAAATTGCTTTTCCTTGCTTTAAATCATTTGCTATGATCTTGCATATCTTAGAGACTCCATTGTTGAGATGTGTTTGTTGCTGTTTGTGGTTCCACCGTCTCCCACAAGGACATGACATAGGTACCCCTCTTTTGTGAACTGATGTTATAAAATTTTTTGTAAAATCA
Organism: Rana kukunoris; assembly: GCA_029574335.1. Classification (NCBI taxonomy): domain Eukaryota; kingdom Metazoa; phylum Chordata; class Amphibia; order Anura; family Ranidae; genus Rana; species Rana kukunoris. Next base: position 482,081,420 of record CM056051.1, read on the forward strand.
TTATAATTACTGTCAGTTAGGTGGGAGTGGGAACTGGTAGGGAGGTCTCCCCTCTGAAGCCCCTACATAATTTAAGAAGCCAACAAACTGCAAGATAACAAAATTATTAATTTGGGTCGAGTTAGCCTTAAAGGTATATGCAAATGTAATTTTGTCCACCTAGTACATAGAAAAAAGTACAGTAACTTGGATTCATAACAAGGACACAAGCAGGAATTAGGACATGTGTAATTTGGTCAGTGCGCATTGCTGTAAGGCTGCTTTCCCTATATTCCCCATATACCTTCAGCCAGCATGTTCCCGCATGACACTGACTCACAAACACACACTCATAGGTATTTACCCTGCAGACAACAGCCTGTCACCCTCAGCTATGATACACAAAATCAACACAACACACTCACTGCGGCACACTTGTTTTATTTCCAACTAGAAAAATTCACCATCCACATTGTTACCCAAAAAAATGCTGCAAGCCAGGGGCACCTAATGTTTATATTTGTATTTGTAGGAAATACATATCTAAGTGAAAATGCATGAAGACCTTTTATGGGTATTTACAGTATTTTCATTTCTTTCAAGCTGTTAGATGATTTATCAAAGCAGTAGAGAATACTTACTAAGTTTAGTGAACATGGTGAAGTTGTGTTCACTTTGAATACTCATTTACGTGGAAAGAAAATTAAAACAAAAATTGGATTTTTCACATAAAATCCTTTTCTTCAAGTAAATTATGGGACCTAGGATGAAGTACTTTAGGTTATGCTGCTGCCCGCAGGAGAATGGACACTAGCAAAACAAAGCTGGAAGGAAACCCAGTATAACACCTCCCACAACCAGCATACCTCAGTTTAGTAAGCAAACAATAGTAAGAGTAGATCATAAGAACAGAGGGGAGAGGTCTGAATCTCATAATATACAGTGGGAATCAAAAGTTTGGGCACCACAGGTAAACAATTGTATTAATGTACATAACAAAGCCAAGGAAAGATGGAAAAATCTCCAAAAGGCATCAATTTACAGATTAGACATTCTTATAATATGTAAAAAAAAGTTAGATATTATTTCCATCATTTACGCTTTAAGTTTGGGCACCCTGCAGAATTTATAGCATGCACTGCCCCCTTTGCTAAGCTGAGACCTGCCAGTGTCATGGATTGTTCTCAGTCATCATCTGGGAAGACCAGGTGATGTCAATCTCAAAGGTTTTAAATGCCCAGACTCATCTGACCTTGCCCCAACAATTAGCACCATGGGTTCTTCTAAGCAGTTGTCTAGAAAACTGAAACTGAAAATAGTTGACGCTCACAAACCTGGAGAAGGCTATAAAGAAGATAGCAAAGCGCTTTCAGATGTCAATATCCTCTTTTCGGAATGTAATTAAGAAATGGCAGTCATCAGGAACAGTGGAAGTTAAAGCAAGATTTGGAAGACCAAGAAAAATATCAGACAGAACAGCTCGCAGGATTGTGAGAAAAGCAATTCAAAACCCACGTTTGACTGTACGATCCCTCCAGAAAGATCTGGCAGACACTGGAGTTGTGGTACACTATTCCACTATAAAGAGATACTTGTACAAATATGGTCTTCATGGAAGAGTCATCAGAAGAAAACCTCTTCTATGTCCTCACCACAAAAATCAGTGTTTGAACTTTGCAAATGAACATATAGACAAGCCTGATGCATTTTGGAAACAAGTTCTGTGGACTGATGAGGTTAAAATAGAACTTTTTGGCCGAAATGAGCAAAGGTACGTTTGGAGAACAAAGGGCACAGAATTTAATGAAAAGAAACTCTGTCCAACTGTTAAGCATGGGGGTGGATCAATCATGCTTTGGGGTTGTATTACAGCCAGTAGCACAGGGAGCATTTCACAAGTAGAAGAAAAAATTGATTCAATAAAATTTCAGCAAATTTTGGATGGTAACTTGATGCCATCTGTGAAAAAACTGAAGTTAAAGAGAGGGTGGCTTGTACAAATGGACAATGATCCTAAACACACCTCAAAATCCACGGGGGATTACATCAAGAGGTGTAAACTGAAGGTTTTGCCATGGTCTTCAAAATCTCCTGACCTCAACATAATTGAAAAGCTATGGATAGACCTTAAAAGAGCAGTGCGTGACAGACAGCCCAGAAATCTCAAAGAACTCGAAGACTTTTGTAAGGAAGAATGGGCAAACCTCAAACAAGAATTGAAAGACTCTTGGTTGGCTACAAAAAGCATTTACAAGCTTTGATACTTGCCAAAGGGTGCAGTACAAGATATTAACTCTGCACGGTGCCCAAACTTTTGCAGACGCCATTTTTTTGTTTTCTGTAATTTTGAAAGTGTAAATGATGGAAATAAAATCTAACTTTTTTTGACATATTATAAGAATGTCTAATCTGTAATTTGATGCCGTTTGGAGATTTTTCCATCTTTCCTTGGCTTCGTTATGCACATTAATACAAATTTTTACCTGGGGTGCCCAAACTTTCGATCCCCACTGTACTCCAAGAAAGGGATTTGAAGGTACGTATAAATGTTTGTTGCTTTAACTGGATAGACAAGTGTCTTTTTTTAACCAGATTAACTATGTAAAAAATTGTTGTATTAATTGTACATTATAGTAAATAGGACAAAGTAATTCAGGGACATTGGAATGTACAAAAGCAGCCCAATTAGAGATTGGGCAACATAGCAAGCATAAAGATAACAGGCCCAGGAAAACCCAACAGGTAACCCAGAGGGTGCTATACAGAGAATTCTTACAATCAAAGCGGGCATCATTTGAGACCTGAACACCCACCTGGTAAAGCTTATCGAATGTGTGAACAGAAGACCAAGTGTCAGCCTTGCAATCTGATACCTGATACAGAAAAGCCTATGAGGTAATAATCAATCTAGTGGAGTGCACTCGACCAGCAAAGGGAAATTCGAATGAGTGAGTGAGCAGCCTGCATCAACGACAGAGCAATATCGTAACAAAAACACAAAATATAAAAAATGCGGCGCTAGAAAGAGACAGTATAATCCCCTGTTAGGTGAAAAAATGACTCATAAACTGAAATACATGGAACAGTCAAACCACATATTGTGAACAAAAAAGTGCAAAATAAGGTGATATAATAATCACTGGGTCATAATGAAAAACCATGAACATGGGAATTAAATTCCTTGTGTGTTATATTATACTCTAACAAATAAGTCCAGAATTGCTTCCATGATTATATTGAATATAAACTGTCCTAATTATTCCAATAAGGACATGTGAACAGTGAATTGTTGCTTCAAGGTAAGAGATGGAAGGGAGGACATCCACAATACACTCCAGCACTATCAAGAAGATGGAATATTCTTACCGGATCCAATGGACACACTGACCGATGGTAGTATGTCAATAGGGCAGATAATGGATCCTCAGCCTGGTTGGATTCATGGAAGGAACATCCAGCGGCACCCAGGGAAGTCCAAAGATCTTTTCTGTCCAAGCATCCAGGATAGCAAAAAGGTTCCTTGTCTGTGTATCAGCATTAGGGTGATAATGCTGATACACAGACAAGGAACCTTTTTCATTATGACCCAGTGATTATTATATCACCTTATTTGCACTTTTTTTTCACAATATGTGGTTTGACTGTTCCATGTATTTCAGTTTATGAGTCATTTTTTCACCTAACAGGGGATTATACTGTCTCTAGAGGTCATAAGCTTCAATGATGTGCTGATCTATCCACCTAGCGATAGTGGAACGAGACGCAGGCTTTCCCATATGGGGACATTTAAAAATGTGAGAACAGTGAAAACAGTGATGCCGTGTACACACGGTCAGAATTTCTGACAACAAATGTTTGATGTGAGCTTGTTGTCGGAAAATCGGACCGTGTGTATGCTCCATCGGACATTTGCTGTTGGAATTTCTGACAACAAATGTTTGAGAGCTGGTTCTCAATTTTTCCTACAACAAAAGTTCTTGTCGGAAATTCTGATTGTCTGTATGCAATTCCGACGCACAAAAATCCTTGGCATGTTTGGAATCAATTTGACGCATGCTCGGAATCATTGAACTTTATTTTTCTCGGCTCGTCGTAGTGTTTTAAATAACCGTGTTCTTGGCGAATTTCCGACAACATTTGTGTGACCGTGTTTATGCAAGACAAGTTTGAGCCAACATTCCGTCTGAAAAAAATCCACGGTTTTGTTGTCGGAATGTCCAATCATGACTATACGGCATTAGATTGTCAAAAGGGAGCCATAGCCAAGAAATAAACTCGAACAAAGCATACCACTTTCAGACAATGGATGAAAAACACCTTAGTATGTTAAGAGTAGGACAGAGAGATGCTAGTTAAAGTAGGTAGAAAAGAGGTCCTGGACCTCAAAACAACTTTGTGCTTGTGTAGCACATGAAAGGGTTATTTACAGGTTAAGACTGCCAACTCAGAAACTCGCCTTGCAAAAGTGATGACAATGAAATATGCAACCTTGCATGTAAGGATTGACAGAGGTATATCCCACATAGGTTAAATGGACAGTCTTTGTAGAGATGACAGAACCTGGTTTAGATCTCACAGAGTCATTAGGGAATATACAGGAGGAATAATGTGAGTGACACCCTGTTCAAAATCCTTTACTAAAGAATGAGAGGGAAGCAGTCTTTGGAAGAACCGCTAAGGCTGAGATTTGACCGTTGATGATACAGAATTCATCCCATGAAGAACTTTGCGGGATTGAACTTGCTTGTTTTGCATGAAGAGAAATACGCTTTACAAATGTGATAGTAATCTTTCCTAGCTTAAGAGCATACGATAGATATATGATAACTGAACCTGCTATGTCCTGTCCTTCAGGACCTGGGATCAGCCGTGAAAGCATTTAAGCCAGTAAAACAGGGTGGCAAACTAGCCCATGGGAAAGAAGATTTAGCTGATCTGGGAGGGCTTGCAGAGAGCCTGATGAGGTCCAAGTGCCAATTTTCATGAGAATCACCATAATGCCTTCCATCTTGATCATGTGAATTAGGTATTTCAGAGACAGAAAAGCACAGATCAGGTTGAAATGATCCCATGGAGTCACCAACGCATCCACGAAAAGATGAGAATCCCTGAATCTGAAGACAAATCTGTTCAGTTTGTTGTTGAACCTGGAAGCCAAGAGGCCCACGCCTAGCATCCCCTACCTATGACAGAGGTCTTAAAACACCTCTGGGTGATAAGAATATTCTCCAAAGTTCAGATGTTGATGATTGAGGAAATCTGTCCGTCAGTTTTCTATGCATGGGATATACAAGGTGGTAAGGGCTGTAACATGAAGTTCTGCCCAAGCCAGAATCAGATACAATTCACTTTGAGCTGCGTGACATCTGGGGCCTTCCTGAAGGTTGATCTAAGCCACTGCCATGACATTATTCAACTGAGTTCTGGTGGCATGGCCTGACAGACAAGAGGTCCAAAGTTGAAGAGATAGCTAAATCACCCAGAGTTCCAGAACACTGATCCGAAGCAAAGCTTCCTCCAATAACCAGCTGAGAGGGTATCTAGGACTCCTCCCCAGCCCAATAGGCTGGTGTTCATCATGAGTACCCTCCAAACCAATGGGAAGGATATTTCTAATTCCACCATCAAACTTATGACCCACCATGCCAGGAGAAGCCTGGTCCTTGCTGGTCAGGGGTATGCAGAAACGGCATCCTATTGTTCCACACTGCCAGAATTGCAACAGTCTAGAAGGTGGACACAATCGGGCAAAAGCAGAGGGTGAGTTGTCTTCTGGACTGCAGAGTCTAAACATGTAAATGGAAAGACTAAAGCTTGTCTGGGGAAAGGAAAACTTTGCACAGGGCCATGTCTAAGACCAGGCCCGAATACTTCCATGGGTTGAAGGACAAAAATCCTGGATCGCCGCACTCCTCGGAAAACGATGTCTTTATTTAAGCATAAGCAAACAATAAAATTTCAATAGAAAAAAAAACAGCCAAAATGCATGCAGTCAAAAACGGTGAGTGGACAAGGAGAAAAGGGCTGACATGTTTCACATCATGTGATGCTTATTCGTAGTGATAGGTTGATTCTGGAGATATAGGATCCACCCTAATGTCTGTAGGGTTTGCACAATCTGTTGAACTTTGTCCACTGTTCCCTCAGAAAAAGGTTGTCCATATATAAATTTATGGGGATGCCCTGAGCCCAAAGTAGAATTTAGTTTGTGGGAAAGAGGCTAGCAACTTGATAAAGGTGCATTGGACAGTCCAAAGGGACTTTAGTAATGTTGCATGACGAATGCAAAATGAAGGTAGTATTAAAATAAAAGGAAGATGGAGACTTGCAAGTAGGCATCCTTGATGTCCACAGGAGCTAGAAGGTCTTCTGGACAAAGGGAAGCAATAAATGACTCGGCAGATTCCCAAATTTTTGTACCCAGAGGCAGGCATTTCCTGAATGAGTCACCTTAGCAGACACAGAAGTTATAATCATAATCCAACAAGCCTGCAGCAAAATAATCTAGGAGAGAGTGTTCTTCACCTGTCAGAGTCCCGGCCTCTGGTGTCCTGACAGGTATGCAGTTGTGATATCAAAGCAGCCAATACTCAGTTCCTCTAAGTGACGTTACTGATAATCCCAGCACTGGAGATCCAGCAGGATCCAGGGGATATGTCCAATACTCCTTAAGACCCGGTTCACACATATGCAAATTGGATGTGTTTTAACCCCTTAAAGCGGATCTCCACCCTAAAGTGAAGATCCGCTGATCCGAACACTCCCCCCCTCCGGTGTCACAATTGACACCTTTTAGGGGGGAGGGGGGTGCAGATAGACAGGTATCTGCACCCACTTCCGGCCCAGCATTCACGGGCAAAAGACGGGCATTGCATCACATCCCGTCGCCCCCCCTGTTGTGTGCTGGGAACATCTTGGCTCCCAGCACACAGCTGGAGCCAATCGGCGGGCGCAGCACGACTCGCGCATGCGCCGTAGGGAATCGGGCAGTGAAGCCGCAGCGCTTCACTTCCTGGTTTCCTCACCGTGGATGGAGGGGGGAACAGCAGAGAGACGAGCGATCGCTCATCCTCTGCTGCGGACGGCGCTGGACTCCAGGACAGGTAAGTGTCCTAATATTAAAAGTCAGCAGCTGCAGTATCTGTAGCTGCTGGCTTTTAATATACCTTTTTAGTGGGACATCCGCTTTAATGCTGCAAATTTGCATTCATGACTTGAAGTGGTTGTACCAGGATGATGCCTGCAGCTACAGGCATCAACCGGTACTGTTTTTTAGAGTGGACGGTTGGCCGATGCAGCTAAAAGGCGATCGGGAGACCCAAGCCACCAGCCGCAGCATTGGCTCTGATCGGGTCTCTGATGTAAAATCCCAGAAGCAACGTCACCACGTCACTTCAAGTTTACTCGGCTGCCAATGTGGGTTCTTAGTAATTTTCTAGCAAAAAATACTGATTTTAACCTGTAAGCAACAAATGTCAGAAATAGGCTTAGGCGTGAAAGGGTTAAACAGCATCTTATTTGCATAACATGTGAACCGCATAGATTGGCATGGAGGCGGTTCACATATGTCTCGTGCAGCCAAAGAGTCCTGTGAGTTTTTTCAGTCTGGTCCTGGTGCGTTTTCAAGTAAAAATTTGCACATGAATTGCACCTGAACTGGTGAACAAAACCACACTGTACTTTAAAAACCATGACCATGACCAGTGAGTCTAAAGTGGTACTGTCATCACCAAACCTATTATCCATATTCAAACCCCTTAATGTAGTAAACTGCTTCTTCTGTTATATTATTTTGTCTTTCTGTTGGCTAGCAATTTTCTCCGCTTTGACAGCTCTTCAGTCGAAAAGTCCACTGCCATCACTGACTGCATTAAAAACGCATCAAATGCATAAAAACCACACTAATTTTCAATGCATTTCTGCTGCATTTTTGCTGGTTTCCCTCGCATGACAGATGCAGTATCAGACCGATGCTGCATCCACCTAGGTAAGTATGATTCTATAAAGAAAATGAAAAAAGCTAAACCCCCATACTTTTTTTTGAAGTGTTAGGCTAAATATACCACAAATACTGTAGCTTCTGATAGACAAAAAAAAAAAAAAAAGACAGTCACTTCCAGCACTCAGAGGTCTTCTATGGTATTATGCAAAAAGGGCATAAGTATTCCAAGACTAGGTGGATGCTGCCCTCCTCAGATGGGGTAATCTGATGGTGGATGCTGCCCTCCTCAGATGGGGTAATCCGATGGTGGATGCTGCCCTCCTCAGATGGGGTAATCCTAGTGCAATACCAAGGGCATTTATTGAATAATAAAAACAGTAAAAAATGGGTACTCACAAAGTGCAACTCTCAATGTGCCCTAAAACCACACAGTGTGGGATAGTGTGATACAGCATGTGTCCACACTATCCCACACTGTGTGATTTTAGGGCTCATTGAGAGTTGCACTTTGTGAGTACCCATTTTTTACTGTTTTTATTATTCAATAAATGTCAGTGGTAATGCACTAGGTGTGCGCTCCTTCCATTTTGCTTTGTTACTGTAGCTGCTGACTTTTAATATTAGGGTACTTACCTGTCCCAGGGTGAGGACAGTGCTGTCCTCACCCAACCTGATTTTTTAATTCAATCGGCTATCGAGTGCTGTCACTGCAATCTTGGGAAACAGGTAGTCTTGCGGCTTCACAACCATATTGTGCATACGCGATGAGCGCTGCACTTTGTGAATGGGGCAGCTGCGGGGGAAGGAGAAGGGGGTCGAACTGTCAAAGCCATGTACTCTCTCCCCCCCAAAAAAGGTGCCAAATATGGCAGTAGAGGGGGGGAGGAGGCAGACAAACGGAACTTTCCCTTTTGGGTGGAGCTCCACTTTTTAAGTCAACGTGCGTTGTATAATGCAGCTCATTCCGTTTGAATGGGTTGCCACCATACATACAAAAACAGGCCAAAAAAGTTTTTTTCTTCTGATGCAGCGCACCGCAACACGTGGTATTGAGTTAGCATGAAACACATGTTTTGGAGCTATGCTGCCTTAGTACAATGGGGAGGGGGGGTGGGTAGGGGGACTTTAAATGAGGCAGTAACTAGGTAGAGTCATACGCCTCCATCCCTGGTACTGATAAAAGGGAAGGGAAATGTGGGACTTTAACCACTTAAGGACCAAGCCTCTTTCTGAGATTTATTGTTTACAAGTTAAAAACAATTTTTTTTGCTAGAAAATTATTTAGATTTTTTTTTCTATAATATTTGGGGGTTCTAACACCCTAGATAATAAAATGGCGGTTGTTGCAATACTTTATGCCACACCATATTTGCCCAGCGGTCTTACAAGCACACGTTTTCTTTTGGAAGAAATACACTTTTTTAATTAGAAAATAAGACAACAGTAAAGTTAACCCAATTTATTTTATATTGCGAAAGATAAGTTTACGCCGAGTAAATTGATACCCAACATGTCACGCTTCAAAACTGCGCCGGCTCAGTTTTATTCTTAAAAATCTACAGGTTGCATGTTTTGAGTTACAGAGGAGGTCTAGGGATAGAATTATTGCATTTTGCATTTCATCTCTGTTAAGAAAATGCCAGTTTATCCTGCCAGTAATCCACAGCTGTCCTGTTAACTTGTAATGTTTTCTTTTCGACAACATTTGTGTGACCGTGTGTATGCAAGACAAGTTTGAGCCAACATCCGTCGGAATGTTGTTGTCAGAATGTTCGATCGTCTGTACGTGTTGGCGGGCCTGAACGGTCGCTTCATGCAATCCTATGGAGCGTCGGATGTCAGCGGATACATGTCCGCTGACATCCGACCCGACCCGACCCGATCTGCCAAAATCAGACAGATGGCGATACGTCCCCATTCGTCCATGGCGGATCGGATCAGGTGAGATCTGATCAGATCTCTCCATAGGAGACAGCGGCGCTGGACAAGTCCCTCCCCGATCAGTGAGCAGAGAGGGACCTGTCATCTGCCGGCTCAGTGGAGATAAGTGGAGAGATCTCCCGCTGAGCCGGCGGGAGCTGGCGGACTCTCTGCTCACTGAGCGGGGAGGGACTTGTCAAAACCCTACTGATATATATGGGGAGGTGGCACTACAACGGACAGCATGTTATTTTCATCAGATCTCATCTGATCCGCCAGACGAATGGCTGAACGTATCGCCATACGTCCGATTTTAGCAGATCAGATGGCAAGCGGGTGTCAGGGGACACATCTCCACAGACATCCACCTGCCCATAGGAATCAATGGTCCGCCCGCTTGGATCCGCCTGAAAAACGGACAGTCAGATCCGATGGGGCTTATTGTGAAAAGGGCCTAAGAAATAATAAATACCGGTAAATACTTTTTTTGATTTGTAAACAACAATGCTTTGTACCAGGATCATAATGTTATTGCCTTTTTAAAAGAAACACATTATAAAATGATATTTATACTTTTTACAGTAACACCATTTAAATTAATACTGATCAAAGTGGATCAAAAGTATATTTATTTTAAGTATTGATATGTGTTTTGTCTAGGGATTGCATAGAATTTTTAATTATTTTTGCAAGACCATATTACCAAAAGAAAAGGCTTGTTTGTTCTAAAAAATGTCTAAAGTATGTTTTACTTTGTTATTTCAAGTAATGACAAAGTAATTGTCAAATCAATAGGCCCAAAGCAGAAATGTAAAAACTGCTTTGGTCCATACGCTGTGTATAGATGTAAGAGCAGAAGTGGTTAAACCTGCTCAGTGCACTTTTTAGTTGACTGAGCGAGGAGACCGGGCTCCTGTACCTGTGATCTCTGTTAAAGTTCTAATATGCTTTTATAGAAAGAAAAAAAGTTGCGCTCAGAAGGCACAAAATGACATTGTGAAAGAATAATTAAACGTATCAATATGAGTGAATAAACAAAAAATATGAAAATAAATGAATAAACCACATCTAATTGGACAAGTGAAATCCAAATAAAGTGATGAAAACAAGTGTGATAAAAAGTGGTTCACATTACAACCAAAACTTAATTAGTCCATTAAAGCTGGTATCACAAAGGTGTAAATCAATGGTATAATTGAATGATTGTCCAAAAAGGCAATGATGATCGTAGATTACAGTGTCCTAGGTAGGATTCACTATCGATCTCACAGAATTCTGCAGACACATCAGAAGGTAAGTAAAGATGTACTCTTACCAGATCCTGGCGTGATTCAGGCATATCAATCCACTGGCATCTGAAGGGGGAGATCTCCTCGACCACTTACAGTACTTCCTCATAGGACTGATAGGTTTCACTGGATCAAAATACTTCCCACTAGTGTAGACTCCTCGTCCAGTTCAAAGAACCGAGGGGGAGAAAAAACGAGGGCTCGCAATAGTGAAATACTTCCAAGAAGTTTATTTAAAAAATGTGCAGCAAATTATACATTTGAAATTCGCGGCAAAAAGGTTAAAAGCAAAACAGCAGCAGAAAATAGTTACGTGCACCCGCGCTTCCGGGGTCACGTAAAACGCGGTGACGTTAGTGCGTGGCTCCGCCCTGACCGGTTTCGTCACAAAATGACGTTGTCAAAGGGCACGTCACCGCGTTTTACGTGACCCCGGAAGCGCGGGTGCACGTAACTATTTTCTGCTGCTGTTTTGCTTTTAACCTTTTTGCCGCAAATTTCAAATGTATAATTTGCTGCACATTTTTTAAATAAACTTCTTGGAAGTATTTCACTATTGCGAGCCCTCGTTTTTTCTCCCCCTCGGTTCTTTGAACTGGACGAGGAGTCTACACTAGTGGGAAGTATTTTGATCCAGTGAAACCTATCAGTCCTATGAGGAAGTACTGTAAGTGGTCGAGGAGATCTCCCCCTTCAGATGCCAGTGGATTGATATGCCTGAATCACGCCAGGATCTGGTAAGAGTACATCTTTACTTACCTTCTGATGTGTCTGCAGAATTCTGTGAGATCGATAGTGAATCCTACCTAGGACACTGTAATCTACGATCATCATTGCCTTTTTGGACAATCATTCAATTATACCATTTATTTACACCTTTGTGATACCAGCTTTAATGGACTAATTAAGTTTTGGTTGTAATGTGAACCACTTTTATCACACTTGTTTTCATCACTTTATTTGGATTTCACTTGTCCAATTAGATGTGGTTTATTCATTTATTTTCATATTTTTTGTTTATTCACTCATATTGATACGTTTAATTATTCTTTCACAATGTCATTTTGTGCCTTCTGAGCGCAACTTTTTTTCTTTCTATTTTTGCTTTTTCATGTATATCACATGTTTAAGGTTGCTGCTGGATACCTTTGTTCACTTATTTGTTCATTTATTTATTTCATAATTAATTTTTTATTTTAATTATTTAATTAAGCAATTTGTTCATTAATTTGCTGTTATTAATTTTATATTAATTAATTAATTCATTCACCTTTAGCGCAAGAAATTTCCCCTTTGGATAGAACACGTTTACTTTAATATGCTTTTATGAACTCAATGATCCTTGTTCACAGCTTGCATTGACTATTTAATTGTTTGACTATGAGCCTGTCTACTAATTTCTAGCACACTTTGCTAATCGGATGCCTCAAACTGGTTCCTGTATTCTATATGTGGCCTTACAAATAGTTAATACTATATTAGCATCACATATTCTTTTTTTTAATATACATCCCAATATTTTGTTTCATTGAGTGGTGCTGGTATGTTTATTTTTGGGTCATTCCCAATCTCTGTTTTACCATGCTGTATCCCATTTACTGTATAGCACAATGGTATGCCCCTGATGTAAGGACACATTTTTACATTCATCAGTAATAGATTTTATTTTCCATATAAATGCACATGCTACTAATCTGCTCATTTTTGCATTAAACTCTTTTTTTCACGGATAATTTATGGGGATTACATTTTTTGGGAAGCCACGGGTTAGAGGTGATGGAGGTGAATGTGCTTTCTGATGTAGAATCTAGTAGGCAGCCATTTATATGCCCTCCTGGTACCCTCTTTTTTACTGTTATGCATTGTTTGCATCTTCACTTTGATCTCTCCAGTGAACCCCTTATTTCCTCATATTTTACCTGTCCTGTCTTGTATATCTTACTGGTCAACTAAAACAACAGCTGGTCACTACTCGCAGGATCAATGAAAGGTTAAATAAAATTGTTTTAACTTCCTAATACATTGTGAATATTGGGTTGACTATTGGTATTTTTTTGGATGCATTTTACATTTAAATATTGGGGCAACAGTAAAGAAATGACTCCTCATGCCCACATCAACCACATGTTGGATGTTATTACTATTATTTACAGACAAAGCAAGTATTTGGGGTTTTGGCCAAAACAAATTTATTTTATGTTCCAGATATGAAACTGATTCTGGCACATTTAAAAGCTAAATGCGCTCAAAACTACAAGTGTACTGGATGAAGGACGAACATTCAAAAAAAATATATATATAAATACCCCACGCAAAATGATAAGGAAGAATGTTCAGAAGAGCAGGACATGTTGAGCTAAGTGTATAAATTACAGTCATCTCTGTTCCCCAACCTCAACCATTGTTTGAAAGCTCTAATAAGATCTGTGGAGCAGGAACAGGTTAACATTGTTCATCATTTATACTTATCTCTGCTTTCTCAACCTTACTTTCCCGTCTTTGAAAGCCCTAAGCAGATCAACCTTCAGAATCTGGGTGCCAAAGGTTTCCCCATTTTGCTTTGTTGGCTTATCCCACTAACTCCCACTAACTCTCATGCTGCTAAAGTAAAACAATTAGATAACAACAAAGCCTAGGGAATGCCCAGGGAAAAACCAAATAAAAGAAAGGGCCTAAAACCTAGTCTCGGCAGAACTTTCGATTGGTTTCAGAAGACACAAGCCCAAACAGAAATGAGGCACTGGACTCAAAAATGGCTATCCTTAAGTTGATAGTAGCTTTTGCCAACTTGACTGCTGCTGCTTGGAGAATACAATGTAGGGCGATGATTCCACTGGATGAAAATAGACAGCACCATTACACCATTGCTTGGTGAGCTTTTCACCATTTGTCTATTTTCAGATAAAGATCCCTTTTTAGGGAATTTCACCACAGTCCGTACAGAAATTCTAGCAACCCTAGCCCAATCGCTGATCCTTTGGCCCCCAAATGCATTGGGTACTACGTTAGCGTTTGAGCTGAATGTTTGGCACTTTATTCCTTCTGTTCACTCAGAAGACACAAATGTAGATCTATAATGCACCTAAATGTGGTTCCACCACTTCTCAACAAGGCCACCCTCCATCTAGATCTGGCTGTAGAATAGAATAGACAAGAATCCCAAACCTGACTATTTTTTCAGGTTGCAATGTCATCCCATCCGATTGGAGGAGGTCGGGAGCCATGTATTATGCCAGCGCACAAGTCTTTGGAGTGTATATTCAGCCAATAGGATAAGGATCTCCTGTTGAAACTTAGCTGTGAAGGTCACCTTGTGCCTCGGCGGTTTACTGTTACAATAAAGTGGCTAACTTGACCATAGGCTGGTATAATTTGCCAAGTATTATAATGTTAAGATTTTGTTATCTTTGTGCATGTGATAGGCTCACCGCAACCACAGACTTCAGTAGGTCCTGTCTTCCTTACCATATTTGATATTACTTGTCTTTGTTTTTGTACGTTTATGGAGATATATAGCTTGGTATTACCCTAATGTTATCCTATAATGTTATGTATACCTTTCTCTTGTAAAATACGGAATCCCAAACCCATATCACTGTGATGTTACTTTCTGGATGGCCCTTTACAGGTCACATTAGTCCAACCACAGTGTGTACACCAATCAGGCAATCAGTGAGTTGCTGACCTCTGCAGGTGCTCACCCCGGCTTGCCACTGAAAATGCAATTGAAAGAAGGAAGATGGTGGCATAACCCTGTTATGAGTAAGCATGAGTGATTTGTGTGAAACGCGTCAACTATGTTCCTGTTTTCCTCTCTGGCATGGTGACAATGAAGAACTTTTAAGATTTTGACTTCATTGTGGTTTGCCACCATCTTCCATCGTTCAGGCCGCATTAAAACAACTGATGTAAGGTCTTTTAAGCAGCCCACCTGTGCAGAAATCCATATGGAAGCACACAAAACATTCCTGCATTTACTAACCTACACAAATAATATTTACACAATAACATTTGCATGGATAACTCAATAGTAGATCTTTCTCCCAATACAATCTTTTTAGTAATAGGCAAGTAAGGCCCTTATCACAACTTCTCTGCAAAGCCATACTAGATGACATCAATGTACTTGAATATCAGAATGGGAGCGCTTTTTATGAGATCAGGGCACCGTGTTTACCTTCTCAGCAGTCAGCTTTATTCATAGTTTGTGTAAGTAAATGAAAAAGGAAGTTCTATATGGCAGGTCACATGTTCTCTTTTACACAGTCAGACAATTGTCATAATATCACTGTCTTAGGCAATTCAGTAGGAAGGATATTTTTTTCGTTGGCCTTAAAAATAAAGCCAGTGTTTGAGAAAGCAGAAAACTCTGCTTCCCCAACCAAGGTCCTGCAGCTCACCACACCTTATAAACCAGCCTTTCTCAAGCAGGCTTCCTCCAGGGTTTGTTTAGCAATGATACATTTCATCAGATTCATTACGACTGTCACACCGATGATCTTTTAGCCATATGAAATGGGGGATTCTTCCAAATGACCACAAATATACAGAGCATTCCTCCTATTGACCATTTATATACGTTCCATAAATATAAGTGGTAATTATCAGGGGTTTCATTAGACCACAAAGTGATTTCAAGGGTTTGTATGTGCTAAACAGGCTGAGAAAAGTTGTCACAAGCAATTTAGGTATTAGTAGACAGGGTTTTTGTGCATAAAAAAGGAATAAATAAATGCATTAAAAAAAATCAAAATTATTAGTGTGAACCTAGGCTAATTTATATTATCTTTGCGAAGCACAGCAGAGTTTTCCTTAACAGAAAGTATTTATTAGACATGTGCATTCGTTTTCGTTAGACTGCATTTTCGTCCGAAAATCTGTTTTTTTCGTTATCGTTTTAACAAACGATAACGAAAGCGCAAGAAACGAAAACCGAAAGATCCGACATGAAAAATGCTTTATTTTCGTATTCATTGCGGTAAAAATTCGATATAGAGATATTCGACATTATAGAGATAAGATTCGACATTATAGAGAAAAGATTCAACGCTATACAAATAATAGATTCGACATTACAGAGAATAGATTTTGATTTATGAGAAAATAGATTCGACATTATTACTAGTCATACAACATTAGAATTCTTGTAGGCGGAATATTTGAACGGAAATGTACGATTCGACGTAAAGATTCGACGTTCCGTCGAATATCCTTTTGACCATTCGACAGAAACCAAGTATTATTGGATTTTCGGACGAAAGCTATTCCCCAACAAAAAATGAAATAAATCAAAACGATTTTCGGGAGTAACTAAATAAATTTATTTTCCAAACGAAAACGAAAAAACGAAACGAAATATTCAAGTCTGTACATGTCTAGTATTAATGACATTGTTTCCATCACACATTAAAAAAAACAATGGGGTTAATTCCTCTTTTTAAATTTAGTAGGTGGCGTTGTATAAACAATTCCTAATGCCCCTACTCAATGTGAATCTGCAACAATTGATTTAAAGCACAGGTACAGCCTATATTTAAAACTCACATAGAACTATTTCAGTCACGTTGATAATCATCAATGCAGCGTATGGAAACCATGCCTTCTATAGTAGGGTATATAGCAACCAGAAGGTTAAAACGTGATAATGCTGTATAGTGGGTGTGAAGTTTTGAATAAATTGCTGTTTTTTTTAAACTTTATCTGCTATTAACCAGCCAACATGGGTGTACAATTGGACCCGGGGGAAAAAAGAAACCTTTGTGTTTTAGATTTGTGATGACCTATTTTAGGAAGGAACTGTTTCACCATGGATGATTACTTTAAACCAGCCTAACCATTCATGACATAATTTCTTCCTGAAAGCTTCAAAAGCCCTAAAAAGCTTTAAAATCACCAACACCACTGTGTTCTCCAGACACCATTTATGTATTTCTCTGCTCATATCTATTCCAGGTCGAGGGACACCTTTTTACATTGATGCAATGTGCTTAGTTAGTAAATAACACCAGCTAAAAGGTATGTGCTATATACAAACACATTATGCAAAAGCTAAAAACGCAAGATGACCATACACGTGAACATTATAAACAGAGGTTTGCTTTAGAATTGGCGGGAATAATGTTCTAAAAAGACTCCTATTTCTACGACAAGTACATAGGACAATTATATCTCCAAATCAGACTGGCAGTTCCGAATATCAGAGATTGTGATGTTGCATAATTTGAAGTTGTTAAAACAACAAGCTAAAACAATGTACAGTATCATGTCAAATAATAATCTATTCTCTTGGGGGAAATAATTATAGAACCTTTACTTATGCATAGCTATTTACATCAAATATACACCATTCTACATGTTTTATTTCCTAACACATTGCACAAATGCAGCAATTTATGATGAACATTATACAGTATACGGAGTGGACTTGTTTAGGACCTACAGTATGTACTTACTCCTTTCCTCTCAACTTACATACTCAACAGTTTTCCACTTGGACATCATTCAGGTAACATAAAAGATGTGAGATACAATAGCGAGTACCAATGAACTATATGCTAGGTCAGTGATTGTCTTGACGTCTTAATACTGCCACATCTGCCCATCACTATGGAATGCCAGATAGGTTGTCCACCAGTAGATGGGCAGGCAGACCAGTAGGTTTGTGTATAAGTCGCTTTACAGGAATTCATCTATGCATGATAAGTAACATTCCAAAAGCCAATTTATTTTGGTTGACATTGAAAATGTATTCTTTTAGTAAATAAATCCAGGTCTCATCTGTACATATGCAAAGAATATATCTTATCATAATATGCATAATAATTCCTATTGTACCAAAACTGGCTGTAGATATTTGTAGATACCGGTAGGAAAGGCTGTTTCTAAAGCTTTAAGGCTGGGCTCACACTGGAACACGCAGCGGCTCACAGCAGTAGTCTGTTGCGGTTCCATTCACCGTTTCAGGTCCGATTTCAGCCCAAATTTTGGGCTGAATTTAGACCTGAAACTGATCAAAGGACGCTCCTGTGCAATTCACACCAGAGCCGCTCCTGGTCCATTTCAAGTCTGAATTCAGCCAAAATTTTGGACTACAATTGGCCCTGAAATGGTCAATGGAGACACATCAGACCCCTGCTGTGAGCCACTCTGTGTTGTGCCGTGAACCCAGCTTTAAAGTAAATTTAGAGCCAATTTAAATGTTTTTTTATTTTTTTTGTTGGAGTAGGATTTTTCTGTCTGTGTCCCAAAAACACAACAGGAAATCTCTACAAAGCGAGAGTCACCAGAACAACAGTCCCCATTAGAAGATTTACCTTCACCTCCTGTTCCTGTGACAACTATACATTTTTAATTTCCCCATTTCTTTCTGTCCTTGTGACAATGACCCAAGGACAAAAAGAGGGAGACTCTCTCCAGCACTGACACAGACAGCAATACATGCCTTATGTCAGCAGTGCATCCCACACTGACTCCTATTGTGCCAAAGATTTCTTAGGGGTTGATTGTGGTACCACGTAAATCCAAAAACCAAAGATCACTCTCAATACTCCAAAGTTAAAGATGAAAATTGAATCTAGTTCCATAGACACCAATGTTTGAAGGTCCCTTTCCTAAGGTAGTGAACAGAACATCATATTGAGAAAAGGGTCCTATGTGTACCGAAATGTTGGTCTTTATAGAACTACATCTAATCTCATCTTTGGAGTGCTAGCTATTACATTTTCCAACAATAAAAACATAAAATCTATATGTAAAAAAATAAAAAAAATAAAAAAGAATGGCTTCAGATATGCATTAGGCAAAGGCATGGTCAGATTTGTAAAGCAGGTAGATAGGAAGAGATGAGTCTAACTGTCTTTTCTTTTCACTATGGAAACCTTTGTGACCTTCCCACTCTAATGCCCATTGCACACCCCCTTACCTGTATCACAGGGCCCCTTTTGAATGTGAATGGCAGGAGGGGAGTTCTGCAGTCTTGCCCGTCTGTTCTCCGCTTTCAGATGACACAGGTTCTTGTAGGTCTTCCCGTCACTTCCACACACTGGTTCACTTGTACTGCAAACACAGACCCCTATTCTCCTCCTGGCTGTACCTGCTGCTCCGATCCCAGGCAGGACACACTCCATGCCCTCTCCGCATGGAGCTCCACCACGTTGCCCACAGGATTCCCCCTCACCTGCCCCACACACTGGACAGCACCCACAAGAGTCTCTCACTTCCCCTGCCTGGCAAGGTGACTGGGGCCTGGAGCACCGGGACAGCTCGCAAACTCTGGGGCAGTTGGAGGTCTGACGCCGGGCGATGCGAGGCTGGGCGCAGGTTGAAAGAGCGAGAAGGAATAAAGGGAGCAAGATCCATACTGGAGACATTCTCAAATGTAGTCAAGACCTAATGTTCAAACTTTACTTTGTAAATCCTAAAGATATCTACCAAACACCCTGATCTGGAGCCTGGATAGACTTGCCTCATGAACTTGTTCTCTATCTCCAAAGCACCCTCCAAATACAACAAAACTCTTGACAATGTACTCTACATAGCACTAGACAGACACAGTGTAATTTACAATACTCCGATACCACCTCTGGTCCTTTTAGAAGCTACTAGCGTAACTGCTCATTGACTTTAATAATTATTTATAATGACTATGCGCAAAGATTTCTAGATTGTATTGCTCTAAATCTAGTTCCACTGTTACTACTGTACCTCCAATGCACACAGATACTTTTGATGACCCTGAGACATATGAAGTGCACAAAGCAATCAAGAAAATACCTTTGAAATGTTAGCACCTTTTCTAGGCAAAACTACAGACTCAAACTATCACTAACTCCACATTTTACATTCGGCTTCTCTAATTCCCTTTTCTCCTCTACTGCCTCCCTCTCCCTCCCTTCTGCAAGGCAAGCTGCAAAGACTGGTCATTCGTGACAGTAGGAGCCAGAGTCCAGTTCCCTCAGGATATGGAATTCAGCAGCAGCAGCAGTAGCAGCACATCCAGCGCGTTCCTGTCTCCTAATAGCCAGAGTTGGGGGTTGAGCAAGAGCCTCCTTGCTCAGCCCCCTCATTAGGTGGTGTCTGATCACCAAGTTCCACCTCAAAGCAGACCCAGCCCCTAAATTCTTCCCATCGTCACCTTGTCATGCTTAAGTTTTACTGAGAAAAAAAAAAGATGGAGAAAAGGAAGAAAAAAGATCTGAGATGTATTTATAAATCAAATGTTGGCACTGAATTGAATTTTAAAGTAAAACAAAGTTCTAGTATAGGAATTCTTAACTCTCGAATGAATTGTCCAATTTTTCTTCGTACCCCTTTCACCACACTGTCAACATCATCATCAATCATTCCTCAATTCTATTAGGTACCTGTATGACTAATAAGAAGGATGTAAATAGCTTGGTTTTATCTTACATATGGATAGCTAGGAACATAAAAGCTGAAATAAAATCATAAAGATGTTATCATATTAATTAATAATTATTAATTCATAATTATTATTATAAAACCAGCACATCACAAATACACAAGCCAACTACCTCTAATTAACCTTTTGCTCTTGTTTTAGTGCAATTAAATTGAGGTCCAATTACTGACACATCAATTTAGATTCTCTACTTTGATTTTAGGTTAAATAATACAGGGAATACTGTTTTAAATTTGTTTTAATTATTCCGAGATCCAGTCTTGTACCTTATCATTTAGTTCCTATGTATTGAACCCCTGTTCTAGACATAATAATTGTTTTTACTATCATTATTTTTACACTTTATGTGAAAAGCTCAGGGCCATCTTTGACACAAGGCAAAAGAGGAAGCTGCCCCGGGCCCAGTCATTATTGTGGGGCACAAAGCAGCTGCCCTTTGAGCCCACACTGCCCGCAAATAGTTGTTAAGTGGATTCAGGAAGAAATGTTTGCCCAGTGTCAAATCAATATTAAAGACGGCCCTGGAAAAGGTAAGGTAAAAGGCTGCGTACACACGATTGAAATTTCCTGATGGAAACAGTCTGATGGACTATTTTCATCGGAAATTCCGATCGTGTGTGGGCCCCATTGGACTTTTTTCCGCTGGTGTTTAGAAATAGAACATGTTTTATTTTTTTCCAATGGAAAAATAAAATTATAGAAAATTCCTATTGTTTGTGTGCAACTCAGGCTCTCCCCGTTCTTCAGCTCCGGGGACCGATCGCCGCACTCCAGCGGCGATCGGGTCTGCGAATCCCGCAGTCCCGGAGCTTTGGATCGGGTCACGGGAGCGCGCCGTGGGCGCGCGCCCGTGACCCACGGCTGGGTACTAGCACAGCACATACCTGTACGTGCATGTGCCCAGCCGTGCCATTCTGCCGACGTATATGTGCAGGAGGCAGTTCTTAAGTGGTTAAAGCAATTATATAAAAAAAAAACAGCAAATGAACACTGTGAAGCCACGTACACGTGATCGGTCCATCCAATGAGAACGGTCCGACGGACCGTTTTCATAGGTTCACCGATGAAGCTGACTGATGGACTGATGTGCCTACACACCATCGGTTAATGATCCGATCGTGCCAGAACGCGGTGACGTAAACACAACGAAGTTCAATGCTTTCAAGCACACGTCGACTTGATTCTGAGCGGCCCTTTAACCGATGCTTTTGCATACTAACGATCGGTTTTGACCCATTGGTTAACCGTCCATTGGTTAAATTTTAAAGCAAGCCCTCTGTTTTTTGACCGAAGGATAACAGACTGATGGGGCCTACACACGATCGGTTTGGACTGATGGAAACCGAACCTCAGTCCGTTTTCATTGGTTTGAACCGATCGTGTGTACGCGGCTTGAAAGGGGTTGTAAAGGATTTTTTTTTTTCATAATAAGCATCCTTTACCTGCAGACATTCCTCTTTTCACTTCATCATTGTTCGTTTTTGCTCAGAAGTTGCTCTATTTCTTCTCTGTTCTGTTCACTTCCTGCTTGTCTGATTGTTACTCACCACTGTGATGGGAGGCTTTACTGCGGTGGTCGGTGACGTGCTCGCTCCCTCCTGGGAACTACATCTGTGCGTCAGGACACTCTCTACGTGTTAGAGACTTCAAGGAGGTGTGAATTACTGGGCGTGCAGCAATGCATACTGGGAAATGTAGTTCTTACATGAACGAGCACCGCAAACCAGGAAGTGAATGAGACAACAAAAACTAGAACGCCAGAGGTGATATAGATGAAGGAATTTAATAGGTATTTACTCGTTTTTTAACAGAATCATTACACTATTCTGTCTGTCTACCTTGCAGACATTAATTTTAGGCAACATTTTTTTTTCCTTTACAACTCCTTTAATGCTGACCTGTCCTGACACCCATGCCTTGGATCTTCAATCTCTTAGCATTTTACACTCATGGGTGTGCTGGATGTTTGTGTTTCCCCCCATGTGCTGTGGATCCTCCCACTGGTAAAATAGCAGTCACCGGGTGGAACTACAACATGTGGTGGGGGATGCAGATATCCAACACACTCACAGGTTGCTACAAGGGCAGCAAGTGGCCACAGCTCTGCAAGAGCGGAATGATACGAGACACACGGTGGGACTGGGAACCTTTCACTAGCCCAGCTAGCCCTTTCTTAGCAGGGACAGCCTTCTGGGGGCTAAAGTAAGTGTGCCATGCAATGTGTGCCATGGTGCCACATTGGTTGGTGGTCACAGTGAAAGGTGGGTGTCTCCGTAAAGGACATGGATTACTGGAATATTGTCACATCTTCCATCATCAGCTTCCATTCAAATCCTGGCATTCAGTCACATGGCATTTTATGCTTAGAAATCCTCCCTACCAGATGCAGAGAGTTATATAAAACCAAGTAGCAGTCACTGATCACTATCTGGAGGGTGACGTGCCATCATTCAGAGACACCAGCCCAATATGTCTAATGCTGCGTACAGACGATCATTTTTCAGGTTGCAAAAAACAACGTTTTCAGGCTCTGAAACTTGATCATTACTGTAAAACGGCCTTGCCTACACACGATCATGAAAAAAAATGCTCTAGCAAAGCGCGGTGATGTACAACTCGTACGACGGCACTATAAAGGGGAAGTTCCATTCGGATGACGCCACCCTTTGGGCTGCGTTAGCTGATTTCGTGTTAGTAAAATATGCGCTTTTCTGTCTGTTACAGCGTGATGAATGTGCTTACTCCATTACGAATGGTAGTTTTACCATCGCTTCAGTCTCAAAACTTGCTTCTGAGCATGCGTGAATTTTTCACGTAGTTAAAGCCCACACACAACCATTTTTTACGACCCAAAAAATTCAAATTTCTTGTCGTTTTTCAGAACCCGAAAAATGCTCTAAAGCCCACACACGATCGTTTTTAATGACAAACGTAATTTTTTACAACCCGAAAAATGATCGTGTGTACCCTGGATGAGTCTGTGCATAGGACTCTGGCATTTAGGTTTGGGCAGAAGCCACAGGCGCCCTGTCCAGCCCCAGTGACAGTAGCATGTCAAAGTCTATGAGGGACTGACAGCTGCTGTGACTGGATGATGCACTGAGCAGTATTAACATTTAGGACAGTATGTACACAGGAACAAGTACTAGGAGCGCAGAATGCTTGCATTCTGGGCAGTTATCCCTGGGTGCATACTGTCCTACAAGTTAGTACCGCTTGGTGTACCATCCAGCCTTTCAGACTGTTGGCAGTAGGGTTTGAAGGTGAGCCTTTTTCTACCGCCCTCACCTAAATGCTGGAGTCTCATGCACCAGGGGCTAAATGGCCACTGTGCACAAGGTCTTAGAAGTAGACATTGGTGATAGGAAAGTAAGGTAAGTATTACCAGTGCTTATATGCTGTTTTTTTTTTTCTTCACAGTACATTTAATGCAGAATATAACCCTCCAATACTCCCCTCCCCTCCAACGATGCATTGTCTGCAACTGGGCTGCTGTTAGAAATCCTGGGGCTCCATACAGCCTACCTGACAGCCCCCCCCCCCTTTGACCAAAGGAGTGTTAAGATCTAGATTTATCGGTCCATTTTCTCTGAAGCCTCAGTAGCACAGATGAATGAACAGGAAACACTGTGAGGCTTCCTGTTCATTCACAAACTGAAGCATAGTGAACACAGTTTACGGTGCTTCAGTGATCAATGGACACAGGAGTAATTGGTACCGATTGCATACTCTTTTCATTCAGGAAAAGAAGGGGATTGTAAATGACATATTTACTGGCCCCTTCCCCTTCTTGATCCTAAAACATCCCCCTGTGTGCCTGCAAAAGCTGCCAGTGGGAGAGGAGAGGAGGGCAGTTGGAAACGTTGTGGTGGAAAGGGGCACACAGGGGGGCCAGGACAGCAGATGGAAGGGGCGCATGTGCTAGGACCAATCCCCTTGGTGCAGCAGAAGGAGAATCTGGTAGAGCTGCAGGGGGAGACAGAAGAGGATCAATGTCTGCAATCAGACAGTACAGTCGGCTATCTTGCTCATCGGGTGCCTGGGTCCCTCTTTCGAACAGATGGTGCCAGGGCCCAGTACAGGAGGGCTGACTGTACAGCCTTATCTGGCTCCTTCTAGGTTCAGGGACTTTGACTCACAGATAGATAGATAGATAGATAGATAGATAGATAGATAGATAGATAGATAGATAGATAGATAGATAGATAGATAGATAGATAGATATATAGATAGATAGATACTGCATTCCATTTTAATGATCCTACTTCTAAGAATTATTTCATTTTGCTCTCACCAGTCCCCTCTCTGTCTTGCTTGCAGCGTAAACTCTTTAGGCTAGAAAAAAATCCAGATTAAGATTTAAATAGTTTAGTACATTCTTTACCGAAAAACTACATTTATCCAAAAATGTCGTTTGCAGAGCAGGTGATAAGAAGTGTAAGCCTGGGGCAGGGTAGAAACTATGTGTGTATTACTCATTTCTATAACACAGCTCCACTTCAATCCTACAAACTGAATTGTGCCATAAGGTTCTAGCAGAGAAGGCCAGTTTTATGGTTTCTCCATAGAGAGGCCTGGGCAGAGGTCACAAAATGTCCATTTTATGTCATAAGGTAAATCTTGACCAAATGTAGTCAGATATCTGTGTCGGATATTTTACTGCACATCACCAAAAATGTGAGCAGTGCCTAGCACAGCACATGTCATGGTCCTTGGATGAAGGTGCCTGCTAAATATAAAATCAACACAAATGGCAGCACTCAAGTATTGAGGACAACAGAAGGATAAATCAGGGTAAAGGGCTGTACTCCTAGGCCTTGTACACACGAGGGAATAGATCCGATGGGAGCGGTCCGACGGACCGTTCCCATCGGATCTGTCCGCCGGATTGCTTTGATCCGATGGCTGTACACACCATCGGATCAAATTCCCCGCCGGCTGACAGCGCGGTGACGTTGACGCCGCCACGTCACCGCACCAGGAAGTAAACACTTCCGCGCGCATGCGTCGGATCCATTCACAGGATACGACGCATGTGCGGGCAGATATGTCCGCTGGTTTGCCGTACTAACCAGCGGACATATCTGACGGACAGCTCTCCGGCGGAAAAATTCCAAAGCATGCTTTGGAATTTTTCCGCCGGAGGAATCCGGCTAGAACGGTCCGTTTGCCCCTACACACGAGCGGATTTTTCGGCTGAAATGGTCCGTCAGACCATGTTCAGCGGATTTATTCCCTTGTGTGTACAAAGCCCTATAATACTGTTCATTTCTTGTGGTGTATAGGAATCAATCTTGGCCTTGCAGTTCTCTTCTGACCAGGGAAATCTTCAATACTAGTAGGGTGAGCAGACATCCCCAGTTTCAGGGGACAGTCCCCGGATTAAGGAAATTATCCCCGGACCAAATCTGTCCCTGGATTTGTCCCCGGATTGGATTTAAACAGGGGCTGGGGCAATTTCAAACAAAGACAGTCAGAGAAGAATAAAAAAAAAATCTGAATTACACACCCCCTCTTCGCCGCTCCTACTAGCTTAGGGGGGTGTATTATTTTCCATTATCTGTGCCCCTTTCTGATTATAATGTGCTGGTCACAACGGAGGGAATATTTCTTCAGTTTCGAGTGCATGACCATCCAGCTCCACTCGCATGTTCTTCTGCCTTGGCTCAAGTCCCAGCCAGCCGCCTACCTGCTTATTCTGCTTCTTGCTTTCACTGGCGGAGTGATCTTCCTCCGCTTCCCACCCAGTAGTAGCCGGGGCCCAGAGAGTGAGACTTGACAGGCTGTGATGCGGGCGGCGGTGGCATCGACGGGAAGAGATTCGCTGATTGCAGCCATTACTAGTAAAAAAAAATATGTCCCCGGATTTAATTAAAAAAATCTGATCACCTTATACTAGAGACAAAAAAAAGAGAGCATCGGCCTAGCTAACGTGTTTTGAGGGTCCTCTTCCTCTGAGCTAAGACTATGAAAAGGGTTTGCATTTGGAATTTGATGACATGCTTGTGATTTTAACTGAGTATTTTAATCATTTGTAAACAATTTAATGGTGTCAACTAGCGGTTTTTGCATCCTCTGTTTGGGGTTCTGACTTCCAGACACTCGGACACATCATTCTGACAGTAAACTTGCCAGTGAGATGTCCCAAATGCCTGTCAGCAATGTGTCTTCCCCTGATCTCTGTCCCCAGTGACAACTCCTATTTCTCTGTTTACTACTGCTGGCTTCTGCCCTCCCTCACTGACATTTATATTTAACACATTAAGGCTTTAAAGTAAGGTGACCAGATTTTTTAAATGAAATCCGGGACATATGTTTTTTTTTACTAGTAATGGCAGAAATCCGCAAATCTCTGCCTGTCACCGCCACCGCCTCACAGCCTGTCAAATCTTACTCTTCAGGCCCCGGCTACTACTGGGTGGGGAGCGGAGGATGATCACTCCACCAGGGAAGGCAAGGAGATAAAACAGTCAGGCGGCTGGCCGAAACTTGAGCCTTGATAGAAGAACATGCAAGCGGAGCTGAATGGACATGCACCCGAAACTGAAGAAATATTCCCTCCGCTCCGACCAGCACATGATAATCAGAAAGGAGCACAGATAATGGAAAAAAATAGACCCCCCTAAGTTAGTAGGAGTGGCAGAGCAGAGGTGTGTATTTTTATTAATTCTGCACTGACTGTCATTGAAATTGCCCCATACCCTGTTCAATTCCAATCCGGGGACAAACCAGGGACAGACTTGGTCTGCGGAAATGTCTTGTCACCCTACTTTAAGTGCCCAAAAACGACAGGCATCTCTTAGGGCAGACCACCAGCAGCTAAAAGATCCCTCTTCTCCCTGTCTGTGTGTCTCAGGATCGCCTGACTTTACAAGAGCTCAGCAGGAGGAGCAGTAAGTGCAGCTGATGACCTACTGCTTGTAACACCAGAGAGAAGCCCACAGCCTACAGAACGGGACAGCAGAAGACAGGTAAATAATCCACCACTGAGCACCACTGTCTCCTCACTGTACACCCCACTGGCCACCTGAATACTTCTTTCCAGTCTTTCCCATTGCCCCCAGTCCCTCCGTTGCCCCCCAGTCCACTCCACTCCCCCCTGTCCATCCCACTCCCCCCTGTCCATCCCACAGCTCCCCAATTCACGTTGCTGCCCCCTGTACACTCCACTGCCCCCTGTCCGATCTGCTGCCCCCTTGTCCATCCCACTGACCCCTGTCCAACCCCGCCGCCCCCCCAGTCCACTCTGCTGCTCCCTGTCCACCCTACTGCCCCCCAGTTCACTCTGTTCCCCCCTGTCCAACCCAGTGCACCCCTGTCCGTCCCACTGCCCCCCGTCCACTCTGCTGCCCCCCTGTTCACCCCACTGCCCTCCCCACTCCACTGCCCCCCTGTCCATTCCACTGCATTCCAGTCCATTCTGCTGCCCCCGGTCCACCCCACTGCCTTGCCCCCCTGTCCAATCCTGCTGCCACTGTAATTTTGCCTTTGGTATTTATTCTGAACTGTCCGAGTTTTGGTAGAGCGCTTAACCCAAAACAGGAAATATTTGACTTAGGTGTAAATTTCCAAGCAGCTCTCTTTCTGCTGGGGGTATCCTTGGGGTTCCCAAGGGTAGTCTGGGGCCCCATGCACATTGGGCATTTAGCTGCGGGTAGAGGGCACAGATGTGTCAACCAACCTTACTTCTGACTGCCTGTCAAACTCAAAAAGGTGGCCGAGAACTGCTGGGACTGGGTGGTGCACTGTGCGGTACTCAGGGTGCTCAGGGACGAACATAGACTTCCTAAGGGCGCCCAAGAAGGGAAGAGAGAGTGAAGGCACCACTATTATAATTAGTCGGTGTGGTAAATATTGATTTCACATGACAGGTCCATAGCCAAAACGTTTTAGGGACTCAATACTCTCCCTTCCTCAGACAGCCACTTTATGCCACCCAAAAGTGTCCAATGTCCTTAACAATGTATACTACAAAAACAAATAAAAAATTGCAGTGTGCCAGTTAAGTGTTCGGGTATGACTTGAAGAAAAGGTGGCAACCTTAGTGTCAACTAGGCCAGTGTGGCTCTCTTTATTATGTTTCTCTAACATTGAACGTGCCTGCTAATCTGAGGTCTTCTGGGAGGAGGAGGAGAGTTATATTTAATGGGGAGGGTGAAGTGTCA
Source organism: Rana kukunoris (assembly GCA_029574335.1). NCBI lineage: Eukaryota > Metazoa > Chordata > Amphibia > Anura > Ranidae > Rana > Rana kukunoris. Next base: position 482,110,136 of record CM056051.1, read on the forward strand.
GTTAGGCTCAAATTTTATGTAAGTATATATGAACTTTATCTAAAACTAGTCATTAAACATTTGGCTAGAGCTGTATATTGATACAATAACAAAAATATGAAGGTGTAACCTTATATAAAAGGAATAAGTCAATAAAAAAATTGGATTTCCTATAACAGTTCTTCATTCATTCTTGGAAAAATCCATCTCTTTTCAGAAGTTTTTAGGGGCCCTCTTTATCAGGGCTTCTGAAATGCTGGATTTTTTGTATTCTGGACAGTAAGATCAAGTTAATCCTTAATTAATTGCAGGGCGCTACCGCAGCCTGCTCCAGGCATTGCTTAGTATTACTATACACCTTCTGAAGCAGGATGCACACTAGTCCCCTTTCACACTTATACGACTTGCCCCACGATTTTAGACTGCAAAATCGTATGACAAGTCATTCTCCATTATTTTCAATGACTACCATTCATACTGGCACGACTTTAAGTTGTGCCGACTTCAAAGTAGTCCTTGCACTACTTTGGTCCGATTTTGATGGCACTTACACAGGCATTCATTGAAATCGCGGTAAAATAGCGGACGCGAATCGGAGTAAAATCGCATGACTTTGAAGTCGTACAAGTGTGAAAGGCTATCTTCAACTTTACATTAGTGGTCAGCTGGAACTATAAATGCAAGGAGTATTCTTCCTCTCGTTGCACACCAATGTAAGGCCTATGTCACATCTTATCACTGGCAACATTATGCACCTTGGTAGGTATTTTTGCAGGCTCCATTACATGAAACATAGAATAAAAATAATAATATATTATATTCATGTTTTACTGGACTATACATTCGGTGCCCTGGGAAAATATTGTTGTGGTTTCCTAAATACACAGTACAAAGAATTTTACGCAGTCTGTCATATCCAATTTCCATCAAAAAAGTATTTTAAAGTGTCAGATAAATCACCTACCTCTTTTTCCTCCTCCATATTGTATGATTCTACTAGGCCCCACACGGAAAAGGGGGAAAATCATTTAGATCTCACGTCCATGATAAAAATGTCCCCTACAGCTAGGTTGGACCCTTACAAATCCTTTACGGGAGACATTGCAGGCAGATGTTTCACTGGTATGTGACGTCTGAGCTATCAACTGTTAACCCTTTCTTTGGTCGGAAGATACACAGAGGTATGCTTTTATGCTTCGCTTTGCATCTTGTATAGGTAATTTTATTTTTTAATCTATGGGTGTGTCTGTAATGTTTTGCTAATTATTTTGCTTTTTTATGTTAAATGTCTGAGGACACGTACAAATGTACATTTACATATTTTAGCAAGTCTATTTAATTTATTTATTTTTTTAACAAGAAACAAGAAAAATGGTATTTATTTTGGCTTCCTGAAAAGGGCACGAGGACCATACATCACAGTCGGGTGCCATGTGCAGGCAGTCCAATAAAGCTTTTGTGGGTGCAGTGGCTGCAAGAACACAGCGGCTCTTTCTTATGCCTAACAGCTTTGTGGGTGCTGGTGAGGAACCCCAAACGCAGACAGTGTTTATGGTGTGCAGGCATCAGCACCTGTGTGAACAATATAACATATACCTGAGTATCAATCTGCCCAAAAGCATAAAAGTGCTGCTGTAAAAAATAAAATAAAAAAAAGCATACATTTGGATTATCTCAGTGCCAGCTTGTAGCATCATTGTCCTACAGTGCATCTCACATCTTTGCTATCTTTGCTATCCTTGTAGAAGTGTATAGAACATTTCAAATTTTCAGGCAGACAACCCTATTGTAGAAAATGTAGAGAGCTTGCCCGTCAACCTCTTTTTTTCTTGCCAACTGTCTCGTGGTTACAGAATTTACAGGTTGGTTGTTCATCTGAGTTGCAGCCATGTTAGAAGAAGGGCTGTGGGTCAAACATCCTTGTTAGCTGTTTTGTTCCTGGTTGCAGGATCTTCTGATAATGAGGATTTGTTTATTTCTAGCTACACTGCTGCATTACCCTTCATGACATCTAGCTACGTGTTTTGAGCCTTGTAGTGCCAAAGAGACCTGCCATTCAAAGCCTGAAATCCACTAATCTCCATGGATTCAGGTGCCCATTGATGAAGCTTATCAAATCTGCCCACATGGAATGGACAAACAAGTTGGGAGAATCTCTATAATTAAAGCCTTGTACACACGATCAGTCCATCCGATGAGAACGGTCTGAAGGACCGTTGTCATAGGTTAACCAATGAAGCTGACTGATGGTCTGATGTGCAGTTAAAAAAACGATCGTATCAGAACGCGGTGACGTAAAACACAACGACGTGCTGAAAAAATTGAAGTTCAATGCTTCCAAGAATGCGTCTACTTGATTCTGAGCATGCATGGATTTTTAACCGATGGTCGTGCCTACTAACCAGTGACGGCTGGTGCTCAAAATTTTTGGGGGGGCGCAAACGAAAAAAAAAATATTGCAGCCTCACTGTGCCCATCACATGCAGCCACTGTGCCATGGCACCAAATGCAGCCACTGTGCCATGCCAAACACAGAAACTGTGCCATCAATTGTCACCACTGTGCCATGCCACCAAATGCAGCCACTGTGCCATCAATTGTCACCACTGTGCCATGCCATCAAACACAGAAACTGTGCCATCAATTGTCACCACTGTGCCATGCCACCAAATGCAGCCACTGTGCCATCAATTGTCACCACTGTGCCATGCCATCAAACACAGCAACTGTGCCATCAACTGTCACCACTGTGCCATGCCATCAAACGCAGCCACTGTGCCATGCAACACAGCAACTGTGCCATCAATTGTCACCACTGTGCCATGCCACCAAATGCAGCCACTGTGCCATCAATTGTCACCACTGTGCTATGCCACCAAATGCAGCCACTGTGCCATCAATTGTCACCACTGTGCCATGCCATCAAACACAGAAACTGTGCCATCAATTGTCACCACTGTGCCATGCCACCAAATGCAGCCACTGTGCCATCAATTGTCACCACTGTGCCATGCCATCAAACACAGCAACTGTGCCATCAATTGTCACCACTGTGCCATGCCACCAAATGCAGCCACTGTGCCATCAATTGTCACCACTGTGCCATGCCACCAAATGCAGCCACTGTGCCATCAATTGTCACCACTGTGCCATGCCATCAAACGCCACCACTGTGCCATCAATTGTCACCACTGTGCCATGCCATCAAACACAGCTACTGTGCCCATCAATTGTCACCACTGTGCCATGCCATCAAACGCAGTCACTGTGCCATCAATTGTCACCACTGTGCCATGCCATCAAATGCAGTCACTGTGCCATCAATTGTCACCACTGTGCCATGCCATCAAACGCCACCACTGTGTCATCAATTGTCACCACTGTGCCATGCCATCAAACGCAGCTACTGTGCCCATCAATTGTCATAAATGTGCCATGCCATCAAACGCAGTCACTGTGCCATCAATTGTCACCACTGTGCCATGCCATCAAATGCAGTCACTGTGCCATCAATTGTCACCACTGTGCCATGCCATCAAACGCCACCACTGTGTCATCAATTGTCACCACTGTGCCATGCCATCAAATGCAGCTACTGTGCCCATCAATTGTCACCACTGTGCCATGCCATCAAATGCAGTCACTGTGCCATCAAGTGTCACCATTGTGCCATGCCATCATATGCAGTCACTGTGCCATCAATTGTCACCACTGTGCCATGCCATTAAACGCCACCACTGTGCCATCAATTGTCACCACTGTGCCATGCCATCAAACGCAGCCGCTGTGCCATCAATTGTCACCACTGTACCTAGCCATCATATGCAGTCACTGTGCCATCAATTGTCACCACTGTGCCATGCCATCAAATGCAGTCACTGTGCCATCAATTGTCACCACTGTGCCATGCCATCATATGCAGTCACTGTGCCATCAATTGTCACCACTGTGCCCTTTGATTGTCACCACTGTGCCCCATGCCACTGTGCTCATTGTCGCCTCTGTGCCCTTTGTCACCACTGTGCCCCATGATGCCACTGTGCCCCATGATGCCACTGTGCCCCATGATGCCCCTTTCCCTGTAAAAAAAACACTTACCTGACGCTTCCATGTCCTCCCTCGATGTCTTCTGCCGCCGTGGAGAAGCTTCAGTCAATCAGGTTCCTTATAACCAGAATCCGGGAACCTGATTGGCTGAAACGGCCGTCAGTCTTATGCAAGGACCGCAGGTTGCCTGCGCTCTGAGTATAGACTTCCGAGAGCCGGAGGGCGGTACTGGAAAAGCCTATCAGAGCCGCTGGCTTTGATAGGCAGTTCCCCTTAGCCAACCAGCTGCCGCTATTCAGGTAACCGGCGACCCATGTCCGGTTATATGAATAGACCAGGCAGCTGGCAACAATAACACACGTTCAATGCATTGCATTGAACGTGTGTTATTTGCGAGAGGGGCTGGCGCTGCAGCGCCCTCTATAGACGGCCACCAGAACTTCGGCTAAAATGTCAAAATGACATTTTAGCCGAATAAAAGTTCTTAAGGGCCTGTTTTTTTGTTTTTTTTTGTGACTGCGGGAGGGGGGACGGCGCCCATGCGTCCCTATGGGCGGGCCGCCACTGCTACTAACGTTAAGGTTAATTTTAAAGCAAGTTAGCTTTTTTTAACCGATGGTTAAATAACCTATGGGGCCCACACATAATCGGTTTTGACCGATGAAAACGGTCCATCAGACCGTTGTCCTCTGGCTAACCTATCGTGTGTACGAGGCCTAAGCCCATTTCATGGTTGACCTTTGGCTTGATCTTATCTTTGCTTTGTCTGACTCTTTGGCTCAGTCATACTTGTCTTTGTTCTCTGTAGAGTACTTGAGTTATTTTGTTCACATTTCAAAGTCTGGCACCTAAAGATGATGATTACTAAAGGTAAAGAGCACTCAACAGCAATCATCAAACCAGACCAAGTCACTGTCATTACAAAATGCTCATGACAAATTATAAATTAGTATACTTGAACAATTTAAGCATGGGTTTCAGTCATCTTTACAGGGGAATTTTTAAAGGACTAATGAATTCCCAAAGTACTCTTGGTTAGGTGAGGAGACAGCACACATTGGTTGAACCCGATGGACTTGTTTCTTTTTCCCCAACCTACCACTGTGCCATGCAGCCTCTGGCGGACCTACAGCCTGCTATAAAACTTCCAGCACTCCATAGTGTTCCAATCTCACATATTCCCAGTAAAAACCAAATTTTACCAAGTCTGCTGTAGAATCCCCTAACCCACACCACAATCCCCAATCCCCCCGCACAGTGACTTTCAGCATTTCACTACATGTTGTGCATTCCTGTACTTTTATTGTGTGAGTATAAACGTTACTGTTGGGACATGGAAGGTTTTAGAAAAATTGCCCTGTTCTCAAAAAAGCTGCAAACGCCTGATCTTGCCCCTTCCTTCTCAGCCTGACTGTCCTTGGCCTGCCCCTTTCCGCATAAGATGTAGTTAGGGGGAAATACCTCAGGCTTCAGCAGCCAAGCCTTTAAAGCCAGTGGCCGTGAAGTAGGATGGAACACGGGACCTTGAGAAAGAGGGTCTGGACAAGTCTGCCAGAAATTAATGTCAGGGTACCACGCCCTCCTGGACCAATTCAGTGCAATGAGGATCACCAACTCTCTCTCTATGCTCCAAAGCAGACTAGGCAGGGGTTTTAGAGGGAGGAAAGCATAAACCATTTTGAACTAATTCCACATACTGACTAAGGCATCCACTTTGACAGACCAATGACCCTTGGATCTGGATACAATTCTGTGGAATATGGATGTCAATAGGTCTAGGTCTGGTTTCTACTACCACAGACAGATTAAGTGAAGCATCTCTACGGGGAGAGACCACACTCTGGGATTTATCCACCCCTAGAATGTCCATTGGAAACAGGGAAAGAACATGAAGATCTGTCCAAGTCAGAATGAGCTCCTCTTCCTGAAACGGTGTATGACTCCTTGTTGATTTATGTAAACTCCCATGGTAGAATCATCAGATTGGACCTGGACTGGAAAGACCCAGATTTGAAGATTAACCTCGCTGAACTCCAGGACATTGATCAGCATCAAGGACTCCTCTGGTGACCACATTCTCTGAACTAACATACAATCCAGGACACCTCCTAAACCCAACAAGCTGGCACCTGTCCTCAGCACCTTCCAGATTATGGGAAGAAAGATTTTCCCTGACCCCAGTGCAGGACTGGATAGACACCAATCTAGAGCAAACTTGGTGCTCAGACACATGAGGTGATCCAGAGTCTTATTGTTCCATTCTATCAAGATGTTGAATTGCAACATTCTTGATTGGATTGAAACCATGGATGGCAAATTCTGCTCCTTGGACTAAGAGAACTAAAGTTTTTCCTGGATGGGAAAATGTGCGTCAGTGTTGTGTCCAGGACCAGATGTTTCAGGGCTGATATTTGAAGATTGATGAGCCAGTTCTGTAGAATTTTAACCTTCTGGTGCACATTGGCCTTTACCAGATTTCCCTTGTAGGTGAAGGTCACCCAAAAGAAGCCCCCCTGATGGAGAGATGCAATTACTGCACTTACAGATTCCATATGGACATTGTGAACTTGCAGAAACTTGTTAAAGTGTTTTAGGTCCAGTATGAGCCCGGTGAAAAGCTTGGAACAATAACAATGAAACTTTTCTGTCTCTGGAGCAGGGGGCAATTATTCCTGAAAGTGCAACAGTCACAGTGCAGAAAATAGGGCTGCTGTTTTGTCAGATACGGTAGGCATGTTTGACAGCAAAAAGCGTGGAAGAGCAAGGCACAAAACTCTACCACTGGGCACAAATTTTTGGTAGATTTTTGGCCCATCTTGGCAGGCTTGGGGTTTCAAGACTTTTTCTGAAAGGAATTCCTCTGTCTAGTCCCTGAGCTCTGAAAGGGACAGAAGGAACAGTCTTTGCTCCCGGGAATAGGCAGCTTTTGCTGGAAGACTTCTGCCACTAGGTACTGCCTAGCAAATTTATCAGATTTCAGAGACTTTGCTTGTTATTTTGCTATGCGATGGCAGACCAGCATGACTTTTGACAAACCCCCATGGGTTTGTCATAAATTGCATGGCTGCACTTGGCCTGCCCCTTTGGCATAGCAAAAAATAAAGAATCATATAAAGAAGGAAAGAAATATAATGAAAATTATATTGAAGACTGTTCCGCACATACGTTAAAGGTAGTACACATTATAAAGTTGAACCTGCATTTTACTGGGCTTTTTATGTGTACAAAAATATAATAAATAGAAACCTAAATGTTTCTGGTGTGGCTTTGTGTATTAGGATTCACACTTTGCACAAGCAGAGGCATGTACATACACAGCAGGCAGCTGAGGATACTTCTAGAGGAGGGGGCTAACTAGATAAAAAAAAAATCAGAACTAGGCTGTACATATGAGTAGGATTAAATGCAGAATCTATGTCACTAGGCTAAAGCCAACATAAAAAAAAAAAACACTCTGCATCTTTAATGAAAGGCGGTTCCCTCTCGGCCCCTGTGGGCACCTGCTGATCCTCTGTCCCAAGGGCACTGTTTTTTTGCAAGAATTCCTATGCCTCGAAGAACATACAATTGTTAGTCACACACCTGCGCCCTCTGCAGGAATTCAGGGGCACTATCAAGTAGGGCCAAAAGGTAAATATTAATGCTTTTAAGTATACAAAGAGTATACCTAAGCAAAAATGATTTCTCTTAGTAATTTGTGATGCTTCAGTGTTTAATGTACTTTATGTGGATTTTCTGATTTCAATCCTAGCCTTTATTCAGTTCTTTTTCCCATTGTTTTTGGTCTGCCCTGACCCTTGCTTGGATTATGACACCATAAGCCATGACCTATCTTGTTGTTTTGCCTCAGTACCCCCTTCAATGCTGTTTCTGTTTCTTGAGTTGGTACCTTGCTGTTGGCTTGTATCCTTGACTGATTTCTGTCCTCTAAATTGGTCAACTCAACTGTCACTGACCTCGGCTTGTATCCTGTCTATATTCCTGACAGCTTCAGTGGTACCAAGGTGTTCCTGCATTTGTGTGCATTTTAAGGGGAACCCTGAACAAAAATCCCCCCCAAAAATGACACGCCCTTCCCTCCCAAATACATACTAAATCCTTTGGCTCTGGTATGGATTTTAAGGAGGTACCCCATGCAAATAAATTTTACCCCCCCCCCCCCCCTCAGTGCATGGACCTGTATTGCATGAAGTGTCTGTAACCTGTATAATGGTGTTGTTCAATAAAACTTATATTTGAAAAAAAAAAAGTCACCCCCCAAATTCATTACAATTACGTATTTCAAGCACACAGCTGCAGCTATGGAAGCCTGAAATCTACCAGACCACCTGCCTTCAATATGGGCAGTGTCTCCATGCTGATGAGGACAAGACCCTCTTTACCACATCCCTGATTTGGTGGTTGTGAGGGTGAGGGATGACATATCAGAAACTGGAAGCTGCATTTAAGATAAGGGGGCTCCCAAAATATCCATCAACCCCAATGAAAATAAGTAAGAGATAGTACCCCTACTTACTAGAAATGTGCGGATCATTTCGTACAAATCGAAAAAATTTAAGAATTTCCCAAAATTCGTACATTCGGAAACATCCGAAATATGAATTGCTATGCTTCCAAATTTTACGAAATACAAAATTCCTAGATGAATTTCGGAGCCGAATTTCTTACAATGTGAACGGAAACCTGAGTGGTGTTTTGTTGACCAATCAGAGGTTTTCTTCTGCTGCTGAGTGAGGGTTGGGAAAATTACCTTTTTTTAGGAGTAAGAGACTGACTGGTACTGGTAGTCGATGGGAGATTTTGAATCAGACAAAATAAGAAGGTTTATTAACTTTTCGTAACAATTATGAACATTCCTTATGTTGAATAAGCAAATCCAGGAAGTCAGCACAGCACAGGGATGGTGGGAGCCCTTCATAATTAGCACAGCAGGGGCACAGTCCCGGGAGGATGTCAGCAGAGCACAGGGATGGTGGGAGCCGCTCATAATGAGCACAGCAGGGGTACAGTCCCAGGAGGAAGTCAGCACAGCACAGGGATGGTGGGAGATCCTCAATAATGGCAGTTGTCGACTCATTATGCTCATTATGAGGGGCTCCTACCATCCCTGTGTTGTCCTGACTTCCTCTTGGGGCTTTGCCCCTGCTGTGCTCATTATGGGGGGCTCCCACCATCCCTGTGCTGTGCTCATTATGAGGGGCTCCCATCATCCCTGTGCTGTGCTGACTTCCTCCTGGGGCTGTACCCTTGCTGTGCTCATTATGAGGGACTCCTACGATCCCTGTTCTGTGCTGATTTCCTGCTGGGTTTGTTTGTAGCCCATTAGCTCATATTTCGTAATTCTTATCCGAAATTTAATTTGGATTGAATACAAATTTTTGTTAACTTTTTATAACAATTACGAACATTCGTTATGATGAATTTAAAAAGTAAACCCAGGAAGTCTGCTGACTTTTACGAAATTTTTACGAATCTAACGAAAATTTTACAAAATTCATACGAATCCAAATTGAATTTCGGACACAAATTACGAAATACGAAATGGAACGAAACAAAACAAATTCATTGATGGCGCCCATGTCTCCTACTTACCTACAAAAAGTCAGTTGTAAATAACATGCACACGTTTTTTTTTTTTTTAATTATACCCCCCCCCCCCCAAAAAAAAAAAATCCAGAATTGTATATTCAGCATCAATCACATTGAATGCCTGTTTCTGCCCTCATCTTGGATCCCGCCTACATTTCTGTTACCTGCTCTCGTACCACAGTGGTTATGTGTCTAGTTCCTTTGCAGTCTACAGTCATGGCTCATGCACCTGATAGGAGCATAGTTGCCAACAGTCCCCAATTTCCCGACATTTAGACCCTTGTTCCGGTCTTACCATGTCCCGGCAAATTTCACAGGAATTTGGCATTTTCCAGATTTATCTCCAGATCCGCCACTGATAACTTTGTCTCTGCCGCCATTTTACAGAAGACCAACTCTCGTGAGGGAGAAACAAGAGGCTGGGTGGCAATGAAAGTGTCTGCCAATAGAAATGGAGCTGCTCCATTTTTTTGACATTGCCACCCAGGTTCAGCCTCTTTTCTTCTCTTTGGATTCCACGAGAGCTGGTCTTTTGTAAATGGACGGAGACCGAATCACCATACAGAGCAGCATGGACTAGCTGCATCTGTGATGACAAAGTGACAAGCTGCATCTGTGGTGACAAAGTGAGCGCTGCATCTGTGGTGAGAAGTGACAAGCTGTATCTGTGGTGACAAGCTGTATCTGTGGTGACAAGCTGTATCTGTGGTGACAAGTGAGCACTGCATCTGTGGGGGCAAGTGCACGGTTTCTGTAGTGACAAGCTGTATCTGTGGTGACAAGTGACACAAACTGCATCTGATGACAAGTGAGCTAAGCTGCATCTGGTAGCAGGCGACGTAACAAGTGACACGCTGCATCTGGTGGTAGGCAAGTGACACACTCAGAGCTCCCACTGATTCTGCATTATAATGTAATATAAGAAATAATGCGCTTAAATCATCCTGACACCAAAACAACCATGGTACCAGGATGACTGAAGCGCTAACACCAGGTATTTGGAGTATCTTTATCTGCTGATTGTTAATCTTTCTTGAATACACATATTTCTATTGTGGTGTAGGATCTGGGCCTGCTGTCCCTCCATCCCTCTTTGCTTCCTTCTTCCCTTCCCAACCTCTTTCACTTTCTTTCTTTCTATTTCTTTCTTTCCATCCCTCTCTCCCCCCCCCCCATCCCTCTTTCATCTCAGACTCTAACCACACACCCTTTAAGCCATGCCCAATAGTTTGTTTAGACCATGCCCCTTTTCCGCCATAGCACTCCAAGGCACGCTGTATTTTCACGCCCGCTGCTACACCACACCTACAAATGAATGCCCTGCCCCTAATAAATAACAAGACTCCGCCTACAGACAAAAATGTGTCATATACAGTTTACAGTTTATACAGTTTTTGAGAATGACTATGTAGGAGCAACACATCCAGTACTGCCTGCAACATTGGTACTCGTGCTACTCCTTTTCTCCACATTCCCTGTTACCACTTCTAGTGGTTTTTGGGCAGAAGGTACAAGAAAAGCCACCTAATCCACTCGGTCTCCACCAGGTACAGTATGTGACAGTAATACAGAAAGCAAAAAATAAAACAAAACACTTTTAGGCTATACATACACTTTAACTCTGTCTCCCATTCCCTTACCAAGTCTCGGGCCCCAGGGATGAAAAGCTATCTGTGTGGTGCTGGTGATTTGAATGATCGGCACCATTTCTGAGCCTCCCTCTTAAAACTAAATGCTTGACACTGAAGCTCATAGAAGTTAGTATTTACCAGGAAGGTAATGTATACTTCTTGCACAATCTTAGTGCTATTATTTTTTTCTTTGAATTTTCAGTTAGAAACAATAAATAAAAAACTGTTGGATTAATAATTTTGTACAAAAATTTGCCAATTTGAATTCAACGAGATCCATGTCAGATCTTGAACCTACCTAACTGATCATTTTTAGCTTTCATTTTCTGACCTCTGTAATGCTGTAATATCGAGATATTGTTGGTTTAACATGAATATGTTCAGCAGTGGGAAACAACGGCCAAACCAAATATTTCTACAAGGGCAGAGATATCATGTAATATACAACAGAATTCTTATGGGGTGGTACAAGAATAATAGTTTTATCTACAGACTATTTGTGATAAAAAAAAAAAAAGAATGAAATGATAAAAAATGGGCTAAGTTCTACAGCTTAAAGGTGTTTTAAAGGTAATTTTTTTCCCTAAATAGCTTCCTTTACCTTAGTGCAGTTCTCCTCCACTTACCTCATCCTTCCAATTTGCTTTTAAATGTCCTTATTTCTTCTGAGAAATCCTCACTTCCTGTTCTTCTGTCTGTAACTCCACACGGTAATGTGAGGCTTTCTCCCTGGTGTGGAGTGTCGTGCTGGCACCCTCCCTTGGACTACAGGAGAGTCAAGACACTCTCTACGTTGCAGATAGAGAAAGGAGCTGTGTGTTAGTGGGTGTCCTGACAAACTTTTGAGAAAGTGACGTAGTCTGTCACGCTACGCGTGAAGGACTTGGTAGCCGTGGTGACGCACTCCCGACCGTGGCCGAGACCGGGAGTTCATATGTTTATAATGCTGATGATTCTCTGTTTTATTGTGATTTTTATGTTTAATAAATCCCCCCTTTTTTAACCTACTGCACTATGGAGCGCTCCTTTCTCTCCTTTATGTTATTGTGAGCTGATATGAGGAGGCTGGCCGTGTTTGGGGCTTTGGATCTGTGGATTATTGGATCACATCAGGAACTTGTGTGTGTAAGGCCGCGTACACACGATCGAACCAATTCGATGGTGTGTACAGCCTATCGGACCGTTGTCAGTCGGACCAAAGTTTTAAAACTTGCTTTAAAATCTGTCCAACGGACAGATTCGATGGTTAGTACACAAAAGCATCAGACCAAAAACCCGCGCATGCTCAGAATCAAGTCGACACATGCTTGGAAGCATTGAACTTCGTTTTTTCAGCACGTCGTTGTGTTCTACGTCACCGCGTTCGCACATCAGACCATCAGACCATTTCAGCTTGGTCCGATGAAAACGGTCCGTCAGACCAGTTTCATCGGACCGGTCTGATCGTGTGTACGTGGCCTAAGCCTGCTGTGCATGTGAAATCAGGAGCTGGGACAGCAATGAGAAGAGAGCAGTAATCAGTCCTAAAGAGATATTGCAGCAAGGCTTTTATTTTAAGCCTACTCAGAGCTTTTTTTCTCAGAAAATAGGTGCAGGAACTCAACCACGACCCGTTTAGATTTCACAAACAGTAGAAGGGTCTTAAAGGGGCATTAAATACCAGAATTGCATTACATACAGTGTGCAGAGTTCAGGGGGTTACAAAGCAGTCACTTGTAAACACAGAAACCAGACTTCTGTGTTCACAAGTGATTGTGGTGAGCGGGCACCAAAGGGTCTGAGCCAAAGGTGGTGGAACTGAGTTCCACCAAGTTCCCCCAGAAAAAAAGCCCTGAGCCTACTAAGGTGAGAGGCTGGGGGAAACAGTTTTTAGCACTGGAAGAAAAACAGCACCTGCACTTTTGTGATCCTGTGAAGATTGCCTGCTTGCACTTTTGGAGTTTTTTGCACATCAGTATGAAATGTGAACTTTTTTGAAGACTTTATTTTTTATCAGATTTTTCCACTTTTGCACTTTTATGCACATTAATTTATGTCAGTTGCACATTTATCTATTTATTTATTTGCTGGATATTTATCCACCTGTCTTGCCTATTTCACTTTATTTTTGCACTGGAATTGCATGTGTTGGATTTGTTTGGACATTTTATTAATTGATCAGTTTTTATCTTATCAATTATCCTTCTGTTCATAGTTATATAGTCAGTGAGCACCCCCACCTTCTTCTTTTTAATAACATGACCGGTACTGCTATGGAGGTGGGAGGTCTGTCTAACATTAAACCAATTATGTTTGCATTTTTTTTTCTAATAATGTTTTTTCTTTTTTTGTATTTGTTCTTATGATTCAGTATGCTATTAAAAAAGATCTCAGTATACAGGTGATACTATATGAGATAGTTCAAGCCGTGATTTGTCATAATTGTGATGATTATGGCTTACAGCTCATGAAAACCCCAAATCCACAATCTCAGAAAATTAAAATATTACATGCAATCAATAAAACAAGGATTTTACACGGAACAATATCGGACCACTGAAAAGTATAAGCATGCATATGTACTCACTACTTGGTTTGAGCCCCTTTTGCAGCAATTACTGCCTTAATGCGGCATGGAAGCAGCATGGAAGCTATCAGCCTGTGGCACTGCTGAGGTGTTATGGAAGACCAGGATGCTTCAATAGCGGCCTTCAGCTCTTCTGCATTGTTTGGTCTCATGTCTCTCATCTTTCTCTTGGCAATGCCCCATAGATTCTCTATGGGGTTCGGGTCAGGTGAGTTTGCAAGCACGGTAATCCCACGGTCATTGAACCAGGTTTTGGTGATTTTGGCAGTCTGGGCAGGTGCCAAGTCCTGCTGGGAATTGAAGTCGGCATCCCCATAGAGCTTGTCTGTGGGAGGAAGCATGAAGTGCTCCAAAATCTCCTGGTAGACGGCTACGGTGACTCCGGACTTAATGAAGCACAGTGGACCAACACCAGCAGATGACATGGCTCCCCAAATCAATGCAGACTGTGGAAACTTCACAATGGACTTCAAGCATCTTGCAGTGTGTGCCTCTTCATTCTTCCTCCATACTCCTTGGTTTCCAAATGAGATGCAAAATTTGGTCTCATCAGAAAGAGGACTTTGGACCACTGAGCAACAGACCAGGTGTGTTTTTCTTTAGCCCAGGTAAGACGCTTCTGACATTGTTTGTTGTTCAGGAGTTACATGACACGAGGAATACGACATTTGAAGCCCATGTCCAGGATCCGTTTGTGTTTGGTGGCTCTTGATGCACTGACTCCAGCCTCAGTCCACTCCTTGTGAAAGTCCCCAACACTTTTGATTTGCCTTTTCCTGACAATCCTCTCCAGGCTGCGGTCATCCCTTCTGCTTGTGCACCTTTTTCCACACTTTTCCCTTCCACATAACTTTCTATTAATGTGTTTTTATACAGCACTTTGGGAACATCCAACTTCTTTTGCGATTACCTTTTGAGGCTTTCCATCCTTATGGAGGGTGTCAATGAGGGTTTCTGCACAACTGTCAGGTCAGCAATCTTTCCCATGACTGTGATTCCTACTGAACCAGACTGAGAGACCATTTAAAGGCTCAGGAACCCTTTGCAGGTGTTATGGCTTAATTAGCTGATTAGAGTGGGACTGTTTGAGCCTAGAATATTGCACCTTTTCACAATATTCTAATTTTCCGAGATTGTGGATTTGGGGTTTGCGGCTTGAACTATCTTGCTTTGCATGTAATGAGTCTATCTCATTAATTAGTTTCACCTTTTAGGTTGCATTAGTGAAATAAATTAACTTTTGCACCATATTCTAATTTTTTGAGTATCACCTGTACATTGCAGACTAGCGGGTAAAAAACTGTAATGCAGAAGAGACATAGAAGGGAATTTATTAAGACCGGAGAAGACTCTGGAGTAAATGTGCATGGCAACCAATCAGCTTCTAGCTTTCAAATCTTATTTGAACAAGCTGAAGCTAGAAGCTGATTGGTTACTATTAACAGCTGCTCCATTTTCTGTCTGCTCCAGTTTTAGTAAATTCCCCCTAGTGTGCAAGTTTTTTTATTTTGTATAGAAGCCTTAGTTTAAAGTGGAACTACATTCGCCTACCCTTTGCAGCCAAGGAAGTTGCTATTTTAGCTTCTGTTTGATCTGCAGCTGCCACAGTGTGTGGTCAGTTATGATACCAGCCATTTGATGGCTTGACAGTCCAGTTGCGAGAACAAGAACACACAATCGTTTTTCGGCATGAAAAAAAAACAATGTTTTTAAAAACGTCATTTAAAATGATCATGTGTGGGCTTCACATCCTTTTTTATTTTCTGAAAAACTACAAAAAATTGTTTTTAACATGATGCATTTTTTCACGTCGTTTTCAAAAATTATTTTTTTTGGGTTGTAAAAAATGATTGTGTGTGGGCTAAAACGAAGTTTTAAACCCACGCATGTTCAGAAGCAAGTTATGAGACAGGAGCGCTTGTTCTGGTAAAACTACCGTTCATAATGGTATAAGCACATTCATCACGCTGTAACAGACAAAAAAGCGCAAATCGTCTTTTACTAACAAGGAATCAGCTAAAAGCAGCCCAAAGGTGAATGGAACTTCTCCTTTAGAGTGCTGTCGTACGTGTTGTACGTCACCGCGCTTTGTTCATCATTTTTCAAAAACGATGGTGTGTGGGCAACATCGTTTTTAATGATGAAGTTGGAAAAACTTCATTTTTAGGACATGCTAAAAAACAACTTTTTTTTTAATGCCGAAAAACGATCATGTGTAACTGATCAGGGAAACAGTTAAATGGGTTTAGTTCCGCATTAACATGTATGAGAATGCTCGGCGGCAAGATATCTGCTTATCCTCAAGTAAGTAGTTGGACCTCCAGGGCTCTACAACATACTTGGCTAATGATGACAGCAACAAACATACAGTATTTTTATACGGTACTTTGATAATCCATCATAAGATTTTGATGACTCGTGCCAGTTTTTATGTGTTTTTCTAAGAAAAACAACACATGAAACAACAAGCACTTCTGACTTTTGTCATTGTCCCCTTGGAGGTCAGACTGGCCTGATTGTTGCAAATAATATTTTAATCCGGAGCAATGCTTGTGTTTATAACCAGGCATAGTATTGTGTATCATAGAATTCATAGCCAGCAGTTCCTAAAACTTATCTGTGGTCAATATGTAAAATCCTATCTTCATTTCCACATCGTATTTCAATTACATCTAGCTTACTCCTATTAATCTGAACAATCTTTTAGTTTGTAAACTTACTTTGTGAAGATCCCGACAAATTTACTTTCTTAAATTCTGTGACACTTAGTCACTGTGCCCTGCTATTGGAAACTTCTGTGCCACACATTTCACAGAGCCTGCCTTCAGACCTACAGAGATGGTGAGAGGAGGAGTTTTAGGAGGCGGAGTCGGTAGAGGAATCAAAGCTTGCAGGCAGCAAGGTACCATGGGATATATAGTCCTTAGACATTGAACCATGCAGGAACCAGCAGAGGAGAAGCTGCAAAGCATGCAGGGAATCCATGAAATTGTTTAAGTAAGTTTAGGGATCTGCAGCTATCTACTAATAGTTGCTTATATCATAGTGTTCTGTATAATTTAATGTTAGCACTTCCTCTGTCTAGTGGGGTGATTTAAAGTGGGGGTAAACTCCCATCTCTGACCTTTACCAATAAGTAAGCCTAAAATAAGTGGGTACTTGTGGGTAATGTGAATATCTCCTAAATGTGCACCGTTTAGGAGATATTTACTGTACCTGCATCTAGTGACATCACTGGCACATGCACTCTAAAAGAAATGGCCACCCGGGCCTGTAAACTGTGGCTCCCACGCACATGCTCGGGAATGACATAAGGGGCTCCAGCCAATCACACAGCAGAAGTCCGCAAACCTGGAAGGAGGACAGGTGAAGATGTAAGCGCCTGCAGCAGTGACAACTGAACTCAGCGCTGGGAGGGCTTAATTTTAAGGTAAGTTTAACATATTGTGCTAGTATACCTTGCAGGGTAAAAAAATAAATAAAACGTCCAGCGGTTTACTACTGCTCCTTAGACCCCTTTCACACTGAGGCACTTTAGAGGCGATATAGCGCTAAAAATAGCACCTGTAAAGCTCCTCTCCTGTCCCGAGGGCTTTCACACGCTAAAACGACAGTAAAGTGTCAATAAAAATAGCAACGCTTTACCGCCGATGCCCCCAACGACCCAGTGTTAAAGGGCTCTAAGAATCCCCAGAAGGAGGAAATGTAGAAAGAGAGAGGAGCTGACACCACATGTCTACATACAGGAGCCGTGTTACTGTTTTATATCCAGACCAGAAACAGAGAACTGAGAATGCATTCAGAGCTTGTCTATAGGATGAGCTATTGGTAAAAAAGGGATGCAATGTGGATTGATATTGAGGCCCCAGTTACACTTGTCCTCAGCATTTCAGTTGTTTTTTAGGTGCTTTCTTGAGCCAAGTTTTTTAGGCTTGAGAACTTTGAATTGTTTGCCAATTGAATGCTAATTACTAGGCAAGAAAACATGTAAAAAACACCCTTTGTGCACACGTTTTTCAGGTGCTTCTATTTAAGTCTATTGGGGCCAAAGTATGCCCCTCAGCCCGAAAAGAAGCTTTCAGCCCAGGTTCACATTGATGCCATTGTAAAATCGCATGCCAAATCGACGACTATTGCCGGCAAATTAAAATTGGTGTGACACCGCCACCGTACCGATTCCCAAAAGCAGTTTCTGTACTACTTTTGACGATTTTGGGGTGAGATTTGTATAAACATCTGTGCAGGAACCCGCACAGATCGCTCCCGAAGTCGGAGTGACACATGGGAATGAAATCATGCAAGTTCAGTTGAACTCGCACAATTTCAATTCCGCTGTCAATGTAAACCTAGGCTCAAGCTTTAATCAACATTGCACTTGGGTGTGAATGGGCACCATTGATTATGATAGAAATCCTAGTGTTGAGCACTGAACTGCTTCTGGTGAAGCTATTGATTGCACTTGCTGGTGGTACATAGTAGACACTTCCTGATGCCAGAACATCAGGTTTGGTATTATTTACAGCAAATCCCAGAAGATTCTGATGTAAGATACCTAGCTGTCCTACTTTGGAACCTGACTACCCTCTACCCCATAGCCAACCCCTTCCTTTGGCTTTCAAAAAAATTGGAAAAAGAAAAATTCTGAAAAGCACGTGACAAATGTATCACTTTAGTTGTGTCTCTTTCACTCTGCAGTATTATCTCCCTTTCCATAACATAAGGCCACTGGGGCAGTGAAGTCTGCAAAACTTGAGTTTCATAAGAATTTAGGACCATTTTAACTTTTCTTTCCACTAGCACTAAAGCTGCATTTTCTTGCGCTTTTTTTTTATGTTTTTATCTGCGCCTTTCTTTGGCATTTCTTTTATTAGCAAATAGAGAAAACCATCATCTGTTGCATCATTTGTTGCTAGGTTTTTCAGCTTTTTTTAGCGTTTCCCTCTGGGTGTTTATTAAATATTAATATTAATAAACACCCAAACCTGAACAAAAAATATATAATTATTATTTGCGTTTAGTTATTTAGTATTGTTTATTTTAAATTTTTTAAGGGTTAGGGTTATTTATTATCAATTTTTTTTGTTAGGGTTAGGGTGTTAGGGATTAGTACTACTACTAATAAAAATAAATGAATGCATGAATGAATGAATAAATGTAAAGTAAATATAAATATTTATAAATAAATAATAAAACAATACAATAAATGAATAGCATATAATAATAAATACATACATAACCCCAACCCTTAATTAAAAAAAAAATAAACAATACTAAATAACTAAACACAAATATTAATATATTTTTTGTTCAGGTTTGGGTGTTTATTAATATTTTATTACTGTTTCTATTATTAATATTTCTATTATTATTATTAATAATAATAATAATAATAATAATAATAATAATTGAATTAAAATATTTTTAAAGGTTAGGGGTTAATTAGTATTTATGTAACATATTATTAATTAATTTATTGTTTATTTATTATACTTTTTAGTTATTTGTATATTTATTTTACATTCATTTGAGCAGAAAATCATGTAAAAACACACACCAAATGCACACAAAAACATGCAAAAGGTGCATTTCTATTAATTTCTATGGGAATAAAAACACGCCAAAAACATGAAAATCTTCCCAATTTGAGCTTCAAAAAAAAACTTCCAGAACTTTTGTGAGCTTCATGCATTTGGCTTCAGTTGATTTGGAGTGGAGATGTGAACCAACTTCATAGGGAATAATAGATTTTTTCTTCTACGGCGTCTTGGACCTTTGAGCTTCAAGCGACAAAACGCTGAGGCGTGAATGTAGTGCTGACCCCCAGAGGAGCTGCCTGGTATATCAGGTTCTCTGTTCTTCAACACCTTTGTGGCACACCTACTTGAGTAAAAGGGATGGCTGCCAATGCCTATGTAGCACCTGTGTAATTCCAAGTACTGGTGCTATTTGAAATTTAAGGAATGATCAGAGAGTAATTGACTCTGATCTAAATTGTGATTGTTTAATAGGGTCTCTGTTCTGGCTTGGCTGTGCTGTCAGCTCGTTCTGTCGTGTCTGGGGTGTTGTTCCACCCCAGGACTATAGGTGGCAGCAGTGTAGTCAGGACTTGGGTGCTTTTCCCAACAGCCAATCGGAAGGCTTGGGCCTCGCTGGGCATGCTGGGAGAGGGCACTTATGGAACAGACGCCATTGGTCTGGGTCTTCTTCTTCGAGTGTGGCACCCACATTTAGGGTGACCACATCACCGCGCCCCTAGCGTTATGGCCTACCTGGCCGGGGCATGCGTGCCACGCGGTGTTCCTGGTTTCGGGCCTAAGATGGTCCGGGACACTGAAACAGAACGGGAACTCAGTGATCGACTGGGTTCCCAATTTTAAGGATGTCAGTGGGGAGTCCATCTGAGGAGCGCTAATGAGAGGCTGGTGGTCCAATAGGATTCTGACGAACCACAGGGATCGAGGTTACCGGACACTGAAGGATTGACTCCTCTTTCAGTTGGTACCTGGGCGACGTTGAGAAGAAGGTTCAGGCAAAACTTTACTTAGGAGGGCTACTCCGTATTTGCAATCAGAGAAGGCCTGTGGCAGAGACATCTCCCTAAGTTCCGAGTGATACTCTGGCTGCAAAGTCAGTGAGAGAGGCCTGTCCAGGTACGCTATACCCACTCATGCTGGAGTAGTGAAGAAATGTAAGCGTTGTCGGAAGCAGGACTGTTTCCATATTGAAGGTCTGAATCTGCTGTTCTCCTTCCAACTTTCGTCTATCCCTTTCCATCACCTGTTAACTGTTTTTACCCGGCTGGGTAATAAAGGGCACATATAAAAGAGACATTCTCCTTGCGGACATTCCTTTACTGCTGCTGTATACATCGTTCACCCTAGACACTTCACCAGAGCCATGAGGTAACATGCCATCCCATAATTTCTCAGCAGCCCCTGCAGGGGTACCGCTACACCTAGACAAGCACAAATACCAGTATCCAGCACACAGCTATGGTAAGGTATCAGGAAATAACCAGAAGACTGTCTCACTGCAATTAAAGTATGTATATTGTCATAAGTTACTTTAACTTATCACCTTGTAAAACAACCCATTCAGTTTAAATAGAAATGAAAGACACCAATTTTTGTATAAATATAAATAAAAAATTATAAAAACCTTTTCCCACTTTTTTTAATAAGTGATCAATAATAATAATATTTATCAGCATTCTTTGATATAGGAAAATTACAAACGTAATGTAAATTATTTTATGGGTGAAATTTTTAGTTTTTACTTTTTTTTTGCTAAAGGTGAAATAATGCCATAAACGTATTTTTTGGGTGCTTAAAAGCAACTGGATAATCTTGGCACCAGCGATAATGTGAAAACATTGGATTCTGAGACATGAAGATTAATTATAACACAGCAAATGATGTCACATCCTCAATTTCGGGTCCTGTGAACACAAATACAGAAAATAACTTTCAAATTTAAGCTTTCCCTTCTGGCACTTGCTGCTTCTCAGCAGATAAACAGCGTAATATTTGGATTTTCATGTTATTAATGGCTTTGCCATCCCTTGAGAGCTAATGCATCGTGATTTACTTGGGTCACATTACACGAAGGAATTATTAAGTGTGTTTGTGCCAATGATGTCATAAGCTACAGCTGACATCAAATGGCTATGGCCAGTGATATTTACAGGGGCAAATAAATCATTGAATGGGATAGTCCAGGACATTTTTAGGAAGATATGAAAGCAATTCTGTCCTTGTTTATATAGCTAATAGGTGAAATAAAATCCTAAAAATATAAATGACTTTGTGTACAATGTAAATTTAGTCCCGAAAACCAAAATCCTGCATTTATTAGAGAAAAGCCATGTTTTTAAGCATTCACACTTTTTTTTCTGAACACAGCCCATTGCTTTCAATGAAAAGCCTCCAAGAGGTCCTAGGAATTTGATATACACTATATTATCAAAAGTATTGGGACACCTGCCTTTACACGCACATGAACTTTCATGGCATCCCAGTCTTAGTCCGTAGGGTTCAATATTCAGTTGTCCCACCCTTTGCAGCTATAACAGATTCAACTCTTCTGGGAAGGCTGTCCACAAGGCTTAGGAGTGTGTCTATGGAAATGTTTTTTTTTTTAAAGCCAGGCTTCAGTTGGTATGCAAATGGCCTACACTTGTACCAAGGGTAATATCCAACTTGGATTAGATTGACGGTTTTCAGGGAATCCCCGGTATAGTCCTCCCCGCCCACTTCTTTACTGTCGGTCTTCAGGGTCTCTGGGGATTCCCTGAAAACCGTCAATCTAATCCTTGACTTTAGGACAATGGTACCCCCCTAACCCATTTATATTACGTTTTTTTCAATTGAGAGGTTTAAATCTTATTCTAATATCCAACTTGGTCAAAGCTGCACAGATTGTTTCTATCTATCTATCTATATACTTTATCCATATTCCCACCTTACTTACATAGGTAGATTTTTGGTAGGGTTATACCAATACCGAGCATTTGCATGAGTACTTGCAAATGCTCCGACGATGCTTGACCCGATACCTGGACAGTCAGGGATGATCGATGCAGCGGTGGGCAGAGTTGCAATCACCGATTTCCCTGTGTGGCTTTCAATAAAGCATCTGACAGCCGCTTCCCCCCCCCCCCCCCGTGGCTTTTAGCTGCTTTATTAAAAGCCACACAGGGAGATCGTGATTATAACTTTACCCACCGCCACACCAATCATTCCTGACTGTCCACTGTGTCCTCCTCCTGTCCCTCTCCCGTGTTCTCCTCCATTCCCCCTCTGGTCCTCCCCCAGTGTCCTCCTCCAGTCCCCCACTGTGCTCCTACGCCCCCCCAGATCTTTCAGGATGGGAAGCAGAGGAAGGAGCCGCTTAATATGTAATTTACTGGCTCCTTCCTTTTCTGAATGGACAGAGTCACTGACTCTGTCCATTTATAACTTAGCATCGCTGTCTCCTGTCCATTCATCAGTGAAGCTGAGGCTGCAGAGAAAGGGACTGGGGAATCTGCTTTCCTCAGTCCCTTTCCCTGTCTCAAAGGGAAGATGTCAGGGGTCTGTTTAGACCTCTGATATGTCACCAAAGCCCCCCCCCCCCCCCCAACAGGGTTGATAAAAAATTTTTTTTTATAAATTATTATTTAAAAGTAAAATTGTAAAAAAAAAAAAAAAAACAAACACTGACACCCGCCCCCTCCCCCCTCCTGCCCCAAAAAAAGCATTATAAAAAAAAATAACCCCAAAAAATATAAATTGAAAAAAAAAAAAATACAAATAAAAAACTACTGACACAGTCCATGCCTCATCAGTGATGCATATTAGTGCCATTGTCACATGACATTAAAAAATACTGGTAATCGGTACTTTTACTCGGTCTTAAAAAAAGTGGTATCAGTGCAACCCTAATTTTTGGTAAAGGTGAACTAACCCATTTAAACTTTTATGTATATGATTTTAGCGATTAGAATTACTGTACATCTACTTTAAAGCTGAAGTTCAGGCAGATATAAATATATACTTCCTATTCATCCTGGATGCCACATAATCTTGGTGTCCCCCAGATCTGTGCCATGTCCTGGAGCCCAACACTGGAACTCTTGTTCCAACCCTCATTTCTAGTCTATGCATTTCCTGCTGGACAGAGCGATCTCTTGCTCGACACAATGTGCAAAGTCCTGGCCATGGCACAGGAATCCATGTCAAGGACTCTCCTTCCTTCCTATGTGACAGAGCTGACTGGCAGCTAGGGCACTCAGTGCTGTCACTCAGGGGTGGGGACAAAGTACAAAAACTTGCGTGAGCTCCAAGTGCCATCTTCTCCTTGCACCTGGCAGAGCTGTGCTGTATGCAGTGGCAGAGGCTGCAATTAAAGTGAACCTGTTACGGCATAAATTAGAACACTGAGCTTTGTAACAGTCTGACATTTTTAATATCAAATTGACATGTAACACACGTTATGTTCTATAACATTAGTATTTAGGCCTGAAAACAGCTTCAAATAGCATAGCAACAAATATCATGATATGCACAAAACACTCCATATGATGTAAACAAAATAAGACAGAAAGTAACCAGTCAGTGTAACATTGTCAAATCCAAGGGGTCTAGTTATAAAACATTTGGGCACACTGAACAAGATTTCACCATAAGTATATATTAAAGATGACGTGCAACATAAATAAATAAAATAAAGAATCATACCCATCTATATGGCTGTAACAACATTCTGATGCTGCAGCTGTCACCCACTGGCTCTAAGGCCTCGTACACACGGGCAAGAATCTCGTCAGGAAAAAAACGTAGTTTTTCCTGACGAGATTCTTGGCAATATTCTTCTACTGCCCGAATGTACACTCTGACCTTTCAAAAGAATGCGGTGACGTCATCGCGTACGACGAGCATGCGCTCATCACATTCGATGCCGTCGCCGCCATCTTGTTTCACCCTACCTATGCCGTGGAAGCTACCGCACATGCATCAAAGTCATTTCCCGCATGCGTGGGTTTCCACGGCGACAGATAAGTATACACACACTCGGGTTTCTTGTCTGGAAAAAGACCGACAGGAATCTCGACGGATAAATAGAGCGCAGGTTCTCTATTTTTCTCGTTGAGATTCTGGCCAGATTTCCAGACGAGAAACCTGAAAGCCTCATACACACGATTGTTTTTTTGTCAGCAGTTTTCTTGCTGGTTTTTGCAGAGAAAATCGGTTGTGTGTACGAGGCCTAAGACTGAGGCCTCATGCACTCTGGACATTTTTACAGCAGCTGTTTTTGGCTCCAGTCAACGAACTCCCCAGCATTTTATCCTATGTGTCCATGCACACATAGGCTGTTATCAGCCCTTTTTGGCAGGGGCATTTTCTGTCTGGAAAACAAACAAACAGAACGAGTGGGTTTTAAGGGGAGTTTTTCAGCTGTGGAAATGCTCTGTTTATCAGTATTTTGGAGCCATAAGCTTTTGCAAGAGTCTAGTTATGCAAATAAAAAGCTAAAAAAACACTACAGCTAAAAAACGCTACTGCAAAAATGCTGCAAAACTCATTCTACAGCTTTTTACAGCTAACTCTACTGGCTTTTTATAACGTCCAGTGTGCATGAGGCCTGAGAACTGAAGCAACATATGCCCACAGATCACTCAGTTCTCAGTCTTCTTGGAGCAGAGAGCAGTGACTGTCAGTCACCACACTTTGCTCTGCCCCTCCAGCGCTCACTGGAGCACTGGGCTGTGGAGAGGGCAGGAGCAAATGGCTTAGGCTCTTAGCAGTGCGCTGGGAGCCTGAGCTAGCTGCCGGTCAGACATCTGGAAAGCAGAGCCTGGAAAGCCCGCTGACGACTGAATCTGGGTCACAGGAGTGTAGAAATACGCGCACCCAAAAGAGAAGTATGGCCGAAAAGAACTTTGGCCACGCTATTCTTTTAACTCCTGTATTATCCACTCCATCTAGTTGCCAAAATGCAGTATAGTTTTATGAAACTATACTATATTTTGGCCACTAGATGGAGCTGATGATACAGGACTTAATCTATTAGAAAACTGAGAAATTTTGTTTGGTTTGCACAAATGTTTCTGAAAATTCATGCAACAAATGTTTTAAAAATAGACCCTTTAATGTCAAATTAAAAAAAAACTGCACATATTAAAGAGCAGTCGTTTAACAAAATGGCCCCTCTAGATTATTGCTTTTAACATGAATCTGAAAAAATGTTGAACATGAGCTAATATAAATAATGATATATGCACAAAACGACCTCCTCCTGACTCCTGCACAGCTTTGATAAGAGACCATTGTAGCTGCAGACAGTGCAGGTAACATGGGATGTGCTTATAATGGATTTAACAAAATAGCAAGTACTCACACTTATATCTTTTTTTTGTTTGCGTGTACACCATCTGTGCCTACCAAAATAGGGGTTCTAGGCTGTCGCATTCTTATACTTGACTTATGCCGCGTACACACGAACGGAAATTCCAACAAGAAAACCATGTTTTTTTTCCGACGGAATGTTGGCTTAAACTTCTGTTGCATACATACGGTCACACAAATGCTGTCGAAAATTCTGAGCGTCAAGAACCCGGTGACGTACAAAACATATGACGAGCCGAGATCAATAGGCAGTTTGGCTCTTCTGCTTGATTCTGAGCATGCATGTTTTTTGTGCGTCAGAATTGCTACAGAGGAACAGAATTTCCGATAGGATTTTTTTTTGTCTGAAAATTTGAGAACCAGCTCTCAATCCTTTGTTGGCATAAATTCCGATGGCAAAAATCCGATGGAGCATACACACAGACGGAATTTCCGGCCAAAAGCTCACATCCGACTTTTCTTGTCGGAATTTTCGTTTGTGTGTACACACCATTACAGTGATTGTGCCAAAAAAACTATAGTCAGGTATTAGGACTCATTCAGACGGGCAGGTAACTTTACCTGAAGGCACCTAGAGGTGCATGGTTATGCCTCACAAAGTCCTTGCTGCATTGACCAAATTCTGTGACATTCTGATCTGCAAAGCTATACGGAAATCTGCTGCTTCATCCTTCCCGTTGGGCATTTCTATTGGCTTACTGTATGGCTATAACAGGCTGCTTCATTGGCCAGTAGTAAAGTGAAGGAACCAGGAAGTGACAGGTAAGTTTCAACACTACCAGGAAGTGTTAGAATTTGGTATAATCCAGGCTCAACTTAAAGCAGAACTAAACCCATTGATTCACCTGTTTGCCCAAAACATAAAATTCCAGGCATGCTGTGAATGATAACTGTCATAATTGCTTGTGCTCTCAACTGAACTGTTAATCCATCTAATGGCTGGTGTCAGAACTGATTACACCATGGTGTATGATGGCATCTTCCTTAGCTGTAAAGGATAGGAGGGTTTAATTATGCTTTAAGATAGCCATCAATGGTTAATTTCATTTTAATTGAGACAGTGGAAAAAAAAACACCACCTTGTATTCCGACAGCAGGACCCGCCCCTGTCATTATACACTGATCAGCAGATGAAGCTAATTGCCTGCATCTGCTGATCAAAGAAAAATGGCCCTTCAACAGAAGTCAATCAAACATTTGCAAATTAATGTAAATTCAGCTGGTCCCTCCTAAACCAGGCACTATTGTGTATGGCCAGCTTTAGATTGCAAAATACCTGGCAGCAGTGCAGGGGCTTTGCCCATCTGAACAGCCCAAGACTCCATACTTGGTAGCAGCCGCTACATTTTTTTAACTCCACTTTTGTAAAAAAATAATAATATAGCATATAAAATTGCCACACAAGCCATTTTGTGTTAAATTACAAAATGACCTTCCCATTTCAATCTGCAGCTGTTGTAATTTTCTAAAACTGTCAAAAAACATAAATGCCCAGAAAATAAATTTTCCACATTATTTCATGTTACAACCAAAAACTTAAATGTATTTTATTGGGATTTTTTGTGATAGACCAACACAAAGTGGCACAAAATTGTGAATTGGAAGGAAATTTATAAATGTTTTTTAAAATGTTTTAGAAATAAATATGTGAAAAGTGTGGCGTGCATTTGTATTCAATACTTTGTAGAACCACCTTTCGCTGCAATTACAGCTGCAAGTCTTTTTGGGGATGTCTCTACCAGCTTTGCACATCTAGAGAGGACATTTTTGCCCATTCTTCTTTGAAAAATAGCTCAAGCTCTAGATTGGATGAAGAGCATCTGTGAAAAACATCTTTCAAGTCTTGCCACAGATTCTCAATGGGATTTAGGTCTGGACTTTGATTGAGCCACTCTAATGTATGAATATGCTTTGATATAAACCATTCCATTGTAGCTCTGGCTGTATGTTTAGGGTCATTTTCCTGCTGGAAGGTGAACCTCCGCCCCAGTCTCATGTTTTTTGCAGGTTTTCTTCTAGGATTGCCCTGTATTTGGCTCCATCCATTTCCCATCAACTCTGACCAGCTTCCCTGTCCCTGCTGAAGAAAAGCATCCCCACAACATGATGCTGCCATCACTATGTTTCACAGTGCGGATGATGTGTTCAGAGTGATGTGCAGTGTTCATTTTGCTTTCAGGCCAAAAAGTTAAATTTTGGTGTCATGTGACCAGAGAACCTTCTCCCCACATGGCTTCTCGCAAATCGCAAACTGAACTTCAATGGCTTTCTTCTTGCCACCCTTGCATAAAGGGCGAATTTGTGGAGTGCACGACCAATAGTTGTTCTGTGGACAGATTCTCCCACCTGAGCTGTGGATCTCTACAGCTCCTCCAGAGTTACCATGGGCCTCTTGGCTGCTTCTGTGATGAATTCTCTCCTTGACCTGCCTGTCAGTTTAGGTGGACGGTCATGTCTTTGTAGATTTGCAGTTGTGCCGTACTCTTTCCATTTTCCATCAGTTCACAGAGCACTTTCCATTTTCGGATGAGTACTCTGTGAGGAGATGTTCAAACTTTGGAATATTTTTTTTATAACCTAACCCTGCTTTAAACTTCTCCACAACTTTATCCCTGAACTGTCTGGTGTGTTCCTTGACCTTCCTGATGCGTTTTGTTCACTAAGGTTCTCTAACAAACCTCTGACAGCGTCACAGAACAGCTGTCTTTATACTGAGATTAAATTACACACAGGAGGACTCTACTAATTAGAAGACTTCTGAAGGCAATTGGTTCCACTAGATTTTAGGGTGTATCAGAGTAAAGAGGGCTGAATACAAACGCATGCCACACTTTTCACATATTTATTTGTAGAAAATTGTAAAAACCATTTATCATATTCCTTCCGCTTCCCAATTATGTGCCACTTTGTGTTGGTCTATCAATCACAATTAAATACATTTACAATTTTTGGTTGCACCATGACAAAATGTGGAAAATTTCAAGGGGTATGAATACTTTTTTAAGGCACTGTAGTGGAACAAACTGTTTTTTTCTTCAGAAAATAAAAAGATAGGACTCTACTACAAAGTTTGTTAAAATTCTTGCGATGTTTATAGAGGGGATTGTTTTTTTTTTTGTTTTGTTCAACAAAAAGTTGCAGACAGATACATCCAATTGCATGATCACTCAGAACCTGTCAACTACTGCTATGGAGCCTGGCCACTAACACCACGCACAGCCTGAGCTCCTGACCACTGTCAGACAAATGGCACTATTATGACTCACAACAGAGCCTTATCAAAGAGGCGCTTACATTTTTTTTTTTCACAGTGAAGTTCTGGGTTGAATGCCATAAAGCAGCATC
Organism: Rana kukunoris; assembly: GCA_029574335.1. Taxonomy (NCBI): domain Eukaryota; kingdom Metazoa; phylum Chordata; class Amphibia; order Anura; family Ranidae; genus Rana; species Rana kukunoris. Next base: position 482,139,178 of record CM056051.1, read on the forward strand.
TTCCAGCTTACTTTCATTTTTTTTTTTTAAACAAATGAATACTGTAACATGGTATCTATATAGCAAGCTGTATCCATTGGCATTGTGCTTCCACTCACATCACCTAGGGTTTCATATTTTCCATATTTGCACACAACAGAACAAAGATGCCATTGTAGGTGGAGTGTTGTATTTACATTTGGAGACTGTACAGTGCATATTATTGCTGTGCTCCTTTTCTAAGCATGGCTCTAGGGAATGCTGAAACCCAAACCCCATCATGCCATGCAGCAGCAACTGCACCACCTGTAGTTCCACCATAAATGCTTTCATTTCCAGGTGGAATCTGTGGAATGATTCACCTTCATATACCCCAGCCACTCCCAATATGTCTTTTTACACTCCCGAGTATATTCAGCCAAATACCAACCACTGTTGGCAAATAAGTACCTATAGACAATAAGCAAATTCCTGCTGTGATGACTCTGTACTGGAAAAAATACTATTGTACAGATGTAAATAACTGATAATGACAGTTCAATAAAGGTGGTTGGCTGAAGCCAAGCAGCAAATGTGGACCCGTCTCCATTAAGGGCCAACCTAAACCCATTTTACCCCCAAGGGAGGAATTCTTCTTTGTCCGGTACCAAGGCATTTTACGATGGTCCATCTATGTGCTGCAGCCATCTTGCTACACATCAGATGTACGAATTTTCATTTCCTCTAGTCTGAACGGAAATGAACTATCAGTCTGTCGTTGTGGTTCAGACCAGTGTCTGGCTCGACTTCCAGCTTCATCTTTTGATTCTGCCCCTGCCATTTCTCCTTGCTGCTCGGGCTCACGTTTGGGTACTGGTGTCCAAGGCTGCCATGAAGATTTCAGAGATGTAGATTTTCCTAGCGGACGCTTATCATCACAGTAGGGTGAAGAATGAAAAGAGGCTTGTGAGGAGACAGATCGGTTGAGAGACATAGTACGCCCACAGGACTCCTGTAAGAAAAACAGTGGTATGATTTAAAAAAAAACTCACACATAGAAGTAGATTTGCTAAAGACAAAACTGTTCACTTTGCAAGGAAATTTGTCCAAGTTCCACGGAAATTTTTCCTAAAGGTTAGTAAGTGAGGTGAAACTCTGCTGACTATAATCAACCAATCATGTGTGTGACAGACTCAACCGGGACATCCTCAACCCCTCTTATGTCTAAAATCATCCTATGTCCACTAGGGGCATAGGATGACTGAGAAATGATATCTTGGACTACCTGAGATGGGATTATTATGTAATTATTATCCACAATAAATTCCAGGATATCTGTAAAAAACTATTTACTGTTTGTTGATTCTGAACTCAACGGGTTAACTGTAAGAGTGACTCATTCATAATGTTGGGACACATACTATTAGATGCTAATGTCCTCACCTCCAGCCATCTGTCTGTTCTCTGTGCTAATTGATCCTGCTATTGTGTGAAGATGTCCTGTGTTTACACTTATGATCATGTGTATTGTATAGCAGGTGAGAGAGGAGACCTGACGTCTACTCTGAAAGGTCATATCTATGAGTTACCTAGTCTGGGTAAATGATTAGTTAATTATCTCATGTTAATTTATGTTCTGGTTACCTCCTCTAATTGTATATAAGGTTGTATTCTTGGTTCTATTAAAGACTCCATGTTCAGCAGACAAACAAGTCTCTATATCCAGACTGATAGGAAGTGGTATATGACGGAAGCACTCAAGCAGAGTGTGGGACGTTCCACTATAATGTGCATGCAAAAATGCTGTTTATCTATTTTCCTTGCATGTGATTGGGTATTCTTTGCAAAGTGAAATTTCACCACATTCACTTAGCTCTGGGGAAAATACCCATGCAAAGTGAAACTTTCCTTGCAAAGTGAACAGCCTTTTTCGCTATTAGTGCATCAACTCCATAATATCCCTTTCACTATGCTCAGATTGAATTGATTCTCTATGTGTGTCCATGCGTATGTACAAGAAGTACAACTATGAACAGAATATGTAGTCATGGGACTTTGTGTGGACATATAGAAGAGAAACTGAGTACCATAAAAACAACTATCGTTTATCATTCAAAAACGTATTACACAACATTAACAATTACTCTCCACATAGGGGTTCACAACATGCAAATATTCCGATTACAGTTCACATGTAGACTCAACATGTTTCCTTCTTCAGGAGCATATGTGACAGAATCAGAACTCTGGAACCCACTCCTAATCTTAAACCATTTCCCTTCTGGGCACTTTTACCACCTTTCCTGCCCAGACTAATTTTCAGCTTTCATTCCTGTCACACTTTGAATTACAAGTGTGTGGTCATGCAACACTTTACCCAAACAAAATTTTGGCAGCATTTAATCGCAACTGGGTTTTTTATTTTTTGCTAAATAAATGAAAAAACATGAACATTTAACAACAACAAAAAAACTTCATAGTTTGTTATAAAATGTTGCAAAAGGGTAATTTTTCACCTTCACCGATGTATGCTGATGAAGCTGCACTGATGGGCATTGATGGGCACTGACAGGCTGCATCGATGGGACCTGATGAGGCGGCACTGGTGGGCATCGATGAGGCTGCTCTAATGGTAACTGATAGGCAGCACTGATGGGCACTGGTAGGCGGCACTGAAAGTGACACTGATGACACTGGTGACACTGATGAGGAGGCACTGATGAGCACTAATTGGCAGCACTGGTGGGCATTGATTGGCAGCACTGGTGGGCACTGTTGGGACTCTCAGTGCCCTGATTATTAGTGTACTTGTCCCTTTTACATAAGCTGGTTATCGGCTCTCTTCTCCTCTCCTCATGCTGTCAGCGTGAGGAAAAGAAAGCCGATAACCAGCTTCTGTTTACATCTTGATCGGCTGTTATAGGACACAGCTGATCACGAAGTAAGGAGACACTGATTGGCTCTTTACCTCAATTTGTGATCAGCAGTGTCCAGAGGACACTGTAATCACAGAGTGCACCCCCCGTCATATGACGCCTAGAATTGACCAGCCGTGCTATAGCAATCATTCGGCTATAGCGTGGTCGGTAAATGGTTAATATCGTAATATCAGCCAGTAGGGTAGACTCAGGGCCGGCCTTTGCGTTGTGAGGGCTGTGCGCCCGCACAAGGCGCCATGGGAACACGGGCGCCGTGCATAGGGTTGCCACCTATTTTGCCCGGGCACACATTCCACCGTCCTGTGGCTTGTAGCAGCCAGATTTCTGTCTCGGGCGGCGCGCGTGATCCCGTACTCTGCGCTGCGCTGGTGCCCTGTGATTGGCCGAACGGGCCATGTGCAATGTGCGAGGCGGGCCGGGAAGCAGATATGGGGGTCTATGAATGGCTGTGCTGATCATGTGTTAAGGTGTGGGCGGGGCTGCACTGTGGATACAAGGATCATCGTGCCTGCTTGCTCCCGGAGTCCTGCCTCACGATGTGAGTCCTGCTCATCTGCTTTGTCAGCTTACCTCCCTCCTCTGTTATGTCACCCCCCCATCTCCTCTGTTGTGTCACCCCCCCATCTCCTCTGTTGTGTCACCCCCCTTCTCCTCTGTTGTGTCACCCCCCATCTCCTCTGTTGTGTCACCCCCCCATCTCCTCTGTTGTGTCACCCCCCTTCTCCTCTGTTATGTCACCCCCCTCCTCTGTTGTGTCACCCCCCATCTCCTCTGTTGTGTCACCCCCCCATCTCCTCTGTTGTGTCACCCCCCTTCTCCTCTGTTGTGTCACCCCCCCCTCCTCTGTTGTGTCACCCCCCCTCCTCTGTTGTGTCACCCCCACTGTCCTCTGTCCTCTGTTGTGTCACCCCCCCATCTCCTCTGTTGTGTCACCCCCCATCTCCTCTGTTGTGTCACCCCCCCATCTCCTCTGTTGTGTCACCCCCCATCTCCTCTGTTGTGTCACCCCCCATCTCCTCTGTTGTGTCACCCCCCCTTCTCCTCTGTTGTGTCACCCCCCATCTCCTCTGTTGTGTCACCCCCCCATCTCCTCTGTTGTGTCACCCCCCATCTCCTCTGTTGTGTCACCCCCCATCTCCTCTGTTGTGTCACCCCCCATCTCCTCTGTTGTGTCACCCCCCATGTCCTCTGTTGTGTCACCCCCCCACCTCTGTTGTGTCACCCCCATCTCCTCTGTTGTGTCACCCCCCCATCTCCTCTGTTGTGTCACCCCCCCATCTCCTCTGTTGTGTCACCCCCCATCTCCTCTGTTGTGTCACCCCCCCATCACCCCCCCTGTCCTCTGTTGTGTCACCCCCCCGTCCTCTGTTGTGTCACCTGTCCTCTGTTGTGTCACCCCCCTGTCCTCTGTTGTGTCACCCCTGTCCTCTGTTGTGTCACCCCCCCATCTCCTCTGTTGTGTCACCCATCTCCTCTGTTGTGTCACCCCCCATCTCCTCTGTTGTGTCACCCCCCCTGTCCTCTGTTGTGTCACCCCCCCTGTCCTCTGTTGTGTCACCCCCCCTGTCCTCTGTTGTGTCACCCCCCCTGTCCTCGGTTGTGTCACCCCCCCTGTCCTCGGTTGTGTCACCCCCCCTGTCCTGTTGTGTCACCCCCCATCTCCTCTGTTGTGTCACCCCCCCTCCTCTGTTGTGTCACCCCCCATCTCCTCTGTTGTGTCACCCCCCCATCTCCTCTGTTGTGTCCCCCCATCTCCTCTGTTGTGTCCCCCCATCTCCTCTGTTGTGTCACCCCCCATCTCCTCTGTTGTGTCACCCCCCATCTCCTCTGTTGTGTCACCCCCCATCTCCTCTGTTGTGTCACCCCCCATCTCCTCTGTTGTGTCACCCCCCATCTCCTCTGTTGTGTCACCCCCCATCTCCTCTGTTGTGTCACCCCCCATCTCCTCTGTTGTGTCACCATCTCCTCTTGTGTCACCCCCCATCTCCTCTGTTGTGTCACCCCCCATCTCCTCTGTTGTGTCACCCCCCATCTCCTCTGTTGTGTCACCCCCCATCTCCTCTGTTGTGTCACCCCCCCATCTCCTCTGTTGTGTCACCCCCCATCTCCTCTGTTGTGTCACCCCCCATCTCCTCTGTTGTGTCACCCCCCATCTCCTCTGTTGTGTCACCCCCCATCTCCTCTGTTGTGTCACCCCCCATCTCCTCTGTTGTGTCACCCCCCATCTCCTCTGTTGTGTCACCCCCCCATCTCCTCTGTTGTGTCACCCCCATCTCCTCTGTTGTGTCACCCCCCCATCTCCTCTGTTGTGTCACCCCCCATCTCCTCTGTTGTGTCACCCCCCATCTCCTCTGTTGTGTCACCCCCCATCTCCTCTGTTGTGTCACCCCCCTGTCCTCTGTTGTGTCACCCCCCATCTCCTCTGTTGTGTCACCCCCCCTCTCCTCTGTTGTGTCACCCCCCCTCTCCTCTGTTGTGTCACCCCCCTCCTCTGTTGTGTCACCCCCCATCTCCTCTGTTGTGTCACCCCCCCATCTCCTCTGTTGTGTCACCCCCCCATCTCCTCTGTTGTGTCACCCCCCCTGTCCTCTGTTGTGTCACCCCCCCTGTCCTCTGTTGTGTCACCCCCCCTGTCCTCTGTTGTGTCACCCCCCCATCTCCTCTGTTGTGTCACCCCCCCTGTCCTCTGTTGTGTCACCCCCCCCTGTCACCCCCCCATCTCCTCTGTTGTGTCACCCCCCCTGTCCTCTGTTGTGTCACCCCCCCTGTCCTCTGTTGTGTCACCCCCCCTGTCCTCTGTTGTGTCACCCCCCCTGTCCTCTGTTGTGTCACCCCCCCATCTGTCCTCTGTTGTGTCACCCCCCCTGTTGTGTCTGTCCTCTGTTGTGTCACCCCCCCCCCTGTTGTGTCTGTCCTCTGTTGTGTCACCCCCCATCTCCTCTGTTGTGTCACCCCCCATCTCCTCTGTTGTGTCACCCCCCATCTCCTCTGTTGTGTCACCCCCCATCTCCTCTGTTGTGTCACCCCCCATCTCCTATGTTGTGTCACCCCCCATCTCCTATGTTGTGTCACCCCCCATCTCCTCTGTTGTGTCACCCCCCATCTCCTCTGTTGTGTCACCCCCCCTGTCCTCTGTTGTGTCACCCCCCCTGTCCTCTGTTGTGTCACCCCCCCTGTCCTCTGTTGTGTCACCCCCCCTGTCTTCTGTTGTGTCACCCCCCTGTCCTCGGTTGTGTCACCCCCCCCTGTCCTCGGTTGTGTCACCCCCCCTGTCCTCGGTTGTGTCACCCCCCCTGTCCTCGGTTGTGTCACCCCCCCTGTCCTCTGTTGTGTCACCCCCCATCTCCTCTGTTGTGTCACCCCCCCTGTCCTCTGTTGTGTCACCCCCCCATCTCCTCTGTTGTGTCACCCCCCCATCTCCTCTGTTGTGTCACCCCCCCTGTCCTCTGTTGTGTCACCCCCCTGTCCTCTGTTGTGTCACCCCCCTGTCCTCTGTTGTGTCACCCCCCCTGTCCTCTGTTGTGTCACCCCCCCTGTCCTCTGTTGTGTCACCCCCCCTGTCCTCTGTTGTGTCACCCCCCATCTCCTCTGTTGTGTCACCCCCCCTCTCCTCTGTTGTGTCACCCCCCATCTCCTCTGTTGTGTCACCCCCCATCTCCTCTGTTGTGTCACCCCCCATCTCCTCTGTTGTGTCACCCCCCATCTCCTCTGTTGTGTCACCCCCCATCTCCTATGTTGTGTCACCCCCCATCTCCTATGTTGTGTCACCCCCCATCTCCTCTGTTGTGTCACCCCCCATCTCCTCTGTTGTGTCACCCCCCCTGTCCTCTGTTGTGTCACCCCCCCTGTCCTCTGTTGTGTCACCCCCCCTGTCCTCTGTTGTGTCACCCCCCCTGTCTTCTGTTGTGTCACCCCCCCTGTCCTCGGTTGTGTCACCCCCCCCCCTGTCCTCGGTTGTGTCACCCCCCCTGTCCTCGGTTGTGTCACCCCCCCTGTCCTCGGTTGTGTCACCCCCCCTGTCCTCTGTTGTGTCACCCCCCATCTCCTCTGTTGTGTCACCCCCCCTGTCCTCTGTTGTGTCACCCCCCCATCTCCTCTGTTGTGTCACCCCCCCATCTCCTCTGTTGTGTCACCCCCCCATCTCCTCTGTTGTGTCACCCCCCCATCTCCTCTGTTGTGTCACCCCCCTATCTCCTCTGTTGTGTCACCCCCCCTGTCCTCGGTTGTGTCACCCCCCCCCCTGTCCTCTGTTGTGTCACCCCCCCATCTCCTCTGTTGTGTCACCCCCCCATCTCCTCTGTTGTGTCACCCCCCTATCTCCTCTGTTGTGTCACCCCCCCCATCTCCTCTGTTGTGTCACCCCCCCATCTCCTCTGTTGTGTCACCCCCCATCTCCTCTGTTGTGTCACCCCCCCCATCTCCTCTGTTGTGTCACCCCCCCATCTCCTCTGTTGTGTCACCCCCCCCCATCTCCTCTGTTGTGTCACCCCCCCCCCATCTCCTCTGTTGTGTCACCCCCCCATCTCCTCTGTTGTGTCGTCACCCCCCCATCTCCTCTGTTGTGTCGTCACCCCCCCATCTCCTCTGTTGTGTCACCCCCCCCCCATCTCCTCTGTTGTGTCACCCCCCCCCATCTCCTCTGTTGTGTCACCCCCCCCCATCTCCTCTGTTGTGTCACCCCCCCCATATCCTCTGTTGTGTCACCCCCCATCTCCTCTGTTGTGTCACCCCCCATCTCCTCTGTTGTGTCACCCCCCATCTCCTCTGTTGTGTCACCCCCCATCTCCTCTGTTGTGTCACCCCCCATCTCCTCTGTTGTGTCACCCCCCATCTCCTCTGTTGTGTCACCCCCCATCTCCTCTGTTGTGTCACCCCCCATCTCCTCTGTTGTGTCACCCCCCATCTCCTCTGTTGTGTCACCCCCCATCTCCTCTGTTGTGTCACCCCCCATCTCCTCTGTTGTGTCACCCCCCTCATCTCCTCTGTTGTGTCACCCCCCATCTCCTCTGTTGTGTCACCCCCCATCTCCTCTGTTGTGTCACCCCCCCTCTCCACCTCCTCTCTCCCACCCACCACTCTTTCTCTAATCCCCCACCAACTCACCCAACCCCCTCTTTCTCCCCCTCTCACCTCCTCCTCTCTCCCACCCACCACTCTTAAATCCCCCCTCTCTCTCTCATCCTCACCCCCACCAACTCTCTCTCTCTCTCTCTCTCTCTCCATAATTAAAGGAAGGAAAACGACACTACAGTAGAGGAGCTCCACCCACAAACTCTGGCTCAAAGCGTCTCTCGGTAAGACAGTCTAATGGGGGTCTTTCATGGGGAAGGGGACACTGATGGGTGGGTTCCCTGATCTAATTAAGGGGGGACCGATATAAGGTAAAGGGAGTCCTGGTGGACTACAAGGACCAGCATTTTACTATAGGAGGCATTGGTGGACTACAAGACCCAGCATTTTACTATAGGAGGCATTGGTGGGACTAAAATGCTGAGCCTTGTAGTCCACCAATGGATCTATAGTAAAATGCACCAATGCTGTAGTGTCAGTGTGTATTGTGCAGTGGTCTGTGGGTAGTGTATTGTGTAGCGGTCAGTGTGTATTGTGTAGCAGTCTGGGGGGGGGGGGGGGGGGCTCCACAGGATTAGCTCGCACAGGGCGCCTGAACACCTAAGGCCGGCCCTGGGTAGACTGGAACTCATAGCATGTTTATGTTGCCCATAGAGGTGCAAATGAGTATGCCAAGGTGATGCCACTGCCACTCAGGTATACTCAGTAAACAGCCAATGGTCTTCTACACATCATCTTAAAATAAAAGGACCGACTTCCCTATGAGGACCATCCAGACCAAATGTGAGTAAGTCACCATAAAGACAGCATATTCCAAAGAAACAAACTCAAGCCTGGATTCACGTAAACCAAGTTTGTTTCTACAGGCCCCTAGGAAAAGAAACAGTAAATGCACTTTTTTTTTTTAAGTGTTACTGCCCTATAAGGAAACTTTATTGTTTTAACTCTTTCTGTTTCAAAGCCCAACATCAAAAACTACCAGTGCCGGGCTTCTGTATAGACATCAGAAACATTCCCTATTCTCATTCTCCAGCTAGTATAGGCCAACTGATATAAATGTATGTCAATTACTGGGGTCCTTTAAACTTCTGTCACCCATCTGACAGGCACACATGATAGCACGCCAAATAAAGCTGCCCGGAAAGTCAGACACCAGATTGCACAATCTTGTTTTCCTGACTTTTGCCGTCTCTAATTTTAAAATTTGGTTGTGAAATCCCAGTATTATTTTAAGTGTGACTGTTGAAATACCCAATGGCATATTCATTCTAGATATATGGAAAATGACTCATTAAAAAATAAAAATAATTAAGACCTTTCTAAATATATCATTTTACAAGAGGTGTTCCAAATCAAAGGTCTGTACACCCACGGGGGGACATCTGACAGGCCCAAGGAGCGCTCCTCATTAAACTATGTGGCTCAAAAGATTAAATAAAATACCAAAGGTGTTTTAGATTGCATTATTATTCAATTGTTTGACTGATTTGCTTGAAAAGGTATGAACAATCAGTACATTAGAGCAGGGAGCAGACACTTGTTATGATTACTTAATAAACTTGAAGTTTTTTTCTGCTTATATTTTCCCTCATCAACATGCTAATGAAATCCTTTAAATAAAACCTTTCCATTTTCATTACATACATCATTTTAGGAGGGTATTGTACTTGACTTCCCCAAAACATCACAGCACCCTGCCCCAGTGGGCTGGCTCTTGGGAGGTGTTATGCCAATATCAAAATGCCTTGATGGGTGGGTGTCAGTCTAGAGCAGGGATATGCAATTAGCGGACCTTCAGCTGCTGCAAAACTACAAGTCCCATCATGCCTCTGGGTGTCGTGCTTGTGGTTGTCAACGTCTTGCTATGCCTTTATGGGACTTGTAGTTCTGCAACAGCTGGAGGTCTGCTAATTGCATATCCCTGGTCTAGCGGAGTGAGTATTACTATCCAGTCAGTAATGCCCATGTGTGATGCAGTCTCCAAAATTGAAAGAACTGAAATGCCCGGACTGAAAGGGTTGGGTCAGGGACAGTCAAGTCGGGGAGGAATAGGCTAGATCAGGGGTCTTGAAAATGCGGCCCGAGGGCCAGATGTGGCCCTTTGCTAGCTTCTATCCGGCCCTTGGGGCACTATTCCTTCCACTGATATGAGGCACTATTCTTTCTACTGACACCAACAAGGAGGCACTCTTTCTTCCACTGATACCAATGGGATACTATTCCTCCTACTAATAGGGGCACTACCCATCCTATTGATCACCAATCCTGAGGCCATATTTAATCTCACTGATGCCGAAATTTTTTGCCCATGCTGGCCACAATCCAACCCTCCTAAAGTCTAAAGGACAATAAACTGGCCCTTAAAAAGTTTGGAGACCCCTGGGATAGATAATGCTGGACATCCGCCTGCCAGGAAATGAGGTGGGCTAGACAGACACTGCAAGAAGCACACGTACTTTCAGTACAGGAGAGGAGCCTGTACAACTGTGTAAGGCTGAAGGTAAGGCTAGAGTTCAGGTTTAATCATCTGCATTTATGAAATGATATGGACTTTTAGTTTATCAAGAGATCATATGTCAGTCAGTAAAGAATATATTATTTACATACCCGATAGCGCATTCTGTAGGCTTGAATGGCGGTATTTATTGCCCTTATCCAGCTGTGCATCTCTTGCGGGCTGTCAGTCTATGGGGATGGGATCAGATGAGAGTAAATTCAGAGAAGCTTACATTCAAATGAACAGATGTCAAGAGATAAGTACAGAGGTTGGTGCTTCTGGCTTCCTTCTGAAAAAGCTGGCTGCCTGACTGTGTCTGGCTTCTATACCAAGACCCAAAACAAGCAGGCACTAAAAGAGTAAAAATTAAAAAAAAAAAATATATATAGAAACCCCAGTGAGTATCTAGAAATGGTAAAACCTAAAACTACAGTGGTTACTACTGTAGATACCAACAAAAGACAGTACCTAAAATGATAAAAATAAATAAAAATGAGAAGCCCAGTGCTTACTAATTTTTTTTAAAAAACAATGAAACCCCAGTGGTTATTAAATAGCACAACAAGATAGTATCTAAAAATTATAAAAAGTTTAAACCCCAGTGGTTATTAAATACCGCCAAATGATAGTATCTTAAAGTATCTAAAAATGATAAAAAATTGTATCTAAAAATTATAACTAAAAACCCAAGTGGTTACACCACCAAAAAAGTTTATCTAAAAATGATAAAAAAATTAAATAAATTAAACCCCAGCAGTTAAATAAATACCACCAAAAGATATTTTCTGATAATAATTAAAAAAAAGTTGCAGTACTGTTTCTTTTTGATGAGAGAAGGATCAGTGTATAAATGGTGTTGCGGCACAGTGTCGTTCTCATCACGTGATCCACTTACACCTTGTGTGACAGTAAGTTGGCTATTGTAACAAAAGGAAAACCAGGTTCTAAAAAAAAAACACTGTCAGTTAAAAAGATGTGGTTCATCCAGTGCCCACCCGGCATCATTTCACATGAGGAACACGTGGCAGGAATAAAGTAGGCATTTGTGAGACAGCTGAGCCAGGGCTGATGTCACAGCCATCTCCAGAAAGGCCTGTCTGCCACAATCTGTCACCAAGTTCTTTAGATGCTTCCATAAATTAATGTGTGAGAATAACATGTTTCCATGTTTAGTTGGGCTGTGTTTTCATTCAGAGGTGTCAGTTAAGTTCCTCCGACTTAAACAGCTGATATTAGATCTGAACGTCTTGGTTATTGCGTGAATTAAATGGCGGGCATCGGAGCATTCCCTGGCACTTACAGTATCTTACGTCTTTTCTGTATTTTATTTACATGCAGATCCAAAGCTAGAATATTGTCGATCGAGTTAACCTGGTAGGTTAAAAAATATGGCGGCTGCCATTGCTGACTCCTTTTAGACCGCGTACACACGATCGGTCAAAACCGATGAAAACGGACTGAAGGTCCGTTTAATCGGTCCAAACCGATCGTGTGTGGGCCCCATCGGTCAGTTATCCTTTGGTCAAAAAAAATAGAACTTGCTTTAAAATTTAACCGATGGACGCCTAACTGATAGGCCAAAACCGATCGTTAGTATGCAAAAGCATCGGTTAAAATGCTGCGCATGCTCAGAATCAAGTCCACGCATGCTTGGAAGCATTGAAATTCATTTTTTTCAGCACGTCGTTGTGTTATAACACGCAAACGTCACCGCGTTCTAACACGATCGTTTTTTTAACCGATGGTGTGTAGGCACATCAGACCATCAGTCAGCTTCATCGAAAGGAATGATCATGTGTACGCACCCTTAGACGCTGCTAGTGGTCTGACTTTCAAACATAGATGATTGTTGTAATGTTCTGCAGAGGTTATCACTTCCTGTTTCTGAGGTATGGCTATATGACCAAGTGTGATACTAACAGGTTTTGAAGATGGAAATATTAAAATATTAGGTATAAATAATATATGACCAAAAGTGACTATTCTTTGGAACTTTCCAGGTGCTAATATAATAAACCACACATATACACAAAATGTCATTAAACAAAAAAAAATATGACTTTTAATTAAACATTAAAAACCTCCAAACTTCCTAAGAAATACCAGAAAGTTTGGTCTTAGTGGCTGGCTGAGCCATCCACGGCATGAGTGGGAGTGTGGGGAACAGGGGTCTATAAACTGCGGCCCGAGGGCCAGATGCGGCCCTTTGCTAGCCTTTATCCAGCCCTCAGGGCTTTATTCCTCCCACTGATATAAGGCACTATTCTTCCCACTGACTCCAACAACGGGGGCACTCTTTATTCCACTGATACCAATGATGAGATACAATTACTCCTACTTATAGGGGCACTACTCTTTATCCCACTGATCGCAAACTATGAGGCCATATTTATTCTCACCAATGCTGGGCCCGGTTATGGGAGGAGTGTTGTGGGGGTAGCAAAAGATAGAAGGGGTGGGTCAATCAATCGGGAAAGAGAAGCGAGGTGAGAAGTCACGCCCTCCTGCCCCTTTTTAATTGGAAGGAGTCATAGTTATGTGGTGGTATTGTAAATTTATTTCAATATTTAAATAATGTGTATATATATATATATATATATATATATATATATATATATATATATATATTATATATATATATATGTTTATTTTGGTTATTTGTTAAATGAAAGACTGAAGAGGCCATTTAAATCCAGCAGGCATCAGTGTTTCATTTAAGGCTACGGTTGTGTGCATGGTTGTTTAAGTGCAGTAGGATATCTGACTGACCTGGTCATGAGACTGACTAAAAGAGCCAAGGTGGAGACAAATACATTGTAAATTGTTAACACTGCACTAACCTAGGGAGCCTTATCTCCTGTGCCCTACGTGGCCATGCATCTGTTTGGCGTGTTCCTTACATGTTCTATGCATCATCCCGTGTGATGACCCGTGTGGGGGCCGTCTGATGGGCACTGTTCTATTATGTGTTATATGTAAGTACGTGCCATAAACACCAATAAAAAATAATTGTTAAAAAAACTCCAAACTGGTATCATTGATACATTTTATCGATTTGGTGAATTATAATGTTTAAACCCCTTCCCTACTGAGTCATTGTAAAATGACGTCGGCGGGAAGCCTCCAGCCCTCTGGGTGGACGTCAAATGACGTCCTGGGCTTCCTGTGTATCTAGGGGGCGCGCGTGCTCGGGACCCGGTGCGCGTGCCCTGGGGCTCGCAATGTCTGCAGACACACGCAATTGCCCTTAATCACGGCAGGATGCGTCTTCCCAGTACAGAGGAACACACATCGGTCTCCTCCCCTTGTGAGTCCCCCCCCTTCAGTTAATATCACTCACCAGGGAACATATTAACCTCTTGATCGTCCCCAAGTGTTAACCGCTTCTCTGCCAGTCACATTTACATAGTAATCAGTGCCGTTTTTTAGCACTAATCGCTGTATAAATGTGAATGGTCCCAAAAACGTGTCAAAAGTCTCTGATGTGTCCGTCGCAATAAAAATGCCATAAATCTATCCCTTATTTTGTTTTTGTTTACGTATCTGCCTAAACTGAGGAAAATTTTTTTTTGTTTTAAATTGTGATATTTATTAAAATCAAAAAGTAAAAAATATATTATGTTTTTTTCAAAATTGTCACTCTTCTTTTGTTTATAGCGCAAACAATAAAAACCGCAGAGGTGATCAAATAACACCAAACGAAAGCTGTATTTGTGGGGAATTTTTTTTTTAAGATTTAATTTGGGTACAGTGTTGCATGACTGCGCAATTGTCATTCAAAGTGCGACAGTGCTGAAAACTAAAAATTTGTCTGGGCAGGAAGGAGGTAAAAATGCCCGTTATTGAAGCGGTTAAATAGATTTGACATTTTTTACATAAAATCCTGTGTACAAAATGCAAAGAAATAGTAATTTCTGGACATACAGGGTATATACTGTGTATATATTCTATTATTAATATAGCACCAATATTAAAATAATTACCTGTATATAGAATGTTCTTGGAGCGGTAATAACTTCAAACAGATTGTCCCTCATAAGTAAATCCCTATAAGAAAAAAAAAAAAAGTTATTGGAATACAATTATCCAGATCTACTTATTTCTTGCAAAAAAAAAAAACAGAAAAAACAAACACAGTACCTGTCCAGTATATGGACCTTTTATTCCCAAGGTTTGTATTGGCTGTCACCAACCCAATCACCATTTACCATTGTCAAATCACAGATTTCAACCATTTGGTTTCTCCCAAGTTCTGCATATAGACACTTGAAGGATGGGTTTGTCATATAGAAAGCTGGGCACTGAAAAAGCCAGTCCCAGACAATGGCACTGGTCACTGAAGGGAGGAAAGGGAAAATCCCTGGTGCCCCACATCCACAGAATCCTGAGTCTGGATGTGGCTTGACAGGAGCACAGGCTGAGGTTGTTTCTCTCATACCTACCACAGGATTCCGTGGATGTGGGGCACCAGGGATTTGTCCTTTTCTCTCTTCATTGATCACAGGAGATGAGACAAGCTCCACCCCTTGCCGCCACTCATGCAGCAGACGCAACATCATCCCCACTACGATCAAGCATGAGTGGCACACTAACTAATCCTGGGTCACACTGGTACTTCTGATGGGGAAAATGTTGCTGTAGTGGAAACTCTCAATTTCACTCATTAAGCAGCTTAGGCATAATTTGCTTCTAAAAAAGCTCTATACATAGTGTGGATTTTGTTAAAAAAATAAATAAATAAATAAATATATATATATAGCCCTTCGACTGAGACAGATATGAACCACATAAACACACGACACAACAGGTTCCTCCTCCCAACCCCTTGTCCTGGCCCTGCATTGCATTAGGGTGTGCACCTCAAAACTCAAACACACATGCCTTTTTCTGTACCTTAGCTGCACAGGGCAGTGAAGTGCTCTGTGCTGAATGGCTTCCTGCTCATTCACAAACTAAAGCATAGTAAACACAGTTCACTATTCTTCCGTTGTGAATGGACACAATGGACACAGTGAGCGAGTGTGTTCACTGTGTTCATTTAGAAAAGAAAGGGGCCGGTAAATTACAAATTTACTAGCCCCTTCCCCAACTCCCCATCCTGAAACATCCCTGCAGCAGCCCGGTGGAGAGGGGAGGAGGGAAGCCAGCAGTACTGTGGGCAGGGGGGCCAACAAGAGGAGGAAGCCCAATCAGTACGAGAAATCTGTACCGCACATAGTGATTGGATGTGCCCAGGCACACCCCCTGCACACGCCTATGCCTGAGCCAATGCGGTGATGTCATCACAGAATTATGCCTGTTTTTAATGTAGTGCCCTCGATCACCGGCACCCTATTCTATCTTAGCCTTGTCCCTTGCACATAGAGATTTTTCCAGATTCTTTCAATATTTTCATGATATTGTTAACTGTAGATGATGATATAGTTAAAGGGCCAGATTCAGATACAATTACATTGGCGCAGAGTATCAGAGATAGACTACGCTGCCGTATTTTACCAGGCTGTACGACGAATCCTGTTAGATTTTGTCCCTTACGGTACGGCGGTGTAGTGTATTTCTCGCCGCGTAATCGAAATACGCGATTGGGGGGTGTGAAGCATTTAAATTAGGCGCGTCCCCGCGGCGATCAAACTGCGCATGCTCTGTTCAGAAATTTACCGCCGTGCATTGCGCGAAATAACGTCGATACGTCATTCGTTGTTTGAGTAGCGTCGTTTATGGACATTCCTATTCCCGGAAGTTTTACGTCAAAAATAAGAAAAGACGTCGAAAAACATTGATATTCGACGTGGGAACGACGGCCATACTTAACATGGGCTGTCTAATATTAGACCAGCAAAAAGCTGGTATAGTTTTACGCAGCAAAAAGATGACTAAAGATGCGGTAAGAGATTGCGATAGTTGTTCGTAATTTTGTGGATAGTCGGCAAAAGCTCATTTGCATACCCCGACGCGGAAAACGACGGGAACTCCACCCAGCAGCCGCAATTTTATTGCAGCGTAGACCTGAAGGCGTACAAACACGTAAACCAGTCGGATTGAAGCCCGCAGCCGTAATTTCATGGTTTGAGGTTTCAGAGTAGTGAAAAAACGCGCGTAATTCGAAAGTACTCCAGTCTAACGCGAGTTAGACAAGAGTAATCGTTCTGTGAATCTGGCCCAAAGTCTTTGCAATTTTACATTGAGGAACATTATTCTGAAATTGTTTGATAATTTTTAGACACAGCTTTTCACAGATTGATGAATCTCTACCCATCTTTATTTTTTAAACACTTGGGGCCAGATCCACATACAATTGCCCTGGCGCAGTGTATCAGAGATACACTACGCCGCCGTATTTTACCTGGCTCTAAGTCGAATCCAGGAAGATTTTGGCCCGTAAGGTACGGCAGCGTAGTGTATTTCTCACGGCGGAATTGAATTACGTGGGTAGGGGGCGTGAATCATTTTTAAATGAAGCACGTCCCCTGTGCATTGCGCGAAATTACGTCAAAACGTGTTTTTTTTTTTTTTTAGTAGCGTAAATTACGTACCTTTCTATTCACGGACGACTTACGCCAAAAAAATAATAAGTTGAAATTTTGACGCGGGAACGACGGCCATACTTAACATGGCAAGTCTAACTATAGACCGAATAATAGCAGCTTTAACTATACGCCGTAAAAAGCCGACTAGCGACGACGTAAGAGAATGCGACGGCCGATCGTAACTTTGTGGATCGCCGTAAAAAGCTCATTTGCATACCCGACGCGGAAAACGACGCGAACTCCACCCAGCGGGTGCAGAAATATTGCAGTGTAGATCCGAAGGCGTACGAAGACGTAAGCCTGTCGGATCGAAGCCCGAAGCCGTTGTTTCATGGTTTGAGGATTCAAACTAATAATACAACGCGGGTAATTTGAAAGTACGCCGGTGTATCAGGAGATACACCGGCGTACTAGCTCTGTGGATCTGGCCCTTTGACTCTCTAGGATGCCCTTTTTATACCCAGTCATGTTACTGACCTGTTGCCAATTAAAGCGGAGTTCCACCCTTAAAATCACTTTGTTTCATTACATCCAGCATACTGGCGTCAGCGCCAGTATGCTGTTTTTTTTTTTTTTTTAATGCACGTACTTACTTTATATAAAATCATTGAATTTCAGGCGCACCGCGGAATGTCGCCGCTATAAGGCGTCACGCCTTCTGGAAACAGCCGATTAGCATTCGGCTTTTCTCGGCGCCTGTGCACAGACCCAGGAGCTGACTGCGCAGGCGCCGTATATATCCCCGCGTCACGCCCTCCGAAAAACCCCAAACTAGGACCGGCTATTTTCGGCGCCTGCGCAGTCAGCTCCTGGGTCTGTGCGCAGGCGCCGAGAAAAGCCGAATGCTAATCGGCTGTTTCCAGAAGGCGTGACGCCTTATAGCGGCGACATTCCGCGGTGCGCCTGAAATTCAATGATTTTATATAAAGTAAGTACGTGCATTAAAAAAAAAAAAAAACAGCATACTGGCGCTGACGCCAGTATGCTGGATGTAATGAAACAAAGTGATTTTAAGGGTGGAACTCCGCTTTAACTTAAATTATTTGCAAAATGTTCTTTCAGCTCTTTCTTTTTAGTACCACTTTTTGCATCTCAACTTTTTTGAGACATGTTGCTGCTGGCAATTTTAAACTGGCCTTACTTTTTCTTAAAATAGTAAATTTTCTCAGTTAAAACAATTGATACTGTATGTTTTCTATTTTCTACTGTGAATAAAATATGGGTTTTTGAGATTTGCAAATCATTGCATTCTGATTTTATGCAGATTTTATACAGCATCCCATCCTTTTTGGATTTGGGGTTGTCTATCTATCTATCTATCTATCTATCTATCTATCTATCTATCTATCTATCTATCTATCTATCTATCTATCTATCTATCTATCTATCTATCTATCTATCTATCTATCTATCCTGTATATATCAGGAGACATTAATAATATAGCATTCTTCAGCAATTAAAAAGTATTATAAGTGAGTGGCATACAACCTACTAATAACACAAATGATCATAACAAAGAAGTGAAACATAATTACTAAACTGTATAACTTGCTAAACAAGTCTGATGTGGAGATAACTTCATTCTTGTGGTTAGAAGTGATGACTTTTCTTAGAATCAAGGCCAAGGCTGTGTGTGACATCTCGCTAGACGTGACTTCACTGACGCAGGAAGTAATTATGACGTTCCAGTAATTATGTTTACGGGATGATGTGTTGGGCACATGCTGGAGAGAGATGACTGGGCGAGTGCGGGAAGAGGGTCTGGACAGTATCAGTATGTTCTCTATGCTCTATGTCCACACTTCAGCCACCCACCTCCACACCTCGTGTCAGCCTGACTCCAGGGGATCAGCACACATACAGTACATGGCCTTTCGCAGGGCAAGAAAATAAGCAATATTTAGAATAATGATAACAGACTCACCAAATAAGCTGTCCCAATATATTGGAAGATACTGGGCAACATTCACATTACCAGATCGCATGCCGTATTTAGGTGTTTTTCCAAAAACCACATGCGACCCTGAAAATGTTAATACACTACTGCTTTATGCAGTATTTACCGAATAAAGCAAAAATGCTTGGTAAATACTGCATCAAACAGGAGTGAAAGTCAATACACAAAAAAATTTAAATAAATGCGGTATATACATAAACAGTGGTTTACAGCAGCTGGCATCCTTAACAACCAGTAATCAACCTGGTTGTTAAGGAGCGGGTGGCTGTGCGTCCTTCCTGTTACTAAACCCAGGAGCCTGCATTCACTATATCAGGTCTCCCACAATACACAGAACATGGAAATGAAATAATTTTAATAAATATAAACTGCTAAATACCTTTTCTCATAAGCAGTATATAGAAGTCTTGTGACTTCTGTCCATGTCTGGTTAAAGCTTGCAGGAGGAGTTTTCATTCTACTACCCTATGAGGCTGCAGGACCCCTGACCCTTTGCCTGGACAGTGTTGATTGGCCTTGTGCTGATAACATGCACCCCCCCCCCCAAAAAAAAAACTCTCTAGCAATACACACCAAACTGAGCATGTGCACAGTGACTCCAAGACTCTGTTCTATCAGGAGATGGATTGGGGACTGTGGAAGAAGAGGATCATTAGAGAAGACAGGATTGAACTGCTTTTTCACCCAATGCTTAGGATTAACCCCTAAGGTTCCACAGTGAGTATAACAAGCATGCTTTACTGCATATACAGACTGATTTTACTGTTGTGGGTTTAGGAACATTTTAATAACCGATAAGTCATCAGCTGTCAGCAGGGTTCCGCACTGACAGCTGAATGTAAAAAATAAAAATGTAGACAATAAAAATATCAGGCCCTTATCCAAGCTTGCAGCCTGGCAGGTCAGGAAAGGGAAGGGACGAGCAAGTACCCCTCCTCCTGAACCATACCAGGCCACATGTCCTCAACATAGAGGGGTGCTTTGGGGCAGGGGGGCTCTTCCCCACAATCCTGGATGGTGACTGTGGGAGCGTGCAGGTGGGGGGCTTATCTGTATCTGTAAGCCCCCAGATCCCACCCTCCCAATGTGAATGAGTATGTGGTAGAGGCCATTGTCCACATCAACATAGGAATAAGGTGCTTTCGGGGGGAGCCCCCGTGCTCCAAAGCACCCGCCCCATTTGAGGGCATGTGGCCTACTAGTATGGTTCAGGAGGAGGGGGGGCGCTCGCTTGTTTTCTCCCTTTCCTGGCCTGCCAGGCTGCATGCTCGGATAAGGGTCTGGTATGGATTTTGGAGGGGCCAATACAATTTTTTTTTACTTAATAAAATAACTCATGCAGTATTTTAGTAGCATTTTTCTTGGATGCAGTAAGATACAGCTTTGTGTTGGAGCTCACTGACTCTTTGGGTCCAAACAGACCTTCACCCTGATGAAGAGAAGTTTGTACCCTGAAAGGTCAGTCCTTAGACTTCACTAATACCTTTATGCCTGTGTCCTTTCTCCTCCTGGTTGGGTGTTATTCTCTGTTCTTTGTAATAATTATTGTTTGTACATTGTATTATACATCAGTAAGCAGCATCAGTTACTGTAGTAGTGGCACCTAGTGATTTACGGCTTTTTGGGGCATCTCATAGGTATGTCACATACTTATTTACATTGGTCCGAGCTTAACTACTGTAACTATGTAAAAAATTGCCATACCTGGAATGGAGGTTTAATTTTCTTTTTTTATCTTTGCATCTTTTACTATTATCTTGTGTCACAATATTCTTTTATGTACAATCTGAAATGTTGTTTGTGCAACATTTTAGATACATTTTGACATTAGTACATATTATATTTGTTACTTGGATACATAGAAAGAAAATATGTGTAGGCAGGTTGCCTACAATTAATTTCTTTTGCTAGTGAGATAGTTAGTCTGCTCAGGCTGGGAAGGGGTTAACTGGGTTTTGTCTCCTTTCCCGGGCATTTCTTTCTTGTGCATATTTAAAGAGGAAGAAGATCGGATACAGGGCTCTCGAGCTGCTGCCGCACACGGGATAATGTGAAGGGGCTGCTGTGCCATGTAGTTCTGCGGAACACCGGAACATTGAAGCATCCGTCGAGATGTTGCAGGACACCAGTTATGGACTTACATCTTCTAAGGCAATGTTTCTCAACTCCAGTCCTCAAGGCGCCGCAACAAGTCATGATTTCAGGATTTCCCTCAGAAATCATTACCACGGCTGTGGTAATTACTAAGGCAGTGAAACTGATTAAATTACCTGTGCAAAATACTGGAAGGCCTGAAAACATGACCTGTTGGGGCGCTTGAAGACTGGAGTTGGGAAACACTGTTCTAAGGTACGCCTGGGTGGTTTTAGCTACTTAGGTCGGGATGGAAGGGCATTTAAGATTTAAGTTGTTTGTACATTACCACGAGAAAAGTTTCCGTAAAAGCTTTAGAAATGCTCTAAGCCTGAAGTTACTCCATGGGTGCATGGTAACATGGCGTATCTGAAAAACAGGGCCTGTAAAGCACACATGGGGTAAGAAGCAAGGTCACTAGGAATTGTTAACTTGTCAGGAGAGTTGGAGTTGAAGAGCAGAACCACTTTATTGAGAAAAGTGTGTAAACCCCATTTCTAGGGAGCCGAAAGTAAATGTATTTGTTCTAACACTGTTTGTTTTGCATGTTAACAAGTAGTTAAACCAGTGGTTCCTAACCTTGTTGGAGGTACTGAACCCCACCAGTTTCATATGCGCATTCTCCGAACCCTTCTTAATTGGTAAAATGCCCACACTGGCGGCATTTGATGGCACAGTGGCTGTGTGTGATGGCACAGTGGCTGCGTTTGATGGGCACAGTGGCTGCGTGTGATGGGCACAGTGGCTGCGTGTGATGGGCACAGTGGCTGCGTGTGATGGGCACAGTGACGATAATTGATGGCACAGCGGCTGCATGTGATGGCATTATGAGGCTGCAATTTATATATATATATATATATATATATATATATATATATACACAAATATACAAATTAAAATAACACAAAACATTTTTTTTATCTGCCATTTTATATTAATAAAGTGCTGGTCACCTCAGTTAGCCTCCTCCCCATTCCAGCCATTTAATTATATGCTCGTAACAGGTTCTACTTACATTTAAACAAGTTCAGTAGTCATTTTTAGCACACTGTCTGCTGGGTTCAAATTCCACTAGACTAGTGGCAGTGTCAGGCAGGCTCCTCGAGACTAGTCCTTGCCTCTCTAGCTCGTCACAGGCAGCGCCGACACACAGCTCTCTGCGCAGCACTCCGAGTCACCCCCTTCCCGCCGTGAGTGGAGTGACGTCACACCGCTGGAAGGGACCAAGAGACTCCTTCATAGGTAAACAGGCTGCAGCAGACAGGAAAGGGAGCCGGGAGGTGACGGTCCCGGATGCAGGAGTGCACTCGGCACACAATTTGTACAGTGTCTTGACCTCCGCCGAACCCGCAAGGCTGACTCACCGAACCCCTGGGGTTCGATCAAACCCAGGTTAAGAACCACTGAGTTAAACCCTTGCAGTGCTTGAATGGCCCTAATGCAATGAGGAATGTTCAGATTTGAAGTTCACTACTTCTGTGAATTTTCATTTTGAAATTCAAACACTACACCACTGGGGGGAGTTCTTCTCTAAATTATAGTTACACTTTACTTGCGCTCTGAGGAAAAAAAAAAAAGTTATAAATATTATGTTTGGATTCTCCTGCATTATGTGATGACGAAAAGCACTCCCATTTACATCCACCTATCCAGAAACTTACATGTAGCTGCAGGTAACCCTGAAAATCTAACAGAACTGATCGGAAAGTCAATGACAAAATCTGCATGCCAAGGCATTGAGCTTCTGGGCTGAGCGACATCTAAGGCCGCGTACACACAATCAAATCTATCTGCTGGAAACGGTCTGCCCGACCGTCCCAGCAGACAGATTCGATCGTGTGTACGGGCGAGCAGACGGATTTGGCCAGCCGACAGATTTTAAAGCCTGCTTTAAAATCTTTCGGCTGGGAATCCGTCCGCCCGATATGTCTGCTGGTTAGTACGCTAACCAGCAGACATATCTTCTCGCACATGCGTCGAATGGATTCGACGCATGCGCGGAAGTAATTTACTTCCTGGTGCGGTGACGTGGCGGCGTCCACGCCACCGCCACGTCACCGCGCTGTCTGCTGGCGGGGATTTTGGTTTGATCGTGTGTACAGCGATCAAACCAAAATGGCCAGCAGACAGATTTGTTCAAATCGGTCGGTCCGACCGATTTGAACAAATCTATTTGCTCGTGTGTACGGGGCCTAAAGGTGGGTGGCTAGCTAACGTAGTGTAATGATGTCCATTCATCAGCCAGGAAGCAGACTGGTGACACAGGAAGCTAAAAATGGTGTTAAATATTTCAGGAGAGGTTGTGAAATGTCCCGTGTACATTAAGTCTAAAAAATATAAATAAATGATAATATAGTTTGTAGACGCTAGGGCCCGGATTCA
Source organism: Rana kukunoris (assembly GCA_029574335.1). NCBI lineage: Eukaryota > Metazoa > Chordata > Amphibia > Anura > Ranidae > Rana > Rana kukunoris. The sequence continues at coordinate 482,162,642 of CM056051.1, forward strand.
GATACATTTGCGTATCTTTGTGCGGGCGTAGCGTATCTTCTTTACGCTATGCCACCGCAACTCAGGCCCCGTACACACGAGCAAATAGATTTGTTCAAATCGGTCGGACAGACCGATTTCAACAAATCTGTCTGCTGGCCGTTTTGGTTTGATCGCTGTACACACGATCAAACCAATATCCCCGCCAGCAGAAAGCGCGGTGACGTGGCGGTGACGTTGACGCCGCCACGTCACCGCACCAGGAAGTAAATTACTTCCGCGCATGCGTCGAATCCATTCAACGCGTGTGCGAGAAGACATGTCTGCTGGTTAGCGTACTAACCAGCAGACATGTCGGGCAGACGGATTCCCAGCCGTCAGATTTTAAAGCAGGCTTTAAAATCTGTCGGCTGGCCAAATCCGTCTGCTCGCCCGTACACACGATCGAATCTGTCTGCTGGAACGGTCTGGCAGACCGTTTCCAGCAGATAGATTTGATCGTGTGTACGCGGCCTTAGAGAGGAAAGTGCTGTATTCACAAAGCACTTGCGTCCTAAGTTACGGCGGCGTAGCGTAAATGTACCAGCGTTAGTGCACGTAATTCAAAGTAGCCAGGCAATGGGCGTGTTTTAGGAAAATGAGCCGTGACCCCATGCAAATGAGGGTCCGAACAAACAGCGCATGCACCATCTGTGGACGTATCCCAGTGCGCATGCTCCAAAATCACGTCACAAATACTCAATGCTTTCGACATGAACGTAACTTATGTACAGCCCTATTCGCGTACGACTTACGTAAACGACATACAATTCGACGCTGTTCCGACGTCCATACTTCACATTGCCTGCGCCTCATATAGCAGGGGTAACTTTACGCCGGTCATACGCCTTACGTAAACAACGTATATCAATACGCCGGGCGCAACTACGTTTGTGAATCAGCGTATCTAGCTCATTTGCATATTTTAATGGGAACCCTGAATGCGTCCAGCGTAACTATGCGCCCACGATACGCCACCGGACAACTGAAGCCATGTTTTTTGGCGTATATTGCTTTGAGAATCGGCGCAAAGACACGACGGCGCACATTTGAATTTACGGCGGCGTACATTCTTTCTGAATCCGAGCCTATAACTTTTGTGCAAACCAATCAATATACAATTATTGGATTTTTTTTTTACCAAAAATATGTAGCAGAAAAATATGTAGCAGAATACATACTGCCTACATTTATGAAGACATTTTACTTTTAAATTTTTTTTATTAGATTTTTATAGCAGAAAGTGATTCAAAATTGTCTTTTTTGTGTATAGCACAAAAAATTTAAACGCAGTGGTGATCAAATACCACCAAAAGAAGGCTCTATTTGTGGGGATAAAAAGACATACATTTTACTGGGTACAGTGTCACAGGACCGCGCAATTGTCAGTTAAAGTAACGCAGTGCCGTGGCCTGGGGGGCCTGGGGGGTATATCTTCCAGATCCAGAGGTCAAGTGGTTAACATCATCTGCTCAAGCCCTGAAGATGGGGGAGTTTTTATTTTTACCACGAAACGCATTGGCTGTATTTGATGCTCTTGACCATTAAATGTTTCAAAAATTCCTAAGGTCCCTTTCACACACACGTGTCCGTATACAGACTCCGCTATGCTGTGCAGGGATCGCTTTGTTGATCCCCACTGAGCAGGCAGATGACAGGTCTGCACACCGTGCGGGGACCGACCTGTCAGAGCGCCGCTCTCTTCTATGGGGGATCGGATGAAGATGGACCGTAGAGTCCGTTTTCATCCAATCCACCAGACGGATAATAGGGTTTCCATCCATCACACTTTAGCGAATCGGAGCGGGTCGGATGTCAGCGGGCATGTCACCGCTGACATCCGTCGCTCCATAGACCTGTATGGAGCGCCTGTTTAGGTCCGCCTAAAAAACTGACAGGCGGACGGACCTGAACGGTCTGCACATGTGAAAGGGGCTTGAAAGTGACATGTACTTTTCTACCAGGTGATCCTCAGTATAAGAAACTCTATGAGGGTCTGACAGCTGTGCAGCAGGATGGGGCTGGATGGGGCACTGAGTGGTACATACATTTAGCGCAGTAAGTGCCCAGGCAATTGTCCCTGGGCACATCCTGTGATAAATGTATGTACCGCTCAGTGCCCCATCCAACCGAAGCAGGTGTCAGCCTCTCATAGATTTTGACAGCTGTTGGCATCAAAGTTGGACAATGCACCTGTGCCTTCTGCCTGTACTTATGGCCCGTACACATGATCCGAATATCGTACGATGGATCGTACGACTTTTTTCGCTTAATGAAATAGGTTATTAAAGTCACGAAAATTCTCGTACATCAGGAAAAAAATCGGAAGTGATGTCATGTGTTGTAATGTATTTGTATTGTATTGTCGGACGACAACTGTACTGACTAAACGAAAATCGTACGATCTGACATCGTACGAGGAAAATTTTCGCGCTTGTCCGATCAAATAATATCGGATGAACGGTCGTGATCTGCTCTCAAAAGTAGTGTACAGACGATCCGAAAATCGTACGATCCATCATCGTACGATCGTTTTCGTCCGATATTCGGATCGTGTGTAAGGGCCATTAAACTCCGGAGCCTCATGCACTAGGGCTAAACGCACAGTATGCATAAGGCCTATGCTTGGTATTAACCTATTTGACAGGAGTTCTGCTTTAGTGCATACAAATCACTTTTCAGTTATTCTGACATGAGGGTTGCTTCATACCAATGATGCCTCAATAGTCAGACATGGCTACGTCATGTAAGTCATGCTGCGTCCACTGTCGCTTGTGCTGCTTGGGCACAGACACGGGCTCCTACAACCCTAGTGACCTCCTTAGCAGCCGTCACCCTGGAGACAGTAGGTTTGGTGTCTAGCATGCTTCGTGTGGTTCCATATGTAGGAAATACAGAAAGGTGAGGCAGACTAGATGAGACATCCTGTGCACTGTGGTTTACAACTCCGAATAGAGGAAGCTGCTCATTTCATAAGGCATTGCTGCACTGAATAACGAGCGTCACTGGCTATGCAGGAGAATCTGTTCACATTTATAGGAATTCAGCTAAAAACTTTTAAATAGCATATAGGATTAAATCTGTTAAAGGAAACCTATACAGATTAAGCATGAAGGCTGTTTTTTGCTGATCTCATTAGGCAGACCAGGAATTCTGATGTCAATTTGGATGTTTGTTCTTTTGTTCTTTATCAGTGTCTCTAATAGTATTAAATCCAGAGTAAGCCAGATAATTAGTGTTTCAGAAATGAGGTCAGCAAAAGACAGCCTCTCTATTCATTCTAGTACAGGTATAGCACCCTCCTAGTTAGGGTATAGGATGTTATGAAAAATTAGTAGACAGTGGCACAGTGGTTGATTACTTTAGTCTGCTCAGTGTTTCCCAGGGTGCTGGTCTGATTATTTCTCTCTGCATTCTAGAGGGCTCTGGAATTGCACTGGGAGGAAAGGCAGAAGGACAAGGGGGACCCAGCCAGTTAATGGGAAAGTGTGTACAGTAGGTGACTGGAGAACCCATAAATAGCCTGGATTAAGAGTTATGTTGGTCCTGGGTCCCATCCTGCAGGAGACCATGCCCCTATGGGCAGGCTGCTGGAGCGTTGTTGGAGGGTGATCGAGGTCCTTGCGGTGGCTTAGCTGGGGGGCCTATTTCAAAGCCTGGGCTGGAATTTTGTTCTGAATAACTCACTCAAGAGTACCCGTTGGAAATGGAGGAGCTGTCCTGTGGTATTGTGAATTTGTTTCTCCCTCACTGAATAGAGACCAGCTTATTATAGCGACTCCTTTGGGGAAGGGGGGTTGAGCTACACATGTTACTTTTAGGCCTTATTCACATGGGCATTAACAGGTATTTGCATCACATTAACATAGTGTTCCAAACATTATGTAAAACAAATGCCAGTTCTTTACATCAATAACGAATGGTTTGGTACACACAATACATTGCTTTGCATTGATTTTGATGATTCTGTGGGCATGTTTGACAGGTGTTGCAACTTGCAAAGCTTGTGAAATGCCCCTTTTTTCTGGGAGTGAATATTGCAAGTTGCAGTGATTGCTAGTAGTAAAGTGCTATCACCTTTTTTTTTCCTGAAGTGAACATACACTAATAGATGTATAAAGTGCATGTGGACAAATCTCCCACTGGCCTATTGTAGTCTGACAGCCGGCGGTGGCAGTTGTCAGAATTCCCAAACAGCCGCTGTATCTGATTAGATGAAACCCTTATTCAACCAACACATTTTCACCCGACTTCTTATGCAGCGTACACATGATCATTTTTCGTCATAAAAAAAAACGAAGTTTTTCGGCATTTAGAAAAAACAAAGTTTTTCTAACTTCATCATTAAAACGACATTGCCCACACACCATAATTTTTAAAAAATGCTCTAGCAAAGCGCGGTGACGTACAACACGTACAACGGCACTATAAAGGGGAAGTTCCATGCGCATGACGCCACCCTTTGGGCTGCTTTAGCTCTTTCCGTGTTAGTAAAAGACGATTTGCGCTTTTCTGTCTGTTATAGCGTGATGAATGTGCTTACTCCATTATGAACAGCAATTTTACCAGAACGTGCGCTACCGTCTCATAACTTGCTTCTGAGCATGCGCGGGTTTTTAACGTCGGTTTAGCCCACACACGATCATTTTTTACAACCCGAAAAACGACATTGTTTGAAACGTCGTAAAAAAATGCAGCATGTTCGAAAAAAAAATTGTCGTTTTTCAGAAGCCGAAAAATTATGTGAAGCCCACACAGTTTTAAAACAACTATTTTTTCATGCCGAAAAATTATCGTGTGTACGCGGCATAACGTTTTTCAGAGGCATAAAGGGATGAATGAGAAATTCTAAAATCAGGATTACATACCTTTATTTTTGGAACTTTTACAAATACAGTTTTATTGCAAGGTGCATCCTATTGCTGGCAATCGCACTGTTTAAATTGGTGCAACGCCTACTTTGCAGCGTCAATTTGAAAAAGTAGTTCCTGCACTACTTTTGGCCATTTCGGTGCAAGTTACATAGACATCTGTGCATGAAGCCGCACAGATGTTCTCCACGTCAAACCTGAAGTTGCACTGCCATGTGGCTTTGAAATTGTGCAATGTGAATGAGGGCTAAGACTGCGATCAAACCTGTGTGGTACGTTAATACATAGACAATGACGTGCAATATGTCATGTGTTAACATGCATTGGGCGAAGGCAGCCTATTCATTTTCAATCCATTACCATAGTGCACCAGCACAGCCAAAAACCTCATCTGACCCTTTTTAACACAATGTCGGTGAACTATTATGTGTTCTGTTCTCCATTGCTGCTCGCTGAAATGCAGGTACACTACCATTAAAAATGAATGGCATCACAATGTACTAAAATGTGCAAAGGGCAGCACTGCAACGTAAATGTGTGACCCCAGCCCAAGACAGTGGCTTTCAATCATTGCAATAACAGTGCAAAATGTGTCCTTGCTGAAAGTTTCCTTTTAAGGCTTCATTTACACACCCATAAAAATGTTACTGATGTTATTACATATGTGTTTACTAAAGGCCGTACACACGATCGGATATTCCGACAACTATTGCGTGATGGAAGGGTTTTGTCAGGGAATCCGACCATCTGTATGCTCCATCGGACAATTGTTGTCGGAATTTCTGACAACAAATGTTGGATGGCCATGCTCTCAAATTGTCCAACAAATGTGTTCCATCTGATTATATGATCGTGTGTACATAAGTCCGTCAGACTAAAAAAAGTATAAACACGCATGCTCCAATCCAATGCTAACCGTCAGACAACATTAGCAGAAATTGCCCAAAGGGTGGCGCTAAAGAGTTGAAAAACAACGTAGTTTTGTGTATAGTGGCTGAAAAAGTTCTGCGGTCTGTATGCAGAACAAGTTCACGGCCAACGCCCTTTGGACAAAATTCCACGGATTTGTCCAATGGAAGTCTGATTGTGTGTATGAGGCTTTAGAGAAAAATTCCTGAGTAATGGTCAGCAAAACACGTACCTATAGATGCGTTTAAGCGCGTAAAAAACGCTTATGCGTACATAATACGTTTTTATGATACTTTAATTTTCCCCTTTGTTTAGACTTAAAGTGGTTGTAAACCTCAGTCAAGGAATCTGAGCAAAGCACATATACCGTGTTTCCCCGAAAATAAGACATACCCATAAAATAAGCCGTAGCAGGATTTCTAAGCATTTGCGCAATATAAGCCATACCCTGAAAATAAGACAGTGATTCTGTGCGTGCTGCAAGCTGAGGCATAGAGGGAGAAATAGAAAGTAAAAGTCTCCTCAGTGAAGTGAGGAGCAGGACGCTCTGCTTTAGGTCTTGTGTATCCTCAGGGGAAGAAGTAAAGCTGTGGCTCCCGTTTTACTCAGCAGTGTGGGTTTTTCTCCCCCAGCAACAGTCTGTGGGTCTCTCTCACCCCCCACAACCACCAGTAAAGCTGCTGCTTAATAAAAATAAGGCATCCCCTGAAAATAAGACATAGTGTGTCTTCTTGAGGAAAAATAAATATAAGACGGTGTCTTATTTTCGGGGAAACACGGTATCTGCAGTGTTTACTTATCTCTCTCCAAAGCTCTAAGTGTTGTTTCACTCTGGTGCTTTGTTCTCCTGTTATCAGCATGAGTCACTTCTGAGAAGTAGCAGCTTGTCTATTCAGAACACAGTTCTTCTGCTGTGTGAAGAGGGGTGTGTTCCTTTCCTCCAATCAGCTCTCACACACTGTTACTGCAGCCTCTCCGCCCCCTCCTCTGTGCTCTTGACATATGAAGAAAGATTTTAAAACTTTACTGCCCTTTTGAAGGGGTGTAGGGTAGAGAAGGCTACAGATAAACAAGTAAAACCTTTGTTTCATATCTGTTTTCTGTTTATCATCTGACTCTTTTCACTTTACTGGGTATATGTGAGGGTTAACATCCACTTTAATGTACGTGCTTACAAATGCATATACATGCATTTATATGAGTAAGTATGTAAATCGCATGTTCCTAAATGAAGATTTTTTGATTCTGTGTTACGGAAAGCAGCTTATATTCATGCACCTGTGTGAATGACTCCATTAATAACAATGCAGCTGGATTCAATCTGTAATTTAAAAATGTTTGTATATGTATTATTTTTACGCCTGTATGAATGAAGGGTAAGCATTTTTCCCACAAACTAAGTAAAGAGCTAACCAGTCAATGGCAATAACACTGCAGGAAAATTACTCAAAACCATCTATGCCGCATTTTAGACACATTTTAATTTTTATGGCAGGGGAGCAGATCCAGAGACCAGCTTTCCCATAAGAGATTACTCATTGCCAAGGATAAAGGACACTTACCCTGACTTAACTAGGCACTCGTGGGTCTTCAAAATGTCTCTAAGACGTATAGTGCGCAGAGGATCGCGGTCCTAAAGATTAAAATATAAAAGTAAGATTGGTCATAGGTATAAGACACTAATCCGATTATCTATGTGTATTACCATCACTGGAAGTCTTTATAATCAATACTAGCAAAAATGTGGAGGATGGCGAAACTCAACAAGATATCTGAGATTTGTAATGGGAAATATCACAAAAAATACGGAAATAAAACTACAATCCTGCCACTTTATAAAACTCTGGTTCGGCCATATCTGGAGTATTCTGTCCAGTGCTGGTCACCAGGCCTTTAGTAGGGATGTACTGGTACTGGAACTGGAGAGAGTCCAGAGAAGGGCAACAAAATTAAAGCGGAACTTCAGTTATTTTTTAATTTTTCCATTTATTAAATCTTCTGCCCTTGTTATTTTAACTTTGGATAGTAAAACATTTTCTTTTTCTGCCAGTAAATACTTTATGCAGCCCACTTCCTGTTTCTTGTGTGGTAAAAGGCCTAGGTTTATGACATCATGCACAGCTCGCTCTCTGACTCTCATGAGAGTTTTCCAGAAGGGAGGGGGGATGAGTCATAAGAGAGCCAATGAGACCTGCAGAGCTGGAGGTGTGTAAATCCAGGAAGTGAACAGGCAGCTGCTTTAGCTGCCCACAGTTAAAATGGATGCAGCCACACTCACTGGCGGGAGATTTCTGCAGCATATTTGGCAAGTACAGAATCACAGTATATAAAAAATAATATGAAAAGTAGGGAAGCTTCTCTCGCTGGGGAAGAGATACTCCAGAGGAGATATGATAGCGATATACAAATATCTGAATGGTGATCTTAGCGTAGGTAGGAAATTATTCAGTCTCAGGAAGTGTAAGAGGACACGGGGCCTCAAAATGAGATTGGTGGAGAAGCTGTTTAACCTTAAGCTGCATAGGTTTGAACTCTCTTCCACAATTGGTGATGTCAGCAGGAAGTATTGATAGTTTTAAAATACTGTAAAAAAGTACTCTAACGTTTATCAATGAAACAAGTCAGTCCATTCAATAAAATAAAGTACAAAAACAGCGCTGTTGTTACAGTGGCGTAATCACCACCACCATGAATAACAGGATAGATGAATGATGGCAGGTAAGTGTTTCTGAAAATGTCCAAGGAGGAGTGTATAAAAAGAAGAATATAGCAGCGTGCACCTTCCACCAAAGTCTTCTCAATCCACCACTTGTGAACAGTCGCCCCGTTGGGGTTCAAACTCACCACAATGAAATGAATGATTAGCCTTTCAGTAAATCAAACTTCATTCGTCATGAACCTCTGCAGCCAGCATCTATCAAGGAGCCACTGTTTGTACTTTATTTTATTGAATGGACTGATTTGTTTCATTGATAAACGTTAGAGTGCTTTTTTACATGTTTTTTATTTCTAACAGCTGCTTTCGTTTAGGTTTTCTGTTATTTAATTAGCAGAGTACTTATATATTTATTTATTTTATTATTTGGGGCTCTTATTTTGGTTTTGCTTAGATCGTATACATCTGAGTGGCGCTAAGCAGTGTGTAGTAGGCTTTTTTTTGCACACTATTGTATTAGTTTTAAAAGACTATTGGAGGTGCATCTGAGTGAATACAACATACAGGGCTATGGCAAATGATTATCGACATTGACACACATACACCTGCACCGGTTGAACTGGATGGACTAGAGCAGTGATGGCGAACCTTGGCACCCACGATGTTTTGGAACTACATTTCCCCTGATGCTCATGCACTCTGCAGTGTAGCTGAGCATCATGGGAAATGTAGTTCCAAAACATCTGGGGTGCCAAGGTTCGCCATCACTTGAATAGTGTCTTACCAACTTTGAAACGTTCTCCATAAAAGGAAATATCAATTACGGATGTACAATGCAGACCAATAATCCATAATTTTCATGAACAGAGATTGCAAAGCCTGTCTGGGAGGATTTTTTAAAAGGCACCAGAGCGAATTAACAATGAAGACCTCGCCAGAACAGGAACAGGTAAGCATGACACTTGAAAGGCATGCTGGTGAAGGTATCTGACTCTTAACAGAGTAAGCGTATAAAGGGTACAGTACAAGGACAAGATTTTTTACTACCAATTAATACCTCCTTTATATTGTTTAAGGATATGTAATACAAACGTTGAATAACTGATTTAATATTCTCTCAGGTCAAAGCAAACCTGTACTTTGCCTGGACTAGTCAAAGCTACAGGTATAGATTATAGAAGGCATCACTAGATAGTAATACATAACCACTTAAGCCCTGGAAGGATTTACCCCCATAACGACCAGCCCATTGTTTGTGGCACTGCATCGCTTTAATTGACAATTGTCGTGTGATGCTGTACCCAAACAAAATTTATGTTCATTTTTTCCCCACAAATAGAGCTTTCTTTTGGTGGTATTTGAACACTATAAACAATATCCAAAAAAAATATAAAAAAATGTATTTATCGGTTTAGGCCAATATGTATTCTGCTACATATTTTTGGTAAAAAAAAATGAAATAAGCGTATATTGATTGGTTTGCCTCTTTGCCACGATCGTGGGTGGCCGGCAGACATTGAGCCTCTGTCGGCAGACGCGTGCCTGCAAAAGCCAATGTACAAAATATAAACTTAAATGTAAATCATTGAAAGATATATATCCTTAAGAAAATACAATACAATACAATACATATGATGATCAAAAAAAATAAATGAATAAAGTGACTATTAAGACAATGTCTCTAAAAAGGTAACTCTTGAAAAGAATGTCTATAAAAAGTTACATTTCAAATTCAAATGAACACCCACACTTCCGGGGTCATGTGGGGCGTGATAACATCAGCACGTAGCCTTGCCCAACATGTTTCGCCCCCCTGGAAGACATCACGTATGACGAAACATGTTGGGCAGAGCTATGCACTGACGTCATCAAGCCCCACGTGACCATGGAAGTGTGGGTGTTTGTTTAAATTTAAAAATTGTATTGCCGGCAAGCATTTTTATGATTTTTTTTTGTACATCCAAATGGAATATTTTATACAATAAAGGAGTTGTGTTTGAAAAAGGATAACACACTATCTGAGCCTTTGTCCTTTTATATGCTCCAAATTTTTTTTGTAAATCGTGCCTTGGTGTAAGGTGGACGGATGGTGGCCATCGAGTGAGGAAGATGCTCAGAGTTTACTACACCATGGAACCCAGATCCATCTTAGACCCTGCAGAGGGCTATATCTGCAGGCACAGATGACCTCGCTACAACAGGAGGTCCACTCCTTCCGGTAAGGGTCTCCACTTCTCCTGGTGTGTGTCACCACGGAGAGATTCATCCCTTTTTCTTTTGGTGGCGGTGGAAACCTTGAATATTCCCCCATCTTTTCCAGATTTGTATCGTCTCAGAACCCGATCTACAGTACTTATCACTTTTTATAGACATTGTTTTCTAAGGGGCCAGCCCAACCCCTGAAAAACAGCCCCACACCATAATTCCCCCTCCACCAAATGATTTGGACCAGAGCACAATCCACAACAGTGCAATCCAAATTTATTTATGCTATAGCAAGGTTTAAGCCAGGTCTGTTCTCTAGATTACCTTTTCACATTTGTAGTAGCTAATTGAAAACATGTCCAAGACAAAGAATCTTCTTTTCCAGTTTTTCCTCTGCAAATAAGAAATAAAAAATAACTTTTTGTAATTTAAGTATTTTGGTGATCAAAGCAGAATTAAACCCACCAAGTTAACTGTTTCCCAAAAGAAAGCTCAAATTGGCAATGTTCATTAAATGTTATTAGTTCCCTAATCAAACACACCAATATTGTGCTCTGCTGTGTTTTCACACACTTTCGGACTACTAGCACGTGTACGGTGTAAGCTACATTCATACATTTTTATCAGAACCTGCTCCCACTTTTGCAATTCTAGTCTAGGTGAGGAAGACGTTCCTTGCCCCATCTCCTTCCGTCAAGCATCCTCGGACACATCATATATCCTAGGAGCCTGCAGAACCATTCACAAAGCGCAGGGCGAGCTTATGCATGAGCAGAGATGAGCCAGCTGTGGTTCTTAAGGAAGCCTTCATGATGCTCTCATATTGTTTTCTCTTTAATTCATTCTGGAGCTCCCCCCCCCCCACTTTCATACTTGATGGCTGCGGGTGTAACCTTTAGCTTCAAGTTTGTATCATTGGCTTTTTGGTTAGCGCCTTAGCCTTAGTGCCTTAAACTGAAGCTGGATATACACGTATCGAAATTCAGCCAATTCAGCAGGAGTCAGCCAAATTTCAGTTTGGGCGTACCACTCAACAGACGCTGATTGTTAGACTGGCTTCTTTCAAACAGTCCTGCTGGAAAATAACCATTCAATCAGCACATGCTGCCAATAGCCATATTGGGGGGTTGGGTGTGTCAGTCCTGCTGTTAACCACTTAAGGACCGAGGATGTTTTTCAGATTTCGTGTTTACGAGACTAAAACATTTTTTTTTTTGCTAGAAAGTTACTTAAAACCCCCAAATATTATATATATTTTTTTCTTACTCCCTAGAGAATAAAATGGCCGTCATTGCAATCCTTTTTTGTTACACCGTATTTGCTCAGCGGTCTTCCAAGCGCACTTTTTTTGGACAATAAATTTGGCCCAATTTTTTACATATTGAGAAAGATAATGTTACACCGAGTAAAATGATACCCAACATGTCACGCTTAAAAATTGCGCCCGCTCGTGGCATGGCGTCAAACTTTTACCCTTAAAAATCTCAATAGGCGACGTTTAAACAATTCTATAGGTTGCATTTTTTGAGATACAGTGAAGGTCTAGAGCTAGAATTATTGCTCTCGCTCTAACGATCGCAGGGATACCTCACTTGTGTGGTTTGAACGTCGTTTTCATATGCGGGCGCTACTTTCATATGCGTTCGCTTCTGCGCGCGAGCTCGTCGGGACAGGGCGCTTTAAAAAAATTATATTTTTGGTTTCGGATTTATTTTTATTTATTTTATCATTTTTAACACTGAAATAAAAAAAAAATGATCACTTTTATTCCTATTACAAGTAATGTAAACATTCCTTGTAATAGAAAAAAGCATGACAGGTCCTCTTAAATATGAGATCTGGGGTCAAAAAGACCTCAGATCTCATATTTAGGCTTAAATGAAAAAGAGAAAAAAAGGTAAACAAAGAAATTGTCTCTTTAAGACGCTGGGCGGGACTGACGTTTTGACGTCACTTCCGCCCAGCAGAGCTATGGGGACAGGTGAGGGACATTTTTCCCTCACTCGCATTCCCCGGACAGCAGACCCGATCACCTCCGGGGGGGGCCTTCTCCCGCCACCGATAACGGCGATCTCGCGGCGAATCCGCTGCGGAGACCGCCGTTATCGTTGACAGAACCGCCCACTGTAAAGATGGATATCTAGGTTGTGGCAGCAGCTGCTGCCGTTACCGAGATATCCATCTTTAAAAATAGGACGTATATATACAGTGGGCGGTCGTTAAGTGGTTAAAATACAATAGCACAGCGAGGGAAATCATTGCACTCTATGTATATACCCATCTATAATGCAGCACTGGGTTCCCTGGTTTGAATCCTGGTCAAGGTGGGTAAAAATTATTATTTGATCCCCTGCAAAGCTTGTAAGTTTGCCCACTTACAAAGAAATGCAGGGTCTATAATTTTTATCATATGTGTATTTTAAATGATAGAGACAGAATATCAACAAAAAAATCCAGGAAAAACACATAAAACAAATTCTTCTTCCTCCAAACACATCAAGTTCCCCTCCTCAAGAAGGCACATGTACAGTCATGCCAATGAGCATCTAAATGATTCAGAGAAGGATTGGGAGAAAGTGCTGAGGTCAGATGAGACCAAAATTTATCACTTTGGCCTTTATTCGACTCGCGTGTTTGGAGGAATAAAAATGCTGACTATGACCCTAAGAACATCATCCCTACAGTCAAGCATGGAGGTGGAAACATTATGCTTTGTGGCCGTTTCTCTGCTAAAGGTACAGGACAAATTTTCCAAATTGAGGGGCCAATGGAAGGTCATGGAGTGGCCTAGTCAGTTTCCAGACCTTAGCCCAGGTACACACTGGGTACGATTTAGTTCGATTTGAGATGCGATTTTACATGTGAAATCGCATCTCAAATCAGCGGCAATTGCCGGCAATGACACCAATGACACCGCTGCACCGATTTCAAAAAGTAGTTCCTGTACTACTTTTTGCGATTTCAGGACCCGATATACATTGACATCTGTGCAGAAACCTGCACAGATGTCTCCTAAATCGCGCCCGAAATCAGGACTGCCAGCGGGAGTGAAATCGTGCGAGTTCAGCGGAACTCGCACGATTTCACTCCCGCAGCCCAGTGTGAACCAGGGCTCAATCCTGTAGAAAATTTATGGAGGGAGCTTAAAACTTTGAGTTGCCAAGCGACAGCCAAGAAAGCTTAAGGATTTAGAGAATAAGTTGAGTTGAGTTGAGAGGTACATTATCTTAATATAGCGCAGTCTTACCCCGAAAGGTCCGGACAGAATATCTGTAAAGAAGAGTGGACCAAAATTCCTCCTGAGATATGTGCAAATTTGCTCACCAACTACAGGAAACGTCTCACTTCTGTGCTTGCCAACAAGGGTTTCTCCACCAAGTACTAAGTCATGTTTTTCTTGGGCATCAAATAATTATTTTACTCACTGAACTGCAACTTAAAGGGGTGTTCCAGCCAAAATTGTGTTTATTAAAAGTCAGCAGCTACAAAAAGTGTAGCTGCTGGCTTTTAATAAACACTCACTTACCTGCTCCTGCGTTCCAGCGACGCGCCGACCGGGGATCCGCTCCTCTCCCCCCTCCCCAGCCGGCGTCTCCATCTCGACTGTGGGCACCCAGCCGTGACAGCCTTCGGCTTCACGGCCGGGCACCCACTGCGCATGCGCCGCTGATTGGAGAGGCGATCGCATGGGACCTGTCAGTGTCCCATGTGATCGCCTACAAGGAGGGGCTGGTGTAGGCGATTAAGGCTTAATCGCCTAACCAGCCCCTCGGCGGAAGCAGGAAGTGGGACAGGAAGTCCCACTCCTACTGAAGCCCCCACTCCCCCCCCCAAAAAAAATTACATGCCAAATGTGGCATGTATAGGGGTGAGGAGTGGAACAAGAGGAAGTTCCAAATTTGGGTGGAACTCCTCTTTAATTTATGTTTTATGTGTTTTGTTTTTTTTTAAGATTTTTGGTTGATATTCTGGGGCAGATTCACGTAGATCGGCGCATTATCATTCCGGCGTAGCGCACCACTTTTCCGTTAGACTTGCGCAATCTAGCCGCGTAATCCGGCGATTCACGTAGCTTTTACGCAAGAGCTTGCGCAAACGTAAGGTTTTTTCCTGAGGCGTAAGGAGGAGTAATACAAATTGGGAAGGACGTGGGCGTGTTACATTGAAATGAGCCGTGACCCCATGCAAATGAAGGGCCGGCCGACTCGCGCATGCGCGCGTGAAGGAAACCATGTCAGCTCCGTTGTGCGCATGCTCACAACTCGGGAGCGGCGCAATCAGTGAAATTGGAAATGGACTAGGGCAACTTTATGAACTACGCAGACAGCATAAATAGACAGACACAAATGCACTTCCTATACAGCAAGGTGCTTTTGTTTGTTTGTGACGTGTCTTTGAGATATTTGGGGACTGTTTTGCAGAGTGATTTTTGTCTTTTATGTCTTTGTTGTTATTTTGTTTAAATTATATTTTTGCTGGGCATTTTTTATTTTTGCTCGTCATTTATTTAATTTTTTTGGTTCTGTTTGTGTATGATTTTGGAATGTGGGGGTGATATTCCTGCGGGAAAAGGGGTGTCACCCTCATTTGTGGTGGAGAAGTGATCGCCAGGTCTGTGTGAATGGTGTATGAATGTACAGTGACATAATTGGAGCCGTGGCATGGCGTTGCAGCTCACAAGTCCTGCATGGTGGACTGGTGCCAATCCAATGTGATGAGGATGTGATGTGTCTGTGCTAGGGACCACAGTGGTGTGCATGCATGCATTCTCATTGTGCCATGATTAATGTGTGTGTTTAACGTGCAAAGATGCATAATGTGAGCTGGCATGAGATGGGGTCATGAGATGGGGTACCAGTGCATATGCAGAGTCACCTTGAAGGGAAAAGACAGGAGGATGTTAGTCATGCATGTGCCACTTGTGAGGTGTGCATCACGGGAGGGGATAGTCATGCCTGCCACCCATGTCACTCACCAACCAGCCAGCTGTCCCCATACATGTTCTGTTGGAAATCTGTGGGGATGGGGCTCTGATTGTATATGTAGCTGTCATGGGTGTCATGGGTGGTGCCATGTGTTGGGCTGGTGATGTCCTCCTGCAGGGTTGTGGTAATTCCATGATGGCATGAGGGGTGAATCTGAAGATGCGAGACACCTCAGAATCACTCATGCCATAGATGTCTATGCGTGTGTGATATATCAAGTGAAGAGTGAGGGGCTTGTATCAGATAAGAATATTGTATTAGATTAATTTAAATTGTAAATTTTATATAAGCAAATAAAAAAATTAAAAAAAACATCTCCCGTGCCCTCCTTAGTGCCATCCTCCGTGCCCTCCTCCTTCTTTGTTCATCTAAAGTCAGTAGTATAGCTATGCGCGACGATGCCCCTGGCATGTTGGCATACAGATTGTTGGGCAACACGTGTGACTGCTGAACTCCTCACTAACAGTGTTGCTTTATCTGACAATTAGACTTTTTTTCAAAATTTAGACCAGCTTTTAGGTCCTCTAACTTTAGACAGAACATTTTGCTGTTGCGCACATCGCGTAGCCTGCGCAGCAACTGCGTTTTTTTGTGGATCCCCGTAACTCCCTCATTAGCATATTTGACTAGCAAATCAATGGTGTGTCTAGCGCAGTTTTGCACGAAGGGAAGCGAATGTCTAATTCAATTACGCCGGACCAAAAAACGTAGATTTCTGGCGTATATTGTTTTGTGAATCGCGTCCAACTATACGCACGCGCACATTTAGACTTACGCACGCGCAACAGCAGTTGCGCAGGCGTAATCGCTCTGTGAATCTGGGCCTCTGTCTCTATCATTTAAAATACACCTATGAAACGACCCTTCAGTTCTTTGTAAATGGGCAAACTTACAAAATCTGCAGGGATCAAATAATTATTTTCCCCACTGTACTAGCTGCATTGGGGATTTCATGCTCTACCTGTGCTTGTCTGGGTGTGCTGGGTGTGCTCAATTGCATGTGAGATGAGGACTGATAATTGTAAGCTCCCTGAGGGCAGAGACTGATGTGAATTTAAAAAATGTAAAGCACTGTGTAAATTGTCAGTGCTATATAAAGACCTGTAATAATTAGGAATATTAACACTCTGGGAAAGTGGAGAGTGGTGAGGTAACAGCCTTGTTTCTGCACCTGAGATGTGGTGTCATCTTCTCTCAATGTTGTGCAAGCATCTCTACACATGATATTTATCATATTTGTACTTCTCTCATTATTTATGGCACAGTAACAGTTCCCTTATTACTCATAGCACATGAACTCTTCCTGTCATGTGCGCCGCGGCACAGGTTTATCAATCTTCTATCTATATTTCTGTCACTGTGACATCCCTGCTGAGCCCCTGTAACCACATAAACCAAAGATGATGCCAAGAAGGTTTACATATTAGACACACCCTTCCAGAAGCCTCAACTGAGACATCGGATCATTATCAATCACATGCCAATTCCCAGAACACACAGATGTGCTATATTGTACATTTACCGAATACCTGCTCCCACTCCTAATACAATTTCAAAAGTAGTTTTCAATACATTTTCACAAGCTGTGGTTTGTCCTTCAGTGATGTACAAAACGGGAAGAGGAACCACAGCAGAAGGAATGCTGATGATTTATACATAATGAAAATTACTTGATATTGACATACTGTATACTGTATATACAGTACTGTGCAAAAGTTTTAGGCAGATATAAGAAATGCTGTAAAGTAAGAATGCTTTCAAAAATATATTTTTTAGTTGATTGAAAATCTAAATCAACTCAATATGGGAGATTTCTCACTTTGGGAGATTTCCTTTGACTTCTTGTTGTGTCTCTAGGGCAAGATGGTCAATTTTCTCAGTGGTACACATTAAGAACCCTGTCACAGAGGTCTGGGGTGTAATCTTTTTAGCTCCTTCAAAGGGTTCCCACTGCCTTTTAATTAGCTGTAGAAGTAGTAAAGAGTGGTGTAGTCTGAAGCCCTGTACACATGCTCGGTTTTCTCGGCGGTTAAATAGTCAGCCGAGAAAAACCGAGGAGAAAGCCAAGAATTCTGCAGGAAAACTGCCATGGAGCTTTGGCCGGGAATCCCGGCCGTGTGTATGCTCCATCGGCACTGCCTCGCAGTGTGTCTCCCCAGAGGTAAGTACTAGATCTGAAAATAAAGAGCAGGTTCTCTATTTTCCCGCCGGGATTCCCGGCTGTTTTCCTGACGGGAAAACTGCAGGGAAGCATACACACTAAAGATCGTATGATCATTTGAGACCAACGTGAGATTACCTGCATGTGTTTTTCTATGCGAGTGACCAGTGTTTGAGGATACTATTTTCAACAAGGAGGAGGTGTTAAAGTGAAGGGGAAGTGGTGAGAAACACCTGGTTTACTTTTTGGGTCCGCCGTGACCACAGTTTATCAGCCTGTGAACATCAAGGAAGTTTATTTGGAATTTATCACGGTTGTTTTTGGAGTTTACCTTTGTGAGTGCAACCTTTGTAGGTTCATGTGGTGTGTCAATAAATTGTTTTAGCAATATCACACTATTATACTTTTTTGTTTTTTTCACGTATGTGGATCTCACTTCTACATTTTTGGATATGAATCCTGAACACTGACTTGAGGATTGTATGACATGCTTTTTATGCCAAACACGTGAGTGTAAGGCTACTAGTTCTGGTGAGTGGCCATTCGTATTGGTGGAGGAGTGTTCATTACACTGGTGTGGTGGAGGACTGCTCGTTGAAGAGATTCAGAAGATTTTTTCAGACACTTTATGAACTATTTAACCTTTAAACTCAATTTCACTCACTGGTCTCTACATTTACATTTTTTCTGTCACTTATTGTTTATGTAGTTCACTTGTGTGGTTCCACTACACATTAGCGCTGTTTGTGCTATTTGTGCTTATTTTCACTATTAAGTTCAGTAGACTTCCTTTTCAAGCATACACACAGCCGGTTTTTCCAGCCAAAAGCTCTCCTGGCAGTTTTTCTGCTGGGAAAACCAGTCATGTGCATGAGGCTTGAGAGAGGAAGAGTAGTTAGGGGTGTGAAAAGCATGACCTTGACCCTCGTGGATGAACTAGGGCCTTGGCAGAGAAGATGTGAACTTTCCGTGAAGTGGTCGTCCCTTTCAGGGGAATACTGTCTTTACCTTGCCTAGTGAGGCGTACCGTTTTAGTAGGCAAATGTTCAAGACTTGAACAGCCATAAGGAAATGAACCATGTTTAAAATGAATTGTTCTGTTGCAAAGATACCTTCAGTAAGAGGAGTTTACACAGGAGTTTCTTTATTCCTGTGTATTACAAGGTGACCTATACCTGGGGAGTAACTACAGAGGCTGGCACGTTCAAGAAACTGGTGGTAGCCAAGAAAAGTGGGTCAGCCAGCCTTGCAGTAGTAAGGAGTACCTCGTCTGAACCATGTGTCTTGTAGCCCATGACAAACCTGTTTGCAACCATGGGATCTGGTGGCCCTATACAACTAATTTGTGATAATTAAGGGTAAATTTACTGATAAGGCCAGTAGGCTAAGAAGAGTAGGCCAGAGCAATGGGAGAGGTTTCTAACATTCCTTGGTGCAAACTTTACAGTAGGCCCCGACTGAAAAAACAACCCAATGCTAGGAGGTGCTACACACAGCCTGCAAAATGACTCTATCCAAAACTAAAGAAGGGTTCAGATATACATACACTTTAATTTCCTTTGGTAAAGATCTAAAATGTGAACCAAGGTTCCTTGACATCATAAATAACAGCTGTCATGTTCATACACTACCTACTGGAATTTGACGTTCTGAAAGTGCCTGCTGGTAAAAATGTAAATGGCAGGAAAGAGATTATAAGGGTGGTACAGTTTTTCAGAACAGGTGGCACTGGTGACCTTAGTCATATACATAAATGATTTACACAGTACAACACAGCTGTGAGCATGAGGACTTTTTCTTATGTATTTATGAACTCAGAAAGAGTCTGGGAAGTGTCAGGGTTCTTGAATCAGGGTCACAGATCAACAGAGTGGGCACAAGTGGGCCTTAGTTTCCCTTATCGGTGTAGTTTTGAGTCAGACAGCACGTGCATTTTCCCATTGCTTATGACCCCACAATCACCTGGGGCGCTGGGCGGTGTCACTGCACATAGCTGGCTGTTTGCCCTGCTGCGCTACAACTAATGAATGGAATATTTCAGCACTGATAAATCACCCACACGCTGTAATTAAAATTCCAGTGTAAATAAGACCTAGTTAATGACTTAATTATAGCTGTGTTTTATTTAGGTCCTAAAGGTTTATACAGAACAGAAAATGTGACAGGAACCCAGGCTTTATCTTAGGGTGCAATGGGGGAAATGTGGCTGGAAACTGTCCACTTTCTACGCTTTGATCTTTTTTACTTTAACTTTTTTTTAAGTAAATACTTAAAGTAGAATTCCAGGTTTACTTTGACTCTAAATAATAAATTTGGGCCAAACTGTCTCTAACAAACTATTTCCATTGCTAAGTGATGCGCCTGCTTTATGTGTTGTAATTTTGACTGTCCTATTTTTCTGGACCACAAACCTTCCTCACTGTGCTATATGTTTTCTGCTGCACCGTTGGCATAGCTTCTTAGTCTTCTCCATAAAATTATAAGAAATTTGTGCTTAAAGTAGAACTATAGGCAACACTTTTCATTTTGGATAAAGTAAGGGAGGGTTATAGCCCCTGTCAGTTTATTTTTTATCATCCCCGTCCCATTGCAGAAATTCCCCATCACTTCCTGCCCTATAGCCAAACAGGAAGTGAGAGGAAATCTATGCAAATTAAGGCTATCCATTGCCCCTCCCCCAGGCCCTCAGAACTAGTGTCCCTACTCAAAGATTTTAGGGCGGGTCTTAAACAGCAAGGGGTGTGGCCTTGACAGGAAGGGGTGGGTTATATGTAAATTAGGGTGTGCATGAGTTTAGTCAGGCCTAGGGCAGCACAAAACCTAAATACACTAGTGTAATATACTGTAGTAATAAAAATACAACACCTCCTAAATGGTGAAGCCTTTTAGGCTGACTAGATTTAGTTCTAGCAGCAGATGGGAGGTTGCCTGTACTGCTACCAGACAAAAGCACTGCTTACTGTATGTAGCTGATGCTACTACAGTATAGTAGATTACACAGAGCACTGTGTCTGTTAGTAATGGTATTAGTTGGTTTGGGCCATCAGACACACTAGAGTATTCATGACTGAGGGACATACAAAATACAGAGGCTCAGGCTATAAAGCATAAACAATTGGTTGCCTCATCCCCTTCCCAAATTGACCACATGACAACACATTATTTGGAGTTGAATGGCCATAGCAGCCATAGCAGCCTTTTTATTACAAAACAATAAATACAACAATCCAAAAAAAGGAATAATGCCCTTGGTATAGGTGTAGACCATTTACATACCTCATGAAGCCTGACTTGAAAACTCTCAGGAAGGTGAACTAACCCCTTAAAGAAGAAGTCCAGCCTGAGCTTTTTAGGTCGGGCTTCTCCTCTGGGTCACAGGAGTGCAATTCGTTTTGTACTCCTGTGACCCGTTTTCAGTGGAGAGCAGTCTGAAGTCTGCTCTCCACTGATGTTACTGTCATCAGTCAGGGCAGCGCGCCATCCCAACTTTCAAGTCTGGATTTGCCAGCTGCCTTGATTGATGGCAGTCTCAGCGAGCCTCTGAGATGGCCACTCCCTACCCCTAAACAGCTCATCGCTCCAATAAGCGTGGTTCAGAGCAGAAGCGATGCTGACTGACAGTCAGCATCTCTCCGCTCGGGGAGGAATGAGAACCGAGCCATTGGCAGTGTTTGGTGGTTCGGTTCTCAGTGCAGAGACGGCGAGGGACAGCTGCAGCATCGGTCTGATTGCTCCATCCACTGAGGTGAGTATGATCAGCCAAAGAAAAAGAAAACCATACTTCTCTTTTAGGGATATTGTTGGCTTCACAGCCAACAGCCTCCTACCAACCAGTGATGTTACAGTGGGGAGCCTGATGGGGAAGCTCAGACACTAGTTGCCATCAGGTCTAGTCTTGCCTACTAAATGACAGCAGGCACTGAGCAGATTCTATAGCCAATAGCAGGCAAAGAATTTATCCACTGTCTGCTATCAATCCTAAGAGGAGCAGACATGATGGGGAACTAGTGTGTGTGAATCCCTATCAGGTTCCCTCCAGTCAGTTATAAGACTCCTACATTTAAAACGTCTAAGGCCCCTTTCACATGAAGGTCCGCTTATCAGTTTTTTAGGTAGACATGATTGTACTCTCCATTCACCCGGTGGTTGTAAATGGCTTGTGTTAGTTTACACCTGCCTACCTCCAATCCGATCCGGTCCACTAAAAAAAAATGGAAGGGGATCCGTCCCTCTCCTCTGTCTGGGCAGAATGGAACAGAGGGCAGCCGGGTGTAAACGGACAGCTGTGGTGGGCACAGGTTGGCATCCCTGGTTGGCTCTAGTGGACATCCTTGATGGGTCTGCACTGATAATCAATGCGCTGATTATCAGCGCAGACCCCCCTGTCAGGACAGCTGCAGATCGTCTCTCCTCTACCCATGCTTTGTCAGCATGAATAGAGGAAAAGCTGATAAACGGCACTTTCTGGTTACGATGTGACCAACTGTGATTGGACACAGCTGATCACATGGTAAAAAGCCTACGTCATAGGCTCTTTACCTAGATCGGAGGTGCGGTGTGTGAGTGACACACCGCAGTATCGATCGCCGTGCTATGCACCCTCGTGGGTGCGCAAGAGCGGCTTATCCTTCAGGACGTCATATGACGCCCATTCAGGATAATACAACCACCCTGCAGCCATCATTCTGCATATGGTGGGCAGGAAGAAGATAAAAAGTAACAAATAAAAAAAAAGTGGCTAGTAAATGCCACCAAAATAAAGCTCTATGTCTTTCTAAAAATGTATATAAAATACATTTAAGTAAAGTTTTGCAAAACAGAGTAACTGTCAGTCAAATTATCACAGCATAAAAACTAAAAATGGATTGGTAATGGTGTATTACAGGCTATAGTACTCAAATGGTTGCTGTATCTATGCAGTCGTGGGTGCACAGTTGACCAAGGTGCATAATGGAATGATTTGCAAAGCTCTGTCCACTTTCTTACAATGAGGAATAAAGCCCTTATCATCTCTCTGGTTATACTGTCTTTTTCTTATAATTTTTTTCTGGTTTGCATAACTGGGGTTGTGGTAGGCTAGTGACTTTTTCTACAAAAATGTTTCCTTTTGTTCTCAGTAAGGTGTGAGGAATAAAAAACAGAAATAAAAAATACATATTAATAAAATCCCTCAGCAACCACAAGACAAGGCTAGAAGTTCAAGCTGACACCAGTAGTCTAGTGCCTCCGTTTTTTACAACTGCAAAGTGTAAACCAATAATTCATTATTATGCACGGACCCAATAAGTTGGGTTTGAAAAAAACTACATATCCCTTTTGAAAATGTAAAACACATTTTCATATGCACTACCCTGCACTATAGGATTAATCTTCATTCAAATTTGTGAAAAGAATGTCCTGCTTGGTCTGAACGCATTAGGAAGCTTATAATAAAACTTACCTGTAGGTACAAGGAAAAGTACACAGTTTAGGAGATATTTACTATTCCTGCAGCCTGTGACGTCACCCGCACATGCCCACTGCACTCTGAAGGAATGGCATATTGAGTAGTTTCATAATTTTACCAAAGCCTCCAACAGGGCTCCTAAAAAAATGCTATATCTAAAAAAAAATGGTAAAAAATAGTCCAAAAAATAAAATAACAAAAATAAAAAAAACTACTGACACCAGTGGCATAACTACCAGGGTCACAAAGGTCGCACTTGTGACCAGGCCGTGGCATTCTACCAACATGGGGGTTTTGGCTGGCAGTCATGGGGGCATTTATGGTTTTATTGCATCAGGGCCTTGAAGGTTCTAGTTATGCCTCTGCTGTAATGCCGTGTACACACGCTCGGAATTTCCGATGGAAAAAGTCAGACGGAATTTTTTCATCGGATATTCCGACTGTGTGTATGCCCCACCTGACTTTTTCCGTCGGAAATTCTGACGGACTTAGAAAGAGAACATGATCCCTTTTTTTCAAATGAATAAAATTTATATCGGAATTTCCGTTTGTCCGGATGCAATTCCAACGGACTAAAAACCACGCATGCTCGGAAATAATTTGACGCGTGCTCGGAAGCATAGAATTTATTTTTCTCGGCTTGTCTTAGTGTTTTACGTCACTGCGTTCTTGACAGTCAGATTTTAGTGTGACCGTGTGTATGCAAGACAGCTTGAGCGGAAAAATTGATCGTGTGAACGCAGCATAAGGTGCACCTCTGTCACAACTCACTCGTCAGCAATTGAGATTCTGCAGTGGTTCAGCCAGTGAGGGAGAGAATCCAAGTAAGAAAGGTGCCAATTATATTTTAGCTACTGGCCAGTGTCATGCTACCTTTAGTACGAATTAATATAATTTTCATTTCAATTCATTTTGTTTCAAAAGTACCCATTTCACAATCTGCAAAATTTGTCTAAACCTGAAACTCTCGTTTCTACTCACTGGCCCAGATTCTCAAAAGAGATACGACGGTGTATCGCAGGAAACACCGTCGTATCTCTGTTTTTTTCCCCGGGTATCTATGCGTCTGATTCATAGAATCATTTACGCATACATACGTCGGATCTTAGATGTAATTACTTCGCTGGCCGCTAGGTGGCCTTTACGTTGATTTCTCATTTGCCTTTGCAAATGAGCCGAATACGCTGATTCACAAAAGTTTTTACGCCGCCTCGTCGTCGTTTACGTCGTCTCCGTAAGTTTAAACCTACCCCTGCTATATGAGTGGTAGGCTTACGAAGTTCCGTCGTATGCCATGTTAAGTATGGCGTCGGGTCAGCGTCGTTTTTTTCCGTCGGTTACGTCGTTTTACTAAGTCGTTCGCGAATAGGGCATTGTGTAAGTGACGATCACGTCGTTTTCACGTTGGTTTCAACAACGTTATCCGACGTGAGCTGGAGCATGCGCACTGGGCTTTTTTCCCGGCCGGCGCATGCGCAGTTCAATCGACGCGGGGGCGCGCTTAATTTAAATACAAGCCGCCCCCTTAGAATTACGCAGGAATACGCCGGGCCATTTACACTACGCCGCTGGAAAACTACGGAGCAAGTGCTTGGAGAATACGGTACTTGCTCCAGTAAGTTGCGGTGGCGTAGTGTAAATGGCTTACGCTACGCCGCTGCGGATTCTACCAGAATCTGGCCCACTGAGTTTATTTTTTGTAATGCAATTTGTAGATGTGCTGTTGGTTGTATGGATGTTAGTTGATACATTTTTACTTTAGTGTTCTTTGTATTTGTGCTTGTTATCCTATTTTTTTATATATTTGATCATTATTTGCCTATTGTGTTTTTGCAGTCTTTTCCTTTTTTCACTGGTTTTCAATATCTGTGGAAAAAGATAAATGTTAAGGCTAACAAGGGGCTTTTTTTGGCGCAGGAAACTTTCACAACAATAAGGACGCAATTGCGCCATTAAAAAACACCTTCAATTTTGACTTCCTTATTGACTAGTTGCTCAATTTTTACTGAAATTTTTACTGAAATTTTGAGAATGTGAAATCTTTTAATCTCAGTCATTCTCAGTCTTTGAGCTTACAGCCCACTCTATAAGTTTATGGGTAGAAAGCTTGTAGGTAGGGTAGGAGAACTCAGGCAGGCGGAATTGGCATTGAACTGAATCGCATTGTCTTATTCCTTTTGTACACCCTACACAGAACAGAGATGAATGAATCACAAAAGTATGTATACTTTGTAATCTTTTGGCAGATAAAACAACTTTTTTGAGTATATATACATTTCAACAGTACACAGCTGTTTGGCTGGAGCCACATTTTAAGGTTAGATCAGTATATCTCAGGAAGTACATTTTTGTTGAATACACAGCTGCATTGCATGGCAACTGTAATACATTGAAAGTAAAATTACAGCTGTGGAAGTCATGTGCAGACAAATACCACCAAGCTAACATTGAGTGGACAGCACAAGCATTTCTTACCATATTTCCTTGCTTAACGCAATAGCCGCTCTTCAGAACAGAGTGCGAGGGCATATGTTTATTCACAGGTATGTAGCTTTGAGTGGGCTGGAGAGACATATGAGGGGCCAATTCAGTTGGCTTGACATCGGGACACTCACCTCCGTTCTGAAAAACAAATGTCAACAGTCACTATTTGACATAAAGATCAGCAAACTATGGATGGTATATCCTTCTCCATTATTATAGAAAAACCTAAGGGGCA
Organism: Rana kukunoris; assembly: GCA_029574335.1. Classification (NCBI taxonomy): domain Eukaryota; kingdom Metazoa; phylum Chordata; class Amphibia; order Anura; family Ranidae; genus Rana; species Rana kukunoris. The sequence goes on from CM056051.1 coordinate 482,188,612, forward strand.
ATAGGACAGCGCACAACGGGCAAAGTTGTGATGACTTCATAGGTCGAGCCCCAGTGTGATGGTGAGATTTTAAGCTCTTGTTTGATATTTTGTCGCTTGAGTTAATCTTAAAGAGATTGTCACCAATTTAAAAATTGTGAGCAAAAGCACAAATACATTTTAAATATTTTACTAACACAGTTTTAAACACATCAATATCTGGTGTGATGGATGCAGTAGCTATTCTAAATAAATTCTCAAGTAAGTGCTCATTGAATATTTTGGTTTTAATTTTGCCCTACATATGCTTCATCCTTGAAATAAGTTGCTTACAAATATAGGTGCTGCCAAAAACCGATGACATGAATATTGCGTGATTGTGAAGAGTGGGAGATTTTTCTTTGGGAAGATAAAACGTATAAAAGCCCAGTAAAGAGACATGTGATGTACCGCCTGGCACCACGCCTGGGTGACTCTGCCAAGATACAGCTTCCTTTACTCTGGAACCAGGAACCAGGTATTATAGCTAAGAATTGCACCCAAGAACTAGACGACACTAGCTTAGGTGCAACTGCAAACTGGAACTTTTTATTGAAAACTCACGAGAATTTATACCACTCAAAAGCAGGTAGAAGCTTGACACATAACTCTAAACAATGCAAACTTTAAACAGTGATATCATCATTACATCTAAGGCTAAGTTCACACCAGCATTAAAAGCAGGCATTTGAAAGATGTCAAAAACTCCCCTCAAATACCTATTCACAAGTTACAATAGACAGCACACAGTGATGTTCACACTAACAAAACAAGAAGCATTAGCATTGTGTTGACTCAAAATTGAAGCCTCATGTCGAGTCAGGAGGCGTTTGAAGCCTTTCAACGCCTCCCATTCAAATCTATCAAAACGCTTTCCAAATTCTCTGGCAGGAAGTTGTGGCGCAGGTGCGGGGTGCTAAGATTAGTTATTGAGTCTTTGCAGCTATAACAGCTTCAGCTCTTCTGGGAAGGCTGTCCACAAGGTTTAGGAGTGTGTCTTTGGGAATGTTTGATCATTCTTCCAGATGCGCATTTGTGAAGTCAGGCACTGATGTTGGACATGAAGGCCTGGCTTGCAAACTCTGCTATAATTCAACCCAAATGTGTTCTATTGGGTTGAGGTCAGGACTCTGTGCAGGCCAGTCAAGTTCCTTCATCCTAAACTCACTCATCTATGTCTTTATGGACCTGGTTTGTACACTGGTGCGCAGTCATGTTGGAACAGGAAGGGGCCATCCCCAAACTGTTCTCACAAAGTTGGGAGCACGAAATTGTCCAAAATGTCTTGATATGCCAACGCCTTAGGAATTCACTTCACTGGAACTAATGGTCTAAGCCCAACCCCTAAAAAAAAAACCCACAACATAATCCTCCCTTCACCAAATGATTTGGACCAGTGCACAAAGCAAGGTCCATAAAGACATGGATGAGAGAGTTTGGGCTGAAGGAACTTGACTGGCCTGCACCCAAGCTGATATAAAACCTTTTGGGATAAATTTGAGCAGAGACAGGCCTTCTCGTCCACATCAGTGCCTTACCTCACAAATGCGCTTCTGGAAGAATAGTTAAACATTCCCATAGACACGCTCTAAAACCTTGCGGACAGACTTCCTAGAAGAGTTGAAGCTGTTATAGTTATATGGGCAAACTCAATATTGAACCCTACGGACTAAGACTGAGATGCCATTAAAGATCCTGTGTGTGTAAAGGCAGGCGTCCCACTACTTTTGGCAATATAGTGTATGTTAAATGCACATATTATCACATGAAAAGAGTTTGTTGAAATGAATGGTCTGGGACAGGGTCTCTAGTGATTCTTGATAAAGTTGAAAAATGCTACGGTACACTATATATTCGTAAAAGTAGGACCTAATTACTAAAATCTCATATAATATTTAACATGTTATGGTAATTTCAAAAGTAATTTTTAAGCTTTTTAAATCTGCAGTTTTAATTTAGATAATACTTAGTAATCCTATCATATAGTACATTGTTCAAGTAATTCTTGTTGTGGGGCTACAACGCTTTGTCTTCCAATTGGTCCCCCATGTTATCACCCTGTCACATGCACCTCCATTGGAGACTATAACTGCCCATGCAGACACTTAGTACATAGACATGTTTCCTTGTTGTACAGTTTGGTATGTGGAAGGAAGATGTCCCCAAGAATTTAATACAGTAGTTGTATGTATACTCCATTTTAGGGGTACTTAAACATTATAAACAAAGGGTCAGATCACAGTCCCCAAGACTACAGGGGGGCAAATTGTGGTCTGTAAGAGTAGAAAACTCAGTGGTCAGCAAAAATATACAATACCCTTGGTGGTTGGTGAAAAAAAAAAAACTACTGCCTGTTGCCTCGTACACACGTACGGGATTCCCGGCAGTAAAAAGTCAGCTGGAAATCCCGAGGGGAAAATCGAGAATCTGCTCGGTAACTTTCCCCTTGTACACACGAGAGGTTTTCCCGTCGGGAAAACTACGGTAAGAGCTTTGGCCGGGAATCCCGGCCGTGTGTATGCTCCATTGCAGTTTTTCCCATAGGAAAACTGCTGGGAAAAAGACTGCCGGGAATCCCGTCAGGAAAAAAAAGAACATGTTTGCTTCGTACACACAACCGTTTTTTCTGTCGGATAAAAAACCGATGGTTTTCCAGACGGAATTCCTCTCAAGCCTGCCTTGCATACACACATTCACACAAATTTCCGGCAAACTTTTGACTGCCAAGAACACGGTGACGTAAAAGACTACGACGAGCCGACAAAATGAAGATCTATGCTTCCGAGCATGCGTCGAATTGTTTGAGCATGCACGTTTTTTCCCATTGGAAAAGCATACAGACGAACAGTTTTTCCGCCAGGATTTTTTTCTGACGCAAAAAAAGAGATCCTGCTCTCTTTTTTTGTCCGGCAGTTTTCCCATCAAAATAACTGCGATGGAGCATACACACGGCCGGGATTCCCAGACAAGACTCTCATCGCAGGTTTTCCGATGGGAAAACAGGTCGTGTGTATGAGGCATGTGGCAAATAAAAGAAGGAATAATGCTTTATTCTTGGTTTTAGTGGAAAAAACAGTGCCTCGTCATTGATGTCAGTGGGACAAATAGTATTCCATCATTGGCGTTGATGGGAGGAATAGTGCTCCATTGTTGGATTCAGTGGAAGGAAAGGTGGCCCATCATTGGTACCAGTGTCATTGGTATTAGTGGGAGGAAGAGTGTCCCATTGTTGGTGTCAGTGGGAGGAACAGTGTCCCATTGTTGGTGTCAGGGAGATGAATATTGCCCTAGGGGCCATTTTAAAGCAACAGGCTTTAGTTTGGCGACCACTGCTCTATCCCATGCCACAATAAGACTGCAGCTCAATTTTTTTTAACTACAACAGCACTTGAATTCCAGTAGTAGCTTATGGGAAAATTATGCAAATCAAATCAGGGTGGCTCAAATTAGTAGGTGATAATTGTCATATTTTTATTTTTGTAAGCCTACCCTCATCAGAGCAGAAAACTCCTATGCTTGGCAGTATGAGTTACCCTTCGTGTGGTCTGACACACCCCAACACCCCCTTCCTCCTGCTGAGTCCTACTGTGTTACATTCAACAATGAGGAGCACAGAATCATGCATGTTGATTTTCTGTGTCACGTAGAGGAGAAAATAAATAATGTTGTAGAATGGAATACATGCACAGATTTCTTTGTCATTCAATCAGATCTTTCAACTTGCCCAAAAGATGTTCAAGATTGTAGTGGCTGCTTAGTCCATTGCCAATGGGTAGTCATTCCAGTTTCCATAAAATATGAAAGATCATTGACTAGAGTACAGGAGAACCAGAATGACACACCACTGGGCTTTGCAGGTGTATTTCTGTGTGTATACATACATGACCAACCTGGTTCAGAGGTGTTTGCACGACCACTCCGCCAATTATTTCCATCTTGTATGGGACTGGTGTATTTTTCTCTGCAGGGCCTGTAGATCCTGTCTCAGACAATTGAGTGCAACCTGGTCGAGGTACCTGAAAAAAAGAGAATAATCCAGGTTGATAATAATATAATATGCTTACATCAGGGAAAGTGATCATTACCTGCAGTGCTTTAACAAATTGTCATTAGTGTAGGACACATGTGTCAAACACAAGGCCTGTGGGCTAAATTCACCCCTCCAGGCCATTTCATGTGGCCCTCGCACCTCTCCTGCAGCTGTAGCACCCCCTCGTTTACATTCAGAAATTTATGCATGTTCCAAATAATTTTTACCCATTTTTCAGAACCCGAAAAATGCTCTGAAGCCCACACACCATCATTTTAACCACTTAAGCCCCGGACCAATATGCTACTAAATGCCCAGAGGCGTTTTTGCAATTCGGCACTGCGTCGCTTTAACAGACAATTGCGCGGTCATGCGACGTGGCTCCCAAACAAAATTTGCATCCTTTCCTTCCCACAAACAGAGCTTTCTTTTGATGGTATTTAATTGCCCCTGCGATTTTTATTTTTTGCACTATAAACAAAAATAAAGCGTCATTTTTGAAAAAAAATCTATATTTTTAACTTTTTGTTATAAGAAAAATTGAATAAAGTAAACTTTAGTCAAACATTTAGGCCAAAATGTATTCAGCCACATGTCTTTAGTAAAAAAAAATCGCAATAATTTTTTTTTAGCTACCTAGCGGCAAGAGCGACACTAATACAGCGATCAGAAAAATGATCGCTTAGTGACGCTGGTAATAGGGGGTGAAAGGGTTAACTAGGGCGGTGATCAAGGGGATAAAACTTTATTAGGGGGGGTGTGACTCTTCTGTCCTCTCGGCGGTTTGAAAATACCGCTGAGAGGAGAGCTGCATCACTTCCTCTGCCTATGATTACATTTTACAGGCAGAGGAAGTGACACGGCGGCGGCTCACAGGATTGGCTGGGAGTGATCATAAGGGGGCGGACAGAAACAAACAGCCGCCCTCTCGAGTCGGATCGCTCCCCAAGGTAAGCTGTCCGCCACACGCAGCAGAGGGGGTCCCGATCGGACCCCAGACCTGCTAGAAGGCAGGGACGTACATGTACGCCCATCTGCCTGTACGTGCCATTCTGTGGCGTGCAGCGGGCGTTAAGCGGTTAAATTACATTTTTAAAAAACGTTGTTTTTTACAACCCGAAAAATGATTGTGTTTACGCAGCATTACAGATACAACCTGCTCTTTGAGGGCAACCATAATGCTCCTTTGAAGTTCGACACCTAGTAGGATATATATAGTACATACTGTATAAATAAAGTTAAATGTAGTAAGAGATCAGATGAGTAAAAGGTATGGATGCAAGTCGAGAAATGTGCAGTCCTTTCCACACTTGTTCTCACCGAAGTAGCTATGGAAAAATTGCCATACCTAAACTTCAGCTCTAAACACATCCATGGTGATTTTTTATCCTGAAAATGCTAATGTTTAAGGCATTTTTGTTACATTATAAAATGATAAAATTATTGAAACAGAGGAGTGAGTGGTCAATTTTACATTGTAGTGTGAGGCATATTGGAGTTCACTTCTGCCCTTTGTGGGACGAATCTACAGAAGGCAATGTGAAGATAGTAACACAATGGGCGGTTGCAGCAGCGGGTCAGAGGGTACGGGAATACAATACTGAATCCACTGCCTGGAAAATAAGCTGAGAGTGTGAATCTACCCTTGGCACATGTTCTTGCTTCTTCAGCTACATTTACACACGAATGTGTTAATCACCAGTGACTGAGTTCCAACCAGACAACAGTTACACAATTCTGGACGTCTGCCCAATTCTCACAGAATAATTAACTCTATCTGAATATAATGCAGAAAGGACGTATACCCTGCAGCCTGTCTACCTCCCACATATAAATAAACAAAATTACCTCTTCTTACTCACACCATTCCCAACTATGACAGGCCAATGTTGTCTCTCCACATAGTTTTATTGCTTACATAACAAAGGTACAAAATTAATTTAGATCTGGGAACACGGAATGTCAATAAAATATCACTTTAAAGTAACACAAAAAAAAATCAGACAATTGTGCAAATCTTCAAATGAAATAGTAACAAAATTTGTCGAAATTTCGTAAGTTTTGTTTCGCAGATTCGTTTTCTAACCATTCTAAATTTAATATTTGGAACAATTCAAATTCGGATCTTGTAAAAAACAATCGACCGATTAGAATTCTGTGTGAAGAATAGCTGGTTGTTAAAGCGGAGTTCCACCTGTGTTTTAATAAACTAAAAGTCCAGCGATGCAGCCGCCCAGAGGCTCGCTCCTCTCCCTCTCCTCTCCTTGGCGCCGTGATCATGAGGCCCTGTACACACGATCAGACATGTCCGAGGAAACATGTCCGACGGACCCTTTTCATCGGACCAGGCTAAATTGTCTGTTGGTCTGATGTGCGTACACACCATCGGACCAAAATCCCCTCGGACCAGAACGCGGTGACGTAGAACACAACGACGTGATGAAAAAAAAAAGTTCAATGCTTCCAAGCATGCGTCGACTTGATTCTGCGCATGCGGGGGATTTTGGTCCAATGGTTTGTGTACTAACCATCAAACCTGTCCGACGGACAGGTTTCCAGCGGACATGTTTTCAAGCATGTTTGGAAATTTTTGTCCGCTGGAAAACGGTCCGATAGGCCGTACACAAGATCGAACATATCAGCTGAAACTGGTCTGCGGACCAGTTTCAGTGGACATGTTCGATCGTGTGTACGCGGCCTAACTGTGGCTGGGCGGGCACTGCGCATGCATGAGTCGCTCTGCGCTCTCCTATTGGCCAGCCGATCTTCTGGGGCCTGAGTTGTATCCCAGAAGATCGCTGGTAGGGAGGGGCCACCTAGGGAGAGAGGAGGAGTCATCTAGGTGGCCGAAGATAGGAAGGGAAGTGAGACAGGAAGTCCCACTAAAAAGAGGTTATCCACTGCCCTCCCCCCCCCAAAAAAATGAAATGCCAAATGTGGCATTTTTCAGGGGGCGAGGAGTGCTTAAAGCGGAACTTACACTTTTGGGTGAAACTCTGCTTTAAGGAGCGGGCCGGAAAGCCCCAAAATCCATACCAGACCCCTATACGAGCATGCAGTCTGGCAGGCCAGGAACAGAGGGGGACTAATGAGTGCCACTCCCCCTTCTGAACCATACTAGGACACATGTCGACAACATGTAAGGGGGGTGCTTTGGGGCAGGAGGTAATATAGTTGTATACAGTAGTTGTATAGTTGCAAGCAGTACCACAACAAAGGTTTAAGCATGTGCCAAATTGGGAAAATCCCTTGAGCACAATTCCTGCTATGTGTAGCACAAAATGCCAATAGTAATACAAAAACAACTCAATCCTGCATGCACAGTATAGGTGTAAAGCACAGGAATGCATAACTGAGATGGATCCATATATTGACAAAAAATGAACCCATCCGGCAGAGCTGTAATGCAATGTGGCTTGTAGGTAGTTGGTAGCCTCCAGCAAACGTTGTCCTTGCTGGAAGGGTGCAGGTCTAGAATTAAACCTGGGCATTGAGGCATTGTGTACAGCCTAGGCTTAAGAGCCAAGGGGTACCACAGGCATCAACATAAAGGCACACCAGGTACTTGCAGACAGCACAAGGTACAAGCACTTCATCAATGTAGTTACCTTAAAAAGTCAGGTAAGGTGGGTGGAAAGAGTTATTGAGCTTGTTGGGCTCTAACATGTTTTGCCTGTCAAGGTTCCATCTAAGGAAGTGAAACATGCCCGTGCTGGAAGAGGGCAGGGCTAATACTAAATACTAATACTAAAATCACCCACCACATTGACTCTAAAGCCATAATTTCCATGCAATAATGTATTCCTCTGCCCACTGTTTATTTCACAAAGCATGGTACCATTATATGGCTTTGTAATGCTGCCTCATTTGAGTATAATTGGAAACGGAAGGAAATATTTGACTAATTGCGTCTGTGACATACTGTTTAGCAGTATAGCATATAATATGCATAGCAATGTAAATACTTGATAAACAGTACAGGCAAGGTAGTGACAGAGAAGAATGGAAGGGGACATCAACCAAATATGGATGGCAATCTGACTTGTATACATGTGCTTACAAGAGCAAACAAATGGTCATTCAGACTAGTTGAGAGTTTGTTCTTTGTCAGATCAAGCCTGAGAATAAAAAGGTCTACCGACAACATAATGGTGCTTGCTGGAAAATGTTGGAAGATGAGAAAGGAAAATGTATCAGTATCTTGCTTTTTATGCTTATGACCGATCATTCAACCTTCTGAGATAGAAAAGAGGATCACCTATTAGTACAACATTCAGACCAAAGTCATGAAGACCATGAAGAATTCATGGGCAAGAGGCATATTTTAATGCATTTACAGATAGCCTGCAACGGGAAGCATCATCAAAAGAGTGCTACGGATTATACAAGTCAAATCACCCTGCTGCAATTTTCACCACTGCTTTTCTCTAACATTAAAGGAGTTGTAAATCAAAAAATGTTTTGCTGAAATGACTGTTTACAGGGTATAGAGACATAATAGTTAACTGATTCCTTTTAAAAACGATTAAAAATAGATAAAAATCAATCATATAATGTACCTGTAGTTTCTAGTTTCGTTTTTGCATGTTGTTTCCTGCCTCTCTGCTGTACAGAGCCAGAGAGTCAATACAGTGCAGTGATGGTTTGGAAAACGAAACTGATTGGTGCTGTGGGGTTTTAGACACACAGTAATCACACCTCCTTGATTAGTGACCACAGAGAGAAAGCTCCCAGCACTGTGGTTATCAGGAAACAGGCAACCAGGAAGTGTTGAGATCAGAGAAGAATTACAGCAACTTGAGAGCAAAAACTAACAATGAGGACATGAAAACAGCCCTGCATTAAGGTAAAGGAAGCTATTAAGATAAAAGAAAAAAAATCCTTTACAAACCCTTTAACAACTGAAAAAATAAATCAGTATGGTAATGTCCTCCCTACACCAACGTTTTGTATGATGCAATAGCTCTCACCCTTAACCACTTTAGCCCCGGACCATATTGCTGTCCAAAGACCAGAGCACTTTTTGTGATTCGGCACTGCGTCGCTTTAACTGACAATTGTGCGATCGTGCGACGTGGTTCCCAAACAAAATTGGCATCCTTTTTTTCCCACAAATAGAGCTTTCTTTTGGTGGTATTTGATCATCTCTGCGGTTTTTATTTTTTGCGCTTTAAACAAAAATAGAGCGACTATTTTGAAAAAATTGCAATATTTTTTACATTTTGCTATAATAAATATCCCCAAAAAATAAATAAAAAAACATTTTTTTTCCTCAGTTTAGGCCGATACGTATTCTTCTACATATTTTTCGTAAAAAAAAAATCGCAATTAGCGTTTATTGATTGGTTAGGGCAAAATTTATAGCGTTTACAAAAAAGGGGGTAGTTTTATGGCATTTTTATTAATATTTTTTTTTTACTAGTAATGGCGGCGATCAGCGTTTTTTTTCGGTACTGCGATATTATGGCGGACACATTGGACTTTTGACACATTTTTGGGACCATTGGCATTTTTATAGCGATCAATGCTATAAAAATGCATTGGATTACTATAAAAATGCCATTGGCAGTGAAGGGGTTAACACCAGGGGGCGGGGAAGGGGTTAAGTATGTTCCTGGTGTGTTCTAACTGTATGGGGGGGGTTGATTTACTAGGGGGAATCGCTGATCTTCCGTTCATACATCGTATGAACGGGAGATCAGCGTTTCCCCCACTGACAGGAACGAGCGGAATGTGTTTACACACATACCTCCCGTTCCCCGCTCTGTAACGAACGCCCGCGCGTGCCCGGCGGCGATCGCGCCCGCCGGGCACGCGCGCTGGACTCGATGGCGTGCGGAGGGCGCGCGCGCGGGCCGCCGGCGGTGCGCGCGCACCCCCTAGTGGCCGAAAAAGATAGGACGTAGAGCTACGTGCTCTCGCCCAGCAGTGCCACCGTCCCGCAGTAATATGACGGCGGGCGGTCGGCAACCAGTTAAAGCATATGTAAACTCTAACCATAAACTTGTATTTGGTTCCTTTTGGGATGTTAAATATACCTTGGAAAGCATTTTTTAACCACTTCAGCTCCGGAAGGTTTAACCCGCTTCCTGACAAGGCCATTTTTTGCGATACGGCACTGTGTCACTTTAGCTGACAATTGCCCGGCCGTGTGACACTTTACCCAAATAAAATTGACGTCCTTTTTTTCCCACAAATAGAGCTTTCTTTTGGTGGTATTTGATCGCCTCTACGGTCTTTATGTTTTTGCGCTATAAACAAAAAAAGACCAACATTTTTTAATGAAAAACAATTTGTTTTACTTTCTGCTATTCCCAACAAAAAAAAAAAAAATATGGAAAAAATGTAAAATGTCTTCATACATTTAGGCCAATATGTATTCTGCCATGTATTATTTTTTGTAAAAAAAATAATAATAATAAGCGTATATTGATTGGTTAGCATCTACAAAATAGGGGATAGATTTAGGCACTTTTTTTTTTATATAGTTTTTACTAGTAATGGCGGTGATATGCGATTTTTAGCTGGACTGCGACATTTCGGCAGACAAATCTGACACTGAGTGACACTTTTGGGAACAAGTGGCACCAATACAGTGGTCAGTGCTATAAAAATGCACTAATTACTGTATAAATGACACTGGCAGGGAAGGGGTTTACACCAGGGACGATCAAAGGGTTAAATGTTCCCTAGGAAAGGTGCTTACTAACCGTGTGGGCAGTGTCACACTGAAGGAAAAGAGAAATACGTGATTCAGCTTAGCTGAATCACAAGATCTCTCCTAACCTTTCCTGACAGAGCCACAGGTTGCCTTGTTTACACAGGTAGACGGCTAATCAGTCTCTCCTGTGAACAATCGGCAGGTTGTGGCAGCCATCAAAGCCATTGATTGTCTCCCGCTGTGTCAAATCACGGTGCTCCAGCGGCGCGTGCACGCCCAGAACCGCGTGCACAAAATCATGTACCTGTACATGATTTTGCGCAGTCAGGCCACCCTGCTACAGTATATAAGCGGTGGGTGGTCCGGAACTGGTTAATATGTTTGGACCCTTCCACAAATGTGGATCGTTTCTTTGATCAGTTCAGCCACGTTTTTTTTTTTTTTAAATAAAAAGGGATGAAAAGTTTTTTCACCAGTTTGTCAACAGTTTTTCATCCATTTTTTTACATCAGTTTTTTTAGAGTCCTTAACCACTTAGGCCTCGTACACACGATCAAATCTGTCTGCTGGAACCGGTCTGCTAGACCGTTTCAGCAGACAGATTCGATCGTGTGTACGGGCTAACAGACGGATTTGGCTACCCGACAGATTTCAAAGCATGCTTTGAAATCTGTCGGCTGGGAACCCGTCCGCCCGACATGTCTGCTGGTTAGTATGCTAACCAGCAGGCATGTCTTCTCGCACACGCGCCGAATGGTTTCGATGCATGCGCTGAAGTGTTTTACTTCCTGGTGCGGTGACGTGGCGGCGTCAACGTCACCACCACGTCACCGACACGTCAGCGCGCTGTCTGCTGGCGGGGATTTTGGTTTGCTCGTATGTACACGCGAGCAAACCAAAATCCCAGCAGACAGATTTGTTCAAATCGGTCGGACAGACAGATTTGAACAAATCTGTCTGCTCGTGTGTACGAGGCCTTAAAGGGTTTGTAAAGGATTTTTTTTTTCATTTTTTATCTTTATAGCTTCCTTTACCTTAATGCAGTGCTGTTTTCATGTCCTCATTTTTTGTTTTTTGCTCTCACGTTGCTGTAATTCTTCTCTGATCTCCACACTTCCTGGTTGTCTGTTTCCTGATCACCACAGTACTGGGAGCTTTTTCTCTGTGGTCGCTAATCAAGGAGGTGTGATTACTGTGTGTCTAAAACCCCTCAGCACCAATCAGTTTCGTTTTACATGCCCTGTATTGGCTCTGTACAAAAAAAAAAAAAAATGTTCGATGTGAGCTTGTTGTCGGAAAATCCGTCCGTGAGTATGCTCCATCGGACAGTTGCTGACAGAGTTTCGGGGAAAATTTTATTTCATCACAAAAAATGACCGTGTGTACGCGGCATTAGTGCAGTCCTCCTTCACTTACCTCATCCTTCAATTTTGCTTTTAAATGTCCTTATTTCTTCTGAGAAATCCTCACTTCCTGTTCTTCTGTCTGTAAATCACCACCGTAATGCGAGGCGTCCTTCCTGGTGTGGAGAAAGGCTCTTGAGGGGGGAGGGGGTGAGCAGGAGTGTCAGGACGCCCACTAACACACAGCTCCTTTCTCTATCTGCAAAGTAGAGAGTGTAATGACTTGCCTGCTCGCCCCTCCCCTCTCAAGAGGCTTTCTCCACACCAGGGGAAAGCCTTGCATTACTGTGTGGAGTTACAGACAGAAGAACAGAAAGTGAGGATTTCTCAGAAGAAATAAGGACATTTAAAAGCAAAATTGAAGGATAAGGTAAGTGAAGGAGGACTGCACTAAGGTAAAGGAAGCTATTTAGGGAACAAAATGTTTCCTTTACAACCCCTTTAAACTTGCTTCTGGTTTTGTATTCCAATCCATTCTATTTTGTTGAACAATCTCCAGGCCTTGTTAGCTATTATTTATCTAGATTTTGTACTACCTACACCAATTTATCTCAAGGAAAAAAAAATCTGACCATGACAACTAAGTGGGTGGGAAATGGTGATAGACGGTTTGTAACCGTTATACTTTAACAATTTGTTTCTGCTGCTCATTGGTGCACAACATTACAAACAAAACAGCAGCTGCTCTGGTAGTGTGTGATATCTTGAGAGTTCGGTAGAGGAAGTGCTGCTCACTGGAGCATTACCGTGCGCTTCCACCATGAAAAAAAAACGGTTGATTTGTACGTTTGTTGATTAACAGGTGTCTGTCCTTTACTTGCTCTTGCTGGGGACATTGAGATTGATTGATTCATTCGATTTTTAATAACACATGGAGAAAAGAGCAGAAAGGGAAGTTGTTGCCAAATGCAAACGATGAGGTTTTAACTTTTAGATAAATAAGATGAGAATTCTGAGCCACTGGCAGTAATTTCAATTTGTACTAATTTTTCTTTCTACAGTTTTATAAATCAACCCTATTCTATTCTGTACACTTTACAGAATACAATCAATACATTTAACTTCCAGCTATTCCTCGAAATCTAGGTGTTCTGCTTCTAGCCTCTGGCATTTCCAGGGAATTTTCTCAAACAATGGATGACATCAGTTGATCCAAAGACTGAAAAAACCTGCTTGGTATACATCAAAGGCTTTTTTTAGGCTTTGGATATTGGCACCCAACCTCACACTAAATTTCATGGTTGGATACATCTTTTGATGTCTACACCACGGTTGCCAATATTTTAACCAATTATCCCCCGGTCAAAGACCAGAGCACTTTTTGCGATTTGGCTCTGCGTCGCTTTAACTGACAATTGCGCGGCCGTGTGACATTTTTTCCAAACAAAATTGGCGTCCTTTTCCCCCCACAAATAGAGCTTTATTTTGGTGGTATTTGATTACCTCTGCGGTTTTTAGTTTTTGTGCTATAAACAAAAATAGAGCGACAATTTTGAAAAAAATATATATTTTTTACTTTTTGCTATAATAAATATCCCCCAAAAATAGATAAAAAAACGTTTTTTTCCCTCAATTTAGGCCGATACGTATTCTTCTACATATTTTTCGTTAAAAAAAAATCGCAATAAGCGTTTATTGATTGGTTTGCGCAAAAGTTATAGGGCCAGGTCCTCAAAGAACTGCCTATCTTTAGGCAGATGTAGCGTATCTAAGATACACTACGCCGCCGTAAGTTAGAGCGGCAGGTTCCTTATCCATAAAGAGATTGCGCTGCAACTTACGGCGGCGTAGTGTAATTGTGGCAGCGTAAGGCCGCGCAATTCAAATTTCTAAGATGTGGGCGTGATTTATGGTAAATCATCATGACCCCGCGTAATTGACGTTTTTTTTGAACGGCGCATGCGCCGTCCGTGAAGGTATCCCAGTGCGCATGCGCGAAATCACGTCGCAAATAGTCAATGCTTTCGACGTGAACGTAACTTACGCAAAGTCGCAAAAGACGTAAACGATGGAAAATTCGACGCTGTCCCGATGTCCACACTTAACATTGCGTACGCCTCTATAGAGCAGGGGTAACTTTACGCAGGACATATGCTTACGCAAACGACGTAAAAAAAATGCGCCGGGCGTACATACGTTCGTGGATCGGCGTATCCATCTCATTTGCATATTTTACGCAAAAAATCTACGGAAGCGCCCCTAGCGGCCAGCGTAAATATGCAACTAAGATACGGCGGCGTAATAGACCTACGTCAGTCGTATCTTAGCGTAATTCCGGCGTATCTTGTTTTGTGGATACAAAACAAAGATACGCCGGCGCAGATTTGAAATTACGGCAGCGTATCTGGAGATTTTTATGCCATTTTTATTAATATTTTTTTTTTACTAGTAATGGCGGCGATCAGCGATTTTTTTTCGGTACTGCGACATTATGGCGGATACTTTGGACACTTTTGACACATTTTTGGGACCATTGGCATTTTAATAGCGATCAGTGCTATAAAAATGCATTGATTACTAGAAAAATGCCACTGGCAGTGAAGGGGTTAACACTAGGGGGCGGGGAAGGGCTTAAATGTGTAACCTGGGTGTGTTCTAACTGTATGGGTAGGTGGGACTGACTGAGGGAAATGACTGATCGCTGTTCATACATTGTATGAACAGAAGATCAGCATTTGTCTCCCTGACAGGACCGGGAGCTTTGTGTTTACACACACAGCTCCCGGTCCCCGCTCTGTAACGAGCAATCGCAGGTGCCCGGCGGTGATTGCGCCCCCCGGGCATGCGCACTGGAGTCGGGGGCGAGTGGGGGGCGCGCTCCGGCCCCCGGCGGCACCCGCCATAAAACTGCGGAGGCTAGTCGGCAAGTAGTTAAGTTATGCCGAGTACACACGATCCGAAATTCCGACAAGAAAACCGTGGATTTTTGTTTGACAGAATTTTGTCTCAAACTTGTGTTGCATACACACGGTAACACAAAATTCCGACCGTCAAGAACGCGGTAACGTACAACACTACAACGAGTGAAGAAAAATTAAGTTCAACGATTCCGAGCATGTGTGGTTTTTTTCGCGTCAGAATTGTATACAGACGATTGGAATTTCCGACAAGAACTTTTCCTGTCGAAAAATTTGAGAACCAGCTCTCAAAATTTTGCTGTCGGAAATTCCCACAGAACAAGTCCGATGGGGCCTACACACGGTCAGACCAAAAGCTCACATCAAACTTTTCTTGTTGGAAATTCCGATCGTGTGTACGCGGCATTACAGGGTCAGAGCTTGGGTTTGGAGATTTGTCACGGTAAATGTCCCTCATTTTCAGAACTGACAAACCAGGCCATAAATATCTTTTCTTCAGCATTTCAGGTTCCACTGGTAACTTTTTCTGATCTGTTGCCTTTTGAAAGCTCCACATTTTTTTGGAGTGCAATAAAACACTTATATTCGAATTAATTGGCAGCTTAGTGGCTAAGTGTTTGGCAGCACTACGGTCGTTGTTTTGAATACAAACCATGGCACTACCTGCCTGGAGTTTGCATGTTTTCCCGATCCCTGTGTGGGTTTTGTCTGGGTATTCCGGTTTCCTCCCACACTCCAAAGATACACTCGCAGGTTAACTGTCTCCTGTCTAATTTTGCCCTAGTATGTGTATGTATTAGTATGAATTAGGGACCTTAGATTGTAAGCTCCTTGATGTGAATGTACAATATACAAAAGTATTGGGACGCCTGCCTTTACACGCACTAACTTGCATCCCAGTTTTAGTCCGTAGGGTTCAATGTTGAGTTGGCCCACCCTTTGCAGCTATTACAGCTTCAACTCTTCTGGGAAGGCTGTCCACAAGGTTTAGGAGTGTGTCTATGGGAATGTTTGACCATTCTTCCAGAACCGCATTTGTGCGATCAGACACTGATGTGGACGAGAAGGCCTGGCTCGCAGTCTCTGCTCTAATTAATCCCAAAGCTGTTCTATCGGGTGAGGTCAATCAACTTCCTCCACCCAAAACTCATCCATGTCTTTATGGACCTTGCTTTGTGCACTGGTGCACAGCCATGTTGGAACAGGAAGGGGCCATCCGCAAACTGTTCCCACAAAGTTGGGAGCATGAAATTGTCCAATATGTCTTGGTATGATGACCCCTTAAAGAGTTCCCTTCACTGGAATGAAAGGCACCAAGCCCAACCCCACACCATAATCCCCCCTCCACCAAACTTTACACTTGAGGCGGCGTACACACGGCAGAGATTCTCGGCAGAAACCAGCGAGAAGCTCGCTGGGATCCTCATTCTGTGTGTACGGTTTCGGCGAGCATCCCGTCGGGAAAGCCGTCGAGCCAAAATAGAAAGCAGGTTCTCTATTTGCTCGATGGCCCGTCGGGATTAATGGCTTGTCGCCTTTCCCGACGGGCTGGTCGCCGAATCTGACGGCCGGCGAAGAACCTCGACGGGCGGAACGATGTGTTCCGCCCGTCGCGGTTCTCGTACGTGTGTACGCGGCCTGACACAGTCAGGCACGTCCATCAGATTGTCTGACAGAGAAGCTTGATTCGTCACTCCAGAGAACACGTCTCCACTGCTCTAGAGTCCAGTGGCAGCGTCTTTTACACCACTGCTTCTGACGCTTTGCATTGTACTTGGTGATGTAAGGCTTGGATGCAGCTGCTCTGCAATGGAAACCCATTCCATGAATCTCTCTCTGCACTGTTGTACTAATCTAAAGGCCACATGAAGTTTGAAGGTCTGTAGCTATTAACTCTGCAGGCAGTTGGCAACTTCTGCGCACTGTAATGCCGAGTACACACGATCATTTTTCGGCATGAAAAAATAACTTTATTTTTCAGCATGTCCAAAAAACGAAGTTTTTCCAACTTCATCATTAACCACTTCCATACCAGGCACTTACGCACCTTCCCGCCCAAGCCAATTTTCAGCTTTCAGCACTGTCGCAATTTGAATGACAATTGCGCGGTCATGCTACACTGCACCCAAACAAAATTGGCGTCCTTTTTTCCCCACAAATAGAGCTTTCTTTTGGTGGTATTTGATCACCTCTGCGATTTTTTTTTTTTGCGCAACAACTAAAAATAGAGCAAAGATTTTGAAAAAAAAATAAAGTTTTTATTTTTTTCTGTAATTTTTTTTGTAAATGAGTATGTTTTCTCTTTCAATTACGGGCACTGATATGGTGGCACTGATGGGCACCGATGAGGTGGCACTGATGGGCACCGATGAGGTAATTCTGATGGGCACCGATTAGGTAGCACTGATGGGCACTGATAGGCGGCGCTGGTATGGGGCACTGATGGGCACTCATGGGCGGCACTGATGGGCACTCATGGGCGGCACTGATGGGCACTCATAGGCAGCACTGGGCACTCATAGGCGGCACAGGTGGGCACTCATAGGCGGCACAGGTGGGCACTCATAGGTGGCACAGGTGGGCACTGATAGGTGGCACAGGTGGGCACTGATAGGTGGCACAGGTGGGCACTGATAGGTGGGCACTGGGCATGGATTGGCACTGTGGGGTGGCACTGACAGACACTGGGGTGGCACTGATGATCACTGAGGGGTGGCACTGATGGATCAATGTTGCCAATCAGTGCCCATGTGTGGGCACTGATTGGCATCATTTTTTTTTACTGCCCCCTTTTATTTTTCTTGCTGACTTTTTTTTTTGTTGTCATTTTTTTTTTTTTTTTTTCATTTTTTTTCTTTCCTTTTTTTATGTTCCCTGGTGGTCTAGTGTGGGCACTCCCTGGTGGTCCGTGTGGCGATCCGAGGGGGGGCTGCGCTGATAAACAATCAGCGCAAACCCCCCCTGTCAGGAGAGCCGCTGATCGCTCTCCTGTACTCGCGTCTGTCAGACGCGAGTGAGGAAGAGCCGTCGGCGGCTCTTCCTGTTTACATCGTGATCAGCCGTGATTGGACACGGCTGATCACGTGGTAACGAGGCTCCGCCGTAGACTCGTTACCGTGATTGGAGGTGTAGGGTGTCAGACTGACACCCCGCATCACCGATCGCCGCGCTGCGCGCCCGGCATGGAATCGTGCTAGACGTTTGAGAATGTCTAGTCACGATTTCATAACCACTTCCCGGCCGTAAATCGGCTATTGGCCGGGCGGGAAGTGGTTAAAAACGACGTTGCTCACACACCATCGTTTTTGAAAAATGATGAACAAAGCGCGGTGACGTACAACACGTACGACGGCACTCTAAAGGGGAAGGTCTATTCGCCTTTGGGCTGCTTTTAGCTGATTCCTTGTTAGTAAAAGATGATTTGCGCTTTTTTGTCTGTTACAGCGTGATGAATGTGCTTACTCCATTATGAATGGTAGTTTTACCAGAACGAGTGCTCCCGTCTCATAACTTGCTTCTGAGCATGCACGGGTTTAAAACGTCGTTTTAGTCCACATACGATCATTTTTTACAACCCGAAAAACAACATTTTTTAAAACGACGTGAAAAAATGCAGCATGCTCGAATTTTTTTTTTTTGGTCGTTTTTCAGAAGATGAAAAACGATGTGAAGCCCACACACGATCATTTTAAATGACGTTTTTAAAAATGTTTTCATGCCGAAAAATGATCGTATGTACGCGGCATAAGCTTCAGCATGCGCTGAACCCGCTCTGTCATTTTACGTGGCCTACCACTTCCTGGCTGAGTTGCTGTGTTTCTCACTTGCTTCTACTTTGTTATAATACCACTAACAGATGACTGTGGAATATTTAGTAGCAAGGAAATTTCACAAATGGACTTACGTTTTTCAGCGTTTTTTAGATTTTATCAGAGTTAGAGCGTTTTTACAGATGAAAAACCTCCTCTTAAAAACCACAGTTTCTTTTTTATTCAGCCAGAAGATGCCCATGCCAAAAAACGCTAATAACAGGCTATGTGTGCATGGACACATAGGATAATATGCTGGGGAGTTTATTGGCTGCAGAAAAAAACACCTAAAGCCAGAAACAGCAGCTGTGAAAACATCCAGTGTGCATGAGGCCTTACGTTTCAGGTGTTTAAAAGACATACAGATTTTATAGATGTAGCGCCCTCTTACTTTCAGTACGGGCACTACGCTACAGTTAGTGGGTGAATGGGAGAGTTATTTTGCTCCCATTCAAAATTTGTTAAATTGCAGGCTGCTGCTATTTCAGAACTGTCCTGTATGTCAGTCTGCGATCCAGGGGTGCGATCCCACCCCTGGATGACAGTTGGCGCTAGAGGGGTTCTGACGGAGCTGCTTTTCCCCAGCAGCCAATTAGAGGAGTTTTCCCTCACTGGGCATGCTGGGGAAGGGTATATCTGTGGCAGACGCCACGTGTTCTGGGTCGTGGTCTTCTCTCTCTCTGCGCGGGGTCCACGTTCCAGGTGCGGCACCCACCTTCAGGGTGCGCGCATCCACGGACCCCGTCTACATGGCCCACCTGGCCGGTGCTGCCTGCTCCATGGAGATCCATCCAGATGTTGGAGGGGGGCCCCAACCTTACTGAGAAGATCCCAGGCTGTATGCCGGTGGGGGATCGGCTTGAGGAGAACCCGGAGGCAGGTTATCCAAAAGGGCTTGAACGAACCATCGGGGATCTGGTCACCGGGATTTGACAGGTACATGACAGCTGTCAACCGGTGACCCCTTTTCATTGCATTTACTGGGAGGATTCGCTCAATCCAAATTGTTCTCTTGAGTACTGTGGCAGAGGCCCGAGCCAGGTCTGTAATAGAGGCCTTTCCCTCCCAGCAATTTAAAAGTGACACTTCGGCTGCCAGACGTATAACAAGGGTCTGTCAGGAGGCACTTCACCCACTCTGGCGAGAGTGGCGACGAACTGTATCTACTACTATTGAGAGCAGGACTGCTCTACTTCTTATCCAGGCCTGATACCGCAAAGTTCTCTATTGCTTCATCAGCCTTTCCTATACCCTGTTGATGTTGGCCATGTTGGGCCCTGGAATAAAGCATTTAAAAACCCATTTGGTGACTGGACATTCGCTCACTGCTATTACTCACTGCTACTACCCCTAGACACACTACAAGGTAACTTAATACGCCGATCCCAAACAACAACCAGCGGCTCCTTCGGGGGTGAGCGCTTCATAGAGTACACACTTTACGTAGGTAAATAACAGCACACAAGCACCTACAGGTTCTAGGCAGGTGAACCCGTCACTCAGAGAAGATATGGAAATGGATGCCTCTCCCTGACACTACAGAACAATGCATATAATGAAGTATTTATAACAGGATAATGAAAGCAGATTAGTATTTAGATAATCCTTATAAACGAACATATAATAATCATGATCTAAATGGGGATTAGCTACGCTGAAGGATCATCTGTCACTGCCCTCCCATTTCTGTATGGGACTCATCCTGTCTATTAGATATCTTCTCATAGAGCTGAACTTTTCCTGCCCTACCAGAATCATATGAGCAGGGCCGGTGCTAGGCAATTTGGCGCCCTAGGCAAGACCAGTTATGTGCGCCCCCCCCCCCCCCAAAAAAAAAAGAATGTCCCTCCTTGGTGTCGCTGAAATAAAAAAAAGTCCCTTTATTTGTGATTTCACTGGAAGGACGAATGTCCTTCTAACTGTGTTGTGAAGAGAAAAATTGTCCCTGGTAAGTGGTAGGGAGATGACAGGGGTGGGTGGTAAGAAGGTGACAGGGAGAATGGAGATGACAGGGAGGATGGAGATGACAGGGGTGGGTGGTAGGGAGATGACAGGGAGGATGGAGGTGACAGGGAGGATGGAGATGACAGGGGTGGGTGGTAGGGAGATGACAGGGAGGATGGAGATGACAGGGGTGGGTGGTAGGGAGGTGACAGGGAGGATGGAGATGACAGGGGTGGGTGGTAGGGAGATGACAGGGAGGATGGAGATGACAGGGGTGGGTGGTAGGAAGTGACAGGGAGGATGGAGATGACAGGGGTGGGTGGTAGGGAGATGACAGGGAGGATGGAGATGACAGGGGTGGGTGGTAGGAAGTGACAGGGAGGATGGAGATGACAGGGTGGATGGAGATGACAGGGGTGGGTGGTAGGGAGGTGACAGGGAGGGTGGAGATGACAGGGGTGGGTGGTAGGAAGTGACAGGGAGGATGGAGATGACAGGGGTGGGTGGTAGGGAGGTGACAGGGAGGATGGAGATGACAGGGAGGATGGAGATGACAGGGGTGGGTGGTAGGAAGTGACAGGGAGGATGGAGATGACAGGGAGGATGGAGATGACAGGGGTGGGTGGTAGGGAGATGACAGGGAGGATGGAGATGACAGGGGTGGGTGGTAGGGAGGTGACAGGGAGGATGGAGATGACAGTGGTGGGTGGTAGGGAGATGACAGGGAGGATGGAGATGACAGGGAGGATGGAGGTGACAGGGAGGATGGAGATGACAGGGAGGATGGAGGTGACAGGGGTGGGTGGTAGGGAGATGACAGGGAGGATGGAGATGACAGGGGTGGGTGGTAGGGAGGTGACAGGGAGGATGGAGATGACAGGGAGGATGGAGGTGACAGGGAGGATGGAGGTGACAGGGAGGATGGAGGTGACAGGGGTGGGTGGTAGGGAGATGACAGGGAGGATGGAGGTGACAGGGAGGATGGAGATGACATGGAGGATGGAGATGACAGGGGAGGGTGGTAGGAAGTGACAGGGAGGTGATAAAATGTATGACAGGCCTTGGAGGTGGGATGGTGGAATGCCAGGAACAGGGGGATGACGAGGAGCATGATGATGACAGGAGGTCTGTGTGTGTGGTCAGCAGGGATGTTCGGGGCACCCTCCATTAGGCAGTGACGTCACAGGATGTCAGGCAGCGCCGCGGACTGTCATCACAGTACCTCTCTGATGATCGCAGTTCTGGCAGGTGACAGGTCTTCCACACTACGGCCGTCCAGCCCATCCAGGAGGAGAGAAGGTCAAGGAGCTGCTCGGCGGCGGCGGCAGTCATGATCTGCGCTCTGCACAGCACATGGTAGGAGATCCGCAGAGCGGGAGAAGGGGAGCCTGGGAGGTGTCTGGGGAGGGGGAGCACATGGATCCACCCACTGACTGGATGCGCGAGGTAGTGACAAGCTCACAGCGCCTCCTCTCCGTCCACAGAACTGCGCAGCGGTGACAACTACTACTGTGGGGGAACCAGTGGCCGTGGCTGCGCTCCTGGCGGCAGTGCGCTCTAGGCGGCTGCCTGATTCGCCTAGTGGTAGCGCCGGCCCTGCATATGAGCAAACTGCTGACACTGGAATCATATGTGCTGCTATCAGCCTTGATTCCTACACACTGCAGTGCTCTACACAAGCCTCTCACATCAATTAAAGCGACAATAAAGCGCCGAAAAAAATATATATTAAAAGCCAGCAACTTCAAATGCTGCAGCTGCTGACTTTTAATACATGAACACTTAACTGTCCCGGGTGCCCGCGATGTCAGCAGCCGAAGCCAATCTGTTCATCAGCTCTCGGCTGCTTTCGCTGCCATCCTTGGTCAGGGAATCAGGAAGGGGAGCCTTGTGGCTTCCCTTCCTGGTTCCGTACTGTGCATGCGCGACTCACACTGCGCGAACCCACTGGTCACTGCTGCCTTCTGGGACCTGTGTGTCTCCCAGAAGACAGCGGGGAGGACAGAGAAGGTGCCAGGAAGTGACGTAGGTCCAGGGCTCAAGTCCTCCGGGAATGCATGGGAACGGAGTTGTTCCTGCACTTTTTTCACAGCAGGAACTCAGTTCCCTTTGCAGGACTACAGCAGCCGAGCCGCCCCGAGTCGATCCTTCACTAAGCGGCGATGCCCAGCTCGAGTCACTGTAGGGCAGAGGTCTGCCACAAGTTATCGCGGGATTTAGAAAGAACTTTCTAAATCCAGCAGTAACTCGCGCACACCTCCGCAATGTCTCCTGGGAACAATGACAAAATCTCCCAGGAGACATTGCAGCATCGAGGAAGTGACGGAACACCCGCACACTACCCGATAAATCCATTTTTTTCTTTGGTGGGGGAGTGGATCTTGGGTGGGAGTTCCCACACTTTTTTCCCCAGAACTTGACCCCTGCGTAGGTCACCGCAATGTTGAAAAATTTACTTACTGGACATATCACCAGGTGAAAATAAAGGAAAGAAAGCCTAGGAAAAAAAAAAAAAAATGCAGCCATCACATCTAATGTCGCCTACACACAATCGTTTTTCGGCATGGAAAAAACATTGCGTGTGGGCTTCACATCATTTTTCGGGTGCTTAAAAACAACACAAAAAAATAATGTCGTTTTCGGGTTGTAAAAAATTATCGTGTGTGGGATAAAACAATGTTAAAAACCCGCGCATGCTCAGAAGCAAGTTATGAGACGGGAGCGCTGGTAAAACTACCGTTCGTAATGGAGATAGCACATTCATCACGCTGTAACAGACAGAAAAGCGCAAATCGTCTTTTACTAACACAATATCAGCTAAAGCAGCCCCAAGGGTGGCGTCATCCGCATGGAATTTCCCCTTTATAGTGCCGTCGTACGTGTTGTACGTCACCGCGCTTTGCTAGAGCATTTTTTTTAAACGATCGTGTGTGGGCAACATCGTTTTAATGATGAAGTCGCTGAAAAACTTTGTTTTTTACATGCCGAAAAATGATCGTGTGTACGCGGCATAAGTGTTTGTAAGCTGCAATATATTTTATTTTGTTTTGAAACCACAATCTCTCTAGCAGTTATTAGGTGGATATGCCGACTACATTGCCTGTCATAAAGATAGCAACAATAGCAGAAGCTTACAAATCTCTGTATGAAATATATCAAATATAGAGGAAAAATAACAATTAATGCCACGGGTAGCGAAGACAGTGCCAGTTCAAGAGCATTTGGGAGACAGGGACAGCATGTTGCCACCCTATACCAGCAAGTGTCTGAACAAGCACCTTTATGGCACCTTGATGTGACATGTTAAAGATTATAGAAGCTCACTCCATCCGTGTTTTTGAAAGGTACAAACAACGAAACACAACACTACAATAAGAGTTTTTAAGAAAATACAGCAGCGGTCCCCAAAGGGCAGCCCATGGACCAGATGCAGCCCTCTGCTTACCTTTAACCGGACCTTGGGGCACTATTGCTCCTACTAACACCAATAATGGGGCACTACCCCCCCCCACCCTCAACCCAACGCAAACAAAAATAATCATAATTCCTCTCACTGATGCAATTAATGAGGCACTCTCCTCTTACTGACACCAACACTGGGGCATTATTCCTCCCACTGACACCAACACTGGGGCATTATTCCTCCCACTGACACCAACACTGGGGCATTATTCCTCCCACTGACACCAACACTAAGGTGCCGTACACACGGCAGAGAACCTCGACGGGCAGAACACATCGTTCCGCCCGTCGAGGTTCTCTCCCGGCCGTCGGATTCGGCGACCCGCCCGTCGGGAATGGCAACCAGCCATTCTTCCAGGCGGGCCGTCGAGGAAATAGAGAGCGTGCTCTCTATTTCGGCTCGACGGGCTTCCCGACGGGAAGCTCGCTGAGACCGTACACACGGCCGAGGTCCTCGCTGGAATGTGCATTCCAGCGAGGTTCTCGCTGATTTTCAGCGAGAACCTCGGCCGTGTGTACGGCGCCTAAGGGAATTTTTCCTCCCATTGACACCAACACTAAGGGAATTTTTCCTCCCATTGACACCAACACTGGGGCATTATTCCTCCCACTGACACCAACACTAAATGGATTTTTCCTCCCATTGACACCAACACTGGGACATTATTCCTCCAACTGACACCAACATTGGGGCATTATTCCTCTTACTGACACCAACATTGGGGCATTATTCTTCCCACTCACAGCAACATTGGGGCATTATTCCTCCCACTTACACCAACAATGGGGTACTATTGCTGCCATTGACACCAATGATGGGGCACCCTTCCTCCCATCAACACTATTTTTGAGGCACAAAGCCTTCCGCTGATACCAACAATGAAGCACTATCCCTCCTCCTACAGATCCCCACCGGGCACTTGGTAATTTTTTACTCCCACTGGATCAACAACCCTAATGCCGCATACACACGATCGGATATTCCGACAACAAATGTTCGATGTGAGCTTTTGGTCGGATTTTCCAACCGTGTGTATACTCCATCAGACATTTTCTGTCGGAATTTCCCACAACAAATGTTTGAGAGCTGGTTCTCAATTTTTCCGACAACAAAAGTTCTTGTCGGAAATTCCGATTGCGTGTATCCAATTCTAACGCACTAAAATCCTACGCATGCTCGGAATCAATTTGACGCATGCTCGGAATCATTGAACTTAATTTTTCTTGGCCCGTTGTATTGTTGTACTGTACGTCACCGCGTTCTTGGCGATTGGAATTTCCGACAACATTTGTGTGACCATGTGTATGCAAAACAAGTTTGAGCGAACAATCCATCGGAAAAAAATCCACGGTTTTCTTGTCGGAATTTCTGATTGTGCGTAGGCGGCATTAGGCTTTGTTTACTCCTACTGACCAGTGACACTGGGGCAATTCCATTTCTACTGCCCACCCTAAAGTCTGGAGGACAGTGAACTGGACCTTTGTTTAGAAAGTTTAGGGACCACTGGGATAGAGGGTGGGAGAGAAAAGGCTTTATCTTGATGGATGAGCAACATTTAAAAGAGTATTACATTACTGAAATAAAGGAATGACGAGAAACAAAGTAATTGTGTGTATAAAGTGCTAGCTCAGCACATTTTATAGCTGATGCAATTGGACAGAAAGACATAGCCGACGTCTGTGTACACATGAATTACTGCAACACAATTTTATCTGATGCAAGCTCATTATCTGTGCAGCTGTTCTTCTACAGGCAAGGCACAAAGCTTAACCACAAGTATGCGATAATAAAAAGGAAAAGCCTACTTTCACGCTGTGCGATCGTGTCTGTATGCACTTTTCTGATTAGCACTGTGGGGTCACAGACTATACTTTAGACTCCCTTGTTTGCCTATTTCCCTTGCTTGCCCTTTTGACCAAATTTCACATACTGTGTTCGATATATCTCGTATAATTCTAGTAAGAATTCATACTATATAGCCTATATACTATACATTAGACATGTGCATTTGTTTTCGTTAGAATGCATTTTCGTCCGAAAATCGTGTATTTTCGTTATCGTTTTAATGAATGTAAAGGAAAGCGCAAGAAATGAAAACCGAAAGATCCGACATAAAAAATGCTTTATCTTCGTTTTCGTTCAGATCCGACGATTTTCGATGCTTTGTCGAATTTTCGTCGTTCAATTTGACAAAGCATCGAAAATCGTCGTTCTGAATACAGTGAATAGGTAGAAATTGAACAACGAAAATTCAACGATGTTCTATTCTTTGTCGAATTTTCGTCGTTCAATTTCTACCTTTTCACTGTATTCAGAACGACGATTTTTCGATGCTTTGTCGAATTGAACAACGAAAATTCGACAAAGCATCGAAAATCATCGTTTTCGGACAAAAAATTTCCAGACGAAAACAAAATAAATCAAAGCGATTTTCGGGAGTAACAAAATAAATTTATTTTCCAGACGAAAACGAAATTACGAAACAAAATATTTCAGTCTGAACATGTCTATGACTCTCATAGGTGCACCTATCATCTGCTTCATTATCTAAGTATTACCATATTTATGCCATTTGTTACTGACGTTAATGGTATTATCCACATTTCCCCATGGTACCAAGCCCAAGTTCCTATTTATCCAGGGAACAGCAAGTTCCCAGTACTCCCTCAATCAGTGGTGCCTAGACCCTTACAAGATACTGTACAAGATACACTGTAGTTATGATGATGGGTGCAAAGTGGATCTAGCATCAGATAAGTATTTTCATGATAGAAATGATTACTGGTGTTTTATATGACATAATACGTCATACTGCTTTTAGCTGCAATCTTGTGGTTAATTATATGAACTGTATATAAAACATAGTATGTACACTAATAACAAGAACATAAGCCCTTGACTCACATAAAAGTAGTATGAATTTTTATTAGAATTCTTAGGTTAGTCATGGACTGGGTCTCTAAGTGACTGGACTTTGCCTAGAAGTAGGTAAGAAAAGGTCATTACTGAATAGATTAAAGGGGTTATAAAGGTAAAAAAAAAATTCTCTAAATAGCTTCCTTTACCTTAGTGCAGTCCTCCTTCACCAGAGGCGGACTGATCATTCGGCACTCGGGCACTGCCCGAGGGCCCAATGCCACTAGGGGGCCCCATCAGGGTTGCCAGCCTCAGTAAAACCAGGGAAAGTATGTAAAAATATGTGTTTTTTTTCCCATCTGTTCCTGAAATGTCCCTTACTGACATATAAAAAATACCAAGATTATAGCTGCCCCGCCTCTTCAGTACCTTCTCAGTGTGTGGATGTATACTGTGTGTCTATATTGTGTGCATACTGTGTGGCCCCATAATCTCCTATTGCCTGGGGGACCCCATAATATCCTATTGCCCGGGGGCCCCATAATCTCCTATTACCTGGGGGCCCCATAATCTCCTATTGCCCGGGGGCCCCATGAGTTGTCAGTCCGCCCCTGTCCTTCACTTACCTCATCTTTAGATTTTGCTTTTAAATGTCCTTATTTCTTCTGAGAAATCTTCACTTCCTGTTCTTCTGTCTGTAACTACACGCCGTATTGCGAGGCTTCTCCCTGGTGTGGAGAAAGCCTCTTGAGGGGGTAGGGGGCGAGAAGGAGTATCAGGACACTCTCTACTTTGCAGATAGAGAAAGGAGCTGTGTGTTAGTGGGCATCCTGACACTCCTGCTCACCCCCTCCCCCCTCAAGAGGCCTTTTCCACACCATGGATAAAGTCTTGCATTACGGTGTGTAGTTAAAGACAGAAAAACAGGAAGTGAGGATTTCTCAGAAGAAATGAAGGCATTTAAAATCAAAATCAAAGGATGAGGTAAGTGAAGGAGAACTGCACTGAGGTAAAGAAAGCTATTTAGGGGGAAAAAAAATTACCTTTACAACCCCTTTAAGGTTTGGTTCCACTAGAAGAGGTTGGGGTGGAGCCTAACGTGTTATAGTAAAGTAATATAGTCTTTTGGATTTATACATTAGAACTAAAGAGGTCACAGCACATACTTACAGTAATTTTAGATGCAGCATTTAGGGCCTCCACCCATCCCTGCAGATCCTCTTGGTCGCTGGCCTGAAGAATGTACCGCTGAGATAAGGCATTGATAACTGGAGGAAATACAAAGCAAATATTTAACGTGATACGCATTCAGCAAGGTCATTTTAGCATATGCAGCTACAGAAAGGCTTTTTAATATCAAGAAAATGTAGAAAAGTGATAAAGTGCAGCAGTGCAGAATTGGAGCAAAATGGCACCTTATAGAGAAGAATTGGGGTTAAGAGTTCAAACCTAACCAGGGCCCATTCCACATGAAGCACAAAAGTTCTCCTACAGCATTTCCTTCAATGGGGCAAAAACATTTATAAGGTAGCTTATATTTGCTTAAACCGGCCCAAAAGTGTTTGAAAAAAGTCAACGCTGGAGTCCATATATTACACAGAGTTTATTTATTAAAAATCAAGTGGTTAAGTTTGCAGCAGAAAGCTAATGTGTTAACGTACTCCAAAAGTGTAAACCAATAAAAAGCATCAGGCAAATCCACAGAAATAGACCTTTATATTCTTTCAGAATTCATAAAATCAAAAACAAGTAGAATTTCCTAAACTGTGAGCTCCTGTAAACCAACTGAAAGCTGGAATTAGGTTTGCATTGGCGGGACCTCCTCTGTAAACCAATGGCTAGGAGAGTTTCTGTGAATGCGCAGTAATTCAGTGCCAGCAGTACTTCACTATGTACCTTTTTATTTTTCCATCTTTTTTAATATGCACCATTGGTCCACATGGATAACCGTTTGAGGAAGCCTCTCTGAACTTGGATCTATGTATCAGACCTTTATTTTACAAGCAATTTTCGACCCCAGACTGCAAAGCTGAGGGTCTATCAGCTCTGGTGAGTGGGGTCAGTGATCTCTGGTATTCCTTTCAACCTGGAAACTTGAATTGCCGTTGGAAGCACTTGGCAGTTGGCACTTTATTTCACTATATCAGCACTAGATAATTGCACATGGTTCATGTTTTATTTTATGTTAGTGCATAGAAAATAAATAATTGTGATAATAAGGTCCATGTGTGAAAAAAAGTCCATAAATCAATCAATCCGCAGCAAGACCCAGCAGACAAAGGATTCCAGAATGGAAGTGAAAAAGATGACACCAAAAGATATCCTCCACCAGTGACAGATGGACTCTCACCTCATTACAGCAGCTACAGCTAATCTGAGGAGCCAATGCTCCGGAAGAGCATTGGCTCCTCAGATTAGCTGTAGCTGCTGTTGTGGGCGGCGTCTGCATGCTGTTGTGATTGGGGGATATGCTGAGGCTACATATAAATATAGGTCAAGTGGGACGTTTTAGCGTGTGTTCCCTTAACCCACGCTGAGGAAGTCCCACCCATGGGATGTAACGCGTACAAGGGAAGGAGCCACGCAGAACGTCACCCACGATCGCTGCAGAGTACAGAGAGACGGTCCTGTATACACGCTGTAACATGCTGTTATGCTGACACTCGGCTTACAGAGTGTCCTTACATGTGAGTGCAACTTTTTATTGCTTGATTAAAAGTATTTTTCAACCGGAGAGCACTAGATTTTTCCCTTTCTTTTTTCCATATGATGTTATGATTGGTTTAAGCCATTGGGTCCGGATCTAAGATGTAATTTCCATCCATTCGTTTCCTATGGGAGCTGGCAGCTGAAGCTCTGATTACACAGATTAAGCTTTGAGATCCATACGGGTCAAAGTAATGAGGTGAGAGTCCATCTGTCACTGGTGGAGGATATCTTTTGGTGTCACCTTTTTCACTTCCATTCTGGAATCCTTTGTCTGCTGGGTCTTGGTGCGGATTGATTGATTTATGGACTTTTTTTTCACACATGGACCTTATTATCACGATTATTTATTTTCTATGCACTTTTTAGTTCATATACTGGTCACAGTATTTATATTTGTTTATATTTGTGCTGCACTTTTTCTATATATATTTGCTATTGGGATTTTTTATGAATTATATCCAGTGCTGGCTTGCATAGTTTAGGTTCTAGTTTAATCATTTCTTTTCCAGCGCTGAATATCTTTTTCACTTATTATATGTTAGCACTCATATTCCACTAGCGCTGTTAAAATTTGTACATCTTATATTAAAGAGATAATTAGTGCACTGAATCAGCTGTGCTCTTTCCGCCATGGACTTGATATATAGCGTGGGTTTCGACATGAACTCCACACCCCCGATGACATCATGTATGACGAAACTAGTAGGATGGAGTTTATGCTCAATCACACAACGCTAGTTTCATTGTGATCTGCAGATTGTTTTAAACCAGGAATTTTTTATCAATGTTTTGTTGGACTTGTGGAATTTTAAAGTAACTTTTTCAATATAGCCATCACGGTTTTACACTATGTGACGACTTTTTTCCTTTTTTATACCATATCCGTGAGAGAGAAGGAGAGGGAGTAACCAGTGCGGTTGGTATCAACATTACCCTGCTTATATCCAGTGGATGGATCCCCCGTGATGTGTAAGTCCATGTCTTACTAGACTCCTAAAATGTGGAGTCTAGTTATCCAGTAAGGGCATATCTGGATCGGATTGGGATCCCTGCATCAAATTCGTAATAGCAGGAGAATGTGACTGGCTCTCTATGGACCCAGTTCAATGAGGCTCCGGTGCAAATTTGCACAGGAGCCCTGTGTGTCTTTTGGTTTGTTTCAGGTTCGAATTCAGCTGAAAATTTGGGCTGAAATTGGACTTGAAACAGTGAACCAGAACACACAGGATCCCTGCTGGGAGCCGCATCGGCATCCAGTGTGAACGGAGCCTTATATGATTATCTTTATATTTGCAATTTCACATACATAGCACAGCAATTCTTTTTTTTTTTTTTTGTTAAATAAACGTGCATGCTCAGATCACCTAATAGTGCATGCCTATGACAATTTGTAGAAAATATACAACACACTTGGCCTCTATTTCTCTATTTCTCCAAACATTGGTCAGCTGGGGAGTATGAATGGCATTCATGACCTATAGTGGGTTGGACTGTTTAAGAAACGTTTCATACAGCCTTGAAGGACACCCTAGGGTTGTGTGCCTCCGTGCTATTTGCCTGTTGTCATGGAGGCACTAGAAGACTGAAGTGTAGCTGTACTCCATTTAAAATGTTACTACAGGATTCCTGCTACTACTTTAATAAACTAAAAAAGACTCCTTTGTGCCTCTCTCTGATTTAGTTTCACTTTTTTACTGCGACCTAACTTCATAAGTAGAGTCAAAGGGCCAGATCTACAGAGAATAGCCCTGGCGCAGTGTATTTCTTGCGGCGGAATCGTGAATCATTTAAATCAGGCGTGTCCCCGCGGCGATTGAACTGCGCATGCTCCGTTCAGAAATTTCCCGCTGTGCATTGCGCAAAATTACGTCGAAACGTTGTTTGTTTTTTTTGTAGCGTAAATTACATACATTCCTATTCACGGACGACTTACGCAAAAAAAATAAAAATTAAAAATTTGACGCGGGAACAACGTTCATACCTAACATGGCCAGTCTAACTATAGACCGGATAATAGCAGCTTTAACTATACCCTGGAAAAGCCGACTAGCGACGACGTAAGAGAATGCGACGGCCGATCGTAACTTCGTGGATTGCCGTAAAAAGCTAATTTGCATACCCGACGCGGAAAACGACACGAACTTCACCCAGCGGGCGCAAAAATATTGCAGCGTAGATCCGAAGGCGTACGAAGACGTAAGCCTGTCGGATCGAAGCCCGAAGCCGTCGTATCATGGTTTGAGGATTCAAACTAATGATACGACGCGGGTAATTTGAAAGTACGCCGGTATCAGGAGATACACTGGCGTACTGGCTCTGTGAATCTGGCCCAAAGTTTGCAAATACTAATTTCATATCCAGGAACACAATGCTTGGGCGTTCCCTCACTGGTGCCAACATTTCCCTAGCTTCTTCTGCGTGTGGGGTCTTAAGTATGAGCTGAGGTGTATTCTGTTCCCACCAGGAAGGTTTCACTGTACAGGGCCAATCATAAGCAGCTAAGGCATTCCCTACTCAACAAACCACAACTATACAAGGGGCATGTATATGTGTTCCTGTGGACCAGGGAATGCCTAAGCCACTTATGACTGGCCTAGAGCAGTGACTACACTACTATAAAACATACCTTAGCTTGAGTGACCAGCGCAGGATGAGGTTTAGAGTGGAGATGGAATAGAACACCTATCAGGTTTTTACTGTTGTATGTGCCCCCATTAGGGAGATTCCCCCCTCTCTTCTTGTCCTGTTTACTGTAATACTGAAAGTGAAGGTAAAAGAAAATCCCAAATTTGGGGTTGTCTCTAAATAAAGTTGTAAAGAGGAAATTTTCCAATGGGGCACTAGTTCTGTTGTTTTTTTTTTGCCTATAGTTCTATTTTAATGAATACTGGAGTCTGGTCTCTACTCTCTACATTATGAAGAAATAATACCGCTCTAAAGGCTACTGATCCCTCAGATTGCTTCCGTCCTACTAGGACCGACAGGTGCTGGCTCTACACAGGTGCATGGGATTATAAAAAAATCCTGGACTGTCACACGACGTCTTTATTGGATAAAATCAAATCAAAACATAGTCCAAAGTAGTGCAGTCAAAAATGGAAAAGTGGAAAACAGGACAAAAAGTGGCTAAGATGTTTCACATTGTAAGATGCTTACTCATAGCTCATAGCATGGTCTCTACATTACCCTGCCAGGATACACTAAGGGGTCAATTCACAAAGCTTTATTTTCAGATTGCGAGTGTTATTTTAACGATTTTGCACGTTTCTGAAGCTAGTTCAATTCACTAAACGATTTAACGCTCTGAAAAATCATCAAATAACGTTTCCCTACACAGAAACGATATTTTAAGGTGTGGATCCTTATTAAAGAGTCAAATCGTTATTTTAAAGAGTCAAATCGTTATTTTAAAGAGTCAAATCGTTATTTTAAAGATTCAAATCGTTATTTTAAAGATTCAAATCGTTATCGTTAAATATGTACAGAAGTGCAATTCACAAAGATTTTTTGGACAGTTATCAATCGTTAAGCAATC
The DNA here is from genome assembly GCA_029574335.1 of Rana kukunoris. Lineage (NCBI taxonomy): Eukaryota > Metazoa > Chordata > Amphibia > Anura > Ranidae > Rana > Rana kukunoris. Next base: position 482,221,898 of record CM056051.1, read on the forward strand.
GTTAAATTAACACCTCCCTCAGGGTGGCGTTATGACATTTCCCAAGCAATATTTTGTTGTTAGAGGAAGCTTTTGGCGATTTTTGTAGTGTAGTGACGTTTTTAGTAGTGTTGGGCAAGATAGAATGGTGCTCTATTTGAACTTAAAATTATCCAGAGGCGAAGAAGAACATGTTAGAATGTTGTTCAGATTTATAAATGTGTATTCTGTTCACATACTATTTTGGATGACTTTTCTGAAACCCAGGTGATAGCTAAATTCCGATTATCATCTCCCATGATTTATTCTCTGTATGAGGAAATACACATGGCTTTAGAAAAGCACACACTAGAAGTTTTGCACATCACATGCTCAATCTCCATGTGTATTGCTTGTGTCTCTCTCTCTCTGTATCTGCTCTTTTCCACATGCAGCTGTTCTCCTCCCCTTCTGCTCCCAGAATGCATCTCTCCAGCATTATTTAACGATCTTAAGAGTTATTTTAACGTCCCGAATCTTAATAATAACGTCTGAGTAGTTAGAATAACGTTTGGATAAAGAGTCAGTTGAAAACCATAACGACTGTGTTAAATAACGATTATAGCTTTCGTGAATACCATGTTTGCTAGCGTTAAATAAGGAGTGCTAATTTAACACCTGAAGAAAACCAATAACGTTTCTCTTTGTGAATTGACCCCTAAGCCTTCATAACTTGGAGTGAAAATAAACAAAAGATCAATGCTATACTGCCTGTCCTCCTCCTGCAACATATAATCTTCTCCATAACTAAAGGTGCACTTTTAAAGTAAACCTGCAATAGGAGAAATATGTATGCTGGCAGTGATGACCTCCTTTCAAAATGGTATCTGCCTGGCTGTGAGGGTGCCCCTATTTCTGTATTACTTTTAAACACCTAAGAGGCTGAATGTCCTTATGTGTTTGGAGTACATGACCTAAAGAGACCCTGCTGCCAGACCATTAATTTTAATAAAAAATCGTCCCCCCGGATTATATGAGCATTTAATATATTTTATGTGTGATATTTACCATAAAGGCCTCTCTTTTATAAAACATCCAAAATTCCAGAGACTGCTGTTGGGTGCTGCCATCTTGGATTTGATGTCAGCAGCCCCAGTAGACTCAGAGCTGTCAGTCAAGTGACACTCCATAGTGACATTTCTCAATCTTTTTAACAGTGAGGAACCCCTAAAATAACTTTTAGGGCTCAGGGAACCCCTGCCAATAAATATTATATCTACAACTCACAGAACAATAATGTAAATGATAAGTTGTGGACAAAAGAATAAGTAACACAATAATGGATGTGGTGTGCTTGTGGCCTATTTGACACCGAGGGCTAAAAGTATATGCAATAATATTAATAATGAGATGAAATAAATTAAATTAATGAACAGAAAGAAATACAGGTTGAGAAAACTGTAGTGCTTCCTCACACTGGTGATCTGAAGGAAAAGTGCCCCCTTACATTGATGGTCAGGGATGTGCCAATTTACATTTGTGGTGATTGGTTTGTTTATTCGATTGGTGGTCAGTAGAGATGGACCCCTTAAGATTGGTGAATGAAGGACTTCCCTATATTGGTGGTCAGTGGGAAACATGCTCATTACTTTGGCGGTCAGTTACACATTGGTGTCACTGATAAGTTATCTGAGAGGCAAAAATTGATCACTGCTTAAGGAACCCCTAAAAACCTTGCAGGAATGGAACCATAAATGTACAATAATTAGCATTTTAACAAGGGGAGGAAATGAGGAACCAGGGGAGGTACAAAGTAACTAGGATAAGCTTCAGCTTTAGGTGATATGCTATGTTGGCTACCCTAAGTTATTAAAGATGCAAGTTTTTGGGACCCCTTGTGTCCCTTTCACAATAATATAACTGTATAAAGCCTAAGGAAGGGATCTTAGGGGTCACCAAAGCCTGTGGAGTTCTGCTTTAAACGTCACACTTTCTGCATGGAGGAAATAAAGGATCTATGCCCCCTATGCAGTTCCCCGCTCATAAGCTATCCAGTTCCCCACTTATAACCCTATCAGTGCTGCTGTTGTTGTGCCACCCCCATTGCTCAGGGATGCAGCCTGGCCTGTGGTCCCTTTGCGATCCCCTGAGTTTCAGTACCGAGAAACGACACATCACTTTCTGAATCTCAACAAAGGTTCCTCGTTGCAACTCAGTGTTTTAAAGGGGAGGGGGGTTCTGATTGAGCCAACGAGTGTGGTAGTGGACTGGGGGCGGGGGGTTCATAATATGAAGAGGGTTTCCTCTTTCTGCCTGACAGTGGAAAACCTCATTAACGCCTACCAGGCTCCTCTGTCTTATCTCATGGTAATATTTTTCAGCGTTTAGAGGAGAAATTGAGAAGATAAAGCAAGCAGAGATAAAGCCGAGGTATAAAGTTTCTGGTTTTACAGTGAAATCAAGAACATTTCCTCACCAAAACAAAATGTCATCTTTGCTTTTTGTTTCACAGCAGCAGTGCCAACCTGACGGGAAACAAGACGGGTTATTAACTCAATACCAATTAGAGAATGTGACATTTATCCATGCAATAAAATGAAGGAAGGTTCATTTATATATGTGTTAGAGAACTATTTAAAGAGACAAGGTAATCTTTATTTGTTCACTACACACCCGCAGACTATGACTCAGCACTAGGCTTTAATAGAGGCGGTATGTCGGTGTGATAACCTTATCTACAGCCAAATACATAAACACTTGGAAGTCACATTCATGGGACCTGGAATATAGGAAATTGTCAGTTTCTTATAGCAACTAATAAGATCTCAGAAAACTTATCATTTTAACACAAACTAGCCCCCCAGACCCTGCATTAGGGAATCCTCCAGGGTCTGTATTTAGAATATCTCAGGCCCAAACTTAAAAAAAAAATTTAGATAGAAAAGGGAATGGATATGCCCCCTGTGAAGTTACCATAAATTCAGCCATAGATGGATCGAAACTTGGCCAGTTTAGCAGGTGCTGTTGGGCAGGCTGGTTGTACAGAAATTGATCTGTCAATTGACTTTTGTACAACCAGCCTGTTGGGAAATGTTTGCTTGATCGATGCAACCAGCTATAGTCAAAATACAACAGCTGTTAGGGAGGGATTCCCCCATCTACCTTGAATATGTGGATGGGAGAATTTTCTTTTGTTCGACCTGCTTATTTTCTTCAAAGCTTATTTGGCTGTACCTGTGGATCACAGGAGTGCAGTTCATTTTGCACTCCTGTGACCCATTTTCAGCAGACAGCGGGCTGAAGCCTGCTGTCGGCTGATGTCACAGAGGAGGCCCATGCTTGGGCAAGATTGTGACAATGTAGTCAGGATCCGTCCACATGCCTGGACCGACACCTGGCTCGCTGAGCCTGAGCCAGGAGCTACCACCCCCTTCACAGCCCAGCGCTAAGGTCTCCATTCTCTGCTCAGATAGCCCTGAGAACCGAGGGATTGGTGATGTTCGATCACTCGGTTCTCAGTCTTATAGCTGACAGGGGACAGATGCAGCATCGGACAGATGCTGCATCCAGCTAGGCAAGTATGACTCTGCAAAAAAACAAACAATAAAAAAAAGAACGGATTCCCCCATCCACACATCAAGTTCTTTTGATTGAGAATGGCCACATATTGATCGAAAGTCAGCTAGTCCATGCTGAACTGGTCGAATTCTGATCCATCTATGGCCAGCTTTAGGGCCCTGTCACACGTACGGACCGTATGTCCGTATTTCATCCATCCGTTTTCGGATGAAATACCGACATACATGTATCCCTATGGGATAGCGGGTGTCAGCTGATGAACATCCGCTGACACCCGTAATTGTCCGCCTCCGCAAAGATCCGCTTTTGCAGACGGAAGAAAACCCTATTTTTTCTTTCGCCTGCACAGCGGATCGGATGAACACGGACACACGGTCCGTGATCATCCCCTCCCCCATAGGGGAGAGTGGAGAAAAAACAGGGCGGTCTCTGCACAGTGTGCAGGGACCGCACTGTCATCCGACGGCTCAGCGGGGATTTACGGAGCGATCCCCGCTGAGAAAACAGACACATGGAGGCGGATCATTACTCATCCGCCCTGTGTAAAAGGGCCCAAAATCTCTACAAATTGAGGGGAAATCTCCCCATTGGAAAATTTCCACTCTCTCTGTCTGCTGATGACAACATGAAATGCGAAATTATGTCATATGAATAAGTATACCACTAGGTGAGAATGACCAATAAAAAAGTGTGAATGAATAATTAAATAAATTGAATAAAAAGTGCCAAAGTCCATACAGGGTAATCACACCACTGCTGCTAATCCAACACTAAAGAAACAGTGAGAATTGTACCAAAGTCCATAAGTGCTAGTGATAAGGCTGCTAAAGGAGATGCCCACTCATCCAAAGGGATAGAGACTCCACCACCGACACAGTCTAGTCACACAGAAATCTCACCGGAATAAGGAATGAATGGGCCAATAACTATTCCACCATACGACCTTCTCCTCTCAGTATCCTGTAGGTCACCCTTTTGGTAAATTCCTTAAAGCGATCTGACGGGTCTCAGGCCAAGGAAAACATAAAGCACAAACAGATGCCTACAATAGTGTGTTATCAACAGTAAAACGGTTTTTAATGAAAAAATTGCACTTACAAGAAAGTTGCATAAACGAGTGTGTGTACAAAAGCTGGCATCGCTTTAAGGAATTTACCAAAAGGGTGACCTACAGGACACTGAGAGGAGAAGGTCGTATGGTGGAATACTTAATGGCCCATTCATTCCTTATTCCAGTGAGAGTTCTGTGTGACTAGACTGTGTCGGTGGTGGAGTCTCTATCCCTTTGGATGAGTGGGCATCTCCTTTAGCAGCCTTATCACTAGCACTTATGGGCTTTGGTACCATTCTCACTGTTTCTTTAGTGTTGGATTAGCAGCAGTGGTGTGATTACCCTGTATGGACTTTGGCACTTTTTATTCAATTTATTTAATTATTCATTCACACTTTTTTATTGGTCATTCTCACCTAGTGGTTCACTTGGCACTTTATATGTGTTTAATTATTTATTTTTGCGCAATCACCTTTATATCATTTACTAATTTTGGTTGTTGTGTATACACTACGTAGTGTTTGCTGCAATTATTAATTTTCTTGATCTAGAGAGACGTGTTTATTAGCGCAGGAGCTCTTCACACTTTATATGAATAAGTATGTCTCTAACTTTGTCATGAAGTTTACAAAATTCACTGCAGCTGACATTTTAGGATGAAAAGACTAAAGATAGAAGGTGGAAGTAGTGTGGAATAAGTCAAGAGACGGGAAGTTAGTCTTGTGATGTAAGCTTTCGCTCCCCACTGCCCCACCCTCATCTGAAAATGGAACGCCAGCCAAAAAACTTTTCCCCCAGTTTCAGATAGCGCAGGGAACAGCTAAAGCAGACCTTGGACTAAAAAAAAAACACATTTGTTTCAAGCTTTTCCCACATTCTAAAATGTTGCAGTTAAAAAAAAAAAAAAAAAAAGAAAAAGAAGCCATGAGGATTCCAACCAACTTTCTCTCATCCCGAATAAAAAAATTCAGTACGAAATAATTCCTTTATAAACACCTAAAAAAAGTGTTATACCTGTATATAAAACATTTCAAGATTTCAAGATCCCAATATAGGGCTCATAATAACATCTTCTATAGCTGCAAAGAAATTTTTATTAGGGCTGTTACTGATCAAAATGTTTGTGTTTGATTAATCGTTTTATTTTTTAATCGATTAATCGACTAATTTTGATTAATTATAACGCACATACAGATCCAACTACTTTTAGCTGATCTCCTTGCAGGCTACCAACTACTGGAAAAATGGATAGCAGGATACAAAAAACACACAAAGGCAGCGCTCAATGGGAATAGCATTAAAACTTTTATAGTTTTCAAGTAGGTAACCAAATAAATATTGCACTGGAGATAAAATCAATGTAGCTACATAAACTGTAAAAATGGTGCGGGTAATACCAAACGGTACCAAAAGCAGTCATAAAAACCATGTAGCTAAATATGATACTGGTATAAAAATGTACAACGATACCACTGCTGAATCCAGATGAGGAGGGGTTAACATCAGTCCGTCGGCATGTAGATGTCCCATGAAGGGAACTATCACAACTCCCAGTGGATGGTTGTAGAATCCCAGGGTGAGAGAGGGGAGTGATAGACGGAAGTGATAGAGGGATGTGTAACAGCCCTTGCGTGTGGCAGATAGTAAGGTCCCACCGGCATGCAGATATGAAGGCACAGCAAAGGAGCCCTTCAGATGGGCACGGAAAGCCCCTTCGGTGTCCGTGACATCACCGAATCTCCGACAGAACTCCCTGAAGGCCCAGAAGCCAGCGGAGAGGTGAGTACCAATCAAAAGAATTTTAATCGATCAAAAAGATTTTGATCGATCAAAAAAATTAAAGATTAATCGATTAATTAAAAGGTAATTTGCACAGCCCTAATTTTTATGCTTGCTAAATAAATACACATTTACAGATGTACATCAAAGGTATTAAACTCAAGATCCCTCAGCGCGTTTGATGGACAATTCTACTTCTTCAGGAAGGCTATTAAAGAGTATTAATTTATCGTGTCAGGAGCTACTAAGGTGGGTATCCAGGAACATCGCATGGAAGTACCGGAGGGGATAGTGGTTATTTTTTTATGCTATAAGTACAGAAGCCATCAGATCTCACATTTCTCTTATTAAATATGTAATTGAGTAATTCCATGCACGGGTATTGTATACATAATTACACTGGTCAAGCTTGGATCAATGTAACAATGCATATTCCTGGAAGCTGGAAATCACTGAAGAGGACTTCGCTACTCCAGTGATCATCCAGAACATGTTTTGCATTTTCTGAATGAATGCAAAGCAGTCTCTGATTATTTGCTACGATTTCTAATACTTTTCGGTAAGTGCCTTGCACTTCCTATGGTGTCATGACCACTGGAATAGGCTGTGAAGATCATAAGCTGGCGACACAATAAAAAATGATCTGAAATCTTGGTTCTTATTTTCCAAGATCATTCATATCAGTATTTAGAAGAGTTTATGCAGAATCCCTTATAAAGCTCAATTCCAGCCAAACTTATATCATGGCTTTCCCTCATTTCCTGTTCTAGTGGCACCTTCTTAGATTCGGTTCACACTGGGGCGACACGACTTCCAGCACGACTTTCAGAGGCAACTCCAACACGACTTGAGCATGAACCACAGGGCGATCTGGGGCGATTTACAACACGACTTGAAGTCGTCTCCAGGACAGGAGACTTTCCAGTGGCCAATCAAACAACAATCAGCTTTAGGGGAGGGAGGGGTTTGCCTGAGAAATGTATGTTATCTTCCTGGAAAGTTGATTCAGTTAAAACAGTGATCAGACTTGGAGGCGACTTCCATTGAAATCAATGGGTACAAATCGCCTAGAAGTCGGATTGAAGTAGTACAGGAACCTCTTCTGAAGTCGGAGCGACCTCAGTAGTGTGTATTAAGACGGCTCCATTCACTTACATTGCTTTTCTGGACAGCGCGACTTGGGACGACTTGAGGCGACTTCAAGTCGGATCCCAAGTCGCCCCAGAGTGAACCGACTCTTAGGATCAGGTAGGCACAGAAAACAAAAATTGCCTCAAGCCCTAATGGCCCGTACACACAATCCAAATATCGGACGACGGATCGTATGACTTTTTTCGCTTAATAGTCGCAAGTAAAATGAAATGGGTTATTAAAGTCATGAAAATTCTCGTACAACAGAAAAAAATAATTGGAAGTGATGTCATGTGTTGTAATGTATTTGTATTGTATTTTCGGGCGACAACTGTACTGACTAAACGAAAATCGTACGATCTGACATCGTACGAGGAAAATTTTCGTGCTTGTCCGATCGAAGAATATCGGATGAACTGTCGTGATCGGCTCTCGAAAGTAGTGTACACACGATCCGAAAATCGTACGATTCTTCCTCATGTTACTAAAATGTGTCTTTGTCTGTGTTTCGTCAGATATGGCGACCCATCAAAATGTGTAACGGAAGTGCCATTCGGTCGCCGCCATCTTGCTACACCCCGCACTCCTCCACTGTAACAATACACCGAGAAGGAGGGGCGGTCATCTTGTTGCACCCACCCGAGTTTTGCATTTCACTGTTATTTTTAACAGTAAACAGAGATTTAAGGTGAAATAGAGTATTTAGAAATCCAACGGTCTGTTTAGATGTTGAATTTTAAAAGCAGCGCCCAACCTGCTGATCTCACAGGTTTGCTAATGTGACAGAACACCGCTACTTTTATAATTCAACATTTAAACCGTCTGAGGGATTTCTAAATACTATACTTCACCATATATGCTCCGTTTCCTGTTAAAAATAACTTTGACATGCAAAACTCCAGTGGGTGTAACATGATGTCCGCTTGTCCCCTTCTCGGTGTATCGTTACTGTGGAGGAGTGCGGGGTGTCGCAAGATGACGGCGACGAAACATCACTTCCGTTACCAATTCTGACGGGTCACCAAATCTGACAGAACACCTGCATACCCATTGGAAAGATTTCCCATCACTTCCTGTCCAGACAAGAAGTTAGGGAAAATCTTCCCAAAAGGCAATAGAAACCTGACAGGCGCTGTATCTTCTCCACTCTATATACTGTAGTAGCTGAAACAATTGAGTACTGTCCACAATACTTTTTTTATTTGCACCAACATCCAATTTATCAGGAGAAGCTTTAGGGGTGTGCCCTCTTCCTCAAGGTCTAAACAATACTGCTTAGACCTTGAAGAAGGGGACACACTCTGAAAGCTTGCTTGGAAAAATTAGATGTAAGGCCTCATGTACACTGCTGCTGGTAAACAAACGCTTTTTTCAGCTGCCCCTGAACTCAATGTTATCTTAGTTATGTGTGTTAGTACACAGGGTCATTTAATGTCGTTTTTAGGCAGTTGCATTTAGAGGCTTTTATTTGAAGGTAAAAAAATGGGTTCAGATGCCGATGTTTCTGAAGTTTCAAATGCCAGACGCACCTAAACGCGCCTAAACGCTGCGTTTAGGTGCGTTTTGTGGCATGTACACACGATCGGAATTTCCATCAAGAAAACAGTGGATTTTTTTCAGACGGAATTTTGGCTCAAACTTGACTTGCATACACACGGTCACACCAAATTCTGACCGTCAAGAACACGGTGATGTACAACACTACGACAAGCCAAGAAAAATTTAGTTCAATGCTTCTGAGCATGCGTCGACTTGATTCCGAGCATGCGTAGGATTTTTCTCTGTCGGAATTGCATACAGACGATCAGAATTTCCAACAAGATCTTTTCCCGACTGAAAATTTGAGAACCAGATCTAAAAATTTTCTTGGCAGCATTAGTTTAGAAACGTTTTTTAAAGGTGCCCTATTTTATTTGAGGGTCTAATGATGTTAGCTGAAATTAACGCTCCTAGACACGAACACGGCTAAACACGACATGCAAACGCAGCTAAACGGACGTTTTTAAATGCCAGTTTCAAGCTGTCAAAAAGGAATCAAGCACAGTACTCAATTGTTTTTGTTGCAAGTGCACGAATATGGTTATAATCACCTGTAGTATCTAAAAGTAGTTGGGCATATTCAACTGAACATGTTCTGTAACGTTGAAGACATTGACATTAACCTTGAAGACATTTCACAGCTTATCCAAGTCGGTTCTAATGAGTGTTAGGAATATATGGCCAGATTCAGGTAGACTAGTCCGAATCTGCGCCGTCGTATCTTTAAGCGGATTCTCAAACTGAGATACGCTTCTCTGTTGCTAAGATACGATCGGCGTAAGTCTCATACGCCGTCGTATCTTAGCTGTCAATTTACGCTGGCCGCTAGGGGATTTACGCCTAGAATATGTAAATTAGCTATTTATTTACGCCTATTCACGAACGTACGCACGGCCGTCGCAGTAAGATACGCCGTTTACGTAAGGCGTTCTTCAGGCGAAAAGATAAACCAACAAAAAGATGGAGCAGCCATCGTTAAGTATGGACGTCGGAACAGCCGTCGAATTTCACGTCGTTTACGTCGTTTGCGTAAGTTGATTCAGAATGGGACTGGGCGTAAGTTACGTTCACGTCGAAAGCATTGACTATTGACGTGATTTTGCGCATGCGCACTGGGATACGTCCACGGACGGCGCATGCCGTTTGTTTGGCACCTCATTTATATGGGGTCACGGTTCATTATAATAAAACACGCCCACTTTGAATTACGCGGGCTTATGCCGGCCCATTTACGCTACGCCGCCGTAACTTAGGGAGCAAGTGCTTTGTGAATACAGCACTTGCCTCTCTAATTTACGCCAACGTAGCGTATCTGAGATACACTACGCCCGCATAAACTTACGCCAGTCTACTGGAATCTGGCCAATACAGTACTTCTGCATTTATACCCTACAAGGGTAACTTCCCCACCTTATCCAAAAAAAAAGGAACTCAAAGCTTTTGGATGAGTTTGGGCATACGATTACGTGATCATATACAAGTACACAAATTTTTTCTTAAACCTGCATTGGATTAAGAAACTACCATAAAGCCGCGTACACACGATCAGTCCATCCGATGAACCGTTTCCATCGGTTCACCGATGAAGCTGACTGATGGTCCGTTGCGCCTACATACCATCGGTTAAAAAAACGATCGAGTCAGAACACGGTGACGTAAAACACAATGACCTGCTGAAAAAAATGAAGTTCAATGTTTCCAAGCATGCGTCGACTTGATTCTGAGCATGCGTGGATTTTTAACCGATGGTGGTGCCTACTAACGATCGGTTTTGTTCTATCGGTTAGGAATCTATCGGTTAAATTTAAAACAAGTTGGCTTTTTTTTTTTTTTTAACCCTTGGATAACTAACCGATGGCGCACACATACGATCGGTTTGGTCCGATAAGAACGGTCCATCAGACCATTCTCATCGGTTTAACCGATCGTGTGTACGCGGCCTTATGTTACAACATATGTTATAATATATTATATTACAAATCTATTATTATTTGTATGGTTAGATGAGTACTCAGAGTAACAGGGATTCAGGAACACATTTAAAAGGTACCTCTGCTTCTCCTTTAAGTATGTGCACGGTGCTACCCCTAAGTGCTACCCCTTTGTTATGTGCACGGTGCTACCCCTTATGCCGTGTACACACGATCACTTTTTGTGATGTAAAAAATGTAGTTTTATCTCATGAAACAAAACAACGTTTTTCAAACTTCATTTTAAAAAACGATGTTGCATACACACCATCGTTTTCTGAAAATGCTCTTGCAAAGCGCGGTTACGTACACCACGTTCGACGGCACTCTGTTCCATTAAAGCTCCCGTCTCATAACTTGCTTCTGGGCATGCGCGGGTTTAAAAACGTTGTTTTAAACGTCGTTTTGCCCACACACGATCATTTTTTGTGAAACAGAAGACGACATTCTGAAAAACGACACAAAAAATTCAAGCATGTTGGAATTTTTTTTGGTCGCTTTTTTTAAGACAAAAAACGTCATTTTGCCCACACACGATCAATTTAAATGACGTTTTAAAAAACTTTGTTTTTTTTTCATCGCAAAAAACGACCGTGTGTACGCGGCATAAGTGTTTTCGAGGCTGTGGCCAGACTGGAACCACCTATCATGTTTGGTGGACTTGTCCAAAAGTTAGGAGGTTCTGGATCAGGGGCTATCATTTTATATATTCATTGACCCAGTTAAATAAGTCGGCGAAGCAAGCTCTTCTGGGTGACAGGGTGGCGGAGGCCTCTAAGGCCCAAAGACGGCTGCTCACCTTTATTTTCATATCGGCTAAGATTACGATAGCTAGAAATTGGCGATCCGCTGTCCTGCCATTCGATCGGCTTAAGAGGAAACTGTCGTGGTTGATGTTGAACGAACGTTTAACAGCATTGGTTCAGGAAACTATTGAATCATTTCATAAAGTCTGGGACCCATGGCTTGAGTATCTTACTGATGACCTGAGATCACTGGCGGCGTAGTTGGATCCTACTTGATGGATCTTGGTGTTCTGGACGGTAGCTCTCCTACTTCTTCTTTTCTTCTCTGCTTTCCTTCTTCTTCTCTTTCTTTCCCTTTCAGGAGTTCTCGAACATGGGCCCTTTTGATTAAGCACCATCCCTAGTGTTTGATTTACTTACGATTTAATGCTCGGGGACCATGGTCCTGGGGATCTAGAGATTTGGGGAATGATGCTGATATCCCTAACTTTTATCTATTTTTTATTTTTTTGCACTTTGGTTCATACCCAGAAGGTTCTAGAATTGATATATATTTCTGTGGATCATTATATGATTTGTATGACTGTTGTATGGACCTTAGATTCCATTTGCAACTAAATGCTGATGATTTGAGATACTTCTGTACTGTTGTATAATTATTTTCAATAAAAAATAATTGAAATTATAAGTACATATGTTATACTATACACTTTATATTTCACAAGCTGTTTGTCATACCACTGGTACGGGTTAATAGCCGCATGTAGCTGGCCATATATATGACTTCATAGGACTTTCCCTCATCCTTGGAAACCAAGCATATATTGTATGCTAATACCCATAAGCATTTTATGATTGTTAGCAGCCCAAAGCATTTCCTTGATTTCTAAACCAGTGTTTGCTTTCAGAATGACAAATAAATTGCCATACATTTGCAAATGATACTCTTATTTGAATATATACAGTATAATACATAATGCCAGTGAGCAACATGTTGTATTAACTGACAAAGACCCCTAATATAAAGGCATAAATAATGTTTAAGTAATACAAGTGCTAACATGTTCTGGGCTTATTTCCCAATTCAGACATGCTTGCTCATACACTCTCACTTCCTCATACAGACTTCCTCTTCTCGTGGCTCACAGCATTTTCTTGTGCCTACTCAGATGGCTCGATGATCTGTCTAGATTATGGTTTTCCCCTCTGCTGTCAGCAGGCTCAGGGGTATTGTCCTTGTAGAAAATCCCACTGTGAAGTACCCAAGTGATCACGGATAAACTAGAAGATAGGACTGGTGATAATAGCACGATGACTATTGACTTGCAGGATTTCTCCATTGTCATGTGAATATTACTAGTCTTTGTATTCCTGACACTTAATAAGGGTTCATCCATACTTTTAGACTTATACAGTAAAAATGGGCAAGAAGCAAGGGAACAAAGTGCAATGCCAACATCAACAAATCAAGGCCTCACTTAGAGCCTGTTCACACCAAGTGCAGTTGGACAGCATTGGGCGGCTATTCCAGCACTGCCCCAACACAAGACAATGCAAAACACCTTGGCCCAGATTCAGAGAGAATTGGATTCTCGTAGCGTATCAGAAATACACTACGCCGCCGTTTTTTACCTGGCTCTACGTGGAATCCAGGTAGATTTTGTCCAGTAAACGACGGCGGCGTAGTGTATTTCTCCCGTCGCAATCCATCTAGACGAGTAGGGGGCGTGAAGGATTTAAAATAGGCGCGTTCCCGCGGCGATCGAACTGCGCATGCTCCGTTCGCAAATTTCCCGCCGTGCATTGCGCGAAATCACGTCGTTACGTCATTCGTTGTTTGAGTAGCGTCGTTTACGGACATTTCTATTCCCGAACGAGTTACGCAAAAAAAAAAAAAAAATTTTTAAATTCGACGCGGGAACGACGGCCATACTTAACATGGGCTACGCACCGTTAGACCAGCAAAAAGCTGGTCTAACAGTACGTAAAAAAAAACAGACGTAAGCGATTGCGAAGACCGCTCGTATCTTCGTGGATCGCCGTAAAAACACATTTGCATATCCCGACGCATGAAAACGACGCAAACTCCTCCCAGCGGCCGCAAAAATATCGCAGCGTAGATCCGAAGGCTTACGAAGACGTAAGCCTCTCGGATCGAAGCCCGAAGCCGCCGTATCATGGTTTGAGGATTCAAACTAGTGATACGGCGCGCAAAATTTGAAATTACTCCTGTCTAACACCAGTTAGACAGGCGTAATTGCTTTATGAATCTGGGCCCTTGTCTCCTACCTGTCCGGTTCACAAGTGTGGTTACCAAAGTATAACAGCAGCCTGTCATTGATTTGTACAGACAACTGTACACAAACAACTGTACTCTTGGGTGCAGAAATATCCAATTCTAATGAGAATGTATGGCCCTCTGCAGCCGTATGAATGAGCCCTTAGGCCGGCCACATATGGTTTGAATCTCAGCCAGTTCAGCAGGAACCAGCCGAGATTCAAACAAAACCATTAAAGTGGTTTTAAACCCTAGGAAATATAGCATACTAGCTCATTATGAATTACTTACCTTACATTGAAGCCCCCACAGCAGTCCTCGTAAACCCCCTCTGGCCGACGACATTGTTCCCGGAGTTACTTCCAGGTATCGCAGGCTCCAGCGCTGTGATTGGCCTTGAGCCACAATGACGCCACTCCCGTGCATGCGCGTGGGAGCTGTCGGTAACGGCACATTCCCGTAGGCACATGCAGAAATAGGGGATATCATGGTTTAGGAGATGGTTTAGCAAAAAAGTGGTTGTAAAGGGTTTACAACCACTTTGATTTGTAGGCTGATGTACCAAGTTGATTGATTGACCAATTTGGGTACAACCAGGACCCAGTTAAATTTATATATGTGTTCTGGGAATGTCCAGTCATTCAGATTTTTTGGACAGATGTATCTGTAGCGGGGTCATCCTGTCAGGGACTATTGACAGGTCTGAATCCCCGCTGGAACTTTATCCACGTTTGTTAATATGTATGATACCTTTAAGGAAGATGTGCATTGTGGGACTACGAGTAGCGGGCGATATGGACTCCATTGACTCTGAGGAGAAACAGACTACACTTCCCACAATGCCCTGCAATGTTGGAGCATGTGACACCTCAGACTTGTGGGAGAGGTTACTTAAGAACAGGGAGGGGCTGTTCTCGGCCTCTTGGGACCCTCTTCTTCTCCTCTGCAGAGCTGCGGAGAGCAAGATAGCTGTGCTGTGAGGCCTGAAGCCAAAGCCTGAATCCGCTGGGAGGCCATCCATCCTGAAGGAAGCAAGATTGCAGTAACCAGCTCGTGTTCCAGGAGACCAGAGAAGCTATCCAGCTGACAACTGAAACAGTGCAGAGCCTGAGACCGGACAACCTTGTGTTGTGGAACAGCGATCTACCAACGCGTCCTTTGGAGAAGAATCCAGGCTGGTCGTGCCTGTTGGGTGAGAGAGCACAAGCTCAACTTACACACCACCTAGTGTCACCCTCCAAGCGGATACCTGTGTTTGGCCCCCAACTAACTTTGCAGGCCCGCAAATTTGATAGTTACTATACAGAAGTGCCTGACGCTGACGAGCAGTTCTCCAACATTGCTATGTGTTAACACGCTGTTTGACTAACTTTATTTCATTGTTTATTCCCTTTGGATTATAAATCTAAAGTGCACCAACGGCCGCATCGTGGACTTTTGGTCTCGAGACATTCCTTTAGCTGTTTGCAGGACTGCTCACTGGGGGGAGCTTGCGTACATAGACTATAGACTAGCCTATATTAGTTTAGTTGAATGGTACCATTCTTTAGTATAGATCTTTCATTAATGCTATTCACTGATTCCCGCAAGGGCTCTTGCTGAATCATTGGGCCAGATTCTCAGAGGCGATACGACGGTGTATGTCAGATACACTGTCGTATCTCAATGGGTATCTATGCGTGTGATTCTTAGAATCACTTACGCATAGATACACTAAAAATCTGTCAGGTGTAAAAGAATTACACCGTCGGATCATAGATGTAATGACAACGCCGGCCGCTAGGTGGCCATAATGTTGTTTTCTCATTTGCCTATGCAAATGAGCCTAATACGCCGATTCCCAAAAGTTTTTACGCCGCCCCGTCGTAGTTTACGTCGTTTCCGTAAGGTTTGCGCGGCGTAAAGATAAACCAGCCCGAAGGTTGAGTATGGACGCCGTGACCGAGGGAAATTTGAATTTTTTTACGTCGTTTGCGTAACTCGTCTGTGAATGGGGATTTAAGTCGATTACGTTCATGTCGAAAACAGCGTCATAACTCGGAGCATGCGCACTGGGATTTTTCTAAGGCCGAGGGGGTATCGCTACATATCCAAATGGATTCTCACAGTTACGATGGTTTCGGTGCCATTATCTATTGCTGTCTGTATACTGGGTCTTGTTCATGTTCGTCTGCAGGTCATGTCCAGGGCCATGAAAACTTTGCTGGGTTTGCTATTATTCTATGCCCTCAAATATATACTACTCAACAGGAAATCCCCTCAGGCCCCTAGTGTTGGTTTCTGGATGTCCATAGTTAATAATTTGGTGCCACTTTATAATTATACTTATGAGTCCAGGCAGTGGCGGCTGGTGCTCAACATTTTTGGGGGGCGCAAACAAAAAAAAATTGCAGCCTCACTGTGCCCATCAAATGCAGCCACTGTGCCATCAATTGTCACCACTGTGCCATGCCATCAAACGCAGCCACTGTGCAATCAATTGTCACCACTGTGCCATGCCATCAAACGTAGCCACTGTGCCATCAATTGTCACCACTGTGCCATGCCATCAAATGCAGCCTCTGTGCCATCAATTATCACCACTGTGCCATGCCAATCGGCAGATCTGATTGGCTGAGACGGCCGTCAGTCTTATCCAAGGAACGCACCCCGTACGTTCGCTGGATAAAGCATCCGGGAGACGAGGGCTGTACTCGGAAAGCCTATCAGAGCCGCTGGCACTTCCGCTCAGCCAACCAGCACCCAAGGTCCGGCTATCTGAATAGACCAGCAGTAGCTGGAAAAAATAACATACATTCAAGCAATGCAATGCATGAATGTATGTTATTTGCGAGAGGGGTTGGCGCTGCAGCGCCCTTTATAGACGGCCGCCATCACTGCAGTTAGTAAAAAGTAAAAACGACATTTTAAGTAAAATAACAATTCTTAAAGGGACCGTTTTTTTTTTTGTGACTACAAGAGGGGGGGGGGGCGGCGCCCCCTATGGATCTGCCACCACAGGGGAGTCCAGGGGATGTTCCAATAACTTCTCCAAGGTCTGGAACATTTAGAGAGACGGTAGCTTCTGTCACCACACTCTCATAAAAAATCTCTGTATTACTTTCTGATACTGGATGTGGACCTTTTCAGAGTGCTGGGGGACTAGTTCCTCCAGATTATTATTAATCTATACTAGTGATGGCGAACCTAGGGCACGGGTGCCACAGCTGGCACTCCAAGCCCTCTCTGTTGGCACGCCATGGGATTCCCCCAGCCAGGCAGTCAATTGCACTGACTCGACAGGACACCGGCTCCCTTCTTTGCATAGGTGCCAGTGACGTCTGCAGGAGGGTGGGTAGCCAGCCATCATGTGTGCTGTTTTAGGGGGGTGTAAAATTCTTCTTCCACCGTCCTTACTCTGTTCGGCAGCTTATTGCCTCCCCGAATCCCTACACCTCTGGTAAGGCATTCCTTTCTGCAGGCATGATATTCCAGCTCCCCCTGCTCCAGGACGACTTTGGTTCAGTCTGTCCTAGTGCAGCCTGTGAAAAAGTGGAGGAGGAGGAGCGGTGCTCTGAGCAGATCATCCATGGCCTTGAGGAGCGGTGCAATGGCTTGTAGCTGACCTCCCGCTGGCAGGGATATCGAGGAGGTAGGTGAGTTTAATGGTCAGGTAGGTGAGTGTAATAGGTAGGTCAGTGCATGTATCAGGTAGGTCAGTGTATGTTGCACAGTGCATTCTGAGCACAATGCATTCCTGAACCCTGCATTCAGAGTGAATCTGGCATTATCGTACATTTTTGGTCCCTTGGGGCTCATTCAGAGGGATAATCAGTCCCATCCTCTGTACAGAGTAGGTTTAATTCTGTGTTGGCACTTTGAAAGAAATAAGTTGGTTTTGTGTTGCGGTTTGGGCACTCAGGCTCAAAAAGTTTCGCCATCACTGATCCATACCTTCAGTAAAAAACATTTGTTTGCTCTCGGGCATCATTTGTCATATTATTGTGTTTTGTGCTACATGCTATATTGTGTTTTTTTTTTTTTTCTTTAAGCCTGGGTATGCCCAATAGGCTTTGTTTTGTATAACTACACCTTTTGAATTCATTAAAAAAGAATACCGGTAATAAAAAAAAAGCTTGGTTACAAGCAGCCTGCCGGATTTGCTTCTAAATATTGCAAGCAGCTGCTATAGTTGCTAACAATAATCACTGTCTTCTCCAGGTGGGGATGGCTTCCCCCACCCGCTCCATGATAGGAGAAGACAATTTCTCGGCAGGAGGGGTTCCCCTGTCAGCACTGTCTGTGTTGATGGGGAAACCATGCAAATTTCTAATTTTCACCGTCTCTGACTGGCTTAAGCAGTAAAATTATTGATTCTGCCTATCTCAGTAAAATTATTTACTAAGACAACAGAAGGCTAATTGTTTTCTCCTTGATTAGCCATTGTTGTCATGAGCATGCTACTCTTGCTGTTGGACAGTTTCTCGGTAGAAGGGATTCCCCTGTCAGCACTGTCTGTGTTGATGGGGGAATCATGTACATTTATTTCCTGCAACGCATGGTTCCAGTAAAGAAATTTGCACTGGGCTCTCTTACAGTAGAACTGGGCTGCCTTACAGTAGAACACTACCAACCTTCACTAAGCACTTCCTTTTCTAACAATGTTTTCTCCATAACTGCAAGTGGCCTGTATTGTATACAAATCATCAGGGGTGAGCAATTCAGCAATTAACTAACAAATTTACTTAGCAAACATGAATCTTATGGCGAGGAGTGTTGATTAAGTTGCTAAGTGTTGCCTGACTGCTTAAAACTATGCTCCAGGCAGATCTAAATAAAAAAAAAAACTCTGTAATCCAATTATGCATTCACTTATTCCATTAGTAAATACATTTGCCATTAAAGTTTTTATAAGTGCTTGGATAGGTCTCAATATTAGCCTTTAGTATTTGCTGAGGCCCCATTCACGCCCCATTCAGGCCCCATTAGCACAAAGCTCAAAAACACTCAGCAAGCAAAAACGTATTGTTTTCAATAGCCCTTGTTCACATCTAAATGTGATATTATATGTGTAACGGTATGGCCCGTGGGACCCAGAGGCTCTTGAA
The DNA here is from genome assembly GCA_029574335.1 of Rana kukunoris. NCBI lineage: Eukaryota > Metazoa > Chordata > Amphibia > Anura > Ranidae > Rana > Rana kukunoris. The sequence goes on from CM056051.1 coordinate 482,241,016, forward strand.
GGATGTGGGGTACTGCTGTTTCAGCTTCAACATTGACTCTTGTGTCTAGGGTCATCCTATGTCCACTAGGGGCATAGGACGACTGAGAAATTATATCTCGGATTACATGAGATGGGACAGTAATGATAATTCACAATGTATTGCAGGATATCTTGAAATATTACAGGTGGAAATCCATACGGATCGTGTCTTCTGGGTTGTGGAGTGTCGAGAAGCTGCCGTGGGTTGGTGGAATGGAATATTGTAAACGGCGTTAACCCCTGACTGTAACAATATAAGCCTGAAGCAAAAAAGATTAAAAAATAGGCGAAGGGCGGGCATGACTAGGTAGCAGGGAAAACAGTAAGGTACAGGATTAAACATTATGGAGACAGAAAGTTACATACCAGGATTGGTGGGCTTTATTTCCAGGAAGGGCTTTGGCACAGAAGAGGTGGCATCAAGAAGACCATCCCAGGCAATTGGAGCTCGGTGGACAAAGAAGTTTCCCACCCTCCCTTCCACCAAGTTGCTAAGTTCGGGTCTGCGTAGTGGCCTGGCGTTTGGAATCTTTGGAGGCCTTTAAATTAACAGCGATATGGCATAGCGGTACCATCTATGGTATGGGGCCTTCTGTAAAATTCCAGTTAACAGAGGTTTAACTGGGCATTTGGTAATGGATATAGAGGTATCTGCGTAGAATGTAGGGAGTTGGAATTGTCCTTGAGTCGGTATGTCAAATTTTGGTTCATCAGTGCCTTCAAAGATCGGTAACCTGGATTACTGTGTATCATTGTGATTATTATGTTTCTGTTAAAGGAAAGTGTTTTATTGGTTATATGCTAATAAATGGCCACTATGGCCAATTTTCACTCCAAATGTTGTCGTCTGTCTATTCTTGAACAGTTGGGTGAGGTATGGGTCACGCCCCAAATAATATGTGAGCTAATTTTTTAGCATTTTTCAAGCATTTACTTATGCGTTTTCTGCTCAAACAGCAGCTCTCTGCCCCTTTTTCATCCACAAAATACTCCACAATCTAGTTGAAAATACCCTAAAAAAAGCCTGACATAAGTTGGAAAAACTTGCAATTCTTCTCTTAAAAACGTTTAAAAAAAAACGCTTGAAAACGTGAAGCTTAGGTGTGAAATAGCCTCATATAGCAAACCTCACATTGGAAGAGGAAGAGCTTGTAGTATGAATGAGTTAAGCCCTGTACACACGATCGGATATCTGATGGAATCTAATCTGATTTTTTCATCAGATATCCGATGAAGCTGACTTTCATCAGTCTTGCCTACATACCATCGGTTAAAAATCTGATCGTGTCCAACGCAGTGACGTAAAACACTACGACATGTGTTCGACTTGATTCTGAGCATGCATGGATTTTTGACCGATTATTTTTCCCCACGATAATTTTTTTCTATTGTTTTTTTAACCATAAGAAAAATTTAAAACAGGTTCTATTTTTTTTCACCGATGGGAAAAAAAAACGACGGGGCCCACACGCGATCGGTTCGTCTGATGAAAACGGTCCATCGGTCCGTTTTCATCAGACGAACCAATCGTGTGTACAGGGCTTTAGTCTCCTCTGCATTGCTTGGTGCAACACTAATCCTGGAAGCTTGCTGACTTGAGGAGGGAGCAAAGTGAGCAGAATAATGACCTTATTAGTATGGTGATACTCCTCCTCTAACTAAATATCCAGGGAGGGAGGGGGGTGGAGGTTTTAATGACCAAGCTTTGCCTACCTGCCATGGAAAAATGAGAAATGGCCAATCTGGCTACCTGGCTCTGCAATCTGGGAAAAAATGATAAATCTTTAAACCAGTAGCTGTCACTGGCTTTGTGCTACTTTAAAGCCCTGTACACACTATCGGTTTGTCCGATGAAAACAGACCGATGGTCTATTTTCCTTGGACAAACCGATCGTGGGTGGGCCCCATCAGTGAAAAAAAATAGAACATGTTTTAAATTTTTCCTAAGGATAAAAAACTGATAGAAAATCTGATCGTCACGCATGCTCAGAATCAAGTCGACGCATGCTTGGAAGCATTGAACTTCATTTTTTTTGGCTCGTCGTAGTGTTGTACGTCACCGCGTTTGGACACGATTGGATTTTTGACTGATAGTGTGCAGGCAAGACTGATGAAAATCAGCTTCATCGGATATCCGATGAAAAAATCCATCGGATTACATTCCATCAGATATCCGATCGTGTGGCTTTAGTCTGCTTTGTTATTGCACAAGGAGCACCAGTAACTATACCAGACTCACATTATGGGGAAACCCCTCATATACCTTATTGTTGACAGATACACGGGGGCTGACTCTTTGTTTTTGGATATGGTTGCATGTGTTTGCCACTGAAACCATTTGAGTTCATGGTGTGAAAGCCATTTAGTGTAGGTTACAAAAGATAAAAATCAATTGGGCGTATTTCACTAACTTGGCAGATGCATGCCGATGAAAGCCATTTAGTGTAGGCACCAGAAGACAAATATCAATTGGTGTATTGTTAATGGCACAGAAAAAAAAAACAGAAAGTGTACTGAAATGCCCAGTGTGTACATAGCCTGTGTGTATTAATGCTCATTTACATAAAGCTCCAACAAAGGCCCCTTTCACAAAGGTGTTCTGTCAGTCAATTTTTAGACTGTGATTAGACGGATCAAAAACAAACTGCAATATATCCCTATGGGCTGCCCGATGTAAATGGATACATAAAGCCGCGTACACACGATCAGTCCATCCGATGAGAACGGTCTGAAGGACCGCTGTCATCGGTTAACCGATGAAGCTGACTGATGGTCTGTCACGCCCACACACCATCGGTTAAATAGCCGATCGTGTCAGAACGCGGTGACGTAAAACACAACGACGTGCTGAAAAAAAGGAAGTTCAATGCTTCCAAGCATGCGTCGACTTGATTCTGAGCATGCGTGGATTTTTAACCGATGGTCGTTCTTACTAACAATCAGTTTTGACCTATTGGTTAGGAATCCATGGGTTAAATTTGAAAGAAAGTTGGCTTTTTTTTAACCTATGGTTAAATAACCTATGGGGCTCTTCGCGTGGCCTGAGGTAATATCTCAAAATGGTCCGCTACTCGCTTGACCCCGAAAACCCAACAAAATCATGCAAGGCTCGGGGTTCCAACTTACGAGTGCACTTCAAGAACACTCGTGAGACAGCTCAAGCTATCAAGGGCATGCACATTCATAAGGCCACCAAGTATTTGAAAGATGTCACCCTAAAGAAGCAATGAGTTCCTTTCCGCCGCTACAACGGAGGTGTTGGCAGGTGTGCGCAGGCCAAACAGTGGGACTGGACACAGGGACGTTGGCCTAAGAAGAGTGCAGAATTCCTCCTGCACATGCTGAAGAATGCCGAGAGCAATGCAGAACTTAAGGGTTTGGATGTTGATTCCCTGGTCATTGAGCACATTCAGGAAAACAAGGCTCCCAAGATGCGCAGACGAACCTACCGTGCTCACGGGCAAATCAACCCTTACATGAGCTCCCCTTGCCACATTGAGATGATCTTAACTGAAAAGGAGCAAATTGTCCCCAAACCAGAGGAGGAAATTGCCCAGAAGAAAAAGATCTCTCAGAAGAAATTGAAGAAGCAAAAACTCTTGGCTCGGGACTAAAAGCAATGTACAGAAATTAATTAAATCCTTCTAAAAAAAAAAAAAAAAACCTATGTGGCCCCCACACGATCGGTTTTGACCGATGAAAATGGTCCATCAGACCGTTGTCCTCTGTTTAACCTATTGTGTGTACGCGGCCTAAGTTTACATTTGGACCTGTTCAGGTTTGTCGTACCAAATGCAACAAGTTTGTGTCCAGGTCCAAATTTGCAAACCTGAATGGAACGGATGTTAATGGATATAAACAGACGTACATCCATCTGCCCATGAAGATTATATGGGTCAGTTTTTCCACCATCACAACAAAAAGAACAACACCTAATAATAACAGACCTGGATGTCTGTGTTAATTCTGATCAAACTCAGCTGGAGATTTGTCTATAGATCCCCTGCTAAGACAAAATGAAGGATGTTGTGTGAAAGGGGCCAAACTGTAGTATTGTTTGTTTTGAAGTAAAGCCCAATTGAAATTTCACATATCTTTTCATAGTTTTCAACCCTTCATACATTTGTGACCAATTTTTATTTAAATTTTTTTTAATATACCTTATTTTTGGAAAAAATACTGCTTCTTGACCTTCTCTCTGGTGCTCTGTCCTGGCATAGCTGAGTAACAGCTACTCCCCTTGGCACAATTCTCCTAAAGCTGCCCATAGTTTGAAGATCCCATAACTGGTCAAGATTTAAACAATGTCTGGGCAGTCTGAATGTACCCAAGTTGATCGATCGGTCAACTTGGGTACATCCAGCCTTCTGGATTTTACATGGGATTATTGCTAGCAGCTGTTATAACAGCAATCACTGTGTTCTCCCAGTGGGGAAGGCTTCCCTCCCTGCTGGGAGAACACAGTGACTCCGCCGGAGTGATTTCCCTATCAACACTTTCTGTCTTAAAGGGGGAATTAAGTGATTTTCTTTCCTGCAACCTCGCTCCATCTATGGCTGGCCTAACACAGGCCTGTACTGCATAGAAGAGGGAAGGGTGTGTCTGTCAAGGTATATTACTGAGAGCTGATTACTGAAAGCATTGAGTCTAACGCTGGTCTCCTGTGCTCATTAGACAGCAATTAGACATGCTACACAAATACTGTAACAGGTAACTTAAGGTAAGGCAATGAAAATAGAGGCTATTAGTGCAATGTCAATCTCACTAAACATCTACAGTACCTCCATTAGGGATTTAAACTCCCTACCATCGGTAACAAAACTGATTGCAGAATCATGGCCAACAGCAAGAGTAGCGCGCTCATCACAACAATGGCTAATCAAGGAGAAAACAATTAGCTTTTTGTTATCTTAGTAAATACATTTACTGAGATAGGCAGAATCAATCCAGGTCCGATTTTGCGAAACCTGAATGGAATGGATATAAATGGATATAAACAGACAAACATCCATTTACATTTTACTGCTTAAGCCAGTAAAAGACAGTGCAAATTTCTTTCTATAAAATCCTCCAAAGTGCTCCCATAGTAATATTACACTTTGAAGGTTGTAAGTGGGCACTCTGGAGGTACTATTTACTAGGAATGAGCTTCGTATTCGAGCCAAACTCATGTTCGACTTGAACATCGTATGTTCGATCGTTCCTCGAAATATGAACAAAACGGTTCGTTCGTGCCAAATTCAAGTTACGTTTCACAGACCATAATTCACTGCGGCATCGCTGGCTGATGATTGGCCAAGCATGCACTATGACCCGCATGCTTGGCCAATCACAGCTTGCAAAAAACGGAGATCCATAATTGGCCAAAGCCATGGTGGCTTTAGCCAATTATGGCTCAGGGCGTTAGTACACTATAAAAGGCCGCCTGCAGGTCGGCCTTGTGTAGTGTGTTGTAGCGGTGGTTAGAGAGAACAGAGAGAGACAGAGAGAGTGTAATTTTTTGCAGCAGGCAGGCAGGCAGGCTAGTCAGTTATTGTTACAGTGTGTAGAGGATATATATACATCCCAGGTGTTGTACATATATTTATACACTGTAATTTACTGGCAGGCAGGTGATTGTGCTATTTAAAGAAGTTTTCACAGGCATACTATAGACACCCAGCAGGTACAATATTTGAAGGAATTTTTCATTTTTTTATTTTTTTTATTTAAGCATCATTAAAATCACTGCTCCTGAAAAAACAACCGTTTAAAAAAAAAAAATTCCATTGATACATGTTCCCTGGGACAAGACCCGGGTTCTCAAAGACATTTTATGACAATAACTTGCATATTAGGCTTTAAAATTAGCACTTTTGAATTCGAACGTTCGAGTCCCATAGACGTCAATGGGGTTCTAAATGTTCGCGCGAACGTTCGGTCCGTTCGAAGGTTCTGGTGCGAACCGAACGGGGGGTGTTCGGCTCATCCCTACTATGTACTAACAAAGAAACTAAAGCCAACCATACGCGGAGTGGTTGCAGGAAAGAACTTTACTCAATTCCCCCATAAACACAGACAGTGGGCCAGATTCTCAGCGGCGCTACGACCCCGTCGTATCGCCGTTTTTTTGGCTCGTATCTATGCGAGTGATTCTTAGCATCACTTTGGCATAGATACGCCTGAACATCCGACAAGTGTAATACCATTACCATTACACCATTACACTTGCGGATCGTAGTTGTAATGACAACTCCGGCCACTAGGTGGCCTTTAAGTTGTTTTCTCATTTGCCTATGCAAATGAGGCTACTACGCCGATTCCCGATTGCTTTTACGCCGCCCCGTTTTCGTTCGCGTAAGGTTACCCCTGCTTCTATGAGGAGTAACCTTACGAAGTACCGTCGGATGCAGTCAGGTGCCGTCGGATGCCATGTTAAGTATGGCGTCGGGTCAGCGACGGCTTATTCCGTCGCTTACGTCGTTTTACTAACTCGTTCGCGAATAGGGCATTGCGTAGTGACGATCACGTAGTTTTGATGTCGGTTTCAACGGCGCTTTCCGACGTGAGCTGGAGCATGCGCACTGGGCTTTTTCCCCGACCGGGCAAGCGCAGTTCGTTCGACGCGGGGGCGCGCTTCATTTAAATAGAAGCCGTCCCCTTTGAATTACGCGGGCTTACGCTGGGCCATTTTCGCTACGCCAACGCAAACTACGGAGCAAATGCTTAGAGAATACGGCAAATTTGTATGAGAATCTGGCCCAGTGTTGATGGGGGAGTCCCTCCTGCTGAGGTACCAGGTTCTCTCCTCCAACATCAGTACCTGGGCTTGCCAATACTCTTCTGGCTGAATAAGTACAAACTCCCACAGACGCACTCCAAAATCTCATGTGAATCCCATAGGAGTGGAGGCCGCTAAAGACGCAAATGTGAGGGGCAACTCTACATTGATGGCCATGGTTTTGACCATTAATATGGAGCTCATATAGGTTTAATAAGCTGGTGTCCACACACTGTTGGTCACAAAAAATTTAAGGAAATCGTTGTTATTAATTTTTTATGGGCTGTTTTTGATATAAAAAATATTTAATTCTGCTTTACAACCTCAAACTGCATCTGAAGGTGCTTAGTGACAGTCAGGAACCTTCTATTAGCTATAAGAGAGGTTGTGCTAATTTTCATGAGCATGTGTATAAACATTTACAGGTTTTTGGGCATGAAAGCCTACCAAAGCATGCAAGGATGTGCACAAACATAGGGAAGTGCACACAACAGCGTGCACATGGACGCATGGGCACGACCACCACACATTCTAGCGCCTAGCAGACTATTTAGACACAAGGCTTGTGCGGGATCATTGCTGGATTTTCTTTCAGCTTGTATCTCTGTTATCCTTGATCCATACTACTGCTTGACTCTACTATTGGCCTTCATCTGACCTGCCTCTGGACTACCCCTGCCTGTTTATGTCTGCAGTCTATCTGTGTTACCAACCTCCACCTGGACCCTTGACCAACATTCTGCCTCAGCTTGTGATCTTGCTCTGCTCTCTGGTGGTCTGGGTGAATTCAGGGTGCCCTCATTTCTGCACTTTTGCTTACCTCACACCAGCGCGCCCAAGTTCGAGAAGTCTGTAGCTCCAGCTTCCTGATACCTGCGCCCTTCCCTAGCAGGCTGTGTCTCAAATCCCAGGGGTGCTCAGATGAGAATTGAGCAAGAGGCCACTCTCGTTATCTCAGGCTTCTTATACAGGTATGTGACAGTGACCATTGAAGAAGGAGCTGCTCTTACTCCTGCTTGCACACCAGGACTTCAGCTGACTTCAGCTGTCAAACTAACAGTGAGTTCCAGTTGGAATTAGGGTTGCCACCTTTTCTTCAAGTCAAACCCGAACACTTTAGTGGAGCACAGCAATTTTTTTTACAGTATAAACTATACATATATTTTGCGATTAAATAAAAGTTCTAATCATATAAAGTTAATAACAAGAGTCCCCCCTTTACATCAGAGTCCACATGGTTCCCCCTTTATATCTGAACTCGCAGAGTTCCGTTACACTGTAAAGGGGGACTCTGCAGACTCTGGTGTAAGGGAGAACTCTGGGGATTCTGACATAAGGGATGCTCTGGGAACCCTGATTTAAGAGGGAACACTGAGAACTTTGATGTACAGAGAGGACTCTGATGTAAGGGGGAACACTGCAGCCTCTGTTGTAAAGGAGAACTCTGATGTAAGGGGTGCTCTGAGAGCCCTGATTTACTTTAGTGTCCTCACTCAGAGGTAGGAGGGGGAATGGGGGAGATTTCAGTCACAGACAGGGATGGGGTGGTGAGCACACTAACCCCTTGGCAGTCAGCTTCCTCATCCAGATGTATCTGTGACTGATGGGTTTCAAATTTTCTGGAGTGTGGGCAGACACAGAGGGGTAGGGGTGGGTTGAAGAGGAGCAGATCGAGCCCTGTTTCTCGTGGATTGTTAGTATTATTAGCTTTGGGCAGTGTGAAAGAGTGTAAGGCCGCATACACACGATCTAATTTATCTGCTGAAACCGGTCCGACGGACCGTTTCAGCAGACAAATCCGATCGTGTGTACGGGCGAGCAGACAGGTTTTTCCAGCAGACAAGTTTTAAAGCATGCTTTAAAACTTGTCTGCTGGAAACCCGTCCGTCCGACATGTCCGCTGGTTAGTACGCCAAACCAGCGGACAAAAATCTCCCGCATGCACCGAATGGATTCGACGCATGCGTGGAAGTATTTTACTTTCTGGAGTGGTGACGTGGCGGCATCAACGTCACCGCCACGTTACCGCGCTGTGTACACGGCCTAACAGACACTCTCTGCTTAGACAACGTAAAAGACCGAGTTACGTTTAATGCACTATGCCTGACGCACAAATGTCTTCAAGGAGGTGCCCCCCAATATCTATGTGAAAAAATAAAATGTCACAAACCCAATTGCGTTCTCTGTTCTACTAACCAAAATCTACTCCAGATACCCAAGGCCAGATACAAGTCCAAAGGAGAACGAAGATTTGCAGTCCAAGGACCTAGACCGCAGAACGCTCTATCGACCAGCATCCGAATGGAAGTGAATCACCAGGCCTTCAGGAAGAAAACTCAAAACCCATCTATTCTGAAGGCAAAATATAGTAGGAAATGGACACCAAGCGCCCTGAGGTGATTCAGTTCACATGTTTCGCGCTATACAAGTTTTTCACTCACTCACTCACAACTGCAGCCAGCAACCCTGCTTGGAAGCCATAGTCTGGTCTGAATAATGTGTCCAGGTTTGAGGCAGTTTGAAACTCGGACACAGGATTCAAAACCCGAACCGTCCGGGTGAATCCCAGACAGGTGGCAACCCTAGTTGGAAAGTGTACAGCAGTAGGAACCAATATATACATATTTAAATGTCTGGTGGCTTAAGAGCCTTTCAGGAAATTGATTTAATAAGCAAGCCTTGCACAAGTAATAGCTTACACAGAGAAACAAGCTACAATATCTGTTGGATAGTGAGTGCCAATGATAGTAGAACGATTTAGGACCTTCAGGAATCAGGAACATCCTATCCAGCATTTCCCATACCTGCTAAAGGTATGCCAAATGTGTTATTTATGCAATCTGTCCCTCTATAAAAAAAAAAAAAAAAAAACAGGATTGAAAAGGAGGCTCTTCCTCGTCCTGACATCCTGGGTCCCAACGTGACTCCCTCTTGTCGGTCTTGATCTTTTAGGTCCCGGTTCAATTGGACAGAATGTACAGTTCATGCATTGTGAGCAGAAATGTCACACACTAGAACCGACTCACGCATTTTCTGTTGTGCAATACCCTCTACATTATCTGTTAATGATTCAGACCGTGGTAAAAAAAAGTGTGAAAAGACCTGGCACTAAAAATATCCTGGCATTCATTCAGGAAACAACGTCTGCTCAACATAACAAATGTTTCCTAACTTGAACCTTTTGCATTGTCGACTTCTGCAGTTCATGCATGCTGTCCACTGGGCACTACACACACACTGGGCACTACACACACTGGGCACTACACACACACTGGGCACTACACACACACTGGGCACTACACACACTGGGCACCACACACACACTGGGCACTACACACACTGGGCACCACACACACACTGGGCACTACACACACTGGGCACTACACACACACTGGGCACTACACACACACTGGGCACTACACACACTGGGCACTACACACACTGGGCACTACACACACACTGGGCACTACACACACACTGGGCACTACACACACTGGGCACCACACACACTGGGCACTACACACACTGGGCACTACACACACTGGGCACTACACACACACTGGGCACAGCTTCTTTTTAATTTTATTTTCTGTTTAAATTTAAATTACATTTACAAATTTTTACACATTTTTATTTTTAAAATTATTACATTTTTTTTCACAGCTTCTTTATATTATTAGCTGATAAATATTACAATTTGGAAAGACATAGACATAGACATAGATCATAGATTGTGGTTATTCGTTACTATCACCCTGGTAGAGATGTTCAATGGTATATGTTTATCCCTTCCTTGTGACCACATTTGTTTTGTTAAGGCGGGTACCCATGGGCCAAATGTTGGGAGACATTTGCCGGTTCAGCAAAAACCGTCATTTAGCCCATGTGTATATCGGTCTGTCCAACAGAAGCCGGTGTATATCGGTCTGTCCAACAGAAGCTGGTGTATATCGGTCTCTCCAACAGAAGCCGGTGTATATCGGTCTGTCCAACAGAAGCCGGTGTATATCAGTCTGTCCAACAGAAGCCGGTGTTTATCGGTCTGTCCAACAGAAGCCGGTGTATATCGGTCTGTCCAACAGAAGCCGGTGTATATCGGTCTGTCCAACAGAAGCTGGTGTATATCGGTCTGTCCAACAGAAGCTGGTGTATATCGGTCTGTCCAACAGAAGCCGGTGTATATCGGTCTGTCCAACAGAAGCCGGTGTATATCGGTCTGTCCAACAGAAGCCGGTGTATATAGGTCTGTCCAACAGAAGCCGGTGTATATCGGTCTCTCCAACAGAAGCTGGTGTATATCGGTCTCTCCAACAGAAGCTGGTGTATATCGGTCTCTCCAACAGAAGCCAGTGTATATCGGTCTGTCCAACAGAAGCTGGTGTATATCGGTCTCTCCAACAGAAGCCGGTGTATATCGGTCTGTCCAACAGAAGCCAGTGTATATTGGTCTGTCCAACAGAAGCTGGTGTATATCGGTCTCTCCAACAGAAGCCGGTGTATATCGGTCTGTCCAACAGAAGCCGGTGTATATCAGTCTGTCCAACAGAAGCCGGTGTATATCGGTCTGTCCAATAGAAGCCGGTGTATATCGGTCTGTCCAACAGAAGCCGGTGTATATTGGTCTGTCCAACAGAAGCTGGTGTATATCGGTCTGTCCAACAGAAGCCGGTGTATATCGGTCTGTCCAACAGAAGCCGGTCATTTGGCATAGATCACCAAGGCGATTGCGGTGACCTACACCACTTCCAGTGCCTACTTCGTCCCCCTCGCTGTCTTCTGGGAGACACGCAGGTCCCAGAAGACAGCAGGGACCAGTGGGATAGCGCAGCGTGACTCACGCATGCACAGTAGGGAGCCAGGAAGTGAAGCTGCAAGGCTTCACTTCCTGATTCCATTACCGATGATGGCGGCGACTCCACCCGAGAGCCGAGGGACAAATCGGCTTCGGGTGCCGACATCACGGGTGCCCTGGACATTTAAGTGTCCATAAATTAAAAGTCAGGAGCTGCAGTATTTGTAGCTGCTGACTTTTATTTTATTTATTTTTTCGCGGAACACCGCTTTAGAACAATTTTGCTATTGCTCTGTACTATCTGCAAACTCAATATAAAAGATACTAAACATAACATTTGGAGTTGTCATATATTCCAATAAACGCCTCTTTTTCAGCATTGATGATTGACAGTAGGCTGTTGCTGAGACTGTGATCACCACTCTCCATAGGTTCAGTTTTAGAGCAAACTAGATTGGCCACTGGCCACACCTAGTTTAACAAGGATGTGTAGGCTACATATCGGTAATGCGCAAAAAGGATGGCATAATAACGCCTATTGTTGCTGCTGCTCCTGCTGCCCTCAGTTGCTTTATACAGTGCATCTCTGAAGTTCCCAATCTCCACCCCAGCTGATGGCTTTTACAGTAGAACCATATTTATTGATTCTCATGGGCCAGTGCACAGGGTGGCAGAAAAAAAATAGCACCAATCTGAATATAGTAGGCCATTCTGTGTTAATTATTGCAATAATAATCAGATAGCAGGGTTTAGATGAAAATTGGCAGCAGTTGGCATAGTTTACTTTTTCCACCCCATTCTTAATCTGGCCCAGTGTTATAGCCATTGACCTCAAACAGAAATAGTTCTGAATCTGAAAGACAAAAAGCAAATCTATCACAGATGGTGGACTTTTTCCATGAGAACTGAGATTGACCCTCCTCCTAGACACAGCATTAAAGAACCCATTGGGAGGGTCAGGATGTGGAAAGGACAAAGCCAATCTCAATTTTTACAGGACAAAGTCAAGCCTGACATACTACTTCACCTTCCTCCCCATATCTGCTGATCATTCTGATATGTGGTTTTCACCAAAGGTAAAGTATATTAGCTTTCTGCAGTATAATTATTATTATGATACAGTATTTGTATAGCGCCAACACTTTCCGCAGCACTTTACAACATCGGGGAAGACAGTACAATTACAATACAATTCAATACAGGAGGAATAGAGGGCCTTGATCGCTAGTATCAGCTCAGTGCTTGTGGTTTTGGCACAGAGCTCTCAGAACAGAGATTAATGTTCCACCATTGGGCCACACTCACAATAACCTTCCATGTAACCCTTACTTTAACCCTTCTCGTAACCCTAACACTACTTACCCTCCCTAAAACCTCAACACTAACACTCCCTGTAACCATAACACTACTTACCCTCCCTGTAACCTCAACACTAACACTCCCTGTAACCATAACACTACTTACCCTCCCTGTAACCTCAACACTAACACTCCCTGTAACCATAAGGCCGTGTACACATGGAGGGACATGTCCGCTAAAACATGTCCGACGGACCGTTTCCAGCGGATATGTCTCCTCCGGATTTTCGTCTGACGGTGTGTACACACCATCGGATGAAAATCCCCTCGGCCAGGGAACGCGGTGACGTGGCGGTGACGTCACCAAACGAGGAAGTGAAATAATTCGACGCATGTGTGGAGATTTAAGTCCGCTGGTTAGTGTACTAACCAGCGGACATATCCGACGGACATGTCTCCGGCGGACAAATTTCAAAGCATGCTTTGAAATTTGTCCGCTGAGAAAACATGTCCGCTAGCCCATACACACGATCGGATATGTCCGCTGAAACGGTCCGGCGGCCTTATACTACTTACCCTCCCTGTAACCTCAACACCAAACCTCCCTGTAACCATACTACTTGCCCTCCCTGTAACCATAAAACACTAAACCTCCTAGTAATCCCTAACACTACTTACCCTCCCTGTAACCCTAACACTACCTACCCTCCCTGTGACCCAAATACTAAACCTCCCTGTAACCCTAACACTAAACCTCCCTGCAACCCCAACATTAAACCTCCCTGTAATGCCGCGTACACACGATCAGGCTTTTGCCTGGCCAAAAGCACATCGAGATTCCGACGGAATTCCATCGGAGTAAAATAGAACATGTTCTATATTTAAACTCTGATGGAATTCATCGGAATTCTAATGGAATTTCTCCGATGGGGCATACATACGGTCGGAATTTCCGATGGAAAAAGTCAGTCTGACTTTTTCCATTGGAAATTCCAATCACGTGTACTCGGCATGACTCTCCCTGTAACCCTAAAGCCTTGTACACACGATCAGTCCATCCGATTAAAACAGTCTAAAGGACCATTATCATAGGTTAACCGATGAAGCTGACTGATGGTCAGTCGTACCTACACACCATCAGTTAAAAAAACGATCGTATCAGAACACCGTGACGTAAAACACAAGACGTGCTGAAAAAAATGAAGTTCAATGCTTCCAAGCATGCGTCAACTTTATTCTGAGCATGCATGGATTTTTAACCGATGGTCGTGCCTACTAACGATCGGTTTTGACCTATCGGTTAGGAGTCCATAGGTTAATTTTAAAGCAAGTTGGCTTTTTTTTAACCTAAGGTTAAATAACCTATGGGGCCCACACACGATCGGTTTTGACCGATGAAAACGGTCCATCAGACCGCTGTCCTCTGGCTATCCTATCGTGTGTACAAGGCCTAACACTACTTACTAACCTCTCTGTAAACAGCCCATTTGTAGCAGAACATGGTGCAGTATGAACCGGCCCTTATCAAAATTGTTGTAGGGATTTTCTTTTTGCTGTCCTAGGGCTCATTTAGATATGCAGCCAGGGGTTGGTAAAAACAGGCAGTTGAGACGCTGTTTCTCCACCCCTGACTGACCACCTCAACATGGATTCAGGCTACTCAGGGTTGTACACATCCAGCAGGCGCAACACTTTGCTTTGTGGCCATAGTAACAATTAAACAGTAAGTTGCATTCGGTAGTGGAACTACCTTTCAAGTTAATGGGGCCATAGTGATATAGTGCTTCATTCTTTTCAGGGATAAAAGAGATTGTGAAAAGGAGCCATGTCACCTCCCAACCACCTGTCAAATACCCTCCGAAAAGCAATTCACTACAGATCTGCTGCATGGTCTGTTGCATATCTGAATGGGCAAGCAGCCAATGTGAACAGCCCCTCTGGTTGTATTGTAGGTTTTTTACCTTATCCCCCCATGAAAGAGGCCTGACTCATTGAAGTATTATGGAATGATAGTAAAGTCTTAACTTTTCTCTGGATTGTTTGTGTAAGGCCCCATTCAAACCTCTGCGTATGCCGGGCAGTTTAGACGCGGCACGATTAAAAAAATCTTTGATGTATTCTCATTAAAACGCATGGCATGGTCCCTAGGGTTTTTTTTTTTTTTATAGTATATTAAGTATGCCCCATACTCTTTATTAACGCTCAGTGGCCTAGATTCACAAAGCGATTACGCTGTGTAAATGTTGTTAGACAGGAGTAATTTCGATTTACGGGCAGTTCAAACCATGAAAAGACACGCGTGCTAAATTTCGACTTTATTACGTGTTAGTACGCCTTCGATTACGCTGCCTGAAAAACTGGGCGGACTTCCTGTTGTTTTTCTTTGATGCTAATAGCTTTTCTGGAATCATTTCGCTCTTCAAACGCAATCTCTTACGCACCTTTGTCATCTTTTTTTTCCGTTTCACTATACCAGCTTTTTGCTGGTCTAATATTAGACAGCCCATGTTAAGTATGGCCGTCGTTCCCGCGTCGAATTTCAACGTTTTTCGATTTCTTTTATTATTTTTAACGTAAGTCGTCCGGGAATAGGAATTTCGTAAACGCCGCTACTCAAACAACGAATGACGTCACGACGTGATTTCGCGCAATGCACGGCGGGAAATTCCTGAACAGAGCATGCGCAGTTCGATCGTCGCGGGGACGCGCTTAATTTAAATGCTTCACGCCCCCTACTCAGATTTCGATTGCGCGGCGGAAAAAAAATACGATACAAAGCGTACGGCAAAAAAACTACCTGAATTCGGCGTAAGTCTGGTGTAGACGGCACTACGTATTTCGATTACGCAGCGGAAGATTACGTCTTTGTGAATCTGCCCCAGTGTGTTTACTTACTTTTGAGATATACGTCAGTTTCAAGGAGCCCACTGGTCCTGTGTTGGGGGGAAGATTCTGGAAAACAAAAATGCATGCATATATTATTTATTTTAAAATGTCTGCAATCCTACTATGTACACTGTCTTTGAGCCCCAGAAAAAGACGATGCCCCAAAAAGTTTAATATTTAATTCAGAAGCGTTTAATTTCCACTTTTCCAGAAAAATAGATTGTGACATATATTTACATGACTGATATACTGATCAGACACACAGTAGCTTTATGACCACCCATCTAATAGTGAGTAGGTCCCCCTTTTGCCACCAAAACAGCCCTGATCTGTCAAGGCATGGACACCACGAGACCTCTGAAGGTATGCTGTGGTATCTGGCATCAAGCCGCCAGTGGCAGATCCTAAAAGGGGTTGTAAAGGTTTGTTTTTTATTTTCTAAATAGGTTCCTTTAAGCTAGTGCATTGTTGGTTCACTTACCTTTTCCTTCAATTTCCCTTCTAATTTATTTTTTCTTTGTCTGAATTGTTGGTTCACTTACCTTTTCCTTCAATTTCCCTTCTAATTTATTTTTTCTTTGTCTGAATTTCTCACTTCTTGTTCCTCCTCAGTATGCTTGCCCCCATAATCTGAGCCGTTCTGGCTGGGGGTTAGTCAGCGTGCTCGCCCCCTCCCTTGGGACTACATTCCTGCCACCTCTCCACAGGGATGTAGTCCCAAGGAAAGAGGCGAGCACGCTGACTAACCCCCAGCCGGAACGGCTCGGATGGTGGTGGCAAGCTTACTGAGGAGAAACAGGAAGTAAGAAATTCAGACAAAGAAAAAAAACATTTAGAAGGGAAATCGAAGGAAAAGGTAAGTGAACCAACAATGCACTAGCTTAAAGGAACCTATTTAGAAAATTAAAAACAAACCTTACAACCCCTTTAAATCTTGTACATTTAAAATGTGTAAATGTGTGCATTTGATGACTTAATGAATGTCGTTTGAATTTTTTTTTTATATTTTATTTGCTTTTAACATTTTTTTTTTTGGAACAACTGGACTTTACACAACAAAAACCACATTCACAGTTAGAAAACTGAAAATGTTATCAAATACTTACCGTAATTTTCCTTTCCTAAACGCCAATACATGGCAGCATACACGTGATATAGCTCTGCCCCATATCCACCAACAGGACCTGTTTAAAGCTATAAAAGGAAAGCTAAAGCAATCTCTCCCGTTGTCCATAAAAATATCAAGATCAAAAAAGGGAGGGTTCATATGCTGCTGTGGATTGGCATCAGGAAAGGAAAATTACGGTAAGTATTTGATACAATTTTCAATTTTTCGGATGCCAACATGGCAGCCTACTAGTGATAAATAACGGGCTAAACAGGGAGGGCTAAAAAGTATAATCAAGCTTTATTACAATGGACATGGCAGACTGAACTGCCATTCCATCGAAGTCCATTGATGTACGAGCCCCTGGATCTTCCCTGTAGCGCCTGAGGCATTTTCTGGATGACCTTGACATTCCAAGAAGACAAGGCTTTGTTTTAGCTTCCTCCTCCGAACTTGCTTGATGGAAATGCAAACAGCCTCTCGGAGGATTTACAGAGAATGGGGGAGGTTCCTCTAGCTTACCTTTTAGGGCTTGTTCACACTTGATTATCATTTCTGACCCTCAACAAACGCTTCTATAGCGTTTATATGGCATTAGTATATGCGTCAGACAGGCATCAATGAGCTTTAGTATGAGCATTAGACAGGTCTTTTACAAACAATAATGGGGAGTTAAAAATGCACCTCAAATGTCCTATGGGCAGTTTTGGAGCTTTTGACAAGCGCTAAAACTGCTCCACAAATGCCTGTTCCATTACAGTAAATGAAAGTATCTTAACGCTCCGCAAACGATCCGCAAATGCCTGCTAGAGCATTTCCGAGGTATTACATTAAACTAGAATGGGAGGCGTTGAAATGCTTCAAACGCCTCCTGACTTGACAAAAAGTCAGATGGGGCATACACACGGTCGGAATATACGATGAAAAGCTCCCATCGGAATTTTTCCATCGGAAATTCCGACCGCGTACGCGACATTAGTGTGAACAGCACTATGTGCTGTCTATTGTATCTTGTGCATAGGCATTGGGGGGCTTTTTTAATGACTCTCAAATGCCTGCTCTTAATGCCAGTGTGAACTCAGCCTTATAGATTTAAACAGGTTCTGTGAGTGTATATATGGGCGGAGCTATATCACATGTATGTTGCCATGTTGGCGTCAAGAAATTTGTTCAAGAAAAAATTTCCTGTTCTGAATTTATCACTGCAGTCAAAAACAAATGTCACTTTGACCCCACGAACTTGGAAACTGAAATTGTATTGCACTAAAACTGCATTGTGTATAATGGCTAGATATTAGGGATGAGCCGAACACCCCTGGGTTCGGTTCGCGAACAGACCAAAAGTTTGTGTGAACTTTAGAACCCTGTTAAAGTCTATGGGACTCGAACATTTGAAATCTAAAGTACTAATTTTAAAGGCTAATATGCAAGTTATTGTCCTAAAAAGTGTTTGGGGACCCGGGTATGTATCAATGCAAAAAAAGTTTTAAAAAACTGATGTTTTTTTAGGAGCAGTGATTTTAATAATGCTTAAAGTGAAACAATAAAAATGAAATATTCCTTCATATTTCGTACCTAGGGGGGTGTATAATATGCCTGTAAAGTAGCGCTTGTTTCCTGTGCTTAGAACTGTCCCTGCACAAAGTGTAATTTCTGAAGGATAAAGGTCATTTAAAAGTCACTCATCTTAGGGTCTGGTATGGATATTAAGGGGAACCCTGAGTTAAATTAAAAAAAAATGATGTGGGTTTCCCCGCAAATATCCATTCCAGACCCTTCAGGTCTGGTCTGGATTTTAAGGGGAACTCCACCCCACTTTAGACTTCAAACGTTCGAGTTCCATAGACTTTAACAGGGTTCTAAAGCTCACATGAACTTGCCACGAACACCCCAAATAGTTCGCTGTTCGGCGAACAGGCAATGTTCGAGTCGAACATGAGTTCAACTCGAACTCGAAGCTCATCCCTACTAGATATCATGGATAAACCAAACACACTTTATATCCCCCAAAATCAGTACTGGTCAGTGGCACTCTAATTCCCCTAAAACAAATCCCACAACATTGGTGATCAATGGCATTTTAAATCCCCCCCCCCCTCCACCCCTTCACCATTATTGAGGGTTCACTGATGGGTTTACTGACACTATTTGTTAAAGTGAACCTGTCACTTTGCTTCCTGTATATAACATAATCCATTTGAACTGTCACTATAAAGTGCCTGCTCAACCCTTATTTCTGGAGCCATCTGTGATGAAATATTGCTGAATCGGGTTAAATCTGTCTATAAAGAGCATTTACAGGGTGATCTATTGCCACTTAGAGGAAGACTGCATTGTATTCCCTTGAACAGGAAGTGTTGTAAACAGACCGCAATGTTTTAGGGAGCCACGCTGGCTGATCTTCTCTTTAGTTATTATTATACTTACTTTCAAATCCTTAGCGGGGTCACTGGAATGAGTCACTCTGATCACATCTTGATGATGCTGACTACTTCCTGGATAGGGCTCCTCGTCTCATTCTGTGTTACTGGGAAATCCTTTATTCTAGGCAAGCTGGTACTATGGCCTATATTCTAATGTGGTTAACATGGCAGACTAAAATGAATGTGGTCAAAAACCTACAGCAAACTCCTGCAATCATGTAGCCACGTGTGTTACCGTATGAAAATTATGTAGAAGAAAATCATTCTTAATGCAATATACTAACATCCATGTTGTCATATATAATTTGACGTTATCTACATGTAGCACCCTCCTAGATAGGTGCTGCTAGGATTAGGTGAATAGGTGCCAGGATTGGGTAAATTTAGTTTTGAGCTCACTGTATCCAGTGGTGCTGAAGATCATTGTTGGGCAAATTTAGTGTTGGCTCACTGTAATCAGTGTGGCTTTGTTGATTGTGCTGCCCTGTTCTTTGTCTTGAGGGCTGCAGGATTGATTGCTTCCCCCTGGCTGGTTCAGAAATGTTCTAGGAGTCAGTGGGCAGGAAAAGTCTAATAAGCAGCTGAATATTCATGGAGCCCTGGCCAATCCCTGGGGAGAGGTGCCCAGATAGTGACTGGGAGTCTGTACTCTGAGCCAGACAGCAGGCTGTTTTTTTTGCCTAAGGAGGAAAACACAGCCCGGGGGGGGGGGGATGCTAGCCCCCTAGGCCATTCTGCTATATTCCTGCTGGGTGTTGTGACTTCAGATAGATGACCTGGAGACCTACTTTTCTGAAAGTTGCTGAAAGGTGACCGAGGAACTGTTGTCTGGACATCTAATATGGTATTAGAGGCGGCAACCAATATTTTCAAAGACATTTGTGAGTGTTGAGAGAGATCTTAGAGCACATTTGTGTGCTAGAGTCAGCAGATTCAAAGTGGAAATAGTGTCCTGTGTCCTGAAGAACTTAGTTTATTTAATTGAAAGACAGGGGCGGACTGAAAACTCATGGGGCCCCCGGGCAATAGAAGATTATGGGGCCCCGGGCTTACAGATGACCACCAAGCCAGGTGGCAGTACAGAGGTGGGGCAGCTAAAATCTCGGGATTTTCACATCAAAAGCATGTAGGTTTTGGACATATCAGGGACAGATGTACAAAAAAAACACAGATTTTTACATACTGTCCCTGGTTTTAATGAGCCTGGCAACCCTGATGGGGCCCCCTAGTGGCATGGGGCCCTCGGGCAGTGCCCGGGTTCCTCAATGGTCAGTCCGCCCCTGTTGAAAGAGAAAGAACTTTGTTCGGACTATCCAGAGAGGAAGATAAATCTCCACAAATCTGCTATTTCAAAGCCCAGCTTGCTCTTTACTTCTACAAGGGCTTGTTTTATAGTTCTACAAGAGAAAGTTAACTGTCCTCAAATCAATGCTACGGGTTACTGGAGTATGCTACCATTACCCGCTATCCAAGTTCTACACTAAAGCATCAAAAAAGCATACCCTTAAACTGGTTAGTGAGCCTAAAGAGTGATTGAACTGCGTGTTTGCTGTAAAAAACTGGTGGGTAATCCGGGTAGGCTACTTAGGAGGTCCTATGGGGGTAGGGCTACATACACACTACTCAAAGACCTATAGGCAGGCTTTTGGGGATAAAGAAACAGGTTCCCTTTACCCCTTTTCCCCTAAACTTTGTTAAAGCAGAACAGTTACATTCAAGGCATGTCATGAATGATAACTGTCATAGTTGCTTGTGCTCTCAACCAAACTATCAAGCTATTAAATGGCTGGTGTCATAAGTGATCACATGTGCAGCACAATGGCAACTGCAGATCAAACAGAGGCTAAGATGGCAGCTTCCTTGGCTGTAGAGGATAGGAGGGTTCAGTCCTGCTTAAAGGGCTGGAGAATCTGCCCTGAGTAGGCTATGTGTCATTCAAGTCATAGTTGACATAGGGATATGAATTCTGTGTTGGTGCTTGGTGATTGGGTCTGTGTTTTCACATGGAGCAAGTCACATACAGCTTAACTCCTGGAAGTACCTTTTTACGGAGCGGTCGCAAAAGGTAGGAATGTTATGTAGTCTTGGGGAGAGGGACAACCCTTTAGCTGCTATCGGTGCAACTATTACATCAGGAACACCACCAGCATGTAAACATATTACCAGACGCTATGTCAGCAGAGAGTTTGTTTAATTGTTTAGTCCTGTCTACTGACTTTCTAGTAGAAGAGGTTCACCTAAACATGTACAGTAATGTAGTTTTCAGCCCCCCTGGTGTTAGTAATAAAACTAAGTAAAAAATATAGAAGATTACAAAAGCAAGGAATGCACCACACACATTCAAGTATAGCTGTGCACGCTGTAATGAGAGCAATGATTGTAGGGCCATCATGCAAAGTCAACTCTAAAATGTTGAGCACTTTTAAAGTATTGTGACTTTCCTGTGTCTTACGGTTTTCACAGGTTTTTCCAAGAACACAAGGTGAGGGAAAATCTTGCTTTGGAGGCACCTGTTCTGTCGACAAAATGTTTCATTTTGGGAGATTTTTTCTAAATTCCTGGTACAGGAAATTAAGAGAAATCTCTCCAATGTTACACAAGCAGCAAAAAATAACCCAGCAAGGCTTTTAAGCCTTGCCTACTCTATCCAAAAATGTATATAAAAAAAATATAAATGCACTTTAATAGATCTGGCAGGTCATTTTATACAACCTATAATGCCTGTTCATCTTCTGTAATATCTACCTAAATGTTTAAAGTAGACCAAAACTTTGATCTTAGGTTGGCTTTATTAAGCCACATATAATTCATGCATTAGCAACTAAAGGGCCCTTTTGACGAAATATGAGAACTGCAATTAGGTTACTATTGGCAAGGCTCACCTGTGGGTTATCCATGTACCAAACCAGGTAGTTGGCCTGCTTGTCCAGGATGAAATATCTCCGCAGAAATCTGCCACATTGTGCATCTTCAATGTCCAAAAACCCACAGGTTCGGCGGAATCGATCCATATAAGGCATTCCTACTGAATCCGCACATCACCCTGTATAGAAGAGTACAAATTATTTGTTTTATCAATACATAAGCCTGTGATCATCTTATAAATAAGGAAATAAGATTATCAGCATCCACCCAGAACTATTATTGACAGTGTTTACCCACAGCTGAGTTTCTCTTTTTTTTGTAAATTCATTTTTCTAATGAGCAAACAAATTTAGGTATCCCGCATTGTAACATCACATAAAGAAAAAATGACAACAATATATATATATATCAAGCAAAGTAGAAAATTACATCACTATAAACCTACAGGACAGAAAAAATCATTCCAAGTGAAATCTTGAATTCCTTATGATGAGGTACTATATATTCAGCATTAGCCAGTGTAGAAGAGGACCTCACTGGGGTTTTTCATGTTTATAAGGAATTAAATACATTTCATGGAATAAGGGATAGTAAAGCACTTATTAGTGGTAAGATTAATCGGGAACATAGCAGAAAGAAAGCTAATGTGGTGGTCCAGGTTGCGTCCACTAAGACCAACTCCTAGGAAATTGTAGACAGATGCAGTTAATTTTCTCCACTGCAGGAGGTGCTCAACTACAGCGGCTCTGCAGCTGGAGAGGTAGTCAGGAGGAACCTGGTTCCTCTATGGTTTCCTGGGTCACTTGGGAAGCGATAATGTTGGATGCTGTTGCCCAATGTGACTCTAGCAGCCAACTTGGGTCAAGCAGAGCGTATTTAAGGCCCTGCCTCCTGGGTCTGGCACGCTTATCGCGAGTGGGTAGTGTAGGGAAAGGTACCCCATCTGTTAGGGACAGTACTAGTGGTAGGAAGAGCTTCCTGACGAGCAGGAAACGTGTAGGGTCACATCTCTCCTGCAAATTTTCTGTCCATTGGACATGAAACAGCCAGGCCATATTCTACCTCTTTCTAAAGATGCTGTCACTCTGGCTGGAACCCCCTCTGTTCACTTTGCTGTAACCGTGAGGGCATCTAGTTCAATACAAGCTTATTATTACTCCTGTCAGTGTGGATTTTTGCCGCTGCATCGCACCGCACCGTGCTGCACCCCACCCACAAACTGTGTTCAATTAAACAATGTATTTTGAAACCAATCACTTTGCTCTCCAAAAGACAAAGTGAGAACCTTCATTTTCATAATTCAATTTCCACCGTGACCCATTGTCCAACCATGTGTTCTAGTAATAGTGGTAGGGCTTGAACCTGGGACCTCTGGTGTGTCTGGTAGTGACTCTACTTGCAGTGCCACCTGGAATGCTGGACAGCTCCTTGGACAGTTCTTCAATAGTTCCTTGAATGATCTTGTCTTGAATCTTGTTTGCCCTGAATAGGGTTGTCCCGATACCACTTTTTTAGGACCGAGTACAAGTACCGATACTTTTTTTCATGTACTTGCCGATACCGAATACCGATACTTTTTTTAAATGTCATGTGACAGTTTTCAAACTACAATACAGACTAAGGATATTTTCTTTGGAATTATGAAGAACTCTAACTCAAGACATTATAAAAGAATAAAAATGAGTAAAAATGAATAAAAATGTTTTTTTTTCTTGTCACGCAGTAGTAAAAAACTCAAAGAATTTTCACAGAACATGTTGATAAATACAAAAAAAGTATTCTATTTAGGTATCGGGAGCATTTGCACGAGTACAAGTACTCCCGCAAATACTCGGTATCGGTCCAGATACCGATACTAGTATCGGTATCTGGACAACCCTAGCCCTGAACCTTGAATCCTTTGCTCCTCCCATGAACTTCCTATAAAAGCCATGTCCCTGCACTTCCTGTTTGCCAGAATATTGTGCCTTCACCAGCCAATATCTTGCTCCTGTCTCTCTTGCTGCCGACCGATCTTTGCTACCATTCGCTACCGACTTTTGGCTCGTCCCCCGACTATGCTTCTGCTGAATCCCAACCTGCAACTATTTGTTACCGACTTTTGGCTCGTTCCCCGACTACGCTTCTGCTTGATCCCTACCTGGTTGTATTTGCTTCCAGACCCCAGCTTGCTCACGTTCTGGTGGGGCTATCCTGAGGACCGCGACCTGGCACTAACACGCAGCAAAGCCCATCTCCACCATCAGGAGCTCTGGTGAATACCGGTTAGTGCCCCACACCTCTGGTGAACCCATGTCATCCGCCAGGGTGACCTGTGTGAATATCTGCGCTGCTGCTATAGCTACTGGCCTCTGAGCCTGACAGACCGTGACACCATGATGAAACAGGTATCTTTTCATTTAGCGTGTAGGCTCTAGCTGTATGTAATAAACTAACCACCTGGGATTGATGATAATGTCTCTCTGAAAGAGGACTGAGGAGGAAGTGGTGGGCTACAGGGTTGTCACCAAAAGAGTCATATTCACAGACATGACCCCAAAAAAATGTCTTTTAATCTCCAACATTTGAGGTTGGCCTTATGCCCTGTACATACAAGCGGAATTTCCATCAGAAAAAAGTTGGATGTTTTTTCCGACGGAATTACGCTCAAGCTTGGCTTGCATACACAGGGTCACACAAAAGTTCTCTGAACTTTCGAGCATTAAGAACGCGGTCACGTACAACACTACGATATAGCAAGAAAAATAAGTTCAATGCTTCTGAGCATGCGTCGAATTGTTTCCGAGCATGCATGTTTTTTTTCCCCGTCGGAATTGCATACAGACAAACAAATTTTCCGATAGGAATTTTTTCCATCTGAAAAATTGAGAACCTGCTCTCAAACTTTTGCTGGCGGAAATTCCGACAGCAAAAGTCTGATGGAGCATACACACGGTTGGAATTTCCGATGAAAATCTCACATCAGACTTTTGCTGGGGGAAATTCCACTTGTGTGTATGGGGCATTAGGGTAATGTATGTCTTAGAGCATGGGTCCTCAAACTACGGCCCTCCAGTTGTTCAGGAACTACAATTCCCATCATGCCTAGTCATGTCTGTGAATGTCAGTGTGTTACAATGCCTCATGGGATATGTAGTTATACAACAGCTGGAGGGCCGTAGTTTGAGGATCCCTGTCTTAGAGAAACCTTATAACAGCAGCTTTCATCCAGACTCTTGGAGTTTCCTAGAAATAGAGGAAAAAATGCAGCATATATTCCTATTCTGTAATGATTTGCTGTTTGGGGTCTCCCCCCCCCCCCACTTGGGTAGGATTGGAGAAATATAATCTTCAAATGCTGTGCTGTGTTCCCCTAACTTCCAACCTCGTAACATTAAGGTAAACTTGTATGCACCTTAGAAGGGGCACAACCGTCAGTATAGAAATGTCCGGATAAAGTGTACAGCCTTAGCAAGTGCCATTTTCTAGCGTAAAGTTTGGCTTTATTCACCTTTACTGCTGCAACTGGAATGGAATACAAGACCTTTATCACTTTGAATATGTTGTCACCTAGATATCTTTCCGTGTAACTGTGATGCAGGCTATAGCTGCATTTAATACATAAATCACAAGAGAGAGGTGGTAATGCATAAAAAGGAGATGGAGGAGGCAGGCTGCTGGGTTGTCACCTAAGGAGAACCAGTTCACATACCTCTTGCCAAAATGGTAATTTCCACAGAAATTAGCAAAAAATATGTAATAGGCAGCCCTCAGGTTCCCTTTATCTCCAACATTGTTGGCCTCAGGAAACATCTAATGTAGTCTTGCAGGGACTCCATACCACTTGGAGTTTCCTAGAGATAGAGGGCCAGATTCTCAAAAGAGATACGACGGTGTATCGCAGGAAACACCGTCGTATCTCTGTTTTTTTCCCCGGGTATCTATGCCTGTGATTCATAGAATCACTTACGCATAGATACACTAAAGTTCCGACAAGTGTAAAACAATTACACTGTCGGATCGTAGATGTAATGACATCGCTGGCCGCTAGGTGGCCTTTACGATGATTTCTCATTTGCCTATGCAAATGAGCCTAATCCGACGATTCCCGAACGTTTTTACGCCGCCCCGTCGTCGTTTACGTTGTTTCCGTAAGCGTAAACCTACCCCTGCTATATGAGGGGTAGGTTTACGAAGTTCCGTCGTTGCCATGTTAAGTATGGCGTCGGGTCAGCGTCGTCTTTTCCCGTCGGTTACGTTGTTTTACTAAGTCGTTCGCGAATAGAGATTTACGTAAATGACGCTCACGTCGGTTTCATTCACTTTTTCCGACGTGAGCTGGAGCATGCGCACTGGGCTATTTTTGAGGCCGGCGCATGCGCAGTTCGATCGACACGGGGGCGCGCTTAATTTAAATACAAGCCGCCCCCTTTGAATTACGCGGGGATACGTAGAGCCATTTACACTACACCGCCGCAATTTACGGAGCAAGTGCTTTGGGAATACGGCACTTGCTCTGTTAAATTGCGGTGGTGTAGTGTAAATGGCTTACGCTACGCCAGCGGGGATTCTACGGGAATGTGGCCCAGAGTCTTTCTGTGCAAAACACAGTATTTAATCTTGTTCTGCAAAAAATTAGCTGTTTGAGATCCTTCTCTCTCCCACATGGGTAGAAACCGAGGAATATGGTCTTTACTTTATGAAATGAGAGTGGCATAGAAAATATGAAGAGATTGTCTGTTCGAGGTTGCATAGGGCTTCACATGTTGTGAGCTGGGGACAAAGCCAAATGCTGAAATTGCAGGGAGGTAGGAAAATGTCTGTTTCTCACAGTCTTCCAAAGTAGAAGTGGCGGCTCAACCATAGTTTATAGTTCTGCCCCTGACTAAAAGCCAGTTCTGTAGTCTACATGCACAGTTATGGATAAAAAGGTGAACATTTGGGTCATGTAGACCAGGGAGACAGTCCAGATTACTGGCATCATCAAGAAAAGTTTCAAGAAATAAAAAAACATACGTTTCATCTTCAGGACCTTACTTGTTTTGGTTCCTATTAGGCCGCGTACAGACGATCGAATTTATCTGCTGAAAACGGTCCGACGGACCGTTTCAGCAGACATATTCGATCGTGTGTACGGGCGAGCAGACAGGCTTTTCCAGCAGACAAATTTTAAAGCATGCTTTAAAATCTGTCTGCTGGGAACCCATCTGTCCGACATGTCTGCTGGTTAGTACACTAACCAGCGGACATATCTGTCCGCACATGCGTCGAATGGATTCGACGCATGCGTGGAAGTATTTTATTTCCTGGTTCGGTGACGTGGCGGCATCAACGTCACCGCCACGTCACCGCGCTGTCTGCCGGCGGGGATATATATCCCAGCAGACAAATCCGATCATAATGGTCTGTCAGACCGATTTGATCGGATTTATTTAGTGGTGTGTACGCGGCCTTAGGGGATTGGCATTTGTTGGCTGTATGGTCAGAATTTGGGAGGTGCATTAAAAATGCCTGAAGGGGAGCAGTGATATGGCCTGTTCAAGTGTCACTCAACTCTTAAACCAGTCTATAACCCTACTAAGGTGTAAAGATTGATTTTACTGCAAAGGATAAGAAAGACCAACACCTCCCTTTTGTTTCTGTAGACTGACAGCCACAATTTTTATTCTAGGGGATTGATATGCCCAAAAGAACCTGATGAACTCATGCTTCACCATACTCAAAAAAGTATGGGGAATATGAATTAGGAGGTGTACTGTAAAATAGAGTTATATGCCACAGTAAACTAGGAAGCTAGCAGTTGTTGGAATGTTTAATAGTATGATCAAGTGAGCCCATTGGGACCTGGAAAGTTACCCGTAGGAATTGATTTGAGAACCAGAAGAAATTCATCTTTAAATATAGGCTTTTTTTATAGTGTCCCATACCTAAATTTTGGCTGGACTTGAATTCTCGAAAAGGACTGACCATTACGATTGACTTACGTAGTTGCCTAAGACCCTGAGCTGTAATGGTCTAAGATACAAAGGTTTGATTTTGGGTAATTTGAGTGTACTTGCAATCTAACTGATTTGTTTCTGAATTCATAAAATATACAAAATATTCATAAATATTCATTATTCACCATTTTTACTTTCACTTTATATAGTAGCAAGATCTTAATGCTACAGCTTGTGCTATTGCCAGTGATTTCCTTTGTGTCTTTTCCAATGACTGTATTTGAGCTGTTAGAGAAGATAATTTGCTGATTTGTGTAGGCAGACCTTTCATTAATCCACCCATTCTCCATTCATAGAGTGCTTTTCATTGTGGAAAGAATTAGTACAGCTTCTATAAATGGAGCATGGGAACGGAAATTGTGGGTATAGGTGGCACTTAACGAGTGCCTGTCATAGGTGCAGTCGCTCCCACAAAAACCCAACAACACCGGAAGATCACTGTTGCGGGAGTATCTGGGGCAGAGGACTTTGGATTTAAAGTGAACAAAGCAGCCACCAGCAGAGACGTTTTGTTCATATGTATTGTCCCTAATGCTGTTCACTAAAAATCACTTAGCCTCATGCCCCGTACACACGGCCGAGGTTCTCAGCAGAAACCAGCGAGAACCTCACTGGGAGCCGCATTCTGTCGAGAACCTCGGCCGTGTGTACGCTCACGGCGAGCCCCGCCCGTCGGGAAACCCGTCGAGCAAATAGAGAACAGGTTCTCTATTTGCTCGACGGCCAGTCGGGATGAATGGCTGGTTGCCTTTCCCGACGGGCGGGTCGCCGAATCTGACGGCCGGCAGAGAACCTCGACGGGCGGAACGATGTGTTCTGCCCGTCGAGGTTCTCTGCCGTGTGTACGCGGCATTAGGCTCTATTCACACCTTGGCGACAAGTAACGCCGCGTACGCGGCTTACTTTGCCGCGATTCGATTCACTTTTTTTTTTTTTTAACAAATTCTTTTCATTGCTGTCTATGGCCGAACGCCAATGCCGCCTGAAAAAAAGGGTCCAGGACTTTTTTTCAGGCGGCAGGCGTACGGCGTTTCAGAGATGTGAACCATCTCTATAGACAGCAATGGAAATTCACTCCAGCGGCACAAGCGTCGGGCGCTGGGGGGTTTTGTCGCCAAGGTGTGAATAGAGCCTTCTAGTGCCAAAGCTTTTCTTCTTTTTAAGTTTTAGATACAGTAAGGAATGCTTCCTTGCACTTCTTGTTCCAAGGACCCAAGTAAGAGAAGATCTCTCCAAAGTGAGGGGATGCACCCTTTTAGACTATTGCCAACTCAAAAATTTGGAATTCCAATTACTTTCTGTACCAGCGACAATAGTTACTAGGACCAATAAAGAAGGGGAATCTGTATAGTGGGGACACTGAATGTGAAAGGGATTTTAACACTTTTACATTCAATCCAAAACAAGCTATGCAAGTACATCAAAGTAGAAGATTGCCTGAGAGAATAGCTTATCAGGAGCTGCAGAGTGGGACACTTGCTCTCTATAGGGAAGCAGTGGTTTCCTTGCAGAGGTTTGGCACAACCCCTACTGGGTCAGACTTATAGTTCTCACATGAGCAAAGCTCATGCTCCCTCCTAATTGGACAGCTTTATCTCTGACTCAGCAGGAGGGGGTGTAACAAGGGTCCCATTCTGCAGCTGTTGGTAGGGGACAGGCTTATCTGCTTAGGCTGTAGCAGCTTCAGAAAAAAAAGCTGTAGGACATTGTATCCATTCTGCTTCTGGTACACCTTCTGTACTTGGAATGTATTTAGCTCATTTAAACTGAGAGTTCAATTGGGCTTTAATTAATACTAGGTGATATTTCGAAAACCGTGTTAAATACTGTATATTATAAATAGGGATGAGCTTCGCGTTTGAAACGAACGTATGTTCGACTCGAACATCGTCCGTTCGATCGTTCGTCGAATTTCGAACAAAAACGATCGTTTGCGGCAAATTCGAGTGAAACGAAACAACCGTTTTTTAAAAAAAATTCCCATTGATACTACTATAAATGGAAATAAAAGTTTTAAAAACGGTCGTTTTTTCAGGAGTCCTTGAATTTTGGTCTTTAAAATTATCGTTTTTGAATTCGAACGTTCGAGTCCCATAGACTTCAATGGGGTTCTAAACGATCGGACTGTTTGACGGTTCTGGTGCGAACCGAAGGCGGGGGTGTTCAGCTCATCCCTAATTATAAACCAAGAAATGTTTAGAAGGGTCTATATCAACAGGCTTATGTTTGCATCAGAAGGGTTTTGCATTTCCATACATGTCTATGTAGGTGCCAAACTTATTTGAAGCAGGTCAAACGCAGGCCAGAAAGAGGTCAACTGCTGGTCCAATATACCTGTCATTGCACCCTGAATGATCTCAAAAGCCTAAAACTTGTCAACACAGACTGTAAAATGTTGAGTTGTAATTTATTTATTTGAATAAAGTAAGCATTTTTTTTTTAAAATTGTATTACTTTTTCTTTAAGGCCGCATACACACGATCAGTCCATCCGATGAGAACGGACCGAAGGTTAACCGATGAAGCTAACTGATGGTCTGATGTGCCTACACACCATCGCTTAAAAAAATGATTGTGTCAGAACGCGGTGACGTAAAACACAACGACATGCTGAAAAAAACTAAGTTCAATGCTTCCAAGCATGCGTCGACTTGATTCTGAACATGCGCGGCTTTTTAATCGATGCTTTTGCATACTAACGATTGGTTTTGACCTATCGGTTAGGTGTCCATCGGTTAAATTTTAAAGCAAGTTCTCTTTTTTTTGACCGAAGGATAACTGACCAATGGGGCCCACACACGATCGGTTTGGACCGATGAAACCGACCTTCAGACGTTTTCATCGGTTTTGACCGATCGTGTGTACGCGGCCTTAGAGTATTCTCCCAATTTATGGACTCATCAATATCATACTATATCATAAGTATATCATAATATGATAAGCAATATCATATTGATATGTGCGGGTACTTTTAATAAATAATAATTGTATTAATTATTATTCTTCAGAAACTTCTGTGCATACAGTGTGGAGCTGAAAATTAAATCAGAAACGGCAATACCTATGTAGAAAACCTCAGTATTACTGGGTATTAGAGTTGGTTTCCTGGAACTGGTGGTATCGGCTGGTGTTTGATAGCTAGTAAAGGTCCCCACTGGTGCCTTTAGTGTCACCACAT
The DNA here is from genome assembly GCA_029574335.1 of Rana kukunoris. Classification (NCBI taxonomy): domain Eukaryota; kingdom Metazoa; phylum Chordata; class Amphibia; order Anura; family Ranidae; genus Rana; species Rana kukunoris. The sequence goes on from CM056051.1 coordinate 482,272,323, forward strand.
TAGAGTCACACTCAAAAGTAGGTCCAAAATCAGCCACAGGTAAGGCCTTCAGAACAAGATGGGCTCAGAAGTTTGGAACATGCACGGTGAACATAGGACAGTACGGAATGAAATGTGGTTTTCACCTCCCACACATGGCTTGACTGACACTGAATGGAAGAAAGTAAATCTGAATTAAACATATGATTACTACTCTATTCTTTTCGATGTAATGAGAACCAGGCCATTGGCAAGCAGTAATACACCTTGAGATGACATATGGAAACATAACACAACAGAGGCACTGCACTTCTTGTCTATTGTATCTTGGCTACTCGGAAGAGAACATTGGGGGGGGGGTCTCACAGAATTGGGGCCCACTTCACTTGGAAGGTAACATTAACGGAAGAACCCAAAAGTTATCCATGTATCTTAAATTCTTGACAATCAACTCACAGCCAATGGGAATATGGTAGCCAATGAGTTTCAGGAGCCAAACCATTTCCCCTTCATCAGGCCTCAGATGAGTCATGGGCATGTTTAAACCCTATAAAATCTCGCCAGCAGCTTAAGGGCCTGTGTTAATGGGCTTTAGATTTGTTTCGATGGCACCAGTTTGGGACACTTCTGAATTCATTGACAAGCGCTTTAGACCTGCAGTTGACCTACTTCTGTAAATTTCTAAATTGGAACGCATGGAGCAGATCTTCAGGTAATAGAAAGACCGAGAGCAGGAATAGCTCCTGAGGGCCTTTACAAACGTGGGGTCCCTGGGCAATTGAAGATCTACTGTTTTTGCACCACTTGGCAGAACTAAGCATTTTGGGTGAAGGGCGAAGGAAAGTAAGTGAAAGGGTGTAGAGAGCAACACTAGCTTGTTGGGGCCCAGCTGTTTTGGTCAAAGTGCTCAGGAAAATGTCCCTTTAAGCACCGATGATGTCATTGACTCTGGTCCTTTCAAGTGATCTGATCACTAGCTCTGTGGTACTCACAGACAATATTTTCCCTCTTTTATCAAGTGTAATGTGAATATGGGAAGCTGGCTTTCACCAACTTTTTGTGCATACTGGGCGAAGCACAGCCAGTTTGTGTCTCCGGCATCCTTTCCCCTTGATCAGATAGCAGGTTTCACCAAAATCCGTGGCACACTTGATGTTGCAATTGCAGGCTCAATTGTGGAGTGGAATTGGAAAGGTGAGTATATTCAGCTTGTGGGGTTGCTCGTATGAGCAAAGCACAGTTTACATTACATTACAGTTTAGTACATTATGGATCATTTTCCAAAGCAACACCATGGCCCCAATTTGACAACCATGTAAGTGCAAGTGCGTGTCTCTGAGCGCACACTGTCTGTGTTTGGGGACATGCATTTGCACCCATGCAGATGTCAAATTTGGAGCAGCGGCTGTGTCCATACAGCCCTTGCATCACAATTACCGGTAACATGAATGGTACTGCCTGCATGCACATACACAGAGCACCTGTGTACCCCTGTGTGGGTAAACACGGCCCTCACAAAGGTGTATACTTAAGCATGCCTGTGTGAACAAAGCCTAAAGTCAGATACCACTGTCCCTGTTTTCTCTTTTTGGACTGATGTATAAAACTCCTATGATGTACATTTAACTACCGAAAGTGTTACTACACTAAACCTTTCATCCAATCTCTACTGTACATTATTGCATTTGTTATCCTAAAAACTCTGTATAAAGGCAAAGCAATGTTGAAATAAAACACTTGAGGGTTTAACGAATTGCTCTTTGCGTAGCATTTTTTTATGGTCTGTGTACCCACAGGTATTGCAAGCGTGTGTTCTTTGCCCACATAATTTGTATGAAAAGGTGTCCCTCTTTGTCATCTCAGAAAGTTGTCAGGTATGTAACACCCCTCTACTAGGGTGGCCTCATTTACATAGAACATCTTCAGGTTTTACTAGTCCTAACCTGCCTTTCAATATTGTAACAATATGTTAATATCATATCACTGACGATGCTGATGATGGGAAAAGTGTGTGACCTGTAATTAAACAATGAGAAGCTGCCTCTTTGCCTTTGTGAGCCTATAGTCAAAAAACCCACTGGTCCTAATGGTAAATCCAACCCTGAATGGCTTAGCATACATGGAAAACCAACTCCTCCCAAAGACCAGCTCACCCAAATGACCAACTCCCTTCAAAGGCTAAGGCCGCGTACACACGATCGGATAAACCGATGAGAATGGTCTGATGGACCGTTTTCATCGGTCAAAACTGATCGTGTGTGGGCGCCATCGGTTATTTAACCATCGGTTAAAAAAAAAGCCAACTTGCTTAAAATTTAACATATGGTTTCCTAACCGATAGGTCAAAACCGATCATTAGTAGGCACGAACCATCGGTTAAAAATCCACGCATGCTCAGAATCAATTCGACGCATGCTTGGAAGCACTGAACTTCATTTTTTCAGCACGTCATTGTGTTTTACGTGATCGCGTTTCTAACACGATCGGTTATTTAACTGATGGTGTGTGGGCGCGACGGACCATCAGTCAGCCTTATCGGTTAACCGATAAAAACGGTCCATCAGACCGTTCTCATCAGATGGACTGATCGTGTGTACGCGGCATAACTCCTCCCAAAGTCCAGCTCACCCGAAAGACCAACTCCCTTCAAAGACTAACTCCTCCCAAAGACCAGCTCACCCGAAAGACCAACTCCCTTCAAAGACTAACTCCTCCCAAAGACCAGCTCACCCGAAAGACCAGCTCCTCCCATAAACCAGCTCACCCGAAAGACCAACTCTCTTCAAAGACCAACTCCTCCCAAAGACCAACTCTCCAGAAAGACCAACTGCCCCCAAAGGCCAACACCCCTGCCCCGTATAACAAGTCTCCCCAAAGGCCGACTCCTCTCAAAGGCCAACTAAAGACAACCCCCCTCCCCAAAGATCAACTCCTCCCAAAGACCAACTCTCTCGTAGGACCACCTCCCCCAAAGGCTAACTGCCCCCAAAGGCCAACTCCTCCCATAAACCAGCTCACCCGAAAGACCAACTCTCTTCAAAGACCAACTCCTCCCAAAGACCAACTCTCCCGAAAGACCAACTACCCCCAAATGCCAACTCCCCTGTCCCGTATAACAAGTCTCCCCAAAGGCCAACTCCTCTCAAAGGCCAACTAAAGACAACCCCCCTCCCCGAAGATCAACTCCTCCCAAAGACCAACTCTCTCGTAGGACCACCTCCCCCCAAAGGCTAACTGCCCCAAAGGCCAACTCCTCCCAAAGGCTAACTGCTCCCAAAAACCAACTCTCCCCAAATGCTAACTCCCCCTCCACAGAGACCACCCCGCCCCCAAAGACCAACTCTTCCCAAAGGTCAACTGAAATGCATAGCAACTGTGTTGCAACTGTAATGCCTACCAGGGAGAATTCCTGGATGGCTCCATGATCAAGGGGAAATATTTGGGAAATATGAGTCTTAAAGTAGAACTAAAGGTAAAACTTTTTTTGGGATAGATTAGAACACCTGTCAGTTTTTATTGCTGTCTGTGCCTCCATTAGGGGAATTCACCATCTCTATTGTGATCTTGCTCCGAAAACGGTATTTTTCATCTTATTATCTCATTGTGTGTACTAGGCATTACTATGACATCACTATATCACTATGACATCACTATATCACTATGACATCACATCACTATGACATCACCACCCTCCAGATACAATACACAGGAGTGACATAATAATGTGTGACTGTGGGGGGGGGGGGACATTAGAGTGTAAGCTCCTCTGTACAGAGACTGATGTGACTGTGTGGGGGGAGGGGACATTAGAGTGTAAGCTCCTTTGTACAGAGACTGATGTGACTGTGGGGGGAGGGGACATTAGAGTGGACAGAGGACAGAGACTGATGTGACTGTGTGTCTTGATAAACTACAGCCAGGAGATCACTGGGCATTAGATATAATAGTGGAACTGTATGACACAGTGATAAGAATCTGCAGTAAAGTGATCATCATGAGATATAATCCAAGATCCGGTTGATCCATTCCAGGTAATCTATGATCAGATCACTCAGCAGTACAGATAAACCCAGCACTGTATAAACTTTAGATAATAATCTGTAGTAAAGCGATCATTGGAAATCAGATATAATCCAAGGTCTAAATGAACCTTCTTCTGATAATCTTCAATCAGATCACCAGACATTACAGGTAATCCTAGCACCATATAATCCATTTGTTTACATTGAAGTGATTATCAGACAACAGATCTAATCCAATCATTGTGTATTCTCCCAGCACTTTATATGTCCTTGTTGCACACAAGTATCATCTATTGTAATGCATGGTCTGATCCTGTCCTAATCATTTACAGTCAGGACGTCACTGGACATTAAAGGCCAAGTCCACCCAAAACTAGTGCTATAGCCTCGTGCTGGTAATGACCAGTTGAATCACTTGCTGGCTCCTTTAATTCCCTGCAGACTTCTGTGGTTAGATGTTTCCACCAGAATTCCCAGTTCCACCCACCTGCTGTGGCCGTTACAAAGCCAAGTGATGGAGTCACACATGTCAGATGATTCTCCATAACGTACTGTAGAGTGACGCCTTTGTTATGTTCTTGTTGGGGGGCAGATACCAAAACTGCTGCTGGGAAAACACACCATTGGGATCTCCGGGAGATATCGGAAAATCAGGGTCAACTGATTGATGTCCACCCAAAACGTAAAAAAATCCCTCTCTGAAAATACTGCATATAGTAATCAATGGCATTGTTCACCCAGCTGTGCCAAAGTATGCTAAACATTTGGTGCATGCAGCATTGATGAACTCCAGTCTTACCCTCAGTTATTCCAATTGTACAGGCTCCTTTCCTGTACTGAAATGTGTTCCTCTGATTTCACTGCACACTGTAAGTTATCACAGTGTGCATTAGAAGCTGCAACGAGTCTGAGAAAGCTCACTTCACTTCCTGGCTGGAGGATGTCAGGCATAAGTGTCCATGAAAATGCATGCGTTAGCAGATACATGGTGGTTCCGTTCCAAAAAAATGCCACCGCCACACATCTGCTCAAGGGTAGTGCGCTTTTGCAACGCACACAATTTCACACATGTTCCTGACACACACGGAGTGTGAATTTAACCTTAACAAAGATCACAGGTCATCAGCATGTTGCACATTTAGGCCTCATAGACATGGGTGGTTTGCCCATCACCATTAGGCCGCGTACACACGATCAGACCGGTCCGATGAGAATGGTCCGACGGACCGTTTTCATCGGTTCACCGCTGAGGTGGCCTGATGGTCTGATGTGTGTACACACCACTAGTCAAAAATCCCATCGGGTCAGAACGCGGTGACGTAGAACACAACGACGTGCTGAAAAAACGAAGTTCAATGCTTCCAAGCATGCGTCGACTTAATTCTGAGCATGCGCAGGTTTTTGGTCCGATGCTTTTTCGTACTAACCATCGTTTTGGTCCGACAAACAGGCGTCCATCGGACAGATTTTAAAGCAAGTTTTAAAACTTTGGTCCGATGGGCCGTACACACGATCGATTTGGTCCGATGAAACTCGTCTTAAGGCCAGTTTCATCGGACCGGTCTGATCGTGTGTACGCGGCCTTACAGTAAATGCTATTGTACTAAGTGTTTTGGGATGAAGATAAATGCACACATTAGCAGGTACATGGGGGTGCCATTAAGAATTAATGGCACTGCTGGGCTTCTCCTTAAGGCCCCTTTCACACTTATACGACTTGTCCCACAATTCCCCAATATTTCCAATGACAACCATTCATATTAGTACGACTTCAAGCCTTTACAAATTCAAATTAGTCCCTGCACTACTTTGGTCCGATTTTGATGCTGCTTACACAGGCATTCCCTGAAGTCGCAGCGAAATTGCGGTAATATTGAGCGACTTTGAAGTCGCAGTAGTGTGAAAAGGGCCTAAGGGTAGTGCGCTTCGGGAAAGCACACAATTTTGCGCATTTTCCTGACATACACAGAATGTGAACAGAACCTTAGCGAGGTCATCATCGTGTTGCACATTTGGCCCCATAAACAGGGTGGTTTGGCTCATCAGCGTTAAATGCTTTCGCACCATGAATTTTGGGGTGCAGGAAAATGCACACATTAGCAGATACATGAGGTGCCATTTAGAATTGACACCCATGGTATCTGCCCAGATTAAGAATTAAAGGATCACTAAAGGAAAAGTTTTTTTTAGCTAAATAGCTTCCTTTACCTTACTGCAGTACTGGTTTCATGTCCTTATTGTTCGTTTTTGCTTTGAAGTTGCTGTAATCCTGCTCTGTTCTCCACACTTCCTGCTTGTCTGTTTCCTTATAACCACCATACTGGGAGCTTTCTCAAGATGGTTTATGCTGTCATTACTGTGTGTCTAAAACTTCCCAGAACCAATCAGATTCAATTTAAAAACAAAACACTGCCCTGGATTTGTTTGTTTTTGTTCTGTGTGTCTATTTCTACGTCACAGAAACATGAAACCAGTTCAAAAGTGAAACTAACCTGCAGGCACATTATATGATTGATTGTTATCTATTTTTAATCATTTTAAAAAGGAATCAGTTAACTTTTATGTCTCTATACCCTGTAAACAGTCATTTCAGCAAAAAAAATTTTTTTTCTTTAGTGACCCTTTAATGGCAGTGCTGGGCATATGCTTAAGGGTAGTGCGCTTTGGGAAAGTACTAAATTTTGCTAATTTTACCGACATTCACGGAATGTGAACGGAACCTTAGCGAGGATCACAGGTCATCAGCATGACCCCATAAATAGGGTGGTTTGGCCCATCACTGTTAAATCCTGGCATTTTCAGGTACCTGTGCGGCAGGCTGAAATACGTGGCAGATGGGCACTGTACTGAGCGGTACTTGTATTTAGGATCTTACGCCTGGAATGAGTCCCTGTGTTCGGGGCATGCGTCCGTGATTGCACACAGTCCTAAGCGTGATTACTGATCAGCACATCGTCTAGCCTCTGCGCATTTCAGCCTGTCAGATGCCCCATCTGCTTCCTGGATGCCCAAAAAAAAACAGGATTAGACGATGATGGGCCAAAACGCCCCTTGTGCATGTAGCCTTACCATATTCATGTCAACTAATTTAAAAGAGTGCACTTGTGACAGACCTAGCCGACACATAGCTGTAGTTCGAATCCCGAAGCCTTGGATGACCGAACCATCAGACGTTGCGATCTGCAATCTGAATCAATAGCAGCAGAGGAGTGTCGGGAGAGTGGAACCGAGCGAGCAAGGGGCTTGTTACAGCACTAATAAATAGACATGTGCAGACTGGAATATTTTGTTTCGTTTTTTCGTTTTCGTTTGGAAAAAAAAATTATTTAGTTACTCCCGAAAATCGTTTTGATTTATTTCGTTTTTCGTTGGGGAATAGCTTCCGTCCGAAAATCCAATAATACTTGGTGTCTGTCGAATGGTCAAAGAATATTCGACGCAACGTCGAATCTTTTCGTCGAATCGTACATTTCCATTAGAATATTCCGCCTACAAGAATTCTAATGTTGTATGACTAGTAATAATGTTGAATCTATTTTCTCATAAATCGAAATCTAATCTCTGTAATGTCGAATCTATTATTTCTATAGTGTCAAATCTTTTCTCTATAATGTCGAATCTTTTCTCTATAATGTCGAATCTTTTCTCTAAAATGTCGAATCTTTTCCCTATAATGTCGAATCTTTTCCCTATAATGTCGAATCTTTTCTCTATAATGTCGAATCTTTTCCCTATAATGTCGAATCTTTTCTCTATAATGTCGAATCTTTTCTCTATAATGTTGAATCTTTTCCCTATAATGTCGAATCTTTTCCCTATAATGTCGAATCTTTTCTCTATAATGTCGAATCTTTTCCCTATAATGTCGAATCTTTTCTCTATAATGTCGAATCTTTTCTCTATAATGTTGAATCTTTTCCCTATAATGTCGAATCTTTTCCCTATAATGTCGAATCTTTTCTCTATAATGTCGAATCTTTTCCCTATAATGTCGAATCTTTTCTCTATAATGTCGAATCTTTTCCCTATAATGTCAAATCTTTTCTCTATAATGTCGAATCTTTTCTCTATAATGTCGAATCTTTTCTCTAAAATGTCGAATCTTTTCCCTATAATGTCGAATCTTTTCCCTATAATGTCGAATCTTTTCTCTATAATGTCGAATCTTTTCCCTATAATGTCGAATCTTTTCTCTATAATGTCGAATCTTTTCCCTATAATGTCAAATCTTTTCTCTATAATGTCGAATCTTTTCTCTATAATGTCGAATCTTTTCTCTAAAATGTCGAATCTTTTCCCTATAATGTCGCATCTTTTCCCTATAATGTCGCATCTTTTCTCTATAATGTCGAATCTTTTCCCTATAATGTCGAATCTTTTCTCTATAATGTCGAATCTTTTCCCTATAATGTCGAATCCCTCTATATCAAATTTTTACTGCAACGAAAACGAAAATAAAGCATTTTTTATGTCGGATCTTTCGGTTTTCGTCTCTTGCGCTTTCGTTATCGTTTGTTAAAACGATAATGAAAAAAACAGATTTTCGGAGGTAAATGCATTCTAACCAAAACGAATGCACATGTCTACTAATAAAACGAAAACAAACCTACCTCAGCACACAGCATGGTCAGTCCTAGGTTTTTCCATGGTGTGACCTCTCGTTCCCATCTGATAACTGAACCCCGTGTCAGTTCTTTATAACGTCATTCCTTGAGATAGCGTAAAAGTGAACTTCGTCAAGTCGTAGACTGTGGAGAGTTGTGCGATCGTTCTGCGCTGGGAGCGAGTGTCAGTCAATGCGTTTGCAACCAAGTTAAGAGTTGTGTGATCCTTCTGTGTCTGTAGACTATGATTCAGGACAGGTCCTGTTGAATGCGACTAACTACTACTAGCTATACCATGACCTGGATAGATGAGATCTTCCATGCAGATCACGAAGCGTCTCTTGGAAAGGCGTGCAGAGAAGTGATTGTAGATTGTGGCTGTACAAGGATCCGGCTCATCAGAATCTCTGCTGTCTCTTCTGTGTTTGTTTGCTTCCTACTCAGCGAGTCTTTCCCCTGACAGTCAGTGTGGCAGGCACGCCTTGCGCACACCCCTACACTCACACAAAAGAAGCTCTCAGAACTGTGGGCTGGGTTAGCATAGAGTACAGTAGAAGCAGGAAGCTTGCACAAAGACACAATACAATAGGCATTTTTTGCTATGACTTGTCCCTGACCAGTATGTGACCGCATTCACATGTCGCAAATAAGCCACATGCACATCAGGAGCCCCCGCAAGCCAGCTGTCCTCGGCCCAGATACTGACGATTCGTCTTTATCTTCTACACATGATTGCATCATTGAATTCTTATGATCTGTACTTTTTTCGGCTTTTTAATAGGTTAACTCAAGTCTTATGGAGCAGATCATCCACCTGCCAGCATGTTTTCAACATTCAGCTGGTGTGTGGCAAAGCGGTGTGATGACATATTTCATTTGATGCCTGTTCATACCGGGGGTTGCGCTAGAACGCAGCCACCAGTGTGCGGTAGGTTGTCATCGGTGCCAATATAGAGTCTTCACTTATTTTCCAATGTACCTTTCTCCTGCCGCCCCCCACAAAAACGTGGTATTAAACTTAAAAGGGTTGTAAAGGTTCATCTTTTATTTTCTAAATAGGTTCCTTTAAGCTAATGCATTGTTGGTTCACTTACCTTTTCCTTTGATTTCCCTTCTAAATGTTTTTTTTTCTTTGTTTGAATTTCTCACCTCCTGTTTCTCCTCAGTAAGCTTTCCACCATCATCTGAGTGGTGGAAAGTCATTTAGAACAGCTCACTGAACACCTTAAGCTCCATGCACACTGAAGCTGATAAACTGCAGTTTATGGGCGTTTTTGGCTTTTTTTTTTAAAGCCCATAAACTGCACTCTATGTTAGCCTATGTGCCCATGCACACCTGGGCGTTTTTCAGTGTTAATGAGCTTTGGAGTTTATTGGCTTTTTTCTGAACGGCCAAAATTTGCGTTCAAAGTGCCGTTTTTCGGCAGGAAAAAACGCTAAAAAACGCAAAACGCTCAAAAACATTTTTTGTTTTTACTTTTTTTTTACATTCTTTTTTTAGTGTAGCTTTTATCATTTTTTTTTTTTTTTTTACTTTTTGTAACTTTTTTTTTTCAATGGATAATGGATTTTATGAAAAAAAAAGTTAAAAAAAATGATAAAAGCTACACAAAAAAAAAAAAGTAAAAAAAAAAAAAATGATAAAAGCTACACTGAAAAACGCTAAAAAACGTTGCAAGGCTCCCTGCAAAGCTACTGGCGTTTTTTATAGCTTTTATCAGCTTCAATGCACACTGAAGCTGATAAAAGCTATAAAAAACGCCAGTAGCTTTGCTTTTTTAGCATTTTTGCAATAGCTTTAATCAACCTTTTTCAGTGTAGCTTTTATCAGCATTTTTTTATTTTTTTACTTTTTTTTTCAATGGATAAAAAAACGCTAAAAAACACTGGCGCCAGAGTTTTTGGGCGTTTTTTTATCATTTTTCCCTACCAAAAAACAACACTTTGAACGCAAATTTCGGCCGTTCAGAAAAAAGCGAATAAATTCCAAAGCTCATTAACACTGAAAAATGCCCAGGTGTGCATGGGCACATAGGCTAACATAGAGTTCAGTTTATGGGTGTTAAAAAAAAAAGGCAAAATTCCAATAGACTGCAGTTTATCAGCTTCAAAGTGCATGGAGCCTAACTGAGGAGAAAGAGGAAGTGAGAAATTCAGACAAAGAAAAAAAAACATTTAGAAGGGAAATTTAAGGAAAGGGTAAGTGAACCAACAATGCACTAGCTTAAAGCGGATCTCCACCCTAAAGTGAAGATCCGCTGATCCGAGCACTCCCCCCCCTCCTGTGTCACAATTGACACCTTTCAGGGGGGAGGGGGGTGCAGATAGACAGGTATCTGCACCCACTTCCGGCCCAGCATTCACGGGCAAAAGACGGCATTTCATCACATCCGTCGCCCCCCCCCCCCCCGTTGTGTGCTGGGAACACACGACTCGCGCATGCGCCGTAGGGAACCGGGCAGTGAAGCCGCAGTGCTTCACTTCCTGGTTCCCTCACTGTGGATGGAGGGGGGAGCAGCAGGGTGACGAGCGATCGCTCATCCTCTGCTGCGGACGGCGCTGGACTCCAGGACAAGTAAGTGTCCTAATATTAAAAGTCAGCAGCTGCAGTATTTGTTGCTGCTGGCTTTTAATATTTTTTTTTTTTGTGAACCATCCGCTTTAAAGTAACCTATTTAGAAATAAAAAACGAACCTTTACAACCCCTTTAAAGGGGTTGTAAAGGTACAATTTTTCCCCTAAATAGCTTCCTTTACCTTAGTGCAGTCCTCCTTTACTTACCTCATCCTTCCATTTTGCTTTTAAATGTCCTTATTTCTTCTGAGAAATCCTCACTTCCTGTTCTTCTGTCTGCAACTCCACACAGTAATGCGGGGCTTTCTCCCTGGTGTGGAGTCTCGTGCTCGCCCCTTCCCTTGGGCTAAAGGAGAGTCAGGATGTCCACTAACACACAGCTCCTTTCTCTATCTGCAATGTAGAGAGCGTCCTGACTCTCCTGTAGTCCAAGGGAGGGGGCGAGCAGGACACTCCACACCAGGAAGAAAGCCTTGCATTACTGTGTGGAGTTACAGACAGAAGAACAGGAAGTGAGGATTTCTGAGAAGAAATAAGGACATTTAAATGCAAAATGGAAGGATGAGGTAAGTGAAGGAGGACTGCACTAAGGTAAAGGAAGCTATTTAGGGAAAAAATTGTACCTTTACAACCCCTTTAACCACTTTAATACCAGGCAATTTTACCCACTTCCTGCCCACGCCAATTTTGTAAATTGAATGACAGTTGCACGGTCATGCAACACTGTACCCAAGTGTAATGTTTATCATTTTGTTCACACAAAAAGAGATTTATTTTGGAGGTCATTTAATCACTGCTGCGTTTTATTTTTTGCTAATTAAACAAAAAAAGGCTGAAAATTTTAGAAAAGAAACTTGTTTTTCTATGTTTCTATTATACAATTTTGCACAAAAAAAAAATGTTCTTCATAAACTGCCAAAATGTATTCTGCTACATTCCTTTGGTGAAAATAACACAAATAAGTTTATACAGTACCTTGAAAAAGAATTCACACCCCCTTAAAATTTCCCAGATTCTGTTACAACCAAAATGTATTTTGTTGGGATTTTATGTGATAGACCAACACAAAGTGGCACATAATTGTGAAGTGAAAGAAAAATGATAAATGGTTTTCATACTTTTTTTTACAAATAAATATCTGTGTGGTGTGCGTTTGTATTCAGCCCCCTTTACTTTGATACTCCCATCTAAAATCTAGTGGAACCAATTGCCTTCAGAAGTCACCTAATTAGTAAATAGAGTCCACCTGTGTGTAATTTAATCTCAGTATAAATACAGCTGTTCTGTGAAGCCCTCAGAGGTTTGTTAGAGAACCTTAGTGAACAAACAGCATCATGAAGGCCAAGGAACACAACAGACAGGTCAGGGATAACGTTGTGGAGAAGTTTAAAGCAGGGTTAGGTTATAAAACGATATCCCAAACTTTGAACATCTCATGATGAACTGTTCAGTCCATCATCCGAAAATGGAAAGAGTATGGCACAGCTGTAAAGCTACCGAGACATGGCCGTCCACCTAAACTGACAGGCCGGGCAAGGAGAGCATTAATCAGAGGAACAACCAAGAGGCCCATGGTAACTCCGGAGAAGATAGCTTAGGACAACTATTAGTCGTGCACGCCACAAATCTGACCTTAATGGCAGAATGGCAAGAAGAAAGCCATTGTTGAAAGAAAGCCATAAGAAATCTAATTTGCAGTTTGCAAGAAGCCATGTGGGGAACACAGCAATGTGGAAGGTGCTCTGGTCAGATGAGACCAAAACTTAACTTTTTGGCCTAAAAGCAAGATGCTATGTGTGGTGGAAAACTAACACTGCACATCACCCTGAACACACCATCCCCACTGTGAAACATGGTGGTGGCAGCATCATGTTGAGGGGATGCTTTTCTTCAACAGTGACAGGGAAGCTGGTCAGAGTTGATGGGAAGATGGGTGGAGCCAAATACAGGGCAAACTTAGACCAAAACCTGTTAAAGTCTGCAAAAAACTTGAGACTGGGATGGAGGTTCACCTTCCAGCAGGACAACAACCCTAAACATACAGCCAGAGCTACAATGAAATGGTTTAGATCAGGGGTCGCCAAACTATGGCCCGTGGGCTGAATGTTGCCCTTTGCTTGCCTTTATCTGGTCATCGGGGCACTATTCCTTCCACCGACGCCAAAGACAGAAAAATCTGCGTTTGTGAAATAAATAATAAAAGCAGCTGAACACTATACCCTTGATACTAAGCACATAAACATTTAATAAAAAGTGCAGCACATATAATAATTATGTAGCAATTAATTCAGTGATTTTCCAATAATATAGGGCAGCTATCACAAATTTTGGGGCCCCTTACACAGCTTTAGGCAGGGGCCCCCTGGAGCAGAGAACCGGAGGGTGGGGGTGCTGACGGACGAAAATAGCAGTGCTGGGCATCTGCTTAAGGGTGTAATGCCTGTACACCCCTGATGGAGGCCCTGCCTCAACCCTCTTCTTCAGTGTGTTTTTTTCAGAGTTCCTCTTCCCGAGTGATGATGGAGTGATGATGGACAGAAGCGGCTGCTGTGACTTCCAGCAGAGACCGGAGCTAGAAGGCTGAGATGTTCACCACTGGCTGGGAGCCAGAGAGAGACAGAGTGTGTGTGCCGTTCTCTGGCTGGTAAAGCAGATCTTGTGACTTCTACCACCACGCTGACGTCACGTGTAAAGGGTCACTCCGTAGTAGCTGGTCACATGACTGTAGCTAATCAGTAATACAAAAAAAATTGTAGGGGGGCCAGCCGGGCCTGTTAGGGGCCCTGGGAACCATCCGGCAACTTACAGGTGTAATGCAAAAAAAACGGGAGGGGGCCAGCCGGGCCCCTGGGGACCATGCCTGGACCCCCCTGATGGAGGCCCTGACTGTACATAAATGAAAATCTCTGATAAAGCTAAAGTCCATAAAAAAGTACAATAATTACACACCACGGGATGTGCTAACATATACACCTCATAACCAAAAGTGATGCAAAGAAAGTTGTGAAGAAATCCCAACCATATATCTTGTGCTACAGAGGAAGGAAGTCCAAGGATAGTCGATGTGACACCCATGGGAATTTCAACACCAGAGGCTTTCTCACAAAACCGGTGACCTCCTTATTGATGTTCAAAGATCGCTCAATTAGCCAATAAAGATGTACATCGGCAGCCGCCCGGGTGCTTCTTAGTACTCGATCCCACTGATCCTCACTCACAGATAATAGGTCACAGCATATGCAAGATAAAGGCTCCACATAGTAAAGTATTGTAAAATTCCTCTCGGTGCTTGGGGCAGAGTATATCTAAAATATCTCAAATATTGATAAAAGAAACAGAAACTAAATACCCACCCTATTTGGGAAAATGGGAGGAGGAAATAGGTGCCCTACGAGATGAGGAACATAGGACGAAGATTCTGAGGGTAGCTCGCTTTGCTTCTAGTGATGTTAAGACAATAGAAATATGCTACAAACTAATAGCAAGGTGGTATGTTACACCGCAGAGAGCACAGAAGCTTAGTGCAGAGACCCCCCCCCCCAACTTGCTGGAGGGGATGTGGTGCTTTTGGGACTTTTGCGCACTTATGGTGGGAATGCGTGAAGATCCAGCTCTATTGGGAGAGAATTATAGATAGAATTTTTCAAATAACAGCGGAACAAATTCAGAGCAGGGTTGCCAACTTTCAGTAAATTTATGAACAGTTTGTATAATTCATAATTGTTGCATCTGTCCAGGAATGTTCGTTAAGGACATGCAGCCTACATGTCCGTAATGGACATTCAAGGACAGTTGCAAAAAGTACAGAATTTGCAAACTATTCGTAAATTTACTGAAAGTTGGCAACCCTGATTCAGAGATAGCCGTGGAAATGTTTGTTCCATGATACAAACAAGACAGTAGCTCAATATAAGAACACTTTAGTGCCCTATCTCTTAAATGCAGCCAAAAGTCTGATACCGAGATTGTGGAGAACTCCAGAAGCCCCTTCTAAGAAGGAATGGGCAGTAAAGATAGAGTGGTTGAGATCAATAGAAGAAACTAGGGTTGTCCCGATACCGATACCAGTATCGGGACCGATACCGTGTATTTGCGGGAGTACTTGTACTCCCGCAAATGCCCCCGATGCCTCATCCGATACTACCGATGGGGGGGAAATGGCTGGATATATGGGGGACATGGCTGCATATATGGGGGACATGGCTGGATATATGGGGGACATGGCTGGATATGTGGGGGACATGGCTGGATATATGGTGGACATGGCTGCATATATGGGGGACATGGCTGGGTATATGGGGGACATGGCTGCATATATGGGGGACATGGCTGGATATATAGGGGACATGGCTGCATATATGGGGGACATGGCTGGATATATGGGGGACATGGCTGGATATGTGGGGGACATGGCTGGATATATGGTGGACATGGCTGCATATGTGGGGGACATGGCTGCATATGTGGGGGACATGGCTGCATTTGGGGACACATTTAAAAAAAAGTATCGGTATTCGGTATCGGCGAGTACTTGAAAAAAAGTATTGGTACTTGTACTCGGTCCTAAAAAAGTGGTATCGGGACAGCCCTAGAAGAAACAATACATAGAATTGAAGACTCCAAAGAAACATATAACAACATATGGGGGAAGTGGTTAAAGTTTAGACAATCAGCAGAATACATGATGATGAAGTATTAGGGGAACTGGGGGAGAGTCCTGGAAGAAGAGGCTAGAGTATGTATTAGGATTTGTAAATGACCTAGCCTAGCGAGAGATGGAGGGGGTGGGGAGATAGGGGGGGGGGGGGGCTTTCTTATTTATTTTTTATTTTTTGGGAGGGGGTGGAGGGCTTTTGTATAGTTAACATGAAATGATATAGTAACGAAACCAAAAGGTGGGGACACCTATTTTGTAATGATGTTGTTTAACCTGTAAAAAATACCAATAAAAAGATAATATATAAAGAAAAGTATAGTAAAATGATCCCGCTTTATTAAAAAGTATTGCACTGACATATATATTCGGTTTTGGTGTCGGAATGTCCGACTGCATGTACGCGGCATAAGTCTAACTTTTTATAGCACTGCATACAGACTTTTATATATTACTGTACGTCTTATCTGCAGGCCCCATGGATATCTCCTAAATGTATGCCGTTTAGGAGAAGTTCACATCATCTCCAGCCAGTTATGTCACTGCACATGCCCAGTAGGCTCTGTATTCAGAGAAACGCTGAGTGTACCATGAATGTAGAGAGTGCCATATGCAATAGTGACTCCCTGTGCGGAGTGATGTAATCATGGCTCAACCATTCAAACAGCCAGAGTTCTGGCATGAACTCAGAAGGAAAACTGGGCAAAAATAGAAGCGCCAGGAACAGTGACAGCTTAGCACTAGAGGGCTCCGCTTTTAGGATAAGTCTGTGAAGTATATGTCAGCCCTAGCAATAAACTCCTCTTTTGGCCATTACACACGATCTAAAAATCGGACAAAAAAATACAGATTTTGAAGCAATTGTATGATAATCTGATTGTTAGTACAGAGCTTTCGAGAGCTGATCACAACAGTTCATCCGATATTATCCGATCGGACAAGCACAAAAATGTATTTAATCAGTAAAGTTGTCGTTCGAAAATACAATAGAAATACACTACAACACATGACCTCACTTCCAAGAATTTTCTTAACTTTAGTAACCTCTTCATTTTCGATATGCAACTAGCATGCATAGAAAAACACACGATCTGTCATTCGATTTTCGGATCGTGTGTAAGGGCCATTGCACATGGGTGAAAAAGATGGGCCAGATTCTCAAAAAATGGCTTATCTGGCGGCGTATCGTATCGCATTTACACTACGTCTACGCAAATTACTGGAGCAAGTGCCGTATTCTCAAAGCACTTGCTCCGTAATTTTCGGCGGCGTAGCGTAAATGCGGCGTCGTAAGGCCACGTAATTCCAATACTGAAGGAGGGGGCATGCTGTATTTAAATTAAGCGCGCCCCTGCGTCAAACGAAGTGCGCATGCGCCGGCCGGGAAAAAAGCCCAGTGCGCATGCTCCAGCTCACGTCGGAAAGCGTTGTTGAAACCGACGTCAAAACGACGTGATCGTCACTTACGCAATTCCCTATTCGCGAACGACTTAGTAAAACGACGTAACCGACGGAAAAAGACGACGCTGACCTGACGCCATACTTAACATGGCATTGACGGCACTTCGGAAACATACCCCTCATATAGCAGGGGTAACCTTACGCTTACGCAACCTACGTAAACTACGTCGCAAAAACGTTCGGGAATCGGCGTATTAGGCTCATTTGCATAGGCAAATGAGAAAACAAGGTAAAGGCCACCTAGCGGCCGGCGTTGTCATTACATCTAAGATCCGACGGTGTAATTGCTTTACACCTGTCAGATCTTTAGTGTATCTATGCGTAAGTGATTCTAAGAATCTCTCGCATAGATACCCATTGAAAAAAACTGCGATTCGACGGTGAATCTGAGTTATCTCAGATACACCGTCGTATCTCAGCTGAGAATCTGGCCCGATGTGTTTGTAGCCGTGTAGCATTTTTTTTTCTACGGATCTGAACACAGGCGCATTGTTGTCTATGGGGCAATGCACACAGCTGCCTAAAGATCCGTAATGAATCAATGCATTTAGAGACGTTAAAAAAAAAAGGAATTTTTACTCTTGAATGCAGTAATTTATGCGCATACCCATATATACATGTGTATTTGCCGAAATTGTAACACTGTCAGCTAGAAGGGGGTAAAGAAGAATTTTATGTGTGTATACAAGGTCTTATGGAGCATAACTTGTGTTTTTTACTTGCGATCTTGCCAGAAAAATCCTGCGTATAAACATTAGTAAATTGTTACAATCAGGTGCAAATGGGCTGTATATAAAGTGGTTAGGGCCACAGTGGTTAGTACTCGTGCCTTGCAGCCAATGCTGTATCCTGGCCTAGGCCAACAAGGCCCAGGCCTAGGGCAGCACTTTGCAGGGGGCAGCACGGACAGTGTCCCCGCCGGCTTGCGCTACACTGTTAGGCAAATTAGTTTAGCGGCCGCATAAATCGGCCACACTGCTTCCAGTATGTGGACGGTTGGCATTCTGCAACTGTGGGGGGGGGGGGCATCGCTTCAAATGTTTTACCATCCCAGTCCCATTGCTGAGATTTCCCTTCACTTCCTTTCCCATAGCCAAACAGGAAGTGAGAGGAAATCTATGCAAATTAAGTGAATCCTTTGCCCCCCTCCCTCAGGCCATCAGAACTAGTTTCCCCACTTAAAAATTTCAGGGTGGGTCTTAAACTGCAAGGGGTGTGGCCTTGACAGGAATGGGTGGGTCATATTTAAATTAGGGGCTGCACGAGTTTAGTCAGGCCTAGGGCAGCACAAAACCTAAATACATCCCTGCTTGCAGCACTGGGGTCCTTCGATCCAACCTCGCCCAGGACAGTATCTGCATGGCGTGTTCCCTGTGCTTGCATGACATGTTGTTAGAATAATTCAAAATAAGGGTGGGTCTTAAAATTCCAACTTCAACCTCCTATGAAGACCCTGGTAACACTCTATCAGGTGGCTCCAACATGTATTTACAATTATGGAGCCACAGAAAAAAAAAGTGTAGCACCCTGATGTTTAGGCAGGGTTGCTATTCAATTTATTTGCCAAGTGATAGTTGCCTTGGCCAATTGTTTGGAGGTCGATTGATTTTGCCCTAATTTTGAAATTGCTGCACTTCTCTCTTCTGTCACTAGATGGCCGGTTATCTGGTGACATTAGATCAGACAAGGGCTTAGCAAGGACAGATTATTAATAAATGGGGTGTCTCAGCCAATGGGCAGGGATTTTCTTGGGTCCCCTGGTCTGCTGGGAGAACCTATTTATTTGGGTGAAGTCAGATGATCGAGGTTCTGTGTCAGGCCGCGTACACACAGCTAAATAAATCCGATCAAATCGGTCTGACAGACCGATTTGATCGGATTTGTCTGCTGGGCTATTTTGGTTTGATCGTGTACACACGATCAAACCAAAATCCCCGCCGGCAGACAGCGCGGTGACGTGGCGGTGACGTTGACGCCGCCACGTCACCGCACCAGGAAGTAAAATACTTCCACGCATGCGTCAAATCCATTCGACGCATGTGCGAGCAGATATGTCCGCTGGTTAGTGTACTAACCAGCGGACATGTCGGACGGACGGGTTCCCAGCAGACAGATTTTAAAGCATGCTTTAAAATTTGTCTGCTGGAAAAACCTGTCTGTCCGCCCGTACACACGATCGAATATGTCTGCTGAAACGGTCCGTCGCACCGTTTCCAGCAGATAAATTCGATCGTGTGTACGCGGCCTCACCTGGATGACTGTCTGGGTGGACCTGTGTCGTATTGCCCTGGGCTGCTAGACCAGAAACTTAAGGCCTATCACTGGGATATCTGGCTGCTAGGCTATCTGAGAAACAGAAAAACAAACAAAGGCGTCTCTAAGTGCAAAAATAAAAACTTTTTAATATCCCTAAGAGGATAAAAAAACACTTACAAGATAGAAGATTAAAAGGAGCATGTAGTAAGTGTATCCAGGTGATGTTCCAATGTTTGCAGCAAGGTCCCAGTATGTAATACTTACAGTAGGATCCAGAAAACAACAGCCGGTGGACACTGCAGGCTCTGTTTATCATTAGAGATCGCTTGTCTCTCTGAGGCCGTGTACACACGACCGAGGTTCTCGCTGGAAACCAGCGAGAACCTCGCTGGAAGCTGCATTCCAGCGAGGACCTCGGCCGTGTGTACGCTCTCGGCGAGCTTCCCGTCGGGAAGCCCGTCGAGCAGAAATAGAGAGCATGCTCTCTATTTGCTCGACGGCACGCCTGGAAGAATGGCTGGTTGCCATTCCCGACGGGTGGGTCGCCGATTTCGACGGCCGGCAGGGAACCTCGACGGGCGGAACGATGTGTTCTGCCCGTCGAGGTTCTCTGCCGTGTGTACGCGGCCTTGAGTGTGGCCTGAAGTATATGAAGATGTATATCCCTTCCAAAACAGACTTTATTTGCTAGGTCCTGATATCCGGAGCGCCCTTGATATATACTTTGTTTCTGAGAGCCTATCCATAGGTAGTGCAGGGTTGGGGCTGTGGCCTTGTAGTCCAACCAGAAGTTACTGTTCCAGCAGCTGGGGAACCAGTCGTGGTTAGAGGTAGAGGGAAACTGTCGCCACAAAGGGATCATCCACCTTGCTACCGATGACCATTGTGAGTAATCTGAGGCCAGTACCAGAGCAGACTTCTCGTCAGTCGGGGACGGTGAGGTAGTGGGAATGTGGGAAGAAGAGGGAAAGCATCAGCAAGTGCAAAGTCAGGGACCCAGTGGGACAGCAGAGGTGACGCTTGAGGAGTATCTGCGAGTACCAAGCCAGGGACCCAGCAGGGAAGCGGGGGTGATGCTTGAGGGAGATACTGTGTGTTACAGTGAAAGAGCTCAAGGAATCCAGTGGCTTGTGGATCTGAAGTCTGATGAGAGAGACTGGGAGCTCGTTGAGTGAAGACACACAGTGAGTAAGTTTAGGGTAGAGAGAACTGTTCGAGTTGCAGATTGTTAAATACCTTTACTGTTAGTAACAGCTACAAGATTGTTGCCATAGGAGACAGCAGGATAGCTGCTACCTATAGAAGTCTCAGAGCCTGCTAATTAACATTGCATCTACCTAAGGCAGGGGCGGACTGACAACTCATGGGGCCCCCGGGCAATAGAAGATTATGGGGCCCCCAGGCTTACAGATGGCCACCAAGCCAGGTAGCAGTACAGAGGCGTGGCAGCTAAAATGTCAGGATTTTCACATCAAAAGCATGTAGGTTTTGGACATATCAGGGACAGATGTAAAAAAAACACAGATTTTTACATACTGTCCCTGGTTTTAAAGAGCCTGGCAACCCTGATGGGGCCCCCTAGTGGCATGGGGCCCTCGGGCAGTGCCCGAGTTCCTCAATGGTCAGTCTGCCCCTGACCTAAGGGTGTCCTGGCCCTAATCCTCTTTCCCACAGCTCTGTTTAACCACTTAAGGACCCCTTCACGCCGATATACGTCGGCAGAATGGCACGGCTGGGCACAATCACGTACCTGTACGTGTCTCTTTAAGCCCAGCCGTGGGGTCTCGAGCGCGCTGTTGGCGGCGCGCTCGCAACCCGGTCCTAAGCTCCGTGACCACGGCCGTGGACCCGATTCCCGCCGGTATCCCACGATTCGGTCACCGGAGCTGAAGAACAGGGAGAGGTGTGTATGAATACACGTTCCCTGTTCATCACTTGTAGCAGTGTCATTGATCGTCTGTTCCCTGATATAGGGAAAGACAATCAATGATGTCACACATCCAGCCCTGCCCCCTACAGTTAGAAACACATATGAGGTCACACTTAACCCCTACAGTGCCCCCTAGTGGTTAACTCCTAAACTGCAATTGTCATTTTCACAGTAACAGTGCATTTTTATAGCACTTTTTGCTGTAAAACTGACAATGGTCCCAAAAATGTGACAGTCTCTGGATGAGTAATGAGCAGTAGTGATAGCAAGCCTCCAACCTGGACTTTATGCTCCATCTCTTTGGCGGTGCGGGTAACAGGCCTAAGTGGAGAACTTGTCCACGCCAGCCAGCTGAACCCTCTTTGACTCAGGCCAGGAGTCTGCAGCAAATCGACCAGCAATCCGATCTCCTAAGTGCTCTCACTCTGACAGGCTCTCCACCGCTACACACACTGGCGATCTTTCCCGGGCTTTTCTATTTATCTGGCTCCTAGGCTTCTCCTGCCTCCAGACACATTGGATCCTGTAGTCTATTTGCCTGCAATGATAATGGTACAGCTCCAAGTCCAATCTACATCTCCCAGCATTCAGTGTTCCAAGCTTGAAAGGATCAGAAGCTCAAAGTAAATAGGGCTCCATCTTGTGTCAGAAAAGGGGAACTGCATTCAGGCAATGTTAGTAATATTAATACATTATAGAAGCTGCATAGTCCAGTAACAGCACTCCAGGTTATACCTAGGAAATAGCAGGGGAGGGATAGAGCCTCTGTCAGGTTTGTATTACCATCTGTGTTCTTCATTACATGTCAGGACGGGAAATAGGAAATCTCGCCAATGGGAACATATTTTAGTGGGGAAGAGTGACAACCCCTGACATGTTTTGATTGCTGTCTGTGGCTTCTTTTCCCGTGTTCTGTGTGGGTGTCACAGGGACAGGAAATGAGGGAAAAGTTCCCCAATAGGGTAGGGTGACCAGACATCCCCAGTTTCAGGGGACAGTCCCCTGATTGAGCACACTGTCCCCGGACCAAGTCTGTCCCTGGTTTTGTCCCCAGATTGGATTTAATAGGGGGCATGGGCAATTTCAAAGACCGTGCAGAATTGAAATAAAAAAAATAGAATTACACACCCCCGCTCCGCCGTGCCTACTAGCATAGGGGGGTTGTATTTTTCCCATTATCTGTGCCCCTTTCTGATGGTCATGTGCTGGTCGGAGCGGAGGGAATATTCCTTTAGTTTCGGGGCGCATGCCCATTCAGCTCCGCTCGCATGTTCTTCTGCCTTGGCTCAAATCCTGGCCAGCCACCTGCCGATCTCCTTGCCTTCCCTGGTGGAGTATTCTGCCTCCACTCCCCATCCAGTAGTATCTGGGGCCCGAAGAGTAAGACTTGAGAGGCTGTGAGGCGGGCTTAGGCGACGGGCAGAGAGTCGCTGATTGTTGCCATTACTAGTAAAGAAAAAAAATGTCCCCGGATTTCATTTTAAAAATCTGGTCACCTTACAATAGGGTTCCAGACAAAATGAACCCATGGTAATTCTTCCCTATTCTATTCACAGCATTAAAAATATTAGACTTTGGATGTTTAAAAAACACTTTATTACTTTTGAAGAAACACATCAGTCAACTAAGAAACGTCCCATTCCAGAAATGATGAGATTACTGGCCAGGGTTACCAACCATCCAGAACTTTATGGGCCATCTATAAGTAATGTTGGTTAAAAGGTTTCTTTAAAAGAGAACTATAAGGTTGTGTAATAATTTGCGATACGGATACGGTCATGGGCTCAGGATCACGGGACATTAGGTCATTGAGCAAATTAAGTTTCATATAGATGTACACTGGTTATTGATATATAATAAGAGGCAGACAATGAAACTGATTGGACTATATGTTCAGGGAGAAATCTGAGACCCCCAGTTGGGTTCTAAGGGAATTAATATGTTTGGATGGGGAAGAGGGGAAAACCTCTCTATTACTGTTTACATGCCCCAAAGAAGTACGCAACCCATTTGTTGTATTCTTGTGTTATTGATATACATTTTGCCATTGAACTGTATGTCTATTCTGCCTCAATAAACTGTTTTCTGATTTAAAAAAAAAAAGAGAACTATAAGCAAAATGTATTTTGGATAAAGAAGGGTAATAACCCCTCTCAGGTTTTTTTTAAGCTCACTGTGTCCCATATCCAAAACAGGAAGTGAGAAGAAATCCCTCCAAAGTCAAGGGAATCCCCTAGTAGTCACCAGGGCTAGACTGCCCCTTTGGAAGATTTCCCCTCTATTCCTGCTCTGGTGATCATTTAAAGATTTGGATAATGATAATGGTCACCAGCATAAATAGCAGCGATAATTCTTCCTAACAAGGACAAAGATATCAATTCAAACCTAACAGGCCTCCTAATTTTTTTTCACTCTAAAACACATGTCAAACACAAGGTCTGGGGGCCGAATCCGGCCCTCCAGCTTATTTCATGTGGCCGTCGCACCTCTCCAAAAGTTGCAGCAACTCCCCTCATTATTGTCCCACCTTGTCTTAGCAGTCAGCAGCAGAGAGGAGGACAGAACTCCACCAGCTACTGCACGTCTCTATGCAGCCACAGAGAGGATTGTATTTCCCCCAGCTGTTGCTGGCAGAGAGGAGGACAGAACTCCTCCACAGATCTTGCACCTCTCTGTGAAGCCTAAGCACCCCCTCCTCTCCACCTCCCCTGGCAGGGCTGGTCCGGGACAAAAATTTGGCCCTGGACTTCATCCAGACTGGCCCACTTTGACAGGTCTCTCCCATGGCTGCCGGACAACTCCCGCACCCAGCACTGTGTGTTCTGCATCCTAGCCTTTTCCTGGCAGCAGCACAAGGTAAGGGAAGTGCACTGTGATGTAAGAGAGGGTGAAGGAATCTTGACTTCTAATGGTGGGGGGCTCTTGGCATATGATATAAGGGGAGTAGGGTACTCAGGACATCTAGTCTTACAGATACAACCGGCTTGTTGACGACAACAATGCTGATGTGGCCCACAATGAAATTGAGTTTGACACCCATGCTCTAAAACAGGAGCAAGGACCACTTAAGCGACTTGGTAACCGGTCGCGGGCCACAATGAGCGGAAGAGATGGATTGCAGCCCACTCGGCTCTATAGACCCCACTCTACTCTTAGCAAACTAAACTCACAGGTAATAGAGGTCTATGGCTCAGTGCAGGTAACCCAAAGTTTACATATATACAAACTTACCTTTAAAGTGGATTTAAAACCAATTCATGAAATTTGAGCTGAGCACATCTATCTGCAGTGTTTTGTTATCTCTTTTCAAAGCACTATGTCCCATAGCTTTCTCCTGAACTGCCTGATAACTCCTGACAAATTCTCTGACACCTCAGGTAAAAGCATTCTGCAATTTCTGTCAGGGGAGGTTCCTAAAATTGATCAACAGGGAGCTGGCCCTATCACAAAACACCTCTGAGAATCTCTGCATATGATGAGAGGGGGTGTGTGCCTTTTCTCCAATCAGCAATGTTAGATATCGTGGCTGTATGCCCAGACATCACACTCTGTGTGAACCAGGAAGAGAACATTTCCTAAAACAATCTAAACTTTCTACACAGTTTATAAATGTGAAGACAGCAGATATACATGTAAAACTTATGTAGGGAAATTTGGTTCATCTCAGTGTATCATCTGAGGCTGTTCACTTCACTGGGTGTATGGAGGGTTTACATCCACTTTAATAACAGTATTCTATTATATTTTATTCCATCCCAGAGAAAGGAGGTCCCGGGCCACATCAGAGGGCTCCGCAGGCCACATGTGGCCCCCGGGCCACTGTTTGGGCACCCCTGCTCTAAAACATAAAAAAACATTTTTGCCATGCTTTATACTTTAGATGTGTCTAAAACTAATATTCATAAAAAGGGAGTTAATGGTTTTTTTTGTTACATTTTGTATCAGCCAATCACAATTTGTATTACTTTAATGGGATGCAGGATTGTACATTTTATATAGAAGAAGACAAAATGCATGGAGCTTTCCTAGGTTATGCGGTGTGATTCTGCCTGAACATTGGAGCTACTAACATAATAAGTTACTCGTTAATTTACACCTTTACTAAAATGTAACTGATTAAGTCCTGTATTGTAAATCTCAACTCCGGGCAGATAGAAAACAAACACCAAAAATCCTTTAACCACTGAATTCCCAGGCCTTTTCCTCGAAATGCTCGAGTCCAAGAGCTTGATGATGTCATAGTTCTGCACAATTTATCTTTTGTAGTCTTTGCTTTTGGCTTGGCCATCTATGGCTTTAATTTGGCAAAATTGGATACACAGATTTTTATTTCCCTAGTTTTTACAGGGAGTAAATAGAGAGAATAAAAAAAGAGCATTTTGGTGTAAATTTTTCCAATGCAATGTTTATGTAATTTGCACACGTTTTTATATCTACCACAAAATGTAATTAGCAAAGTTTGCTGATTAAACTGATATCTCATTAGCGTGACTTTTTCATAACATAGCAGAATGGTAACTTGAGTGTTTGCACACGTTTCAAAAATAGAGGATGGAGGGGTATACTGTAGTTCTGTCCTAAGGTGGCAACATTGCTTATAGATACAGTACAGGTACAGTAAAACCTTGGATTGCGAGTAACGCGGTTTACGTGCGTTTCGCAATACAAGTCTTTTTTTTTTTTAATCCTGACTCAGTTTGCAAGAGTTGCCTGGCAAGACAAGCAGGATTCAAGCCTCTGGAGTGTGCAGTACCACATGTGGCCAGAGGTGCGGGGGCGCCGGTAATGCTCAGAGACACTCAGAGACGATTGGAGACACTCGGAGACGCTCCGTTCCAGAGTTTTACCGAGCGTCTCTGAGTGTTTCCGGGTGTGTCCAGTGCCCCTCCCACCTCTGGCCATATGAGGTAATGCATACACTAGCAGTGACACTGAAATGAATTATCTGAGTTTCTATTGATTCCTATGGGGAAACTCGCTTTGATATAAGAGTGCTTTGGATTACAAGTATTATACTTCTTATATTAATATATTATATATTATTATTATTGTTATACTTAGTATTATTATATTATACTTATATTATTATACTTAGTAGTATTACAAGGATTATAAATCTTGAATAATAATAATAATTACAAGCATGCTTCTGGAACAGGTTATGCTCGTAATCCAAGGTACTACTGTACTTAGTGTTGTCACTCTAGGATAGTACTGCTACGAATGCAGCCACCTTATATAAAGACAGTGTAGCGCTACCCCCCGCAGAAACCACTTGGTAATTTAGGTTCCTTAAAGTGGATGTCACAATGTAGAGTATAAGATTTCCTATCATCTGTGCCCAGTCTTGCCACACAGAGTTAATCCAGCGCTGAGTAATCCTCTTGTAATGTTCAGTGCAAATTAACAGAATTCCAGATAAAAACTTGCCAAATTATAAAGTCCGTTTCTCTGTTTTTGCTTTTAGTGACAGGTTATTTACATATCTAGCTTGGACATGTTTATCATATGTTATGTTTTGTTTATCATAACATGAGGTGATCCAAAGTTCATTGTATATTACCAGGATGTGTTATGTGGGGGAGGGGTGGATTTCTCACTTTTTATACCTCATGTTATGATAAACATAACATAACATATGATAAACATGTCCAAGCTAGATATGTAAAAAACCTGTCACTCAAAGCAAGAGAGAACTGACTTTTTATTTAGGCAGGTTTTTATCTGGAAGGCTGTTCATTTTACTGAACATTGAAAGAGGATTACTCAGATCTGGATTAACTCTGTGTGGCAAGACTGGGCACAGATAATAGGAAATCTTATACTCTACATTGTGACATCAAAAAAAAAATTTTTTGGGGGTTTACATCCACTTTAACTTCAAGAATGGTAACTTACCTGATGAAGGGGCCCAATGTGGCTCCAAAACGTTGCCGCTTTGGACCCTTTTGAGGTATCCTTGGGATGCTGATGACATTTCTTTACTTAAAGTGGAGTTCCACCCTAAGGCCGCGTACACACGATCAGACCGTTCCGATGAAACTGGTCCGACGGACCGTTTTCATCGGACCAGGCTGAAGTGGTCTGATGGTCTGATGTGTGTACACACCATCGGGCCAAAAATCTGATCAGACCAGAACGCGGTGACGTGGAACACAACGTTGTGCTGAAAAAAACTAAGTTCAATGCTTCCAAGCATGCGTCGACTTGATTCTGAGCATGCGCGGGTTTTTGGTCCGATGCTTTTGTGTACTAACCATCGTTTTTGTCCGACGGACAGGTGTCCATCGGACAGATTTTAAAGCAAGTTTTAAATCTTTGGTCCGACGGACAACGGTCCGATGGGCCGTACACGCCATCGATTTGGTCCAATGAAACTGGTCTTAAGACCGGTCTGATGGTGTGTACGCGGCCTAAAATGGAACTTCCACTTTTCAGAATCCCCCCTCCTGTGTCACATTTGGGACCTTTCAGGGGGGAGATAATACAGGTATCTGCACCCACTTCTGAGCATAGATCGCCGCAATATCCGCAGATATCTATGCCATATCCAGCGCCTCCTCTGTCCCCCCACTGACTTCTGGGTGACACACGGGTCCCAGAAGACAGCAGGGACCATTCAGATCACACAGCGTGCATGTGCAGTAGGGACCCGGGAAGTGAAGCCACAAGGTGTATCACTGCTCCGGTGCTGTAACTGGCCAGAGCAGCAATGACGTCACTCCCGCACGTGCGCGTGGGAGCCGCCACTAATGGCATGATGCCGTTAGTAGCGGCACGCTCAGTGCGCCTGCGCTCGATGTCTACGGCGCATGCGTCGTAGACATCGGTGCTGCAATTTTTTGCGAATATCTACTAAACCTTTTAGGTTTGGGAGATATTTATTGCACCTACAGGTAAGCCCTAAAGGTGGTTATAAAGGGTTTACAACCTCTTTAAGGCCTGGTTCACACCTACAATATTCAGTTTGCTTTTGATCCATTTCTGCAGTGCGTTTTTGCACAGCGTGGTAAAATTGCTGCAAAAAACGCACAACATTCTTTTCTGTAGCTTCTCCATTGAAATCTATTGAACCAAAAAAGCACTTATAAGAACACAAGTATAAATACCTTTATCTTAGCTGCCTATGAGCATCAGACACAAGACAGTTTAGTGGTAAATGAGCTCAATGTATTGGTATGGGTAGAATAAATGGTGGTTTGAGAAAAAATGACCACACAGACAGAAGGTAGGTTCAGACACAGTCTGCTAGACAGTATAATTACTATGCCAAAGTGACTTAGTGTTCTGTACCAATAGACTGGGATTATCTCATGAATCCGCAAAGTCAACAATATATAACGCATATAAGCATTAATGACAATGTGAATAATACTATAACTAGTCTAGCCACTTGCCCTCCGGAATATTTACCCCACTTCATGGCCAGGCCATTTTTTTGCAATACAGCACTGCTTTAATTTAGCTGAGAATTGCGCAGTCGTGCGACGCTGTACTCAAAATGTATGCCCTTTTTTTTCACACAAATAAAGCTTTCTTTTGGTGGTATTTGATTTTTTTTTTTGCGCTATAAACAAAAAAAGATAGACAATTATGGAAAATATATATATACTTTTTACATTCTGTTATAAAACATATTTATAAAAAAAAATGAAAAGATCAAGGAACATTGTTCTAGATGGAAGGATCCCCCTCTTAATTTATTGGGACGTATCAATAATCTGAAAATGCTTTCCCTGCCCAGGTTTACCTATGTGTTTAGGAACAGCCAAGTTAGGCTCCCTCACTCCTTCTTCACGGAATTGGATGGGGTGGTGCACTCCTTTCTGTGGGGGGGATCCGCTCCTAGGTTGGCTAGGTCCACCTTGCAGTTGCCCGTTCGCTGTGGGGGGCTTGCACTCCCTAATCTCCTGGTGTATTACTGGGCCGCGATATTGGTTACGGTAAGGTGGTGGTTTGAACAATCTAGGGCGAATGCGGCCACCTGTCTGGAGGCTGCAATTCTGGGCTCTCTTAGGGAATTGGGGAATCTGGTCTACAGAGGGGTGTCTGCATACCCTTCCCTTCCGGTCCCCACTAGGACGACCATGCAGGTTTGGACTGTGGCCCGTAGGAGACTGATACGTCCTCACCACTACTCCCCCTTCTGCCCGATTTGGGGCAATCCCTCCCGCCCTCACTTCAGAACAATTGCGGACCCGCAGTTGTGGGCGAGGTATGGGATCAAGGTTCTTGGGGATATTATTAGTTCGGGGGTGTTGCTGTCCTTCCGGGACCTAGTTGTCAAGCATGGACTTCCAGGGACGATGCTCTTTAGATATTACCAACTGAGGCATGCGGCTAGGGCACAGTTCCCGCAGGAAATTGTGCTGGCCGCAGACCCTATTGAGGGGATTCTAGCGCAGGAAACCCTTAAGAAAACGCTCTCTACATTGTATCTGGCCCTTCTGGAGGTTGATTCTCCCAAAATGTGTGCTCTCTGGGACAAGTGGCGGTCAGACATCCTTGACCTTGACAGGGAGGAATGGGCGGACTGCTTCGAGGATGGGGCAAAGTTGTTGATTTCCTTTAGAGACAGGTTGATACACACCAAGTTCATGCATCGTACCTACTACACCCCCCTAAGACTACATCGAATTTAACCAGACAGATCTCCCGACTACCATAGATGCCACTCCTCTGAGGGGTCATTTTTTCACATGTTTTGGACCTGCCCGCAGGTGGAGGGGTATTGGGGTGAAGTTTTTGAATGTATCAATATGCACCTTGGACTGTCTCTGCTGATCTCACCTGAGTTGGCCCTGTTGGGGATCCACGATGATGACCAGCGCCCTAGATGTACTAAGCTGCTGGTGTCTTTGTTGCTCTTCTATGCCAAGAAAGAAATTCTTAAGAAATGGTCCTCTTCTTCTCCTCCAATGGTGGCGGCCTGGGACTCCTCTGTGAATGCTTTATTACCTTTGTATAAACTAACTTACATTAATCTCTTGCCGACCGCCCGCCGTCATATTACTGCAGGACGGTGGCACTGTACCGCGAGAGCACGTAGCTCTACGTCCTCACTTTAGCGGGCACTAGGGGGCGCGCGCGCCCCCGCTCGCCCCCGAGTCCCGCGCGCGTGCCCGGCGTGTACAATCGCCGCCGGGCACACGCGATCGCTCGTTACAGAGCGGGGAACGGGAGCTTTGTGTGTAAACACAAAGCTCCCGGTCCTGTCAGCGGGGGAAACGCTGATCTTCTGTTCATACAATGTATGAACAGAAGATCAGTGATTTCCCCTAGTGAAGCCACCCCCCCCCCCCCATACAGTTAGAACACAAACAGGAACACACTTAACCCCTTCCCTGCCCCCTAGTGTTAACCCCTGCACTGCCAATGGCATTTTTATAGTAATACAATGCATTTTTATAGCATTGATCGCTATAAAAATGCCAATGGTCCCAAAAATGTGTCAAAAGTGTCCAATGTGTCCGCCATAATATCGCAGTACCGAAAAAAATCGCTGATCACCGCCATTACTAGTAAAAAAAATTTTTTTTATAAAAATGCCATAAAACTACCCCCTTTTTTGTAAACGCTATAAATTTTGCGCAAACCAATCAATAACCGCTAATTGCGATTTTTTTTTACGAAAAATATGTAGAAGAATACGTATCGGCCTAAACTGATGAAAAAAAATGTTTTTTTATATCTTTTTGGGGGATATTTATTATAGCAAAATGTAAAAAATATTGCATTTTTTTCAAAATTGTCGCTCTATTTTTGTTTATAGCGCAAAAAATAAAAACCGCAGAGGTGATCAAATACCACCAAAAGAAAGCTCTATTTGTGGGAAAAAAAGGACGCCAATTTGGTTTGGGAGCCACGTCGCACGACCGCGCAATTGTCAGTTAAAGCGAAGCAGTGCCGAATCACATTAAGCGTATTGGTTTGCACAAAAATTATAGGCCCGGATTCACATACCTGGGCGCATCTTTATGCCGCCGTAGCGTATCTTCTTTATGCTACGCCGGCGCAACATTGAGAAGCAAGTATGAAATTCACAAAGAAAATGCGCCCAACGTTGCGCCGGCGTAGCGTATATTCGTTGGCGTAAGCCAAAGGAAAGTCAAAGTGGGCGTGATGCATGGTAATGAAGCGTGACCCCAAGCAAATGATGGGCACTGCTGCTCTCTCTCCGTGTATAAGGTGACTGGTCTTGTCTCCGCCCCCCTCCTGTAGATTTCTGCAGGCAGCCTGTAGAGGGTGGAGCCTGCTGTATCCCTTCCACAGCGTTACACAAAGTATGTTCAGCACAGTGATGGTGTCTCTGCTACGTTTACCAGATAATATCTGGATTTGAAAATGCACAAAGTGGGATTTATAGCCTTTGTGGCAATTGAGAAATACAGTATGTTTAAATCACTGTTTTGTGCCCGAGTTCAGCTTTAAGAAACATAAATGTCTATGGAGAATAATATCTCAGGACTTTCTTTGGATTGCAGGGTTAGGTAGGGATATCTGACAGAACTGTACTAAGCTGACATGGGACGGCAGATGTGAGAAATCACAAAGCACACATTTACCCCAAACTGCTTCAATCCTCACATTGCAGAGCTGGCAGATGGAAAGTGCAGCGTCATGTTGTATTCTCTGACCAATGAGAAGTGAGTATGATGGTATCGGGGGGAAGTTATATATGACTAATATCTAGCTCACGCTGTTTGATTTTGTGTGGTCAGTGTTCCTCTGAAGTATGAATCACAGTCAGCACACACATAATCTCAGTATTACGTAGACACAAAACCATTCCACTGATAGCAGACAATTACAGGGCTGAGGTTCTGTAGTCTTTGTGTTTTTTGGTCAATTTAAAGTTAAATCATCCTTCAGACCTGCAATGCTGCCGGGGGTGCAGACCCATGTATGTGGATGGGACTACCCCAATCTAACGTAGAGGTCCGATGGTTCTGCACAAACTACATGGGACAGAGAAGGAGAAAAAGGGTCAATCCTCCTGCCATGTTCAGTAAGGGCTTGTCTACACCGGTTTCAAATACATTGAGAAGTGGGGAGGGTTTAGATAGGACTTAAACTTAGTACAGTGGCAGCCCGTCTATTTTGGGCACCCGGGCAGTGGCGTCACTAGGGTTGGTGTCACCTGGTGCGGTAAAACATGGTGTCACCCCCCCCCCCTACTTAATAGGCTAATGCTTCGGTGCTGCTCTCCCCCTTTAACCTGCCACAATGGATGGAGCCGGAATGAGATGGGGGGGGGGTGGATGGAGCCAGGATGGGATTGGGGAGGGGGTGTATTGAGCTTGAATGGGATAGGGGGAATGGATTGGGCCTAGATGGGATCGGGGATGGATAGAGCTGAAATGGGATTGGGGGATGGATGGGGCCGGGATGGGATCAGGGTAGATGGAGCTGAGATGGGATCGGAGTGGTAGATGGAGCTTGGATGGGATTGGGGATGGATGGAGCTGGGATGGATAGAGCCAGGATGGGGATTGGGGTGGGGTGGATGGCTGGGATGGGATCGGGGGGGGATGGATGGAGCTGGGATTGATTGGGGGGATGGATGGAGCCGGGGGTGGGTGGATGGAGCCGGGATAGGATCGGGAATGAATAGAGCAGGATAGGATCAGGGGATGGATGGAGCAGGATGGAGGGAGGGAGGTAAAACTTAAAATCTGCCCCCCTTCTACTTCTAGTGCAAGTCCTCTCTAACCCAAAACAACGCACCCCCTAACACCTATTCTCTAACCCCCACCCAAAATCACTTCTGGCAGCATAGTTGTTACCTGCCAACGGCCCTCCCCCTCTAATTACCATGTCCCACTCCTCTGCAGTACTCCTTTTACCTCAGGGCAGGTGGCATGGATGGTGTCCCTCCTCCTCCTTGGCTCTTCTTCCCAGCCTGTTTTCAGGTCAGAGCTGAGAAGGAAGCAGTGCGAGCAGCCAGCGGGGACAGAGATGTGATTGCGGCCAGGCATGTGTAGGACAGTCGGACCCTGGGCATCTCTGTCTCTGTCTCAGTCAATGTGGCGCCGGTGCTAGTCTGAGCCTGGTGACACCCTCTGGCGGGTGTCACCCGGGTGCGGGCCAAACCTACCGCACCACCATAGCAACGCCACTGCACCCGTCCGCCGACCCCTCTTTTCAGGCCACCCCCTATATGCAATGGATAGATTCATGCATGAATCTATCCGCGGCCACCCCCTATTCATGTGTCCAGTGTTCTGACGAATAAGTCCCCCCGGCGGATAAGGACCCCCCCATGTACTGCGCAGGTGTGAACTGAGCTCCGAAAATAGCCGAACGTAGAGCTGAGAGTCAGCTCTAGACGACGCCTGCGCAATGACGGGTGGGTGCTTTTGAAATGTCGTAACTAGTAACTGTAGCTAGTTATTGCAGCAGGTCCAGGGTCACGTGGACCTCGCTGCAAGTGGCCAGCCGACCTCACGTCCTTGCTTCGCTCACTCGGCCTCCTGGCTCTTTTTTTTTAACATTCTCCATGTCCACGGGGATGTTAAGGAATGAGCCGGATGTTGGTGTGCACAGACTCCATCTAGACCTGACTCTCAGCTCTACATATTTGACTATGTTCGGAGGCTCAGTTGACGCCTGTGCAGTAAAAGGGGGTCCTTATCGCTGGGGGAACTTTTTTCAGCAAGACACCGGGCACTTTCCGGGCACCAGGCGCAAGAATTAAAGCGTACAGGTTTTTTTTTTAAGCCTGATTAGAACCAATAGGCTTCAAAATAGAGTGGGCTCGAGTCGCAGAGAATTCTCTCCGATCCCACCAAGGTGTGTTACCTGTGAATTAATATAAGTAAGGGTGGGGGGGGGTGTAGAACAAGCACTGGGGAGTTTTTTTTTACAGTAATGCAGATAATGACTTTAGAAGCACTTTAACTTTCTGCCTATAAAACAGGACTTCCAAGACAGGCGGTGGGGTTGATCATTTTCAGATGCAGCAGATCCATTCATTATTCTGTATATAACAGGAATAGCCATTGTGATGCATGATAAATCTGTGATTTTAGGAGAAAACCCCATCCGGCTTGTTTCACGTTACCCGCAGATAAGTATGACTGCACTTCCTCACTTCTCAGATGAGTAATTTGGCTCAGCCCAAACTTTCCCTGTAAATCTCTGGACTGAATTTCTTTTTTATCTATAAAAAGTCCCCCTGCAGGGAGGGGGTGACAAGGATCCCGAACGTTCAACGTTACATCAGCCGTCTATTTCAATCTTCAGATTTGATCATAACTGGGAAGACTGGTTAGACTAAACTTATGGGGCCAGATTCCCATATATTTCCCGCTGGCGTAGCGTAAGCCATTTACACTACGCCGCCGCAATTTAACTGAGCAAGTGCCGTATTCCCAAAGCACTTGCTCCGTAAGTTGCGGCGGCGTAGTGTAAATGGCTCTGCGTATCCCTGCGTAATTCAAAGGGGGCGGCTTGTATTTAAAGTAAGCGCGCCCCCGCGTTGATCGAACTGCGCATGCGCCGGCCTCAAAAATAGCCCAGTGCGCATGCTCCAGCTCACGTCGGAAAAAATGAATGAAGCCGACGTGAGCGTCGTTTACGTATATCCCTATTCGCGAACGACTTAGTAAAACAACGTAACCGACGGAAAAAGACGACGCTGACCCGACGCCATACTTAACATGGCAACGACGGAACTTCGTAAACCTACCCCTCATATAGCAGGGGTAGGTTTACGCTTACGGAAACAACGTAAACGACGACGGGGCGGCGTAAAAACGTTCGGGAATCGTCGGATTAGGCTCATTTGCATAGGCAAATGAGAAATCATCGTAAAGGCCACCTAGCGGCCAGCGATGTCATTACATCTCCGATCCAACAGTGTAATTGTTTTACACCTGTCGGTTCTTCACTGTATCTATGCGTAAGTGTAACGGAATGGCCCGTGACAGACTGAGATATTCCTTTGTCTAGGGTCACCTTATGTCCACTAGGGCCATAGGGTGACAAAGAATCATAATTCATATATTACATGAGATGGGACATTATTAATACTTCATATTTCAGGACTGAGATATCACAAGGAGTTCATGATGACATGACCAGGTCAGCCAGCCAGTGAGTCATACCTTTGTATAATAGGCTATTGAAATATCTTAAGGTGTTGGCTATTCACTGTAAAGACATTCCGTTGAAGGTGTTGATTGCACCCACTCTCACAAGACTCTGCCATTGTGTGATAAAGCTGTCTAGAGAACTTATTCAACTAGATGTCTGTGTTATTATTCAAGGTTAATTGAACCCTATTGATGATGCGGTGCCGTCATGTCTAGCTACCAATTAAAGAATTATCCTCAGTGAGTCAATAGGGGGGTGGAGATTGCATTGTCCTGTGATAAACTGCATTATGCTTGAGACCGTATAAGAAGCTGAGAAAATACCAATAAATTGTCATATCTTTGAAAGCAAGTGCAGAGCTTGAGTCTCGTCTTGTTTATGGGAATGGATATGGATCGTGTATGCAAAATTGTCAGAGTGTGTCAGATAAGCTTGTCGTGGATGGATGGAAGGTCGTAAGCGGTGGTGACCGTTTCATTGGTGGCAGCAGTGGGATGATTCCATCATCAGAAGGACGGCTACAAGGACACATGACAATGGAGACGCTGTATGAACGGATGAAGCTCTCTTCCCTCATGGACTTACTGGAGAGCCGGGGCAGACCGGCCAGCAACCGTAAGAAAAGGGACATTATCGCAGAACTTGACGAAATGAATAGAACTAAGAGGCCCAGCGTAACAGACAGGACACCTGAGGAAGAATTTTTTGATCGGGCTGTTAAACATGGACTGGCACAATATGGTCCTAATCCTCCGCCGGAGATCATAGACCGGGTTATAGCGGCTGTGGATGCCACCTTGCGACAGCAAAGAAGTGCTGCAGCAGCTGAAGTCACAGCAGCACCAACTAAAGAGAGAGGAGAGGTACAGATACCAGTCTCCATGGAAGAGGAATTCCAAAGAAGGTTACAAGAGATGCGGATACAGCATAGAGGACCAGTATCAGAGGAGGTCCTGTTGGGATGGTCGGATGTGATTCGGTGCCAACTCTGGAAGGAAGCACTAGCTCTGGAGCAGCAACACCAAGGAAAGGTCCTGCCATCCATCTATGCAAGGTACTGGCCGCAGTATGACGTACGAATACTGTTGTTGGGGAAACAACCGAAGCAGGAGTGGACAGCCGAGTTGAGCAGGCTGATCCGGGCAGAGATGCAGCTGGATGAAAGCTACAGAGCCCTCCAGTGGTATGTAGCCCAAGAGTGCCCGTGGCCAGCAGATGACAGCCCCACAGAAGGCCATGACTATGATGGCCTGGGATTATTGTATTGGAGGATGTCCAGTGATCCAGACTTCGGGGATGATCGGGAGTGGCGCTTGGAGGACATAATGGAGCACAGAGAGGAGAAATTGAATATCTCGGGAGGCCACTGGTCACAGGAAGATTTAGAATTTCTGGCCATTCAAGAATGGGAGCTGGAGGTCGCCTACAAACAGCTACTAGACTCGGCTCAGCAGCAGGGTGGGGCTCTTATTGCCTGGGACTATGAGGAAAGGTCAGATAACTGTGAAATCCTGACTGATGAATCGGCAGTGGAAAAAATGGAGATTTTCATCCCTGGTGCCCCAGGCCTCTGCTCCTCACTAACAGAAGAGGGGGTTCCTGGGGTAGTGGATGGGACTTCAGTCTCCACTGGCACAACCCCAGAAAATGGTACAGCACCGGGGGGTTTTAACCAAGCACCAGTGGATGGGACTTCAGTCTCCACTGGTATACCCCAGGAAGGGGGGCAGTTGGCCCAGACCCCCAACAGCATGATGGACTGAGCCCAGCCACCCTGCCTTCTCCCCCGCGGCAGGCATGTTCTCTGAGAGAGGCAGAGGTTGGCGGGGTGAGTAATGCTCAGTTTGGAGCCATTTATTTGGGGTACAGTATGGATACCAGCATTGGAGGACTGGAACTACTGACGGACTTCGGAGTCAACCCGTTTGGGGTTACCACCTGTGTCCGTCTCCCACCGAAAGGGGAGAGATGTAACGGAATGGCCCGTGACAGACTGAGATATTCCTATGTCTAGGGTCACCTTATGTCCACTAGGGCCATAGGGTGACAAAGAATCATAATTCATATATTACATGAGATGGGACATTATTAATACTTCATATTTCAGGACTGAGATATCACAAGGAGTTCATGATGACATGACCAGGTCAGCCAGCCAGTGAGTCATACCTTTGTATAATAGGCTATTGAAATATCTTAAGGTGTTGGCTATTCACTGTAAAGACATTCCGTTGAAGGTGTTGATTGCACCCACTCTCACAAGACTCTGCCATTGTGTGATAAAGCTGTCTAGAGAACTTATTCAACTAGATGTCTGTGTTATTATTCAAGGTTAATTGAACCCTATTGATGATGCGGTGCCGTCATGTCTAGCTACCAATTAAAGAATTATCCTCAGTGAGTGAATAGGGGGGTGGAGATTGCATTGTCCTGTGATAAACTGCATTATGCTTGAGACTGTATAAGAAGCTGAGAAAGTACCAATAAATTGTCATATCTTTGAAAGCAAGTGCAGAGCTTGAGTCTTGTCTTGTTTATGGGAATGGATATGGATCGTGTATGCAAAATTGTCAGAGTGTGTCAGATAAGCTTGTCGTGGATGGATGGAAGGTCGTAAGCGGTGGTGACCGTTACAGTAAGTGATTCTAGGAATCACACGCATAGATACCCAGTAAAAAAAACTGAGATACGACGGTGTTTCCTACGATACACCGGAGTATCTCTTTAGAGAATCTGGCCCACGGTATTCTACTCAGAAGAGCAAATGCCTTTGTGAAAAGTCTCAGTTAGAAACCAGCACATTTCTGGGCCGCGAAATACCCCTGAGCCGCAAAATACCCCCCCGGGGCCACAAAATACCCCCCGGGGCCACAAAATACCCCCCGGCCAGCGAAATACCCCCAGGCCAGCGAAATACCCACAGGCCAGCGAAATACCCCCAGGGCGGCAAAATACCCCCCCGGGCCGCAAAATACCCCCTGGACAGCGAAATACCCCCGGGGCAGTGGAATATCCCCGGGGCAGTGAAATACCCCTGGGGCAGCAAAATACCACCGGGGCAGCGAAATACCCCCGGGGCAGTGAAATACCCCTGGGGCAGCAAATACCACCGGGGCAGCGAAATACCCCGGGGCAGCGGAATACCCCCAGGGCAGCGATGAATGGATTAGTGATCACTTCTCTAGTCCTAGTAGGCTGATTGGAAGAGAGAAGGCAGCAGCTTCCAACGGCAGCTTCCCACAGATGAATTTCACTCTCATTCAGCAATCCCATCTAGCTTGGCCCGTGTGTTGTTGCTAAATGTGAAAAATATCTCATGCTTTTGTTTTGATAAAAGTGACAATAAACAATATCTTTATTAATAATGACTCTGTAATCTATTTTTCCTGAAATTGTTTCAAATTGTTGCCTTCTTGTTACGTGTTCTTTTTATTTTCCGAGCCCTTCCTTTTCCCCCCTCACTTGCACTTGTTTGGCACAAGCAATGCACATTAATTGTGCTCTATGCACACTACAAATCTAACTGTCCTTAGTCCATCTCGGGAGTGGGCAAGAGAGGGTGGCTACATTCCTACATACTGTACAGTGAGACCATGAAGAAGGAGTGTAGCCACCCTCTAACAAGAAATCAGATCACAGAAGCAAAAATAATGAATTTGGAGGAGGGGAAGAGCAATAGAAGGGACTTTTTTGAGTTAAGAATATGTCCTCCCGTTCTCACACTTCCCACGAGTCCCTTGGGGGCGCACAGGTGGCACGCTCTGTAATCACTGAGTCCATGAGACTCGACCGATTATAGATCGGGTAAAGGGCCAATAACAGCAGGCCCTTTACCACGTGATCAGCTGTCAGCCAATGACAGCTGATCACCAAAATAAACAATTAGTGGTTATAATTTTTTTTTCTTCACACTGTCAGCAGGAAGGGTAAAAAAAGCCGTGGCCTCTGTTAGAGGGACATTGGTTTTTGGGCGTCTGTGAATGAGCGCTGTAAGTCTGTCTCCCATTTCTGCAGAAAGGGCAAGTCAGGTTGTGCGGGGGGGAGAGTTAAGTAGCGCATACGTTTTAGAGAGGACCTGGGTCAATGTCTCCTCCTCCCTGCAATATTCTTCAAATGTCGTGAGTTCTCACTGATAATGTGCCGGGTTCGCTATTGAAT
The DNA here is from genome assembly GCA_029574335.1 of Rana kukunoris. NCBI lineage: Eukaryota > Metazoa > Chordata > Amphibia > Anura > Ranidae > Rana > Rana kukunoris. The sequence goes on from CM056051.1 coordinate 482,312,058, forward strand.
GTAGAAAGTGGTGAAGACGGATCGCCTCCCAAAACAGGAGCTGGAAACGTCCCTTGTCGCTCGTCAGGACTTGGACAGAGGGCCACTGAGTGCCCACTAAAAAGTGAGAAGCCTGGTTCCACCCTGATAATGCCAGCGATTCGTATTCCATTGAGTCCAGCCCCGGGGGGAACGCTGGATTCCCCAATATAGGAAAAAATGGGGATTCACCTGAAGAGAGGTGAGGGGAACGTAAATTTGTCGCCCCCACCTGGAGGGTGGTGCCAATAACCGTGTGGGAGGTCAGGGTTGGAGGTAATCGGTCAAAGCACCACATGGCCCCCTTCAGTGGCACCACCGTCTGGGCCTGTTCCAATTGGACCCAGAGTTTAGCCGTGCTGTGACGGTTCCAATCTATGATTCTGCCAAGATCCACCGCTTCGTAGTAATTACGCATATCCGGTAGGGCCAACCCTCCTTGATGCTTCGGCAAAGTCAAAAGGCGTCTGCGTAACCTGGGTTTGGAGTTAGCCCATATGAAGTTAATAAAAAGAGAATTGACCTGTTTAAAAAACAGGGGTGCAATCCTAATTAGCGCTCTGCTGATTTTATCATCCAATCATGTGCAAACTAAAATGCTGTTTTTTTATTTTTCTTGCATGTCCCCCTCAGATCTACAACGACTGCACTTCCAAGTGCACTTTCAGTGCAATTTCAAGTTCACTTTGCACTTGTAGTACAAAGTGGCGTTGCCTTTCGTAAATAACCCCCATTGTCATATTGAGGTATCTGAGCATTGCGCCTATTTACTTGTTAATTGATTTTTAATAGTTAATGGGGTCAACAAACAACAAACAAAAATCTGTGAACAAGGTTTTAGTTTGTGAAAATCATACTTGTAATCTGTATGTGCGTCCTGAAATGGAATGTAAAATTTAAAACATTGGCTTGGCAACCTAATTATATTTTTAGTTTGTCAAATCCATAATGGTCGAATACTCTAAGAAAGGATATTTTTGTATACATTTTTAAATGAAATTCTACTAAATTATATCCAGTTTTAGACCTCCTTGGTGATGAAATTCTGAGTAAAGCCCCAGGCCGCGTACACACGGCAGAGAACCTCGACGGGCAGAACACATCGTTCCGCCCGTCGAGGTTCCCTGCCGGCCGTCGAAATCGGCGACCCGCCCGTCGGGAATGGCAACCAGCCATTCTTCCAGGCGGGCCGTCGAGCAAATAGAGAGCGTGCTCTCTATTTCTGCTCGACGGGATTCCCGACGGGAAGCTCGCCGAGACCGTACACACGGCCGAGGTCCTCGCTGGAATGCAGCTTCCAGCGAGGTTCTCGCTGGTTTCCAGCGAGAACCTCGGTCGTGTGTACGCCGCCCCATACACACGATCAGTTTTCCTGCAGGTTTTTCTCTTCAGGTTTACCAAAGCCATGTAGTGCAAGAGCCTGCCTGATTTCCTACGAATTGAAACTCTAATGCCGCGTACACACGGTCGTTTTTTGTCTTGTAAAAAAAGTTGTTTTTTCTCATGAAAAAAAACAACGTTTTTCAAACGTCATTTTAAAAAACGACGTTGCCTACACACCATCGTTTTCTGAAAATGCTCTTGCAAAGCGCGGTTACGTACAACACGTATGACGGCACTCTGTTCCATTCAAGCTTGCGTCATAACTTGCTTCTGAGCATGCGCGGGTTTAAAAACGTCGTTTTAGCCCACACACGATCATTTTTTATGACACAAAAAACGACATTTTGAAAAACGACATAAAAAATTGAAGCAGGTTCAAATTTTATTTTTTGGTCGTTTTTCAGAAGACAAAAAACAACGTAAAGCCCACACACGATCATTTTAAATGACGTTTTTGAAAACGTTGTTTTTTTTCATCACAAAAAGTGATCGTGTGTACGCGGCATCAGGCCGCGTACACACGATCAGTTTTCGGCATGAAAAAAAGGTTGTTTTTCAAAAAGGTAATTTAAAATGATCGTGTGTGGGCTTCACATCATTTTTCAGGTTCTGAAAAACGACAAAAAAAAAAAATTGAACATGTTGCATTTTTTAACGTCGTTTTAAACAATGTCATTTTGGGTTGTAAAAAATGATCGTTTGTGGGCTAAAGCGACGTTTTAAACCCGCACATGCTCAGAAGCAAGTTATGAGACAGGAGCGCTCGTTCTGGTAAAACTACCATTCATAATGGTTACTCCATTACGCTGTAACAGACAGAAAAGCGCGAATCGTCTTTTACTAATACGGAATCAGCTAAAGCAGCCCAAAGGCGAATAGAACTTCCCCTTTATAGTGCCGTCGTACGTGTTGTACATCACCGTGCTTTGCTAGAGCATTTTAAAAAAAACGATGGTGTGTAGGCAAAGTCGTTTTAATGATGAAGTTGGGAAAACTTTGTTTTTTGGACATGCTGAAAAACAACTTTTTTTCATGCTGAAAAATGATCGTGTGTACACGGCATTAAAGGAGTTGTAAAGGAAAACATTTTTTTTTGCTGAAATGACTGTTTACAGGGTATAGAGACACAATAGTTAACTGATTCCTGTAAAAAACGATTACAAATAGATAAAAATCAATCATTTAATGTACCTGTAGTTTTTTAGTTTCGTTTTTGCATGTTATGCTTTATCTGTGCTGGACAGAGCCATAGAGCAGTGATGGTTTGGAAAACAAAACTAGAAGCTCCCAGTACTGTGGTCACAGGGAAACAGACAGATAGGCCCGAATTCTCAAACGACTGAAGCCGCGTACACACGGCAGAGAACCTCGACGGGCAGAACACATCGTTCCGCCTGTCGAGGTTCTCTGCCGGCCGTCGAAATCGGCGACCCGCCCGTCGGGAATGGCAACCAGCCATTCATCCAGGCGGGCCGTCGAGCAAAAAGAGAGCGTGCTCTCTATTCGCTCGACGGGATTCCCGACGGGCGGGGCAAGCCAGGAGCGTACACACGGCCGAGGTTCTCGCTGGAATGCAGCTCCCAGCGAGGTTCTCGCTGGTTTCCAGCAAGAACCTCTGTCGTGTGTACGCCGCCTTACACCAGCGTATCTATAGGTACACCGTCGTAAGTACAAATGTGCGGCGTCGTATTGTTACGCCGATTCGCGAACCTAGACACACCGTAAAACAAGGCTTCAGCCACCCGACGTAACTTGCCTACGCCGCCGTATCGTGGGTGCATAGTTATGCTGGACGCATTCGGCGTTTCCATTTTAAATACGCCGATTCACGAACGTAGATGCGCCCGGCCGCTTCATATACGTGATTTGCGTAAGGCTTACGTCCGGCACAAGTTACCCCTCTTATAGCAGGTGCAAGTAATGCAAAGGTATGGGCCAGGGAACGACGCTGTCAAATTTTACGTTGCGTATGCCGTTTACGTAGTACTACGTGAATAGGGCTGTGCGTAGGTTACGTTCACATCGTAGGCAGTGTTTGACGTATCTTAGACAGCTATTTCGACGTAACTGTGAGTATGCGCACTGGGATGCGTCCAAGAGACGACGCATGCGCAGTTCGTTATTTGAAGCTGTGGCCATCATTTGCATGGGGTCAAGCTTCATTTAAATATATCACGCCCACTTCCAGCCCACTTCCACCTACTTTGATTTACGTCGGCTTACGCCCACAACTATACGCTACGCCGGCGCAACGTGGAGCGCATATTCTTCGTGAATATCATGTTTGCTTCTCTACGTTGTGTAGGTGTAGCGTAAAGACGATACGCTACGCCAGCATAAATGTACGCCGCTCTACGTGAATCCGGGCCATAGTGTGTATGGAGCTTAAGTCCAGTTCCCACGAAAGCTTGGAAAGTCCAGATCCTCCTTCTTCTTACTAAGCCCCAACCACTTTTCTGGACTGTATGGTGGCTGGTTAAAAAGGCTGCACCTCCACTTTAGACCACTGAAGAACTGAATTAACGGGCACTTCTGGACAGGGGAGTGGGAAACAATGGTTCCTGGATCTCAGGCTATACACTGAATAATTTTGAAACTTCTTCAACCATCTTCAAGGTTTTACAAAGTTTAAAAAAAAATAATCAATGTATCAAATTTTGTTGGTTACATTTATCCATATGTTTTTTTTTTGTGACCAAAAACAAATTGAAAACAGTTAAAATCGGCACAAATTTACCGGAGTGCATGACCAACATTGGGGTTTTTCTGATGATTAAAATATGGTGAGGACATTGTTCAGGGCCACTGGTTGTCTATGTCATGTTTCGTATATATGCTCTTTTCCTGGAATGACTGAGCATTCTTGCTATGATGGTGTAAAACTCCCTGCCCAGATGTGTATTCTAAATAAAGAATTTACAAAAAAATATGGCAAGGAAAGGCCAATGTTCCGTTAAGGGGTTAACAAGAACTTTGTCCTTCAATATGTAGCAAGGTGATTTCTGAGAGGAGCTCCACAGTGACACTTTGTATCCATTTTTATTTACTTACATTTTTGTACCATCCAGCAATCTACCAGATTCAGCGATTAGCGAGGAATTAATACATTTTTCTAGTACAAGTTGGAACATAAAATACAACATCTGAGTGGTTAAAAATGAAGCAGAGTAATGACTGGGTAGTTAGAACTCCTGCTTTGGGGTTTCACTACGACTTAATGCAGAATAAAGCCTCGGCAAATAAATAAATAAAATATGGGCTTCAAGATCGTCATGCCATATTGTGCTAGTATTCACAGTATGTTAGCACATTATGGCAGAATTAGCTGGCAAGCAGTGACTGTACATCTTTGGCAGCACACCATGGATCAACAAGTACTGTCCAGAAGTTTATTTGTAGAAAGATCCTATCACAATGGCAACAGTTGCGCATGCCTGACAAAGGGGTCCCGTGAGACTCAGAAACGTTGCTATTTGTCCATTGTGATGTGATCATTCTACAATAAAACTTTTGAATGGTACTTGTTTATCCAAGGTGTGCTGACAAAGATGTACAGTGACATCACATGACTGATGAAGAGGTCCTGCGTCCGTGCACATAGAAGTGGTCAATTGCCACAGCTTAAAACCATGCAGAAATGTGCGCATCCACCCCAAATTTGCTCATCCATGTTTTTATGGACCTTGCTTTGTGCACTGGTGTGCAGTCATGTTGGAACAGGAAGGGGCCATCCCCAAACTGTTCTCACAAAGTTGGGAGCATGAAATTGTCCAAAATATTTTGGTATGTAGACACCTTAGGAGTTCCCTTCACTGGAACTAAGTGGCCAAACTCAACCCCTGAAAAACAACCCCACATCATAATCCCCCCTCGCAGGACCGCCATCAGGAGGGTACAGCCAGTACCGATGTAAGGGGACCGAAAGTCCCTAGGGGCACAGCAGAGAACTTTCCCTCTACCAGTAGTGCATGCAATTAACTCCTCACTCGTGCCCTCGACAGCCTGCGTGGCACCCGTGCACTATGGAGGAGGAGGAGAGGAAAAAGTGTGACTAGCACAAGCAGCCCCCGGTGGCTGGAAGGAGTAACCACGCTGGCTGCAGGACCGTCTTTACCGTACCAAAGTATCTATCCCCTGAGCCCGCTCTACCTGCCCTATCGGAGGTGCAGGCAGCGGAAGCAGACAGTGCCAAGCCATTCTTTCCGACAATAGGCCGGGGGGTGTTGTTTTTAATTCTTACGACGACTCCTTAGTTAGCTCCAGTAAGTTCTTAGCTAAGGCAGATTTTCTTTAGCCAAGAACAGTTGCTTGGTAGTTAGGATGTAATCGCTCGCTGCCTATCCTGTCAATTTGTGGGAACCTCGTCCAACCCCGCCCACTCCAACTCCCTGCATTGCCCAAAGTGTGCAGTGAAAGGGGATCTGCGAGCAGCTGGGCGAGAGATTTAATACAAGTATAGCTGCCTAAGCCACCCAAGGGGAAGCAGCCTGAATGGGGGAGGCATAATTGGTGAGCAATCCTTTTGCCCCACCATCACTTGCTCTGCACCTCTTCTCACTCCCTCTCTCCCCTTCTTACCCCCCCCCCACCCACACACACACACTCTCTCTCTCTCCTCTTTCACCCCCAAGTTCCCTCTCTCCCCTCTTTTGCTCCATCCTCTCTCTCTCTGCCATTTTCTCTCTTACCTCTTTTCTCTCTCTCTCTCTACCCCCATTCTTTTCCCCCCTCTCACTCGTTTATCTATCTTTCTCTCATCCTCCTTCTCCCCCCCTTCTCCCTCCTATCTCTTCTCTTTAGCCCCCTCTATTTTTTTCTCCAATCCTTATGTCCTTTCACCCCCACCCCATGGTCCCCACAACAATCTCTCCTTTTCCTCAGTCCTCACCCTCCTCTTGTTTTCTTTTTTTTCTCCCTCCTCTCCATTGCCCCCCCCCCCATATATATTTTCCCATCCTTTCTCTTGCCCCCCCCTCTCTTATCCCCCCATCCTCCTCTTGTTTTCTTTTTTTTCTCCCTCCTCTCCATTGCCCCCCCCCCCATATATATATTTTCCCATCCTTTCTCTTGCCCCCCCCTCTCTTATCCCCCCTTCTCTTTTCTCCCCTCCTCTCACTCTTTATTTCTCTCTCTCACCTCACTCTCTCTATCTTTGCCCCCTCTACCCCCCCAGCCTTTTCCCCTCCCTTTCTCTCTTGTTCCCATATCTCTCTTTCTCCTCCCTCTATTCCTTTATTCCCCTTCCTCTCTCTCTCATCCACTTTCTTTCCCCCTCGTATTGCCCCTTCCTTTTTTTGTTTCCCTTCTCTCTCTCTCTTTCTCTCCCCACCAACCCTAACACTCCCCCCCCCTTTCCCCCCTTTTTCGTTCACCTTTCTCCTCTTTAGCCCCCCCCCCTCTCGTTCTCTCTGTCTCTCTCCATTTTTCCTCCTTCCTCTATCTCCTTCTCTTTACTCTCTCTCATATCTCCCCTTACCTTTCCCAGTCCTGTCCTGGGGGGTTTGCCAACCTTGTTCACCACCTCCCAATGCAGAATTCCATCCTGTCCGTTGCTGGCTAACCTTGGTGTTAGAAACGGCATAACAACAAATATCATGATGTCTACAATATGTAAGTCATCTCAAACTGTATTTACCAGTTTAACCATGACCACTTTTCACTGTGGCACACATAGCCTCTAGCAACGAATCAGTGAGCCACGTTGTGTGCTGTAACCTCTAGCAACCAGTCAGTGAGCGGTAATGATATGCTGTAACCTTTGGCAACCAATTATGGTAGCTACCTGATTTGCTGCAGTAAACTGATTTTAAGTCTAGACATCTATTGTATGTCTCAGAGCACCAGGGTGATCTTTAATTTTAAAGACGGTCCTGGCTGGCTGCAGTCAAGAAAGCATCATTAGAGTGTAATTAAATAAGCCAGAGCAACCCCCTTGCTCCTCTTGATTCCCTGCTGCTAGGTTGCCTTGCAATGTGATTGGCCGGGACCCGGGCAGGGGGGGGGTGGTCAGTTCGTCGACGGTGAGAATTGACCCAGCCCTATCAGGTGCAGCAAGAAGCTAGATAATAAATAGCAGCATAGAGGGTAAGTCAAAAATAAATGTAATGTATGCTGCTGTGCTGCCTGTAGATTTTGACTTTATTTGATCTCCTTGGATGGAACACCTGGATGATGCTGACAAGCTGGCATTGAGCTGCATTGTGAAAATGGATGATGATGATGATTCTGGGTGCAGATGAGCGTTACATTGGGAAAAGCCTCTTTACAATGTAACTCATCCCCACACAGAGTCCTCCTCATCCATTTTTACAATGCAGCTCAATCATCTTCATCCCCACCCAGCATCACCCATCCCTCCAGTCTCCACATTGCATCTTCACTTACGCCAAGCACCACCCATCCCTCCAGTGTCCACATTGCATCCCCACCCATACCCAGCACCATCCATCCCTCCAGTCTCCACATTGCATCCCCACTTACGCCCAGCACCATCCATCCCTCCAGTCTCCACATTGCATCCCCACCCACGCCCAGCACCATCCATCCCTCCAGTCTCCTCATTGCATCCCCACCCACGCCCATGACACCATCCATCCCTCTAGTCTCCACATTGCATCCCCACCCACGCCCAGCACCATCCATCCCTCCAGTCTCCACATTGCATCCCCACCCACACCCAGCACCATCCATCCCTCCAGTCTCCACAATGTATCCCCATCCATGCCCAGCATCCTGGAGAGGGATGGGTGATGCTGGGTGTGGATGGGGATACATTGTGGAGAGGGATGGGTGATTCTGGGTGTGGATACATTGTGGAGAGGGATGGGTGATGCTGGGCGTGAATGGGGGATACATTGTGGAGAGGGATGGGTGATGTTGGGTTTGGATGAGGATACATTGTGGATAGGAATGGGTAATGCTGGGCGTGGATGGGGATAAATTGTGGAGTGGACGGGCCCTGGGGAATGTTGGTGGTCAGGCCCCGTGGGGGCCCAGGCCTAAAGCTGTGTAGGAGCCTCAAAATTTCTGATGGCTGTCCTGCTCCCTCCAATAAATGATTTGGACCAGTGCACAAAGCAAGGTCCATAAAGACTTGGATGAGCAAATTTGGGGTGGAGGAACTTGTGGATATCCAGAAGAGTTGAAGCTGTTGTAGCTGCAGAGGGTGGGCCAACTATTGAACAATACAGATTTAAGCCTCGTACACACGATCAGACTAACTTTTTCTGTGCAGTTTGGTCCAAAGGGCGTTGGCCGTATATTTGTTATGCATACACACAGATCAACATTTTCGGTCAACATTCATCAAACCATGTGTTTTTTCAGCTCTTTACCGCCACCCTTTGGGCAACTTCTGCTATTGTTGGTTGATGTTAAAAGGAACACTAAAGGTTTGTTTTTTTATTAGATTAATTGATTTCTGTAAGCTAGAGCATTTAAATATCACTTACCTAGTTTTTCCTTTTGACTTCCAAAATACAGTAATCCAGGTTTGAAAATGCCATTTCCTGTCTCTCCTCTTCTTGCTTTCCACCAGCATCTGCATGGTGGAAATCAGAATGTGCTCACCCCCTCCCTATGACTACAGCCCTGCGTGAAGGTGCTCTCGTAACCCTCACAGGCATGGAGGCTAAGCCTAATGGGAACTGTAGTTCCCATTAGGCCGTGATGTGAAAAAATGAATACGCACCGCAAACCAGGAAGTCAATCAGAATAATGATTTAGGAATGACAGGGGTGAATAAAACAGCTCAATTTCAACAGGTATCAAACTAGATATACTGCAAAACATTACTTTTTACTTTATCAGCTACTGCCAGACTTTAATTTAAGAGGAAAATATTTTTGTCTTTACAACCCCTTTAACATTGGTTCTGAGCATGCATGTTTGTACATCGGATTTTAGTTGGACTAACTTGCGCACACACGATCGGATAAATTGACGTAACAGATTTATTGCCCAACAGTCGGTGAGCATTCGTTGTCGTTAATTCAGCCAACAAGTGTCTGATTGAGCAAACACAGTCGTATTATCCGACACAACACGTCCATCAGACAATTATGGCTATAAAGTTGGATCGTGTGTATGAGGCATAAGAATGGGATGCCATTACATTTCATGTGCGTGTAAAGGCAGGTGATACGTTTGGCAATATAGTGTATATGAAACATTTTTTCCTATGGCAGGTTTACTTCAAATCTGAACTTAGAGATAAGTAGATATTTTGTCTAATTACAAGAGTCATGTGTATACTTACCTTAATCTTGATGTGATTTGTGTATTTCTTCCAGAGTTGTGCAGTAATCCAGTGTGACACTTTATTTCTGCGCAGGAGCTTCCTGTAATAAAGACCGGTCACTGCTGCTCTCTCTCCTTGTGCAGGATGACTGGTCATGTCTCCGCCCCCTCCTGTAGTTTTCTGCAGGCAGCCTGTAATAGAGTGGGGCTTTGGGCCCCTCCCACAGCTCTGATCTATGGCTAAGCTATAATAATTGGGTTTGTAAAGGCATTTGAGGCACACAAAGTAGAGGTATGTATTTTGTGACAATGAAGAAATATATTTAAATGAAGTTTCATGTGTGCCTGGAGTTCGGCTTTAAATAAGTGTGCAGGTGTTAATAGTGGATGATATATAAGTTACAGGAAATGTGATCCAGCTGACTAAAATATTTGAAATCCGCCAGTGGATGTGTGACTAATCTCTCATGAATAGTTCCTCTTTCCAAAAAACCAAAGACTGAAACTGAAAATGACAAAAAAAAAAAAAAAATCCTAATCCAATCTTTTGTTGTAGGGAAATGAAAACATTTATCAACTTTGGGGCAGATTTAAAAAGCAGCAAATGATTGTCTGGCCATAATCAGTCCTGCTCATTTACTGGCATATACATTTACATACACTTTACCCTTAACCCCCAACCTAGTAATTCCTTAGGGCCCTTTCACACGTGCGGACCGTTCGTCCGTTTTTTTACGGATGAAAAACGGACCGCAATGCATCCCTATGGGATAGCGGACGTTAGCGGATGAGCATCCGCTAACGTCCGTTTGCATCCGTCTCCGTTAAGCTCCGTTTTTTTGAACGGAAGAAAACCCTATTTTTCTTCCGTCAAAAAAACGGAACGGACGAAAAACGGATGTTAGCGGACGATCCGTTTAACATCCGATCCGCTAACATCCGTTTTTCATCAAAATATGTAATAAAAAAAAAGTTCTAAAAAAAAAAAAAAAAAAAAAAAAACGGATGAAAAAACGGATGGAAAAACGGATGAAAAACGGATGAAAAACGGATGAAAAACGGATGAAAAACGGACGAAAAACTGATAAAAAACGGACGAAAAAACTGATCAACTGATGAAAAAAACGGACCTAAAAAACGGTCCGCACGTGTGAAAGGACCCTAACACTAAAGTAACCCCTGCCTGCAGCCCCATACAAGTTGACAGTTCTCATCAGCTAGCAGTAGCCAAGCCGAGGTCCAGGGGCAGACTGACCATTCAGGCACTGCCCGAGGGACCCATTCTACTAGGGGGGCCCCATCAGGGTTACCAGCCTTAGTAAAACCAGGGACAGTATGTAAAAATCTGTGTGTTTTTTTTTTTTTATCTGTCCCTGAAATGTCTCTTACAGACATCTTTTTGGTCTAAAAATACCAAGATTATAGCTGCCCCGCCTCTCCAGTACCTTTTCAGTGTGTGTATGTGTATTCTGTGTGTATGTATACTGTGTCTCCTATTGCCGGGAGAACCCCATAATCTCCTATTGCCCAGGGGCCCCATAATCTCCTATTGCCCGGGGGCCCCATGAGTTGTCAGTCCGCCCCTGCCGACGTCTCGAGTGATCCATACAAGTAGATGAGTTTTTACGTTCCAGTGACAGGGACACTTTAATTAGTCCTAAACCTGCTAGTTAATTGCCATGCAAATGCTGGTTATACTTCCTGTCTAGATTTTATTCTAAAGAGACATATTTCATCTCTCTGATTTGGCAAACATACAGAAAAGCACCTCTGCCCTTGGATGCCATTTCCATATATTTGACTAGCAAATAATGCTACTGCCTGTAGGACAAGAACATTCTACACTCAGAGGTCCAGGGGCGGTCAGGACTATTTGCTGCGCCATTGTGTCTGCTTCTCCTCTGTACATACCAGACTGTCTGTATATGTAATCAGGATGAGATCTGCCCTAGGTGGTGACTGTACAGGGCCTCTTTGTTGAAAAATGTTGTGCACAACAAAAAAATTTGTATTTTTTTGTTCCGTTTCGTCTCGTTCCGTAGGTTGGTAAAGATTCGTAATTTCGTAAGACTCAAGTTTTCCTATTTGGACCCGTTTGTATTTCGTAAGACGCAAGTTTTCCTATTTGGACCTGTTGTATTTCGTAAGACGCAAGTTTTCCTATTCGGACCCGTTCGTATTTCGTAAGATGCACGTTTTCCTATTCGGACCCGTTCGTATTTAGTAAGACGCACGTTTTCCTATTCGGACCCGTTCATATTTCGTAAGACGCAAGTTTTCCAATTCGGATCCGTTCATATTTTCGTAACAGTTTTATTTTCGTTTATACTGAATGATTCGTAATTCTGTCTAATTTATTTTCGTTGATTTGAAATTCGTAATTTTGTTAGATAATAATTTTCTTTTAATTGATTCGTAATTTTGTACTTTCATAAATACATAGCAACACGTGGCTAATCCATATTAAGATATACTTTCTCTTAAGCCCCGTACACACGGTCGGACTTTTTGCCAACAAACGTCAAAATTAGCGTTTTCCAAAAAATCCGACCGTGTGTACGCTCTAACGGACAAACTTTTTCGGTTTCAAAAGTCCGGCCAACTCCCTTCAGAAAAAAATCCACGGAAAAGTTTGTTTGAAGTCCGATCGTGTGTATGAGGCTTTACACTGTACAATGTGACTCAGCACAAAAGAGATAAGCTGATTGGCTAAGATGGTAAGTAAGATACATCACTCACTAACTACACTGCCCAGTGCCCATTCGAAAGAACGATACAAGTACACACATTTACAAACAAAGAAACAGATTTACAAAACACACAAATGAAAATACGAACAGACAAAGGATTTAAAATACGGAATGCAAATCGTTCGTTATAGATGTCATTTTCGTTCTTTTGCTTTTTCGGTGTTTCGTATTTTAGTAAGATTGTCCATTCATACGTTCGTATTTTCGCTTGTTCATTATTTTGCTTATTTGAAATTCCGTAATTTTCATATTTTGGGTCTTTCAGCTTTTCGGATAATCGAATTGATACACATGTACGAATACTAACAAATTTGTACGAAAATCCATTTGTTACGAACGGGATCGCACATGTCCAGTAAAATTCAACTTCAGCTGTGAAATGGTAAAAGCCCTGTGATGGAGATTTTGTCCCACTTTTGTATGACGTACATGCAGATGGACCAGTCTAAGAAATAGGGAGCTATACCATGTAACTTAGAGGAAAAGAGAAGCTGGGTAACACATACTATAAATACACTATATTACCAAAAGTATTGGGACACCTACCTTTACATGCAAATGAACGTGGTTCATGTGCATGCATGTGACTGGCCTGCACAGAATCCTGACCTTAACCTCATAGAACACCTTTGGGTTGAATTAGAGCTGAGACTGCGAGCCATGCCTTATCGTCCATATCAGTGCCTGGCCTCACAAATGAAAGAATGGTCAGACATTCCCATAGACACACTCCTAATCCTTGTGGACAGCCTTCCCAGAAGGGTTGAAGCTGTTATAGCTTAATATTGAACCCTACGGACTTAGACTGGGATGCCATTAAAGTTCATGTGTGTGTAAAGGCAGGTGTCCCAATACTTGGTAATATAGTGTATTGTATAGTAAATCTATAGGCAAAACTTTTTTTTTTTCATTTTGGATAGAGCCAGGGATGATTATATTATAACCCCTGTCAGAATTTATTTTGACGTCTGTGTGCCATTAAGGATATTTCCCTTCACTTCCTGTCCCATAGCCAAACAGGAAGTGAGAGGAAATCTGTGCAAATGAAGGAAACCCCCTGGGCCCCCCAGGTCACCAAAACTAGTCTCCTCATTGGACGATTTCCCCTCTATTACTTTTCTGGGGACAACCCAAAATTTGACATTTTCTTTTCATTTTACTTTCAATGATAATGTTAAACAGAACAGAGAGTGAGGGTGAATCTCTCTATTGGGGACACAGACAGCAGTAAAAACCAAACAAATGTTCTAACCCCTCTCCACTCCATCCAAAACAAAAAGTCTTGCCTAAGTTGCCTTTAGTTTTAACCTAAGCTCCACAAGGCATAGCTCCCAACTGTCTCTGATTTGAAGGGACTGTCCCTGATTTAGAGGAATGTCTCTCTTTCCTCCTCATTTTGGTCTGATCTATATAGTTGTATATAAAATGCACTTTTTATCTTTCAAAAAGTGTTTCCCAGTGCTAAACCTTTCATCCAAATTCTAAATGGCTGCATTTGTAAAATGTAAAAACCAATATAAAGGACTAGTAGTGGTAAAACAAAAGCCCTTGTAGATTTAATAATCTTTTTTTGGTTAATTCTCCTTTAAGGGGGTGTGGCAGGGGGCGTGTCCTATGCCTACATATGTTTGCTAGTAGGTGTCCTTCCTTCCTATCTTAAAATGTTGGTAGGTATGCAGAAGGAGCCATGTATACATTATCATTGTGTAGGGATCTGCCATCTGCTGTCTGTATTTGTGAATAACTGGGCTGCTTAATAACACAGAGTTCATTTTGTGTGAGCACTTGGGTTGTTGTCTCTGGGTTGTTGGGCTGGACATCCAAGAGGGAGGAAATAGAGAGAAAGTCTGGGACAACATGTCCTGCAATAGAGGAACTGCTGCTGATCGAGACCAGAAGCAGAGACTATTAGACAAGTATGCTTAATAGTTTACTATAGTTGCCGTTGTTTCTGGGTGTACACATCAATCAGCCATAGCATTATGACTACTAATATTGAACGTGCATAACATTAATTATCTTATTCCAGTGGTTCCTGGAAGTGGGTGGGATGTATTAGGCAGGAAGTGAACATGTTGTCCCCAAAGTGTTAAAAGCAAAAAAAAAAAAAACGGGCAAACATAAGGATTTGAGCAACTTTAACCACTTAACATCCATGCTATAGCCAAATGAATAATGGCTACAGCGTGACTTGATAAATCTGTGAGGGTGTACATTGACATCTTCCCAGAATTACGCTCCCACGCGACCTCTGTAGCACACACACACAGGGGTATCCGTGACCACATCACGGATCACAGTGAATGGCAGCTGACAGTAGCTGTTAACCACATGATCATCTAACCATCCATGCTCAGCCATCCCTCTGTCATACTCATCCATCCCTCTGTCATACTCATCCAACCATCCATGCTCAGCCATCCCTCTGTCATACTCATCCAACCATCCATGCTCAGCCATCCCTCTGTCATACTCATCCATCCATCCATGCATGCTCAGCCATCCCTCTATCATACTCATCCAGCCATCTATCCATACTCAGCCATACTTATTCATGCTCAGTCATCCCATCCATACTCAGCTATTCACATTTATGACTCAAGCTCGCTTTTGGAGCGTCCTGCTAGCGCACCGCTTCAGTTTAAAAGCATTTGGGCTTTCACACTGAAGACTGCATTGATACATGTCCCCAGGTTAGTACCCGGGCCCCCATACAATTTTTATGGCCAAGAACTTGCATATAAGCCTTCAAAATAGGCACTTTGGATTTTTTTTAAGTTCGGGTCCCATAGACTTTAATAGCGTTTGAGTCTAACTCTTGCGATGTTTGAAAGTTCTGGTGTGAACCAAACCAGGGGGTGTTCAGCCCAACTCTGTCAGTGTATAGAGACACCCATTATCACTGCACATTGCTCCTTATCAGTGTATAGTGATACTAATCATCATTATACAGAGCACAGTGCTCATTATCAGTGTATGGAGATACTCGCCATCATTATACAGAGCACAGTGCTCATTATCAGTGTATAGAGATACTCGTCATTATTATACAGAGCACAGTGCTCATTATCAGTGTATAGAGATACTCGCCATTATTATACAGAGCACAGTGTTCATTATCAGTGTACAGTTATGGAGATACTCGTCATCATTATACAGAGCACAGTGCTCATTATCAGTGTATGGAGATACTGGTCATCATTATACAGATCACAGTGCTCATTATCAGTGTATAGAGATATTCATTACCATTATACAGACTGCAGTGTGTTCATTATCAGTGTATAAATCTGATCTGAATCGTACATTACAGCACCCATATTACCAGTGTACACAGATACTCAGCAGCAGTACACAGTGTGACATGTTTATTAATTGGATACAGGGATTAGCCATACTCAGCAGGCTTAACCTGTATTTTGGCTATATTTATGGACATAAAAAAAA
The DNA here is from genome assembly GCA_029574335.1 of Rana kukunoris. Taxonomy (NCBI): domain Eukaryota; kingdom Metazoa; phylum Chordata; class Amphibia; order Anura; family Ranidae; genus Rana; species Rana kukunoris. The sequence continues at coordinate 482,327,894 of CM056051.1, forward strand.
TGAAATATAAAATCTCACAACCATTTGCGCCTTTTTATGCATGTCATTTTTCTTTACATAGTCTACGTACACAAAAATACCACTCTATATAAATAAAGCACAATTAGTCAGGACACAAGCAACAGCCTAAAATTCTAGTGGCTGGAAGCAGTCAGGAATGACAGAATATACAACAACTGACTGATCGGCAATAATTATTTTATCACTCAGCAGGAGGGGATTACACGATATTATTTTACACAGTATAAAGAGAAAATTTGAGGCTATGCTTCATTATTTCTTAGTAATGTGGTTGCCCCGTGCACTCCCAAAAAAGCAGAACACATCTGCTTACATTTCTTGAAGATGGGAAATTAAAGGTAACCTGTTATTAGAGGAAATACAGAGGTTTTATGTGCTTATCTCCTTAAGAAATGCTAGTTACCTGGCAGTGCTGACCTGACTTTGTCTTACTTCTTTTTGAGTCGAAATCCCAGAACAAGTATGGTGACCAGTAAGGCCCCGTACACACGACTGGTTTTCTCGGAAGAATCCATCAAGAAACTTGATGGGAGACGTATTCTGCCGAGAAAAACGGTCGTGTGTACACTTTTCGCAGAGAAAACTGTCGAGAAACCCGTCAAGCCAAAAAGAGAGCATGTTCTCTATTTCCTCGACGGGAATGGGAAAATTTGGCTCGACGAGTTCGACAGCCGAACAAGGAACTAGACGGGGAAAACGATGTGTTTCGCCCGTCGAGTTCCTCGGTTGTGTGTATGCGGCCTAAAGTCAAAGTTCTTACTTCCATGCTTGTTTTTGGGTCAGTGACTTAATATTTAGAAAACAGGGTGGTCAGCATGTCAGCCATGCAACTAGAAGTTCAGGAAATAAGTAATGGTAGGTCACAAGAGTGCAAAACCTGGTGCAACCATACACAGCAGCCAATCGGCTACCAGTTTTTGTGTTTTTTTGTTGTTAATGCTTAAAGGGGTGGTTCCCCTAAAAAGAAACTTTTAACATTGCCTGTCTCTTCTTAACAACATGTAGAATCGGCTGGTAGTTTAAAAAAAAAAACACCCGTACATACCATTTTCGGCATGTAGTCTCACCGCCGCTTCCGGGTCTGGCAGCCGGGGACAGGCATCCGATCGACGCATACAGCGCGTCACGAGATGCCGAAAGAAGCCGAACGTTGGTGCGGCTCTATACGGCGCATGCGCACCAACGTTCGGCTTCTTTCGGCATCTCGTGACACGCTGTATGCGTCGATTGGATGCCTGTCAATGAAGTAGGCACGCCCATCCCCGGCCGCCAGACCCGGAAGCGGCGGTGAGACTACATGCCGAAAATGGTATGTACGGATGTTTTTTTTTTAAACTACCAGCCGATTCTACATGTTGCTAAGAAGAGACAGGCAATGTTAAAAGTTTCTTTTTAGGGGAACCTCCCCTTTAATGGAACAAGCTGAACTTGTACAGCGGAAAAAGATTTTGCACCCTCCAGTTTTAATAAATCATGTGTCTTTCATGAGAGGTGTCCTTGAAACCAGAACACAGTTGCATTGGTTTGGTCATGCTGCAATAATAGATTTTATCAGAAGATGGCATTAGAAGTAAAATTGTTTTCTAATAGCTCTTGTTTCTATTACAAAAAAAAGCACCAGCATCAAAAAGAGCTGGTGACTTTAAAATTTGAGGTTTAGATAAAAGAAGAGGTCCAATCAGAACTTGGCATGTATCCCCACTAGAACCTGTGCAGAATGTTGTCAATCACTGATGTCAACAAGTGTGAGGTCCTGGTTCTGTGTTGTTGCTGAGATTGGAAGTAAGATAGGAGAAAATTAAAGTATAGAGCCCTCTAGTTAGACCATCGTGTACATCTATTTTAGAAATGTGAACTGAAGTATTTTTATACACACTCTAGATATATATATATATATAAAAACTTGTATGTCTATAACTTTCAGCAACAGGATAATTTTTTAATTGGATCCTTGGTGTGCGTTGTTTATTTTAAGTGTACATGAATACTCTTAGTATATTTGTGTAGTGTTGTATATGTACTAGGGGTTGAGTATGTGGCATGTCCAGTTTTTCATTTAAGGACATATAAATCAAGAGGTAATACAGGCCGAATCTACACATTCATTCACAGGGGTCTGAGGACCAGTAGTGCTGTGAAAATCAAGACAGGGGGCAGCACTTGGCAGCTGGCAGAGTTCTTCAGGCCCGCAGTGTTCCCCTTGGGTGGGCCATTGCAGTCATCTGAGAAGCAGCATTCAATAGTGGCCCCATTTCCATTCTGACGAGCCTGATCGCAGAATGTCTTGTAGGAGCAGGACTTTATGACGCTGTCTAAAAAATAAATAAATAAACATTATTATATTAAATAATTATTATGAAACATTGTAATTAACAAACAGTTAAATTTTCCATCCACATTATTGGTTATAAAGGCAGCAGGGGGACCCTTTGGAGGAGAATCTAGCCCTTTTTCATGTTAATCACAGCTGACTTTTGTCTCCCCCTCTTGTGAAGCTGCTGCCTTTTGGTAAGACCCCGGCAACCAAAGTCCATCTCCACGGCAAAACTCCTGGGGGCCAAATAATACCCTTGTGAACAGCATTTGTGTAGACTGTGCATTTGCACAAGGGACCTTTTGGAGTTAAGGGCTTCTTACAATAGAAGTGGGTCTGGCAAGTACCCGGATCCCCTCTGTCTCACACAGACCCTGGGTACTGCTCTCTCCTAGGGCAGCTGAGGAGATAGAGACATTCATCTTAATACCCCATCCATGCGTCTGGTTTGCTAGTATCCAAGTGGATTGAAAGGCTGTGTAATGAACATCTCCTTCCATACTTAAAGCGGAGTTCCAACCACATATGATTTTTTTTTTAATCTATCTGTCACTATCATATTATGGTAATGTTACATTCGTTAGGCTGGTAACTGGAGCCACTTTTGTTAGTATTTTATTAAAAAAAAAATTTCCTTATATTTCCCCCGCTCGGACATTCCCATCTTGCTTGTGGGCAAGGAAAGCTTTTGGCCAAGAATCTTAGCTGTGTGTATGCTCCTTGCAGTTTTTCTGACAGGAAAAATGCCTAAAAAATGCTGGACAAAAAAAGAGAACCTGCACTTTTTCCTGGCAATTTTTGGCAATTTCCCTATGGGAAAAACTGCGATGAAGCATACACACGGTCGGGATTCCCGACCAAAGCTCTCATCAGAGATTTCCCAATGGGAAAACCTCTCATGTGTACGGGGGAAAAGTTAACGAGCAGGTTCTCGGTTTTCCCCCCGGGATTTCCAATGGATCTTTTCCCGTCGAGAATCCCGGTCGTGTGTATGAGGCGTTAGATTCTCCAAAAGACTTGAGACTGGAGCAGAGGTTCACCTTCCAGCAGATCAACGACCCTAAAATACAGTCAGAGCTACAATGGCATGGTTTAAATCAAAGCATTTTCATGTGTTAGAATAGACCAGTCAAAGTCCAGACCTAAATCCAATTGAGAATCTGTGGCAAGACTTGAAAATTGCTGTTTACAGACGCTCTCCATCCAATCTGACAGAGTTTGAGCCATTTTGTTTTAATGACTGCTCTAAAACTTAGAATTTTCCATCTTTTTTTGTGTCGGCACAATGGTGGCCAGAACAAAGAGAGAAGGGTGAATCTCTCCAGTGGGGATATAGAAAGGAATAAAAATCTCAGTGACTTCATGGGGTACTTGATTTACATTGTACACATTTCAGATCCAGATGAGTGATTCAATGGGAATGGAAACGAGAGGACCTAAAAAAAAACAAGTCCGCCTCTCTGCACCTCCCAGATACTTAAGACTCAAAGCATAAATAGCATAGCATATATAAACTGTATACACACACACACTACACCCAGTATATGCTATTCTATTTATGCTTTGAGTCTTAAGTATCTGAGATATATCAGAGAGCATAAGAGTTCCTTATCTTGGGAATTTAACCACTTTCCTCTGAAAGCATCTGATAACTGGAGTGATTTCAACATTCACCACTTCTGGCACGTCTTTGCCTAGGTGTGTCCTGTGTAATGAGTGAAGTTATCTACAAGGTCAGCTGGAGGTTTTCAAAGCTGACCAGTGTAGCACTACCCCCGCAGGGGCTGCTGGTAACTGGCTCACCTATTCCTGCACAGCCTGGCAACATGAATTTTCCACTTGCAACCAAACACATGAAATCAGTTCTTGGGCTTGTTTTTGTGGTTATTAGGGACGACAACTTGGATGGGGCAGATGAGTTATGGGACGCCCAACTTGGCTGAAACAGATGGGAACAACTTCCTTCCTATGTACCGAGAAACGATCCTGGACTTGCGGACCAGGAGCTCTTAGTGTCCTTTGGAAAAGGGACACTTTTTACCGCATGTAGGAGTATCTCCTCTGTATAACTGCTTCCAGCTCCACTGCCTGCAGGTACTACAAGCCCTCCTGGCTGCTCTGAAGATCTCCCAGGACAAGGGCCAGGACAAAGGCCAAATGGGTTAAACACCGCTATGTCCTTTGAAAGCTTGCTACACGTGGTAGTTTCTCCCATTGTTAATCCCTGGGTGATCTGATATACTCACTCTGTCCTCTTTGCTACTCCTAGGTAAAATTCCCTCTCAAACCAGATGCTAAAAGTATTTTCCCAGCCAGCCTGAGCACAGCCTGGAGGTAAACCCCCCCACCCCCCTCGGCCACCAACAGCCTCCTCAGCACTCCATCTTTCACCCAACTGCCTGCTGGCATGGCTCCACCATATTTAGGGCTGACCTGCCTGGGGATTGGCCAAGTTCCTGCCTGGGTGTTGTCCAATTTCCCTCAGGTATGCAGATCACAACTTCCTGGTCTCTGCCCACTAACTTCCAGAGGCTTCCACAAGCTTCTAGATCCAGGGAGAGGTACCAGAGACCTGCATCTGTAGAGCCATCCAGCTTGAACTGCAGTGACCCAACCCAGTTACAGACACACATAACTTAGTCATAAGCTTAAATCAGGGGTTTCCAAACCTTTGAAACAAAGGGCCAGTTTACTGTCCTTCAGACTTTAGGAGGGCCGGATTGTGGCCAGTGCGGGTAGAAAATGTCCCAGGTCCAGCATCAATGAGAATAAATATGGCCTCAGGGTTGGTGGTCAGTAGGAGGAGTAGTAGTACTAATAGGGGAGGAATAGTATCACATCATTGGTATTAATGAAAGAAATAGTGACCCATTGTTGGTGTAAGTGTGAGGATTCGTGCTTTATATTGTTGGGAGTAATAGTGTCCCAAGGGCCAAATAAAGCATAGCAAAGGGCCACATCTGGCCCTCGGGCCACAGTTTGGAGACCCCTGGCTTAAATGTACCTACATTAACACTAGTAGTGCACTAAAGTGTGCTACACCAGTAACTGTGGGAGCTCAGAGACCACAAAGGAGTCTCAAGTCTCTGCAGCCGAGATAACACTTATGCCACCAAATTTTTATGTCTCTACCTTAAATTCTGCAGCATAGTACCCCCAAGTGACTGCAGTATCCCGGTTTAAAGTGAAACGCCAGTATTATTAAAAGATGAATGGAAGATTACCTCCACAAAAGGACCTTTTGATTAGGAAGCCACAGTATGTTGCCTGGCTGGTCAGCAAAAAGGTTTTCTTGGACTGCGCCTGCTTTTTATATTTGACACATGTTTCCTGAAGCCTCCTATGTTGTAATTTACTTCCGTCTCTGTGTAAAGTGATCAACAATTCATCCCACTTCACCACTGGTCACCAATGTAAGGGAGGCACTTCACCTCTGATCACCAATGTAAGGGAGGCACTTCACCTCTGATCACCAATGTAAGGGAGGCACTTCACCTCTGATCACCAATGTAAGGGAGGCACTTCACCTCTGATCACCAATATAAGGGAGGCACTTCACCTCTGATCTCTAATGTAAGGGAGGCACTTTACCTCTGATCACCAATGTAAGGGAGGCACTTCACCTCTGATCACCAATATAAGGGAGGCACTTCACCTCTGATCTCTAATGTAAGGGAGGCACTTCACCTCTGATCACCAATATAAGGGAGGCACTTCACCTCTGATCTCTAATGTAAGGGAGGCACTTTACCTCTGATCACCAATGTAAGGGAGGCACTTTACCTCTGATCACCAATGTAAGGGAGGCACTTCACCTCTGATCTCTAATGTAAGGGAGGCACTTCACCTCTGATCACCAATGTAAGGGAGGCACTTCAGCATTGACCACCAACGTAAGGGTGGGAGTTCTCCAATGGTACTAGTGTAAGGGGGGGCACTTCTTCACTGACAGCTAATGTAAGGAAGTACTTCACTGTGACCACCAATGGGGAGCACTTCTCTATTGACCACTAATATAAAAGAGGTGCTTCACTATTGAAAGGGAGGGACTTCTCCACTAACTACTTCTGCAAGGGGGTACTTCGCTACAGACCACCAATAAAAGGCTAGCACTTCTTCATTGACTACTACTATCACTTTGCCAATAAAAATGGATGTAAAGGGGTACTTCACCACTAAATAACAATTACCAGGAACACTTCACTTCTACTTTACTGCAGTAGACAGTATTTCTCTTGTTTGATTATTGTAATATATCTCTTTTGAGGCGTAACCATTGTAGCATTATTCTCTTTCCGCTGAACCATTACGGTATATTTTGTCTTCTGTTTACCCTGTTGCAATATATGTTTGCTATTGCTTCATCAGTTGCTGTATCATTTTCGGTGTCTATGCACCTTGAGCCTTTGGGGTGTATATACAGGTACCTGTAATAAGCATTCATCACCCAGTCAAGAAATTGTGCAAAGGCCTTCTTGTCCAATCCATGTATCCAATTAAGTAGGCCCTTGCAGTGTATAGTTGTTAGAAGATCTAAAGAAGATTGTACAACATGTAAGTACTTTGAGCCCAGGTTCACGCTGATCTGCGGGAATGAAGCTGTGCGAGTTTAGGTCAACCCGAAATCGCAAAAAGTAGTACAGAAAGTACTTTTTGAAATCGGTGCAGTGTTGCACCGATTTGGACGGTGCCATTGACGACAATTAAAGCCAATTTGAAAAATCGCATGTCAAAAGGCTTCAGTGTGAGCCTGGGCTTTAAGACAGAAATAGTTGTGACTTACTTGGAGCGAGGATGGTGGAGCAGACCTCTGCGTACTGTGGACACACATGGTTACCCTGCTTGTAGCACTCCTCTTCATTGGACGCCACACAGCTGTAGCATCGCAGCCCTTTACCTTTACAGAAAGAACAAGGGAAGACAACTATTTTAACAATGTAGCATCTTTCAACTTTGCACTGGTCATATACACAATACACCACCCACTGTAATACCAGACAACACTGACATAGAAACTCTCAAACTCTGGTTTTAGATTTAACAGCACCGTGTACAGAAAAATGGACAGGTGAGACCCATAACAGCCAATCGGATTGAAGATTGTATCCATTTAAAGTGATTTGTAAACGATCATTTGTTTATAGATATTGTTGTGGAAATTTGTATTATATAAGATTTATGTGGACATTTTATTCTGGGATGTGTGTTTTATAGATTGTCATCTGTCTCCCTGTGCCCGATTTAATCGAGAAGCGCTCTAGCAGAGCGCACTTGGGTTGAATCAAAACCAGCGGTAAAAATGGTCAGTATGAAAACCTTCTCATGGGATTGGAGATGTGTTCTCTGTGTGTGTGGGCCTTTGTTGGTTTGTAGGTATCAAGCGCAATGCGCTGGGCTTCTTGCCTTCAAATGACTAAACACATTAGAGAAGCAACGTCCGCATAACGAGAGAAACCCATTATACCTCTCTTGCGGACTTTATTTTCCCCTTTTGGATACATATCTGTTTTTATAAGAGGACATTGATATCTGCCTTGTCGGTGTACTTGTATCGTATATTGACAACAGCAGTAGCAATGTCCCCGCAGATTATCTCAAGCCTGTAAGAACAAGTAGAATGATCTTACTAGATACTTTGAACAGTATAGAGTGGACTCCACGCTGATTGAGATGGAACGTGTGCACCCCCCCCTTCCTTCCTGTGAGTGCCCTCCCCTTTATTGTTTTCCATTTCCTGTGATGTAATTTTGTATTGAGGAAGCGATTGGCTAATGTGGTGATCACTTCCTGTTTGTCAAAGCTTTTGTCTTTTACGAATATAAAGAGCCAAGCAGACTGGTCTCTGGCAGTCACGGAGCTGAGATGTAAGCTATGGTGATGTCTGTTTACTTGGGGATATACGGGAAATAGAATGATGGGTAAGATGCATTATATCAGACGAAATGTGTGCTTATTAGCACAGGAGAAATGTACATCCAAATTGCCCAGACAATATATATATAAAAAAAAAAAAACACCATACGAAATATCTTATTTTTTTCCCCCCTTTTTTATAAGTGATCACATTCCTTCTGTTCTCAGCTGCATAAGAGCTGGGGGAGGAGAAGCAGCAGTACACTGAGCTTCCCAGTGAAAGGCTACGCAGGGGGGACGTGCCAGGACAAGTCTGATTATTGGAGGAGGAGAGCACACTGAGTTTCCACCATAGCTAGAGAACTGACCATGGTGTGCTCTCCTGCCTAGTGTGGTCAGTCATGAAAGCAGAGAGACTGGCAAGAAAACCAGGGATTTCACACAAAAGAAGCTATACAAAGAGAATAGGATACTTTCTCATACAAATAAATGGTACATATCAGGAATATGAAATGCTGGGGTAACAAACAAACACTTTAATCACTCAATGGAAGAAGATTTCTGACTTGTTAAAGTTTGGGATGTAAAAAATATACATACATACTTTTTTGTATGCTGCAGCTGTCCTATGTTGGCTCCGAGACCGAGAACTGAACGATTACTTGTCCACGGATTATTCATTGTTCTCAATCTGCGTGGAGCAGAGAGCAGTGACTGTCAGTCACTGCTCCCCGCTCTGCTCTTGCAGCGTTCACTCTAGCGCCGGGGAGGGGATTGGGTGGGTACAGCTGGCTCTAGCTTTCAGCGGTGCACTGAGAGGCAGAGCCAGCTGCCAATGAGGCAGCTGGGCGGATCCCGACAATATGGTTATTGTCAGGACTATTTGGCTAACTCCTGGTCATAGGAGAGCAAAAGTAAGTACTCCCCTGTGACCCACAAGAGAAGGGTGGCCAAACAAGCTTTGAGGAAGAAAATTAATCCTAGAAGGAGAGGGTCAGAGAGTGCAGACATACTGCAGGAGATTACCAGACTGTGGACATACTGCACGAGATTAGTGGAGACTGCGGACATAATGCATGAGATTAGTGGAGCTCCTGGCCCTGCCCGCAGAACTCTGCATTCCCCAGTCAGTATAGAGGGGGCAGGGCCGGGAGCTCCACTGACGCACTCACTCCGTTCACTGCTCTAACTACAGCCGCACTGTTCCGAGCATACAGGCTACATAGGACAGGGTCAACGTGTCAGTGGAGTGCCCGGACCCGCCCCCTCACTGCTGGCTAGATCGGGAATAAAGCCTCCTGTGTCCTCTGTGCACTCTGCAAAGCCATCATCGGGGCACCAATTCATGGGTAGTGCAGGCCCCCCTACAAAGATTGGGCCCAGGGCGGTTTCCCGTTTGCCTTGCGCTAAAGACGACCCTGAAAGTCCTACATGCTGCATTTTTGGCGTAGTAAAAAACAAAACGCACCAAAAACACACTTCCCAATAACCATTGGAGTGTAGTATATAAAGAAAACTGAAGCAAAGTACAATGAATATTATAAATTGGAGTACAATATTACAATAATTCTGAACAATGTACCTAAGAGCTCTATCTGTTGAGCGAGAAGGTGCTCTTGGGTTGATGTGGAATCTCAACCTTTTTTTCGGTCAAGACTTTCTTTAAAATTCTGCACCCCAGGCACCCCATTCTAAAATGTAAAAACATTGGTACTGACTAGTATTCCAGCACTTCTTTTCTCACTCAGTTTCTCTTTTATTCAGCTAATGTGACCCCAGTCTTGAGGGCGAAGGGCAGGGGAAGTTCAAACAAGGATGCTGTGCAGGCACCTGATTTCCCTCTTATCAACTGTTGATGTCATTGGTTGTTACAATGCTGGCGGCTAGAAGGTTGTAATCATGGGCGTCCGCTCATAGGGTTAAGGGGAGGCGAGTGACCCCCCCTGGAATCAGCAAGGGTCTGCCATGCTCACATCTGTGGCTGTGCTGACTCTCTCTGTGTTTGTGCAGTCGGCTCCACAGCTGTTGCAATATCAGTGTCACGGAGCTTACAGAGCTCTTTACTGCCACCTCTGGCCTATTCCTTTATGTGCGCCCTCGTGTTTGCTTTGATAACTGTAATGTATTTTCAAATGGACATGTAGAAACAGGACTTGGGAGAAGGAAGACCACCGTGACCATACAAGTGGGGGTGTGAGTACAAGTGAAGGGAGGAGGCTGTTTGTGTACAGGGCGGCTGGCATATATACAGATGAGGGGGGAAGCTGAGTGCATACAGGTATGATCAGTGAAGGGGGGGTGCCCGATATAGGAAAGGTGACCGTAAAATTATGCCCATCCCCTGGAAAAAGTTCAGCGGACGCCCATGGTTGTAATGGTGGCTTTCTGTAACTAAAAGGCAGACTTGATCCACCCACTGGCTTGTATACAGTTTTGGGAATTTATGTATTTTGCCAAGGCACCTCTGAAGAAATCTGAAGGTACCCTGTTGGAAAAGGCTGGTCCAAGAGACCGATGGCCCAATTATTAGGGCCAAAGTGTATACAATAATAAATAGAAACCATTCCATTCAAGCCTCAGAATGGAAAAGCCAAGATACTACGAATCAATAAGGAAATGTTATCAGTATAGCAAACTATAAAAAAAATTGACTAGAGCAGCTTTCCTTCACGCGTTACCTTAAAGTGGATGTAAACACCCCAAAAAAAAAAAAATTTGATGTCACAATGTAGAGTATAAGATTTTCTATCATCTGTGCCCAGTCTTGACACACAGAGTTAATCCAGATCTGAGTAATCCTCTTTTAATGTTCAGTGAAAATGAACAGCCTTCCAGATAAAAACCTGCCTAAATAAAAAGTCAGTTTTCTCTCTTCTTGCTTTGAGTGACAGGTTATTTACATATCTAGCTTGGACATGTTTATCATATGTTATGTTATGTTTATCATAACATGAGGTATAGAAAGTGAGAAATCCACCCCTCCCCCACATAACACATCCTGGTAATATACAATGAACTTTGGATCACCTCATGTTATGATAAACATAACATCACATATGACAAATATGTCCAAGCTAGATATGTAAATAACCTGTCACTGAAAGCAAGAAGAGAGAAACGGACTTTATAATTTGGGAGGTTTTTATCTGGAATACTGTTATTTTGCACGGAACATTAAAAGAGGATTACTCAGTGCTGGATTAACTCTGTGTGGCAAGACTGCACACAGATGATAGGAAATCTTATACTCTACACTGTGACATCGTTTTAATCATTATAGTTTTCGTCCATAAAAAATCAAGTGACCAAGACTGCACATGCTCGAAAACAAACTATTCCGATGGCCGGCCCCCCTGGTGAGCGCCGGCCATCTGAATAACAGCAGTTGGGTGGTTTTTGGAAGTGTCTATCAGAGCCAGCGGCTTCCAAAATAGTTAACCACATAGTTAACACTGACACGCGTCTCAGCCAATCAGGTTCACCGGGTCTGGTTACCAGTAACCCGATTGGCTGAAGCAACATCGAGGGATCGTGGCGGGAGGATGGCTCACCCAAGAAAAGTAAGTGCCGGGCAGGTAGGGGCAACATGGTGGTATTTTAGGGGGCAATCTGGCGGCATTTTACGGGACAAACTGGTGGTTTTTGAGGGGGCAAAGTGGGGGCAATTGATGGGCAAACTGGCAGCAATTTATGGCACAGTGGCTGCATTTGATGACATGGCACAGTGGTGACAATTGATGGGCACAGTGGCGACAATTGATGGCACAGTGGCTGCGTTTGATGGCATGGCACAGTGGCGACAATTGATGGGCACAGTGGCTGCATTTGATGGCATGGCACAGTGGTGACAATTGATGGCACAGTGGCGACAATTGATGGCATGACACAGTGGCGATAATTGATGGGCATAGTGGCTGCGTTTGATGGGCACAGTGAGACTACAATTGACGTTTTTTTTTCTGTTAGTTTGCGCCCCCCAAAAGAATTTGAGCACCAGTCGCCCCTGCTCAGAATGTCTTGAAGTCAGTAGGTCGGTGTAAAGTCAGGCAGCTGGCATCTTGAGAAAATGGTCAGAAATGGCATCCTCTCAGAAAGGGTTACTTTAAGGTCCTGTACTTTAAATACTGTATACATTTTTGGAAATTAGATATACAGTTGAGTAGAGATCAAAGAAATGATTTTGGGGATATTGATTTTGAAGTTGGCTCGTTGTTCTGGTTAGATGAAATTTACCTGGAAAAAGAATTCTACTGTGTTTGGATTTGGGTGGGGTGTGGGGAAGTTGGGTGTCGGAAGAGAAGGGTGCATGGTACTGTGGACATAAGTTTATGAAGATAAGGGGATAATATGAAAACTGATAAGAGCTTTAAGAACTGCTTACTTAAAGTGGACTAAAAGGCAATGTCAGCTTATTACATCAGGCCTCAAATCATTGCATAATAGCACTAAACACCCACATCTAAGCGGAAACCAGCAAGAAGATAAGTATGTTTTCTAACAGATGTTTTTTTTTCCAGCTGTCATGTGGCAAATTAAAATTGAGGGAGCTGTGTAATAAGCGGACTTTTCTTTAAAAATATTACTTTCCTTTGTTGTTTGTTCACAGAAATATCTTAATAGCTTTCCAGCTTCCAAACAAATCCCTGATACATATAGTAACTAGTGAATATAGTCTATTCAAGTCTGTCCCCATAGACCCAGCTATTTCACCATTGGGTGTCACCATCTTGTCTCTTGCACAGCTTAGAAAAGGTGAAGTTGGTTCCTAAATCTCAACCTTTCTGTGGTAGACACTTTCCCCTATCTGGTCATAGTCATGTGTCACTGCTGTTTGCATATGCTATTAGTTATAGCAAAAGATGACTGAGAGGGGCGTGGCCGCGGCATGGACGTGTGAGTACGTGTCTGTAGTGAGCTCCATCCGCCCGCCGAATCCACAGCGCCCACAGCAGCTCTACTAGGGGTCTCTCTACACGCTGCAATGCCAGCTAAGCTGAGGAAGCTCTCGCCGCAACCCCAGAGGTCCTCCTGGCACCGATCCGGATCGCTGGACCTCTATTTTACGGATCGTGGATGGGCCGCTCCTGGGAACTCCAAGATGGTGCCGGCGAACAGGTACCAGGCCACACACGCGGTCTCCCCGATTCCCTCACCACCGCCGCCTTCTCCTGCTTCCTCGCTTCCTCCCCCCACCTCCCCTGCCAGCTCGATCAGCTCCGCTCCTCCTGTAATGCCCTTGGGTGAGCTGATGGGAGATGCAGACCTCAGGGCCCACATCCTGGCTCTCCCCACGAAAGCTGACTTGGAGTTATTTGCTGGCAGGGTGGAGAAGGCCCTTAGGCAAGACATTGAGGCCTTACAGGCGGACACTGCTCACATTGGGGGTAGAGTTGAGGACTTGGAGGCACAGTGGGATGTGGTCACTCCGGCCCTACAGGCTCTCCATGAAAACTGTAAGAGACAGGACCGCAGGATTGAAGCCCTGATAGACCAAATGGATGATTTTGAGAACAGGAGCCGCAGGGTTAATATCCGTATCAGGGGTCTGCCTGAAGCCACAGGCCCCAGGGACATAGTACCCTCCTTGCCGGGTCTCTTTAAACAAGTCCTTGGCCGGGACGCTCCTGACAGAATTGAGATTGATCGGGCACACATGGCATTGCGCCCACCATCTGACGATCTGGACAAACCACTGGACATTATATGCAAACTACATAAATATTCCCTGAAGGAAAGCATCATGGCTCATGTCAGGGGGGTGCGTCATGTGGACTTTGATGGGGCACAGCTGTCCTTTTTTCCTGATCTCTCCAGGCGTACCCTGATGCAACGCCGTGCCCTAAAGCCGTTACTTGCTGCTCTACAGGATGCCCACTTACCATATAAGTGGGGCTTCCCTTTCCAGCTTTCGGTTACCAAGAATGGCCGCCAAGTTACCTTACACACGGTGGATGACCTGCCACAATTTCTGCAGAAGCTGGGCCTCCCGACCATTGATGTCCCGGATTGGAAGTCCGCTCCAGAGATCCCCCTGCCTATGCAACCTCAGCCTTGGCATACTGCTCGTCATAAAAGCCGCAACAAGCGTCGTTCTCGAGTGGATCCCCCCCAGGACTCGCAGGCTCCGCTACAGAACTCTCCTTCCCAGAGGGGGACCTGAAGAATCCGCTGAATGGTGGTTGGCTGTGGACTGTCTGCCGGGTTCTTTACATTCTTTTTAGGGGCACTATTGCTTACATTCTGTTTTGTTCTGCTTCTGCTGGCTTGCCGGCTGGGGGGGGGGTCCCAGACCAACGGGATCTAGATACCCTGGGAGGTTTCTAGAACATCTCCCTTATGGGGACTGTTCTGTGTTCTGTTTTGTGTTTGTTTTCGTTTATTTTGTTCTCATGTTTTTTCTTGTTGTTGTCTTTTTTTTTTTTTCAGTACTCATTGCATCATGGCTCGGATCGCTGCAGGTCTCTCTCTCCTCCTGACTGTGGGGGGGGGGGGGGGCTACACGTTCAGCTTCATAGATGGCTTCCCTGAAGGTAGTTTCCTATAATGTCAGAGGGCTGGGATCTCCCATTAAGCGCAGTAAGTTGTGGCTCGAGACAAAACGCCTGGGGGCGCATATACTTTTTTTGCAGGAAACACACTTCCTCACTGACTCGGTCCCCCGCTTGCCCACTTACCTCTACTCACAATGGTTCCTTAGCAACTCTCCTCGCTCTAAATCGAGTGGGGTTGCTATAGCCATACATAAAAATTGCCCTTTTATTTTGTCTGACCAGTTAACTGACCCAAATGGTAGATTTGTATTTGTCAAAGGGAACATTATGGGTCGTAGGTTTACTTTTGCAACCGTGTACGCACCAAATTCAGCTCACCTTCCTAGATTCCCTTCTGGACTCCCTTTCCCACTTGAGAGGGGCAATTGGTTTTGGGGGGGGGGGATTTTAATGTTAGCCCTGATCCTACAGTAGACACTTCTGCGGGATGCTCTGCCGATTCCTTTGCTTTCCTCAAACACTTTAGGAAGCCCACCATCTTGTAGATTGCTGGAGAGTGCTCCACCCGAGGGAGAGAGATTATAGCTATTATTCGGCTACCCATGCGGTTTACACCCGGATTGACCTACTGTTGATGGACCAGTTTACGCTGGACTCCTTGTCCGGTGCGTCGATTGGCTCCATTACCATGTCAGACCACGACCCGGTATCTCTCTCCATACTTCCACTCGCCTCTGGTGCCAGGTCTTGGACATGGCGCCTGAACGAGAATATCCTAGATGATGATGTAGCCCTCAAAAGCATCTCTGACACTATCACTCATTATTTCTCTGAAAATTCCTCTGTGGAAGTCGGGGTGGCTTCGATTTGGGAGGGCCACAAGGCAGTAATTCGGGGAGAGTTTATATCTCAGGGAGCGAGGCTGAAAAAGGAGCGGGAAGGGGACCTTCAGTCCCTTCTGCGGAAAATTCAATTAGCGGAAACTGAACACAAGCGTCGTGTAACCCCAGAATTAGCGGCCAGCCTTGAGGCCCTGCGCCTGGAGCTTGCCACTTTGTTGGACGCTCGTATACGCAACCTATTATGCCCAGTTATACCAGTTGCCTGACACGCTCCCTGGTTTGACCGAGGTACAGAGGCAGGATCGCATCCTAGGCTATTTGGCTGATGCCCAAACCCCAGCTTTCCCATAAAACTAGTAAATCCCTTGAAACCCCGATCACATCTGAGGAGTTGGAGATTGTGGTGAAGTCCCTGCCGACGGGAAAGAGCCCCGGCCCGGATGGCTTCACGAATACCTATTACCGTACCTTCCTCCCCCTGCTTTCGGGCCATATGTGCACGTACTTCAACGCACTGGCTTCTGGTGCCCACATATCCGTGCTGCCCAAGGAGGGGAAGGACTGTGCGGTCCCTGGTATTTATAGACCGATATCGCTCTTAAACACTGACATTAAAATCCTAGCAAAAATCCTTGCGAATCGTCTGAAACCCCTTCTCCCCTTCCTCGTCCATCCTGACCAAACAGGGTTCATCGCTGGGCGGGAGGCAAGAGATAATTCAAACCGGGCCATCCAGTTGATCCAGTCGGTTCACGCGCAGGCTGACCATCCACCCTGTCTTCTCCTGTCCACTGATGCCGAGAAGGCGTTTGACAGGGTGGATTGGACGTATCTTCGTGCGGTCCTGTCTAGACTGGGACTTGGCCCGAGGATGCTTTCCTGGGTCTCCTCATTATATAGCAACCCCGAGGCGTGCGTTAAGGTCAATGGGACTCTCTCTGACCCCTTTCCGATTAGGAACAGGACAAGGCAGGGCTGCCCGTTGTTCCCCCTTATTTTTGCTCTTACCTTGGAGCCTTTGCTTAATAGGATATGCCCCAACCCCGACATTAAGGGCTTCAATATCGGCTCTCATGAGCACAAGCTTTCCGCATACGCAGATGATGTCCTCTTTTATGTAGCTAATCCCTTGATCTCCCTCCCCAACATTATGGTGGAATTACAGACTTTCGGTGCCCTGTCTAATTGTAAAATTAATTTCACCAAATCTGAGATTCTGTCATTGAATGTTCCACCAGACTTGCGTACACGGTTGCAATCCTCCTTCCCCTTCACTTGGTGGCTTCCACAGTCGCAAAGGGGTCTATCCACCCTTGTTTCACAAACGTCCACCCATGCCCTGAAACGATGCTGTGAACAAGCTTGGGATTCATGCGCCACCTTTTTCTCCCCCGACACCCCTGGGGGTCTTCCCCTGGTTTCTACCGGGGGAACACCCATCTTTCTTTCGATCCTGGACGGCTGATGGCGAACTTCGCTGTGGCAGATTCTTCCAAGATGGAGGTTTGCTTACCCTAGATGGGCTCAGGGCCCAATATGGGGGGTTCCCGATGGACAGCTGGAGATATGGTCAGCTTCGACATTTTGCACGGGGCTTGCCATATGCCATTCGCTCTCCCACCTCCGCCACACCTTTTGAGAACCTGTGCATGTCCCCTGCCCCCGTCCCCCATGCTATATCCGTTCTCTATGGCCTATTACAGGAGTTGGGTTCATCTGGGAGGCCAACATATATTCGGGAGTGGGAGAGAGACTTGCAGCATACGTTCACTGATGTTCAGCTCAGCCAGTTATTCCGCCTTACACATTCCAGCTCTGTTAACACGAAGATGCAAGAGAATGGGTTTAAAGTTTTAACCAGGTGGTACAGGGTCCCTACCAGACTTAAACAAATTTACCCTATGACCTCAGATGCCTGTTGGTGGGGATGTGGCCACAGGGGTTCCTTCCTGCATATCTGGTGGGAATGTCCTAAGCTACGCCCTTTTTGGCAGGATATTAGGACCCAAATTAATATCATTATGGATGTAGACCTTCCAGATTCCCCTATGGGCTTTCTCCTACATGTCCCCGCCGTCCCTTTTGGCTTATATCGGAAGTCAGTACTACCTCACCTCCTGAACGCAGCTAGGAGGCTAATCATTTTTTCATTTTTACCATTTTTTGGAAAACCAGTCGGGTCCCGTCCCATTCGGACTGGGTCCGGCTGGTGGACAATATCAAAGCTGCCGAGGAATGGATGGCGAGGTTGAATACGAGAAATGGTATGGAACCTGGGCTACTTGGATTCATTATGTTAACGGTCTACCCACACATGCACCCCCCTCCACCCAGTCTTAGTCGGGAGAAAGGTAGTGATCAGGTTCTAATTGACATAGATAGTTTGCGGTGATGGCTATGGGTACACCCTGTTTTTTTTTTCCTTCTTTTCGTTCTTCTTTATTTTTTTTCTTGTCATGACCTTTGTTTGGTACATGCCTAACCTAGGGACCGCTCGCGGTTTCCCGGCCCTTTTTGTGCCTAGCGGAACGATTGGGGACATCTTCAATGTGTTTGGGTTTATGTGCTCCTAATCTAAAGACTATAACCCTTGTCCCTATGATCCTGTCTGTTGGGCGGCCAATCGGGCCTTCTGTCTTGTACACTGTTTATATATGAGGTTGGACAGCATGGCCTATTCCTTTGTCCTTTTGCTGTTGTATGTTGAAAATTTACTCTTTATAAATAAACATTACATAAAAAAAAAAAAAAAATAGATGACTGAGAAAAGGTCAAAATTTGCATATCTGTAACAGTGCAGTTTGGTCAGCTTAGATGGGAAGGTTAATTAATTAGTGTGCTTGAAATATCTTATGGAGTGGATTATGAAAGTAGCTTTATGTTGATATTATTGGGGGGTTCAAAGGTTCACATTAAGGCTACCTCTTCCTGTTGTCAGTTTTGTGAAAAATGCTGTATTTGGTTCAAATGTGTGAATGTTGTCAATGGGTAACTGTGTGCCCAAATATGCTGGCCGGCATACCTGGCAAGAAATGTTCTTTTCCCATTATATTATATAGTTTCCGTTAGTCTCCCTCAGATGTTGCTCTCTGTCATTTCTGCAGTGGCCTGTGGGGCCTTGGGGCTTCTTCAGATTATGAGTTGGCACCATAAGGAGAAGAGTTAGATCTGGGAGAAGCAAAATTGGCAGCTCTTGTGTTCAAGCTATTCATACATCTAAGCATGTGTGCAGGGCGTTGGCAAAAAAACTGTCTGGTCTAATCCTAAACTCCTCTAAAGAGAGCAGATCATTGTGCTAGCCTTCAGGAGCTCATGCTAGAAGAAGAGGGCTGCCAAGCAAAACTACAAACTGTTGCCAAGATCTTATGTGTCTAAGGACTGTAGCTCACCTCCAGAACTTCTTTACAAATAATGGCAAATAATGGCTAGAGTGGCTGCTGAATGAAGGTACCATTAAGAGATTACTAAACTGCCTCCACTATGTTGGCCTACAGTATGTGTGATTTAAGCTATTCAATGGTGCATATACAGGCTGAGGGCAGTGGCAGCTGGTGCAAACTAACAGAAAAAAAAAACATCAATTGCAGCCTCACTGTGCCCATCAAATTCAGCTACTGTGCCCATCAAGCGCAGCCACTGTGCCCATAAATTGCCACCGCTGTGTTTTAAACGCAGCTACTGTAACCATCAATTGCTGCCAGTGTGCCCCATCAATTACCTTCTGTGTGCCCCATCAATTGCCACCAGTTTGCCTCATCAATTGCCACCAGTTTTGCCTCATCATTTGCCGCCAGTGTACCCCATCAATTGCCGCCAGTGTACCCCATCAATTGCCGCCAGTGTACCCCATCAATTGCCGCCAGTGTACCCCATCAATTGCCGCCAGTTTGCCCCATCAATTGCCACCAGTGTGCCTCCCACCCGGCACTTACCTGTCGCGGGTCAGCGATGTCCTCCACACTCCCTCCGAGTCCTTGATGTCTTCTCCCGTCCCTCTTCGGCTATGATTGGAGGCCTGATAGGCGTCCAATCACAACGCCTGTTGCTTCAGCCAATCAGGTGACAGGTAACCAGACGCGATGCACCCGATTAGCTGAGAGGCGAGTCAGTGTTAGGGAAGCGATTTATTCAATTCACACAACACACACAACATTGTGTAAACAGCGAACGCAGAGCATTGCGCCTGCTGTTTCCCAGTTTGGAAGCCTGTTAAAGCCCATGGCTAATTAGGCACTTCCAAAAACACCCTCGCCACTGTAATTCAGATGCCTGGCACCCGACAAAGGGCCTGACACCTGAATAGGGGGCGGCAGCGGCGACAATAGATTCAATGCAGAAATCTATCTATTGGTGGTTGACGGGTGCAGGAGAGAGGGGGCGGCACTTCTGAGCCCTCTATGGACACACCGCTACTGGCTAAGAGGGATGGGAGTTGAGCATACTGTTGTTCTGCTGCATGTAATATAGTGAGTGACAATTGCTCAGAGTTCATTGCATCCTGTTGCTGATGTGAAAGTGATGGGAAGTAATAAAAGCTGTGAACCCAAGTAATGATAATTAGTTGGGCTCGTCCATTCATTTATATGAAGTTAGTAGGTACACTGGAGCACAGGCATCAAAAGGAATATTGAAAGTAAACATGGACTGTTGCAATGGGAAAGAAGACCATGCTGCATTGAAGGTCCGACTTTGGGTATATTACCAAGGGAAGCAGAGTAACCTATGCAGAGTTTTTCTTTTTTAATAAGGTATACGTGCTATTTATCCACTTCAGCCCCGGACCATATTGCTGGTCAAAGACCAGAGCACTGTGATTCGGCACGGCGTAACTGACAATTGCGCGGTCGTGCGATGTGGCTCCCAAACAAAATTGGCATCCTTTTTTTCCCACAAATAGAGCTTTCTTTTGGTGGTATTTGATCATCTCTGCGGTTTTTATTTTTTGCGCTATAAACAAAAATAGAGCCACTATTTTGAAAAAAAATGCAATATTTTTTCCATTTTGCTATAATAAATATCCCCAAAAAATATATAAAAAAACATTTTTTTTCCTCAGTGCAGGCCGATACGTATTCTTCTACATATTTTTCGTAAAAAAAAATCGCAATTAGCGTTTATTGATTGGTTTGCGCAAAATTTATAGCATTTACAAAAAAGGGGATAGTTTTATGGCATTTTTATTTATATTTTTTTTTAACTAGTCATGGCGGCGATCAGCATTTTTTTTCAGTACCGAGACATTATGGCGGACACATCGGACAATTTTGACAAATTTTTGGGACCATTGTCATTTTTATAGCGATCAATGCCATTGGCAGTGAAGGGGTTAACACTAGGGGGCAGGGAAGGGGTTAAGTGTGTTCCTGGTGTGTTCTAACTGTATGGGGGGGGGGGGGTGGCCTCACTAGGGAAAATCACTGATCTTCTGTCCATACATTGTATGAACAGGAGATCAGCGTTTCCCCCGCTGACAGGAACGAGAGGTATGTGTTTACACACATACCTCCCGTTCCCCGCTCTGTAACGAACGGGCACGCACGCGGGACTCGGGGGACGAGCGGGGGCGCGGGGCGCCGGCGGTGCGCGCGCCCCCTAATGGCCTCTAAAGGGAGGACGTAGAGCTACGTGCTCTCGCCCAGCAGTGCCGACCTGCCGCCGTAGAATGACGGTGGGCTGGTCGGCAACTGGTTAAGACGTATCTAAACCCAGAAGTAAAGGTTGAATATATTGCAGTTTACCAATCCTAAAATGTGGCGCCTAAAGTCTGTTATTTTCAACTTTAACAGACCAAGCAAAAGTGGCAATTAAAGGGCTGTGTGACAAACTATTTAATACTAACAGGGGAGCTTGCAATATTTTATTCATTTATGTGAAACCTTTATCCCAAAGGGCAAAAAAAAACATTTTCTGAAACTGTTTAGAAAAGGTTAGTTGGGATGAGGCTTTATTTTGTTAGTCATGTATATAAAAGACCATTTATTCTAAGTGCATTTAACATTATTCTCTCCAGACAATGCTGATGTCCAAGGGTGTCTCCGTTGTTCCTTCATCGATGGAGGAGCCATCCTAAGACAAAAAGCGTGTTACTGGTCAGATCACCAGGAGAAAAAAAAGCCATAAAACAGAAACAAATGCATCCACCATATCCGAGGACTGATAAACTGCAATATATTCCATTTTTGTTTTGGGGTTTAAAAGGTACAGAAATAAGTGTCTGAAAGTTTCACTGGGCAGTTTACTGTGCTTTGGTCATGCTTTATATGGGTTAAAAAGAGCAGCGCAAAGAGAAGCACAAGTAGTAGTGGAGGTGCATCTGTCACGGAAAAACAATACATAGATTCATGCATTGCATGAATCCCTGTATTGCCATTGCCGCTGCCGCCCACTATTTAGATGGCCGGCCCCCTGGTGAGAGCCGTCCATCTGAATAACGGTAGCTGGTTGGCTTTGGAAGTGTCTATCAGAGCCAGCGGCTCCGATAGGCTTTTCGATTACAGCCTAAGGGCTGTAATCGGCTTTCAAATAGTTACCAGGGGACGCAGGGGGTGTGCGTTCACTGGTTAACACTGACAGGTGTCTCAGCCAATTAGGTTCACCGGTTACCGGTAACCTGATTGGCTGAAGCGACATCAAGTGCGGGACTACTTTGACCAAGAAAAGGTAAGTGCCAGGCAGGGGGGGGGGGCAATCTGGCGGCATTTTAGTGGCAAACTGGCAGCAATTGATGGGCACAGTGGCACAGTGGCGACAATGGGACAATTGATGGGCACAGTAGCTGCGTTTGGCATGGCACAGTGGCGATGTTCGATGGGCACAGTGGCTGCGTTTGGCATGGCACAGTGGCGACAATTGATGGGCACAGTGGCAACAATGGTATGGCACAGTGGCTGCATTTGCCATCAATAGTTGCCACTGTGCCATACCAAACACAGCCACTGTGCCATCAATTGTTGCCACTGTGCCATACCACAGTGGGTGTGTTTGGCATGGTACAGTGGCGACAATCAATGGGCACAGTGACGACAATGGCATGGCACAATAGCGACAATTGATGGCACAGTGGCTGCGTTTGGCATGGCACAGTGGCAATTAATGGGCAGAGTGGCAACAATGGAATGGCACAGTGGCGACAATTGATGGCAAGGCACAGTGGCAACAATTGATGGGCACAGTGGCAAAAATTGATGGCACAGTGGCTGCGTTTGATGGCATGGCACAGTGGCGACAATTGATGGGCACACTGGCTGCGTTTGATGGCATGGGACAGTGGCGACAATTGATGGGCACAGGGGCGACAATTTTATGGCACAGTGGCTGCGTTTGATGGCATGGGACAGTGACGACAATTTTATGGCACAGGGGCGACAATTTTATGGCACAGTGGCTGCGTTTGATGGGCACAGTGGCTGCATTTGATGGGCACAGTGGCGGAAATTGATAGGCACAGAGAGGCTGCAATTGTTTGTGCCCCCCCAAACATTTTGAGCACCAGCCGCCACTGACAATTAGAACTACTAGCACTCCAGACACTATGTGAAGGGACTGGATGTAAATGTAGGACCTGTTCACAGAGCAGGAGGTGGATAAACTCTTGCAAGGTGAGAAGAGCCTCTTTGGTTTCCTGGAGGATTGGTAGGTATCAGTGGGAGCGAGTAAGGCTACAGTTACCCTTGTGAAGGTTAAGTGTAGAACACCCCACAGCATTGGTAACTAGGTTTGCTAGCTGGCAGGTATTTTACCAGCCTGGGTGGTAAAAGTAGGACTTATTCCCAATGTAATCAATAGGAAAGGGACCATAAGGCCAATATTTTTCACAGAAAAGTGGTAGCCCCAGTTGTACCATAATCCTTGCCTAAAACTGCTTTGTGGGCACAATAAGACTGGAGAACAAATGTTCTAAACTATGCAGCACCAAGCCAGGCAGACAAAACCTCCTGATACGTCTATCAGGAAATACCTTTCGCATGACCTTATCTAGTATTAGGATTCATGTCAGGAAAGTGTCAACCCAAACAGTACTCTTGCAATTACAATAGATATCATTATTGGGTGTTGTATGTTAGGCCAGGCTACCAGGACTTCCTTGGATGAAATTGCCACAAGGTGCCGATTTCAGGTAATCAAGACAGGTCAGGTTTGTGATGGATGGTGCCCACCTGTGGAGCTAAATTAGCCCTCAAATATCATACCCTTATCAGTGAACATTATAGTTTACATGGGAACTGCTTTAGGAGCCATTACATCGTCATTAGCTGTTATAAGGACCATTGTTTACAGACAATGCTAAAAACTCCTGGAAGATATCTGTACACCAGGAACCCCAAGTCAGAGGGCAAGGCATTGATGTACACACCAATTGAAATACTGGTTTATATATCTATTGAAATACTGTGTTCCAAAAAAAAAAAAAAAAGGGTACTTTCTAGAACCATTTATACACACACATTAAATGTACTTCACCGTGTGTTTATGGAAAACTACAGGAGGGGGCAGATATAAGACCAGTCATCCTGTACTAGAAGCTAGAGCAGCAGTAACCGGTCTTTTTTGCAGTAAGCTCCAGCACAGGTAAAGTGTCACACTGGAATACTACACAGATGTAGAATACATACACAAAACATGGATTATCCTTCTCATTCTCTCTCTCCCCTCAGCCTGTAACTGAGTTTCAGGTTTTTTGTTGGTACCTACTCCCACTTCCTAAGTTCTCACCTAGGTGAGGGCGACGTAGCTCGTTCCCCCTCCCTCCCCGCTTGCAGCCTCTTAGGATACATCACACATTCCAGGAGGTTGTAGAACCAGTCTCACCACTCTGATCTTGCGCATTCGCAGTGGGAAGCAGCCTGTCTTTCATCAGGAAGTCACAGCTGGCTCCCAAATCCAAGATGGCGGCACCAGGCATCTGCAGTGATAATAGGCTACGGGAAGCGCTGGAATCCATGGACTGCTAAGTACTTGATTTTTAAAAGTTATCAGCTACAGTATTTGTAGCGGTTGATTTAAAAAAAAAAATTATGTTTCAATAATTTTTATTGACAAGCTTTATCACACAATCATAAAAATGATGCAAAACTGCAGAAGTATATCCAAAGGCATTATAAAAACAAGAAAGCCAACAAATAAACCTTGGATTTATCAAATTATGCCTCACATGTTGTCTTTTATAGATAGCAAAGCAACACCTGATTAATAAAGGGAAGGGAAGAAAAGGGAAGGGGGAGAACAAGGTCAAACCAAAATTAAGAGTCATGAAGTGCAACTGGTGGCAATAAGGGGGCAAGGTAGTACCACCTAGTACAAAAAAATAAATATATAAGACCATCAAATGACCTTCCTTCCCAAGGATGGCATTGAACACTCAGTGGAACCATATATGAAAAGTATAGGCTCAATGCTCGTCATAATGGCCAGCATGCCCATAAAGATGTACATATTTAAGATTCAAATAACCATCTGAAAAAAAACATTTTAAATAAACGAGAAAAGAAAGAGGAAAAGATCAATATCCCAAGGAAGAAAAGAGAAAATTATTCAGCAATAATTCCCTTGACCCTTAGGGCCTTTTCCCACAGGTGGACTGATCGAGTTCACCTGTCCATTTTTCAGGCAGACCCGATCAGACCCTCTAGTCTCCTCTATGGAGCGACGGGTGTCAAAAAACATGTGTTAATGGTCCGTTGACACCCGCCAACATCCGATCTGATAAAAACAGTCGTCTAGAGGACCGAATGGCAATCGGGTATAAAACGGACAGATGGTCCATTTACATTTGACTGCCCATAGGGAACAGTGGGCTGATACGGACCAGCCATCTGCCTTGTGTGTAAGGCCCCTTACTCGTCCAGCTATTTCCAAACTTCCTTGCTATATAGGCAACAAAGTATTTAAACCAAGGCTTGTCCCTCTAGATGCATAATCCAAGATATTAAAATTTTAGTAACAACATGGTTTAACATTGGTAATTTCCACGCCCGGGATATCATCATTTCTGCAGCTAAGAGAATATTAAAAATGAGAGTGCATAAGTGTCTGATCCGAGAGACTGATTTTTAAAAAAAAAAAAAACTTTAAGTTCCCCTTTAACAACTAGAGAAAGCCTTTAAAAGGTAACTGCCAGCCGAGGTGTATTAGCCATCTGGCTCCTGGGACTTTTTTTCTTGCTAGTTTTGTATAGAGTAGGGTTGGGTCTTAACCATGTCAATTTATTTTTTGCGGTCTGTGTCCTGTTAGTTAGATCAACTCACTTTCTGTTCTAGAGACACAACAGGAAGTGAGAGGAAATCTCTACAAAGAGGTGTACCACAGGCACGTTGACCTGTACTTTTTTCTCAATACTTTATTTTTTAAGAGAACACATGGAAAATACAGAAACCATATGACATACATGTCCAGAAATCGAACGTATACAAATGAGACTCAGTACTAGGGAGATATTGGCTGGTCAAGGAGGCAGATACACATGGAAAAAAGGTAACCCAAACAACCAAACAGTCTCTGTACCCGGAGTGGTATTTTATCTGGTAAAAACCAAGTCAAAGAACGCATTTTTTTATGTTTGTCTGTGCTGCATGCCCTAATCTCATAGTGTTCAGAATGGACAATTTTTATTTATTTTGTTGCTTGTAAATACCTTTATTTTGTAGTCATTCATTACTTCCTCCTTCTTATTAGCTTAGGCTATTAAGTCACAAGGCTATTTGCAAGGGTTTCTGGGATAGGCATCATGTTTCCCAGTAGTCCTTGCAAACCTGACTGAAACCTATTACATTGCTTGTGCAGCACTGAGCATGTGCGAGATATGCAAAGCTGAAATCCAGGAAGTCATACAGTCTGGCTTCATGATGCCCACACTTCAGATGGCCACCGTCTATTTCTAGATAATAAACTATCTAAATGCTGTAACAACCTAATAAAACAGACCTTAGTTTACAGACTAACTTTACTAGAATACATTAAAGGAACACTAAAGGTTTGTTTTTTATTAGATCAATGGATTGCTGTAAGCTAGAGCATTTAAATATCGTTTTTCCTTTGACCTCCAAAATACAGTAATCCAGGTTTGAAAATGCCATTTCCTGTCTCTCCTCTTCTTGTTTTCCACCAGCATCTGAGCCGTTTTGCATGGTGGAAAGCAGAATGTGCTCACCCCCTCCCTATGACTACAGCCCTGTGTGAAGATGCTCTCTTATCCCTCACAGGCATGGAGGCTAAGCCTAATGGGAACTGTAGTTCCCATTAGGCCGTGATGTAGCAAGAATGAATGCGCACCGCAAACCAGGAAGTCAGTGAGAAGAACGATTCAGGAGTGACGGAGGTGAATAAAACAGCTTGATTTCAAAAGGGATCAAACTAGTTATAATGCAAAACATTACTTTTTACTTTATCAGCTACTGTCAGACTTTAATTTAAGAGGAAAATATTTTTGTCTTTACAACCCCTTTCAGCTTGTGTATTACAGGGGTATTTATATTTAAAAAGTGAAATTTTGGGTGGAACTCCCCTTGAAAACCTAATTATTGGTGCTTGGCACAAATAGAATATTTATAAGAGGAGAACTTCAAATTACTCTACACCTGTTTGTCCGAAAAGTTTACTTTTAAGTCTCTCCCCCATTTGGAGATATTTGGGAGTTGAAAGGTCATGGGCGGACACAACTAGTTGATAAGTCTGAGACACCGTATGACGTAGCAGAGACTTCTCTATGCAGAAAATCTCAAACGTGGTAATATGCCATCAAAATGCGCCTGGTGAGGGTAGGAAACCAAGAAAGTGGGTCAGCTGTAGTTTTTCCCAGAACAATAATCCTGCAAACACCAGGTTGTCCATAATATATGTTGTCTAGAGAACCATTGCCCATTTATAATAAAATTATTGGGCCTGAAAAAAAAACATGGACCTCATATCCTGAAAACTGGCCCCCTGTATACCCAGGGAAAAGTTCTTGAAGCACAAGCGCCATGTTTCTTCTAAGAGTGAGCCATTGTTTAATAGTGCTATGCCGGCACTAATCCAGCACCCTTGCGAGATGGCATGCCGCGTGATAAGGGGGAACGTCCAGAAACGCCATACCTCCCAGTAGTTTTGGCAATCATAGCATCGTTTGGCTAAGATGAGGAGGGTTTTGAGCCCAGAAGAATAAGACAAGCACGCGATTGACCATTTGAAGAAAGGGTCATGACATACGTATTGAAAGAGGATAAAGCAAATGAGGCATGGTGTTCATCTTGCCAACACTACATCTTCCAAACCATGAAAACAGACCATGTTGCCACTTGGAAAAATCTTTTTTGATGGTGGTCAGAAGAGGCAGAAAGTTTAGGGCAAAGATGTCTTCCACTTAATCAGGAAGAAAAATGCCTAGGTATTTTATGTGGGAAGTAGCCCATTTGAAGGGGAAGTCAGTCTTAAAAATAGCAGGCTTGGAGTTGACCTGTGCTTGACGCATTTGAGTTGATGTGCATTGACCCCTTATTTTTTTTCCCCCCACACTGCATTGATGTGCATTTACAAAAGCCAAAAGAAATCTTTTTTTTTTTACCCAGTGCTATCTATTGAAAACAATAGATTTTGGACTCTTTTTGTAATGTTTCTGGATTGAGCAACACAGGTATCCCCATTGGAAGATTCAGGGCTTTTTTTTCCAACTCAGACAATAGGTGCAGGAACCATCCATTCCGAGTCACCCTCTTTTTTAACCCCCATCTACCTCCTGCACCATTCCTTGTCTCCACCCCATACCCACCTCCCAGTACAGCCCTTTAGAGAATACAGAATCAAGTAACAATTGTGGTACTAAGTAATCCGTAAATAATTTTTTAATAACAAGAAAAACAATAAAATAGACCCTCCCCCCTCCCCCAACAATAGACCACCCGCAACAATAGACCCCCAGCAGCAACAACAGATTTTCCTGCAGCTAGCATCACTAGACCCCCCCCCCCCCCCCACCAGCAACAACAGGCCTCCTTAGCAACAATAGATCTCATCCCACAAAAATGTATATCCTCCAGCAACAATAGATCCCACCAGCAGCTAGCATCCTGAACCCTTTGCCATTACATACAATCAGTGCTGGAACTGCATTCCCCCGCATTCCTGCTGAAAAAAAGCCCATGGAAGATTTATCTACAACTATAGAATGAGGCATTTCCCTTCGTTTTTTTTTTTTTTTCTTGGTAACAGTGATCAGAAGAACAAAAAGTGGGTAAATCTCCCCAGCAGGTGCATGGACAGCAATAATAACTTGACAAAGGGTCTAGCCCTTACCACTCTATCCCAAACCTAAAATGAAAAGGTTTTCCATTACATGCACTTTAAACGCAGGGTTCATATATACTTTAGAGTGCCAATTTTTGCAGCCATGTGCAACATGTTAACACAGCTAAATATTAATAAGAGCAATCTGCAGAGAAAGTATATGTATACCTAATCACTAAAATCTTGAACACGTTAATGTCATTTTCTGCAGCTTCCATTAAAATATCCCAGGTAATCAGTTCATGAAGGTCCATGTTCATGCATTTTCTGTTATAGGGTGACAACACTCTAGCTCCATCTCCAAATTTTGCTACTGTGTTGTCACCCTGTCAGTAGAAATTAGGAAGTTAAAGTGGTTGCAAACGCATTTTAGGTAAAAAAACGTTCAGTCTGCTGCTCCCCCTACAGCTCCGCAATACTCACATGAGCCCCCTCTCAATCTAGCAATGTGCACAAGAGCCTCTGCTGTCCTGGGTCTCTCTCCCCTCATTGGCTGAGAGTGCTGTCAATTACAGCCAGTGAGCCAATGAAAAGAGAGCAGGGGCTGGCCAAGCTGAGTCTGTATGTGTCCTATGGATGCAAAGAATTGGGTTCGGGAGCGAGCATGCACCCATGCCCCTATGGCAAGTGGCTTGCTTTTGAGGACACTGGTCAAGGGGGAGGAGCCAGGAGTGCCAGAGAAGAAAAGGCTATTTTGTGCAAAACCATTGCAAAGAGCAGGAAAGCATGACATGCTTGTTATTTAACCACTTGCCGCCCGCCCTATTACAAAAAGACAGTGACAAAGTGGTTTCGATATCCTGATTGGACGTCATATGACGTCCTTAGAATATTGAGCCGATGCGCGCCCCGGGTGGCGCGCATTGCGGCGATCGTTGACATCCCGCATCACCAATCTAGGTAAAGAGTCTCTGCAGAGACTATTTACCACATGATCAGCCATGTCCAATCACGGCTAATCACGATGTAAACAAGAAGAGCCGGTTATCGGCTTTTCCTCACTTGTGTCTGTCAGATGCGAGTAGAGGAGAGCCAATTGGCTGCTCCTCTGACAGGTGGGTTTGTGCTAATTGATTATCAGCGCAGCCCCCCCCCCCCCCGAGGATGCCCACACTAGACCACCAGGGATGCCACCTAAGCACCAGGGATGCCATCAGACCACCAGTGATGTCCACCACCAGGTATGCCATCAGTGCCCACAATTGATGCCAATCAGTGCCCACAATGGGCATCACTGATTGGCAGGCATGGTTTGGCACGGATTGGCATCCATCAGTACAAAATATTACAGTACATCCATGCCGCCCATCTGTGCCCATCCATGAAGAATAAGACGTACTTATTATAAAAGAAAAAACATATTATAAAAAAAAACGTAACAATGCAGCGCAAAACCCATAGGAATTTATATATATATATATATATATATATATATATATATAAATAAAAAACAATATATAGGAAGAATAATTATACTAAATTGATGAAATATGTAAGAGAAATCCAGATAGCCAAAATTCTCCACCACGTGATGATGAGAAGCCAAAAACTTAAAGTGATCCCTCCACCAGTAAGGATTGGTACTCTCACCTTCGCATGTAGACTACTGATTTACTAGATGGTCAAATGAGCAGGTATCTCAGCATAGACCACCAGGAAGCAGGGTAACAATTCGGATCCTCAAAGGTCAGCGGTGCATACAGACCCAAACATGAAAAAAGGAATCACAGATCTAAGAGCTCTCTGCTAAACTCAAGCATTTATTTAAAAGATAGTAAAAGCACAGGCTACTCACATTTTAGCCAATAAAAAACAGCAGCAAAACATACAGTATGTGTATGGACAACTAAATGTTCCAAAAGGACCACAGCAAGCGGCGTGTCTTCAGACTCCTGACCCCCCCCTACGCGTTACGTTTTGCAACTTCCTCAGCAGGGCAAAGCCCGAACCGTCACCAGCTTGCCTTTATATACACTGCCATTATCACAGAGACCTTCCTACAACAGAGAGTGGACACGACCAGCGTCATATTCTATTGTGGACAACTTTATTGTTCTCACATGGAGGTCTGTTAACGGCATAAAAATTCACTATCGCCATCTTGTGGCCAAAAATTATATCCACACAATGGTTTTAAAATAGAGTCGCTCGATACCGTCCTTAACCACTTAAGCCCCGAGCCTATTTTTCAGATTCGGTGTTTACGAGACTAAGACAGTTTTTTTTGCTATAAAATTACTTAAAACCCCCAAACATTATATATATTTTTTCTAACAGCCTAGAGAATAAAATGGCGGTCATTGCAACACTTTTTGTCACACTGTATTTGCGCATCGGTCTAAGGCCTCGTACACACGAGGGGATAATATCCGCTGAAAACGGTCCGATGGACCGTTTCAGCAGACATCTCCGCTCGTGTGTATGGGCTAGCGGACAGATTTCTCCACCCGACAGATTTCAAAGCATGCTTTGAAATCCATCCGGTGGAATCTGTCCGCCCGACATGTCTGCTGGTTAGTACACTTACCAGCAGACATGTCGTTCCCCACCGCCGCCACGCCGCCGCCGAATGGATTCGGCGCATGCGCGGAAGTGTTTTACTTCCTGGTGCGGTGACGTGGCGGTGACGCGGCGGCGTCAACGTCACCGCCGCGTCACCGCGCCGTCCGGCGGCGGGGAATTTGATCCGATGGTGTGTACACGCCATCGGATCAAACTCCCGATCGGACATATCCGATGGAAATGGTCCGCGGACCGTTTTCATCGGATATGTCCGATCGTGTGTATGGGGCCTTACAAGCGCACTTTTTTTTGGAAAAAATTCACTTTTTTTAATGAAAAAATAAGACAACAATAAATTTGGCCCAATTCTTTTACATATTGTGAAAGATAATGTTACGCCGAGTAAAATGATACCCAACTTGTCACACTTAAAAATTGCGCCCGCTCGTGGCATGGCGTCAAACTTTTACCTTTAAAAATCTCGATAGGCGACGTTTAAAAAATTCTATGGGTTGCATTTTTTGAGTTACAGAGGAGGTCTAGGGCTAGAATTATTGCTCTCGCTCTAACGATCGCGGCGATAACTCACTTGTGTGGTTTGAACACGGTTTTCATATGCGGGCGCTACTGACGTATGTGTTCGCTTCTGCGCGCAAAGCTCGTCGGGACGGGGTGCTTTAAAAAAAAAAAAAAAGTTTTGTTTTCGGATTTATTTTATAATTTTTAACACTGAAATAATGAAAAAAAAATTATCACTTTTATTCCTATTACAAGGGATGTTTACATTCCTTGTGATAGTATTAAAAGTGATAATTTTTTTTTTTTGTATTTCAGTGTTAAAAATTATAAAATAAATAAAAATAAATACGAAAACAAACATTTAAAAAAAAAAAAAAGCATGACCGGTCCTCTTAAATATGAGATCTGGGGTCAAAATGACCTCAGATCTACTATTTAGGCTTAAATGAAAAAAAGAAAAAATAGACATTTTGTCTTTTGAAAAAAGGTAAACAAATAAAAATGTCTCTTTAAGACGCTGGGCGGGACTGACGTTTTGACGTCACTTCCGCCCAGCAGAGCTATGGGGACGGGTGGGGGCCATCTTGCCCTCACTCGCATCCCCACACTGCAGCCGAGCAGACCCGATCGCCTCCGCCGCTACGACAGCTACGGTAAGCGGCTCCCGCCACCGATAACGGCGATCTCGCGGCAAATCCGCCGCGGAGACCGCCGTTATCGTTAACAGGCCCTCCCACTGAAGAGATGGATATCTTGGTTGTGGCAGCAGCTGCTGCCGTTACCGAGATATCCAACTTTAAAAATAGGACGTAAATATACAGTGGGCGGGCGTTAAGCGGTTAAAGCAAATATAAAAAATGTAAATAAAATTATATAAACAATAAAATAACCATTTCATTATATATTTCTGTGTTTTTTTGTATATTAATATGCAAAAAATTATATTTTTTAATAATTTTCTATTTTTAAAATTATTTGTATTATTTATGTATGTTTGATATACCGTATAGATCAAAACTAGTTATTTTATTGTTTATATAAATTCAAATGTTTGAAGAGTTGCGGTCCGCAGTAGTCAATGGAACCTTGGGGGCGATTCGGGGCAAGTCGCCTTGAGATCGCCTTGCTGAGTCACCCCCAAAGTTGTGTCGCCTGTGTGTGAATTGGCTCTAAATAAAAATTAACAAATAATTTTTTTCAGATACATTTTGCCGGCTTAATGAAGAAAATTAAATCAAAGTCGGCTAATCTCCTTCCTGTCACATATTCTCCAAACTAAATCCTAAAGTGGTTGTGATGGCTCACATTAGGCAAGCATGGGCCACTATTGTCACTATTTAGAAACCTGCCATAAAAAAAATGCTGTAGGAGAGCAGCACTCAGATACAACCAAAAAATGAAAAAGGCGAAAAGTATTTTGTTAAATGAAAAGAAAAAAAAAAAAAAAGGAAATTATTTTAGATACTCGGTGCCTTAGTAGACTAAACTTCATTCAGGATTTACATCTACTTCAAAGACATATAGAAAAATAATGACATCCTGACATCTTGATGAAGCGAGAATTCAAGTTGCAGGAAAGTGAAAATGCGGTCGATTCCTCTAATGGGGGACTAAATACATTCTATTGGACTCTAAAGAATAGCCAGCTCATCCTCTAATATAAGAGCGCCCCATAGTGGACACTGAGCATAACTCCACCAACCCTAATTAAAGGAATGTCACATAGGTTAAAACAAAAATGCAGGTATAAACCCAATAACATTTTAGAAAGAATTTTTTTTTTTCCAAACCCTTTGCCGTTTTATTCTAAAGTAAGATACGTGCTTAATTATAAACTCCAGAAGTTACACCATCAACCCACAAAAAAATCATAGTAAAACTGTAGGGCCAATGCCCTTTTTTTTCCAGATGGTGGTCATTAATCACAGTCACTTTGAGCCAAGGTTCACACTGGGTACGATTTGCTTCGATTTGAGATGTGATTTCACATGTGAAATTGCATCTCAAATCGGCAGCATTTGCCGGCAATGACACCGTCCTAATCGGTGCAACGCCGCATCTGCGGCGCTGCACCGATTTCAAAAAGTAGTTCCTGTACTACTTTTTGCGATTTCAGTACGCGATTTACATTGACATCTGTGCAGAAACCTGCACAGATGTCTCTTAAATCGCGACCGAAATCGGGACTGCCAGTGGGAGTGAAATTGTGCGGCTTCACTCCCGCAGCCCAGTGTGAACCAGGGCTGAAGCGATCACCTAATAAAAATCGTAATAATAATCTGCTTCCTTCTGTTTCTTAACTTAAAGCGCATTTCCACCTTTTCAGCCAAATTTGAGAAAACCTACACTTTATGATGGTGATGTATTCCCAATTGCACAGAAATCTAGAGGCTTCTTGCATTAGGGTCCTTTCACACGGAGCAGACTGTTTTTGTGTCCGCTCCGTGTGTGTCTGTCGGCTCAGCGGGGATCATCGGTAATCCCTGCTGAGCTGTCGGCAGACAGGGTGGTCCCCGCACACTGTGCAGAGACCGCCCTGTCTTTCCTCCGCTGTCCCCTATGGGGAATCGGATGAATACGGACCGTCTGTCCGTATTCATCCGATCCGATCTGCCAGACGGAAGAAAAACAGGGTTTTCTTCCGTCCGAAAAAGCAGAGCTTTACGGACGCGGATCTTTGCGGACGTTAGCGGATGCACCATCCGCTAACGGACGCAATCCCATAGGGAACCATTACAAGTCCGTAAACGGACTTGTAAAAAACAGACGAACGGTCCTTCCGTGTGAAAGGGTCCTTATTCCTCCAGGAGGTTTCAGGGGTTCCTGCAGAGGTTCGGGTTCCTCGAGAGGTTGTCAGGGGTTCCTGCAGAGGTTAGGGTTCCTCCAGAGGTCGTCAGAAGGGTTCCTTGATCAAGGAGCAGTTTTTGAGTCTCAGATGAGAAAACCACAAACACCAATGATCTTCTTCACTATATCTGTAAAAAGGGGGATTTTTTCCCAGTGACCACAAATAGAAGGAGCAATCTTCCCACTGACCACCACACTAATGTACAGTGAGCTGTATATATAGTAATTATCAGCAGGGGTTCCCTAGGACCAGAAAGGTATTTTATGATTTCGCCGCATGATAAAAAGTTTGTGTAAAGCTGGTAGACTGATCAAAATTTAGCTGGTTAAGCAGTAACCGGTCAAATTTCGATCCACCTATAGGCAAGCTGGTTGTACGTAAGTTGTTCTATTGACTAACTTCAGTACAACCAGCCTGTTGGGGTATTTTCATCTAATGACTGCTGCAGGCTATAGCCAGCATCAGGGATTATTGTATTCTGATGGGGGGGGATCTCCAGCTGTCAAAGATGATATCGCAGCGGGAAGGATTCCTCCATTTACACTCAGCTTAAGTTCACACTTTGAAAATCGGAAAAATAGCAGGATTTCAAAGCTGCAGGTTAGTGCTACTTCAGGTGCGACTTGGCTGACATCTGATCTGTGCAGTTGAATGCACAGATGTCTATGCAAGTCTACCCTAAAAAAAAAAAAAAAAGTGCAGGAACTTTTCAAATTGGTTCGACACCGCAAAGTCGGCGTTGCACAGTTTTAAATAGTTCCATTGC
Organism: Rana kukunoris; assembly: GCA_029574335.1. NCBI lineage: Eukaryota > Metazoa > Chordata > Amphibia > Anura > Ranidae > Rana > Rana kukunoris. The sequence continues at coordinate 482,363,307 of CM056051.1, forward strand.
CGACAATAGCGTGTCACACCGGTGTGAACAGGGACATTAAAGAAAAATGTTTTTTCACCTTAATGTAATCTATGCATTAAGGTGAAAAAACATCTGCTGCTGATATCCATATTAATCTTAATGCATAAAGCATATTGAACAGAAAAGACCTTTAGGGTCCTTTCACACGGAATGGACCGTTTTTGTGTCCGCTCCGTGTGTGTCCGTTGGCTCAGCGGGGATCCCCGCTGAGCTGTCGGCGGACAGGCCGGTCCCCGCACACTGTGCAGGGAACGCCCTGTCTCTTCTCCGCTCTCCCCTATGGGGAATCGGATGAATACGGACCGTGTGTCCGTATTCATCCGATCCGCCGGACGGAAGAAAAATAGGGTTTTCTTCCGTCCAAAAAAACGGATCCAGACGGATGCATCATCCGCTAACGGACGCGATTCCCATAGGGCCCCATTCTAAGTCCGTTTACAGACTAAGGCCTTGTACACACGATCGGACATATCCGATGAAAACGGTCCGCGGACCGTTTCCATCGAATATGTCCGATCTGGAGTAAATTCCCCGCCGGCGGACGGCGCACCGACGTGGCGGTGACAACGACGCCGCCACGTCACCGCTACCTCACGCACCAGGAAGTAAACACTTCCGCGCGCATGCGTCGGATCCATTCACAGGATACGACGCATGTGCGGGAGGATATGTCCGCTGGTTTCCCGTACTAACCAGCGGACATATCCGAAGGACAGGTTTGTAGCGGACAAATTTCAAAGCATGCTTTGAAATTTGTCCGATGGACAAATCTGTCCGCTAGCCCATACACACGATCGGAGATGTCTGCTGAAACGGTCCATCGGACCGTTTTCAGCGGACATATCCGCTCGTGTGTACGAGGCCTTAGATAAAGCGGACCGTTCGTCCGCACGTGTGAAAGGGCCCTTAGATTTACCTTCAACTATGTAGTGCAAGGGCCTGCCTGATTGGATACAAATTGGTGTTTAGGTCCAACCTCATATTATATGGTTTTGGTAAATCTAAAAGGAAAATTGTATAATGTCTAAGGCTGTTATAGGGACATGTTAGAAACCATAAAAAAAAAAAAAAAGAAGAAGAGGGACATTAACATAAAATGTACCATTAATCCCTAAGATCTTTAACCCCTTCTTTAATTAACCTTGTAAGTACAGACATGATCATTTTGATGAACCCCTCCCCTTAATATTACATAGAAGGGGAAAGACAAGTAAGATTCTCATAGATTCTTTTCAGTAAATAAAAAGGTAAGTAGGAATTTTTAAATAGTTTTCAAAGTTTTGCTATGTGAAGGGGAAACGTGTAACAAATATAAGAGTAGGTGTAATCCCAATTTGGCTGCAAAAGTGGAAATATACTTTAAAAATATATCAACAAGGGTGACTGTGCTCAGATCACTATATACAAGGCTTTACGTTGCTTGCATATATACTGCTTGAAATCAGACATTTTCCAGTAAGGTCTAGCAATTGGACAAAAACACAGCGATAACAATCACTGGACTGGCAAACTGATTACATTATATATATAAAAAAAGGGAAAATGTGCCAGGTACCCAGAGTTTCTCCTGGCCATTAACAATTACTCAGTTTTTTATTTTTTTTAGTTGTACTAGACCAGGGGTGCCTAACCAGTGGCCTTGGGGCCACATGTGGCCTGCGGAGCCCTCTGATGTGGCTCGCGACCTCCTGCTCTGGGATGGAAAATAGAATAGAATACTGTTATTAAAAGGTACATTTAATACTAAAATCACAGTGTATATATGTGCAGATCTGTTCTGCAGTGGTTACTGGGCTGCTTTCAAACTGATTACCTGCACTGAGCCAAAGACTTCTATTACCTGCGAGTTTGGTGAGCTTTCTGAATGTGCGCCACACCTACAGGATATAATGGAAGACTTGTGTTGTGGATAAACAACTATGCATTAGTGTGAAAGCAGGACTTAGGCCCCCATCTCAGTCAGGCCGACCCAATTCGACCCTCCATTAACCTCTAAGGAGTGGCAGATGTAAATGGTCTTGTGTCTATTTATAAACGCTTACCTCCAATCCACAAAAAAAAAAAAAAGAAGAGCGGGTTCTATAGAGTATAGTGGGCTGCCATTCACCCACTCCGCTCATTGTGCCCGCGACCAGTCACCAAGTCGCTTAAGTGGCCCTCGCTCTTTAAGAGGTTGGGCACCCCAGTCCTAGACGAATTTATGCCTGTATATTGTCACCTGTCTCAAATCATCTTCCTCAGTGACTATTAGAAACCTAAATGACTCCGTTATTATGAAGGTTGGCCATTCTGTAATACAACACCGACAGCTTCTTACTACTCCGTATGATGGTGGTACTTTATGCAAATGTATATAATGCCCAATTTCTTAGACAACCATGCGTAGTTATAAAAAATAAAATTTGAACTTTCAACAACATTTAAAGAAAAAAAACCTTTCCAAAAAGGCTCCAATGAGTTTTCTCATCCTTATGTTTTTTTTTTTTTTTAAAGAAGCCTTTTTCTATTGCTGAACAAATGCTGAATGTCCAGATAATCTTCAGCATGTTGTAAGATTTTTGCTTCCAATTTTTATTGCTTCCAAATTTTGCAAAAGAGGTCTGAAATGATTCCATTACTTGAGAAATCCACATAGTGTGCAGTCAGAATTTATCCATCGGAATAGTGTTAATGTCTACCAGAATTAAAGAATTGATCCACTCAAATCTGACATTCCTGGTGGAATGGGTAAGCCAAGGTCACTGTATATCTTTGTGACTCCAACCAGAAGATCTTTGTGGAGGGCTTCCATTAGGAGCCATTATAGATGCAGGAAATGTCAAAGCCCCCGCAGAGTTCTAAGGAGCCATCAGATGCTTCATCCCACCACTGCTTAATTACAAGTGAACAATTCATTTTGGTGAGTTTATCCCTTAAACATGCATGGTACAACAAAACTGCCATAAGATTGCACTTACTGCCCAGAGGTAGAGCGAGGACCAGGCTGAGGAGGAATAGGGCCTTCATGGTAAGACCGGTGCCTGCGGCAGCCTCTTCTAGGACAGGAGCTGGAAACTAGGCTGCTGGTGTGAGTGTCTTGTTATAGGATTAGACATCTGACTGACACGATTACAGATGGAGATGAACTTAATACCACCTACAGGTACTAAGAAAAGGGCAGCGCCGCGGCCATCTGCACACTCAGCGAGACAACACATCCAAATAGAAAGTGTCCTTTGATGACAAAGTGTTCCTCTACTCTAGCCAAAGCGCAATTCAGCATTTTCTGTGGAATTCTTCACAATGGCACAAAAGCTCTCATAGAAATTGGTTAGAAAACACACAAAGAAAACAGTGTGGGGCATTGTTCACCTTCCGATTGGTCAGCACACAATCCCAAAATAGCACGTGTTACAATCTTTTGACAATCCTATTTTCTTCTTTTTATTTGGTTGGACTGCAATGTATTTTTTATAAAAATGTTACAGTCAAATTGTAGAGTTTTTATTTTTTTAATGCTGTGTACTGCAATTCTATGTAAGAGCTGCAAGATTGCACCACACACAGAAATTAGGCCCCATTCACACCTGAGTATTTTGTAGCTTGTAGTTCAAAGCTCAAAGCTCAAAAATGCTCAACAAGTAAAAACGTGCACTTGAAATTGCACTTGGAAGTGCAGTGGCCGTAGATCCGAGGGGGACATGTAAGGGAAAACAAAACAAAAAAAAAAACAGCATTTTAGCTAGCACATGATTGGATTATTAAATCAGCAGAGCTTCCCCTCAGATTTAGACCCCTTCCACACTGTGGCATTTTTCAGGCGCTTTAGCGTTAAAAAAAGTGCATGAAAGCTGCATCTGCAATCCCAATGTGGAAGCCAGAGTGTTTTCACACTAAAGGGCCTGAAAAACGCCCCAGTGTGAAAGGGGTCTTAGCGTTAAAAAAAGCGCCTGTAAAGCGCCTCAAAGAAGCCTCATCTGCAATCTCAATGTGAAAGTCCAAGTGCTTTTACACTGAGGCGCTGCGCTGGCAGGGCGTCAAAAAAAGTCCTGCAAGCAGCTTCTTTGCAGCGCTTTAGGAGTGTTAAATACACCGCTCCTAAAGCCCCCTTCCCATTGAGGGAGCTTTTTTTAATGCCAAAGCGCCTGAAAAACGCCCCAGTGTAAAAGGGGATCTTAGCAGCGCTTTACCAGTGTTTTTCGGGCACTGGCAGTGTGAAAGGGCTCTGAAAGCACTCAGGCTTTCACATTGGGATTGCAGATGAGGCTTCTTTCAGGCGCTTTACAGGCTTTTTTTAATGCCAAAATGCCTGAAGATCCAATAAGCATACAATTTAGAGGAGGTTGTATGAAAACAGAAAAAATTGCATACTCACCTTTCTGTCATTTTCCTTTCCTGGTGCATCTTCATGGCAGCATACAATGGTTTGTGGCTCCGCCCCCATTTTATGCTGCCATGATGTGCCAGGAAATGATTGGATAGGTTGGAAAATTGTTCATTAGATTCTAACAAGATTGTAAAGCTACTTATAGTCTCTTCAATTATTTTTCTACCCTTTTGTTTGTTACTTTAGGTTGGAATTGCATTTGAGAGAGGAGAAACCATCATCTATGGTAGGCTCACAAGCAGTGGATATTGTGCATCACAGCCATAATCACCAATAGGCCAACCATCTGCCCGCCCATACACATACATTGTGGTTCAGTCTGGATCTGTCTGAAATAATGACAGATGGATCCAGACTGAGCACCCGTGTGAAAGTGAAACAAGGACCAGGCTATGAACATTCAGGCATTTAACATGTTCTAATGCCGCGTACACACGGTCGTTTTTTGCGATGAAAAAAAACGACGTTTTTTAAAACGTCATTTAAATTGATCGTGTATGGGCAAAACGTCATTTTTTGTCTTAAAAAAAACGACCAAAAAAAAAATTCAAACATGCTTGAATTTTTTGTGTCGTTTTTCAAAACGTCGTTTTTTGTTTCACAAAAAGTCACCGTGTGTAGCAAAAACGTCGTTTAAAACGACGTTTTTCAACCCGCGCATGCCCAGAAGCTAGTTATGAAGCGAGCTTCAATGGAAAAGAGTGGTGAACGTAACCTCGCTTTTTGTGAAAAAAACGATGGTGTGTATGCAAAATTGTCTTTGAAAAGTGACGTTTCAAAAACGTCGTTTTTTACTTCACAGAAAACTTCGTTTTTTTTCATCACAAAAAATGATCGTGTGTACGCGGCATTAGGCCAGCCATACACTAAGAAAATTTCTTACCTGCAACCACGGGTTGTAAAATATAAGGTATGGGGGTTAAGCTCTGCTTTCAGCTGCACCCATCTGTTAAAGACCGTAGTTGTCCACCGGTCATTCAAAGGGCCTTGTTGGCAGTATCCAAGAATTCTCTTGTATGCCATTAAAGATGAGATGCTTTAATTAAAGGGCAGCCAAGTACCGTATATACTCGAGTATAAGCTCACCCGAATATAAACCGAGGCATCTAATTTTACCACAAAAAACTGGGAAAATGTATTGACTTGAGTATAAGCCTAGGGTGTCCATCTGCATGCCTCACTGTGCCTCATTTTGCCTCACTATGTCCATGTGCATGCCTCACTGTGCCCATGACTTACATTTAACATGGGAGTATATAGAAGGGGTGCCGGATTTGAAAAATTGCTGCTCCCCAGCCGTAGGTCCCCCAGATAGAAAACTTTGCACACTTGTAGAGGAGACCTGAGGCTACTTGTGTCCAGGGGGCCTATGGCCGTCCAGTACCGGGTCCCCAAAGTCCGGGAGATCAGGCACAAAAAGGTGGACTCGAGTATAAGCCATTTTCAGCACAAAAAAAAAAAAAAGAATCCCCATTTATATAGAAGCAAGCATCTGAATGCAAATAAAGACAACACACACTTCAGCCAGTTTTGAGACACCATTTATACATATTGAACAAACAAGGAAAATATATATATATATATATATATATACGCTTTCATATATTAGTCAACATCTTGTTTGAGCTTGCTTGTGTGAGAATAATCAAGTATTTGCTGAAACATATAAAAAAAAGTCTGCTGTATAGAAAATATACCGTGGTTAAATACAGTATATATGCTTATGAAGCCAGGTTTTATATTTTTTTCTAAGAAACTAGGACTCCGCTCCGCAAAAGGCAAAGGTTATTTGGCTTCCATCTACCTGGAAAAATATATCCTTTATAATAGATTTCATTTTTGCATTTGACAGTAGCAGCAGAAAAATAATGAGCCTAAAAAAGGCCACCGTCACTTTTTCTGAATAAGGCCATTAGAACTCTTCCATCAATGGTAGGTTTGGCTAGGGGGGCAAAAAAGCATTAATACAAATTGGTTAAGGGAAACTACTACTCACTAAGCTACAACTAAGCAACTCCATCTTTTTTTTTTTTTATTGAATACAGTATTTATTACCTATTAAAATCTGCAAGAATTCACTGGTGAAATGCTGATATAGAAGTAGTTCATACTCAGCCGGACACATCCATTAGCACTATAATATGGGGCAAATTAGATCTGATATACTAAGAGATTTAAAGCTGCACTCAGGCATCATCTAATAGATTGAAATGTACCCTCTCCCAAAATGATAAACGGTTTAATGTCCATTTTTTTTTACCAGGGGATAGATATTACCTTAATCCAAGGTTCCTCATCTTCTCTCCAGAGCCAACTACATCACCACATACAATGGAGATACAATGTTGGCTCACAACCAGAACCGACAAGGAGTAGAGGTGAGCTCGGGCATGTTTAGATCCAAATCTGAACCCACGTGAGTGAGCCCATTAGGAAGTGGTCACTGTACTGGTCCAATCGTATGCAGCTGAGGCATGCCCATGCCCCTTGTCTACAAGCAGCTGTGGGGTGTGGATGATTGGCCCAGTAGAGCTTTCTGGTGGGCTCAATCTTCTGGTTTTGGACTGGGATCTGAACATGCACAAGCTCACCCCTAGCAAGGAGGAAGAGTGCGAACCCTTGGTTATGGTAATACTCATTCACAAGATAAAAATAAAAAAAAATGCATTAAATCCTCGATGAGCTGGGGTGTGGGTACAATTTTAATATTTCAGCTAACGCTCAAAGTTGGGCTTCAACCACTTGCTGCTAGTCACCTCATTATGCTTGAGATATACAGGAGATTTTTAGTAGCTCATCGGTGCTAGTAAAATCCTGGCCAAAAGCAATCACTTGCTATTAGCAGCAACTAAACAGATGGAAAAAATAGCTCACTATTGAGTAAGCCACACACAAGTAGAATGTAGTAGCAGATAATCTTGCATGATTGATCGCAAAAAATGCTCACAGTCATTTGCAATTGATTGCTATAAGATGCCACTAAATGCACAATGCCATCTTTATATGGAGCCATTTGTTTCAGTTGAGCAATTGCTACTTCTAGAGATTAGTTGATGGAGACTTTTTATTAGCAAGATGGAGCCATTCAAACTCTCCTGTGTAGCTCTGGTCTAAAGCCTAGTACACACTACTATTTTTTTTCATTCAACCCACAAAACTGACAGCTCAGAAGGAGCCACTGTAATAAATGTCAGACATTAGTAAAGTGATCCCTCCTGCTGTGCTATTGTGGAGACTTTCCTAACCAGAAGACTCTGGTTAGCACTCTCAGCCATTGGCTGAGAGCACCGATCGGCCGTTCATACCCCTTCGACAGAAGCTGCCAAACGGCCAACTTCTTTTGGATCGCCTGCAGTACACACGGGCCGAATGCTGCCTGACATTTTACCTGTGTGTACTAGGTTTAAGACAGGTCATAGATTATGCAATTTTCTTTCAGTCTACAATAGGTGAAAGGAAAGAAAATGGCTTGATTGCCCCATAAACAATGTCAGTATTGATGGTGGACTCCCTCCCTGCAGTGCCATTTTATTCTGCCAGCAGAACACAATCATCAGTGTTGCTGGCTATAGCCGGGGGGCCTGATCGTTTGGGGGGAAAAAAAAAACCAGACAGGCGAGTTATACACAAGTTGATTGATAGACTGACTTGTGTACAACCAAGGTACCAATACATAATTCGAAATTCTGCTGAACCACCTGAATTTTTGATTCATGTATGGCCAGCGTAATAAAGTGAATGGCAGCAAGTGGTTAAATCTTTCCATAGCAATGGATTAAAAATGACCCATGAAGCTCCAGTCTTAGATGGCTTTTCCAATGGGACAATGACAATGTTAGTTTATCACATTGGACGCAGTGTAAACTAAGGTAATGAACACCATCTACAAAAGTTTATTCTATAAAATTTGCCTAGATCATAAAAAAAAAATCACTTTCAAATCAGCAGCAGTGGTGCACCCTTGGTTGGCTGTGTAAACCAAGCAGCATGTGAATCAATCCTTGGGTTGGATGAATTGCCTCTCTTGTTAAAGCCATATGACTTTCTTAGAGGTGGCTCATGAGGCTTTACAGAGTAAATTTATTAAAAGCGATGCACACCAAAATATGGATCACATCTCCTGCTCTTTTGGTATACAAGTATACAGTTTTATATTATTCAAAAGAGAATCTTTCTCTGTCAGGGTTGGAGCAGGGTTGCCAACTTTTAGTAAATTTACAAAGAGTTTGTAAAATCCATAATTGTCGCATCTGTCCATGAATGGCAGTTACGGACATGCAGCCTACATGTCCATAATGGACATTCAAGGACAGATGCAAAATGTACAGATTTTACAAACTGTTTGTAAATTTACTGAAAGTTGGCAACCCTGGGTTGGAGGCTGTTGGGACTCCCATGGTGCTGGATCATTGCTAGTACAGACTCCCACACAGTGATCCCAATGCCCCAGAATTAGTGCTGCTCACAGGGGTTAGAAGATAGCAGCTTCCAGCACAGCACAAGAGTCTCAGCTGAGCCAGGTAAGGAACATGCAACAGGTTCATTTCATGTCAGGAGAAGAATACAGGAACAGTTGATTTGTCTTGACAGCTACATGATCCAGGAGTTTTCTTCCTCATCACTCTACCACTCAGTAAATCCTTGACCAGGAAGATGTATGTGCACAACAGGTGCCCCAATGTCTTATCTTCCCATTTCTAGGTCAGTAACTCACCAGGTAGTGGGGAAAGGATGACAGTCCCAGGGCATGCACATACAAAAACAAACCAATGCCTATATTTGTCACCTGAAGGGTTCCTTTTGAAAAGTGCATCTTTGGGCAAAAAATAAAAATATCAGCACATCTCTGCAACACATGCATATTTACCCATGTTTTGTCGCCTTAAAAATACATGTTGATCCTGCCAGAAATCCAATGAGCTCCTACCTTCCTGTAGTGAGCTGTACTGAAATACAAAATCGGTTGTCAGTCCTGCCTGGGTTCCCTCTTGCTGGACACCTACCAATTCCCATAAGGCGTTCTGTAGTTCAGCCAGGGAAAGTTGGTAGGGCTGACAAAATCAATGCAGCAGAGGCCGAGTTGTACTCTTACACAGGACGCTGGGGGCTCACTTGATTTATGGCACATCAACAGATGTTTTATTTTCCTGAAGCATTTGTAAAGGGATAAAATATGAGGAAAAGTACATTTTACAGATGTACTTCACTTTTATTTTGTTTAGGCTTTTGGGCATAAAAAGTATATAGATACATTTGGCACATTGAGAAATGCTTTAGGCAAATATTTTGTTGTCAAATGCAGGTAAGTGTAGATACATGGCTACTAACAATATTGGGCCTTTAGTGAGGTGTACCTTAGTGGAGTCTCTGCAACACAATAATATAAAAATAGAATAAATAGTATTTACTGCTTTTTTTCATTGCACTTTTGTACAGTATCAACATGTTCCAAAGATCTGGAGTTGTAGTTAAATATGCCGATATGCTTAATACACTCAAGACCCATCCGAAAGCTAGCAACACCAAGGTTGGCTCACATCTTTTTACACCTGCTACTGATCTATGGTCTATGCAGTGATAGCGAACCTTGGCACCCCATATGTTTTGGAACTACATTTTAATGATATAGAAATGGAGAACTCCGGCGCTGTCTAATGGACTAGGGGGGAGGGGGGGGGGACTGCAGCAGCACCTGTGGATCTGATCCTAACAGAAAAAGTGATAATAATATAAAGTATGGTAGCTGCGCTGTGAGGGAGGGAATCGGAAGGGGAAGTGAAAATGGAATAAGGAGTGAAGGGATCGTGGGTGAACTAAACAGTGAAAGAAAAAAAGGGGGTATCTGATCATACAATGAACAATAACCTATAATCCTGTAAAGATTTAACAGTGAAAATACATAGTAAAATGGCTACTACATATACAAACACCAAAACTAGCATAAAATAAGTGAAAAAAAGGTGCAAAACTATCAAAAATCACACATGCGATAAAGTCCTGTCCATAAATAAGGATCAGATCTAGCAGTCCAGTAATTCCTTCACAGTGTCTAGATGAAACGCCTCCACCAAAAAATGCAACGTGCAAAAATGAAATCTTCAGTGATGACACCTCTGAGTGTGCTAGCAGCTCACCTTAGAGATACTGATCGCAGATGGAGGAGTGGGCTGAAAAAGGAGGTGTTTTTACAGCCCACTCATCCAGCTGCGATCAGTATCTCTGTTAACTGTTTGGACAAACAGCCGTGAGGTGAGCTGCTAGCACACTCAGAGGTGTCATCACTGAAGATTTCATTTTTGCACGTAGCATTTTTGGTGGAGGTGTTTCATCTAGACACTGTTCTGTGGAGGAACTACTGGACTGCTAGATCTGATCCTTATTTACGGACAGGACTTTATCACATGTGTGATTTTTGATAGTTTTGCACCTTTTTTTCCCCACTTATTTTATGCTTGTTTTGGCGTTTGTATATGTAGTAGCCATTTTACTATGTATTTTCACTGTTAAATCTTTACAGCATTATAGGTGTTTGTTCACTTTCATCTGTATTGTTCATTGTAGTATCATCAGATACCCCCTTTTTTTCTTTCACCGTTTAGTTCGCCCATGATCCCTTCACTCCTCATTCCCTTTTCACTTCCCCTTCCCATTCCCTCCCTCACAGCGCAGCCAACATACTTTATATTACATTTCAATGATGCTTAACCACACTGCAGAGTGCATGATCATCTTGAGAAATGTAGTTCCGACACATCTGGGGTGCCAAGGTTCGCCATCACTGGTCTATATGGCCTTCTTAAGATACACAGGGAAGACTAACCCCCTTCTGCATCTGACTTAGACCAGTGTTTTTCAACTCCAGTCCTCAAGGCACACCAACAGGTCAGGTTTTTAGGCTTTCCATTATTTTGCACAGATGATTTGATCAGTTTCACTGCCTTAGTAATCACCACAGCCATTTCATCTGAGGGAAATCCTGAAAACTTGACCTGTTGGTGTGCCTTGAGGACTGGAGTTGAAAAACACTGACTTAGACAACCTAAGCTGGTATGCATAGATGATATCTTAGGTGTTGTAGTGCCAGAGATAGGAAGCCTGCACATCCATTGCAATCATGCCAAGGTTTTGTTTTAAAGGGACTGCTTTGAAACAGGTGACAGCTAGGAGAGAAAAATACAGCATTTAGAAACTATTTGGTTTAATAAGGGGCAGTTAAAAAGTTGACCTATGCCAAACAAAATGACTTCACTGTTGCCAGATCAGTGAGAAATCATTTGTGATTGGTTGCTTGCATTACTGCACTTTGCCCATCTCAGTTTAAAAGTTTAATACTTTACACGCCTTTAAAAACTGTGCCATCACACTCCAACTGCACTCAGTTGTCTATTGGACCAGCCAATATTACATGCTTATTATAATGACAGAACACGCGAAAATCCATCCAAATCCTCTTATATGATGCCAACCTGCCTCATCAGAGGATCTTATAGGACAAACGTGTACAACAAGGGGCGTCTCTTACATCCCTCGATGAGCATACTATAGATTGTCAGACATTAGTAATCGGTTCTTCACCTCAAAACACAACATATGTAGGCTCTCCTTGAGACCTATGGGAGCTGCTAGAGCCAGCCTTCTAGTTTCCCATCAGCCATGCAAATAGATTTGTTGTACAGTAAAAGCCATTTCTCATTAACACATTTTGCTTTGGGTAATTCTACTTCTGCTGCTTAGCGGGCTTAATTCCTGTCCATCATCCTCTTAGATTAGGTACTTCTGTAGCACTGTTGCACTATAGAAACTACGTCTTTAATAAGGACTGCTAAAGGACTTGGTGTACTGTAAACTGAGCTTGCAGGTTAAATTAAGGGGAAGCACAATATGAGCACCAACTACATTTATAAAGAATGTACTATGCAGAAATATCACATGACCAGGCTGGTGGCATATATACAGGGAAGGGAGCTTTCACTGGCCCTGCTGCCCATGGGGAATCCACTTATCTGATGTTATAAAAGGGAAGGTCCACCATTAATAGGTCAGAAACCATTCACAGTGTGCTCTTAATATCGTGAAATGGAGAAGTACACTTCAAGTTGATGTGGGTTTTTTTTGTTTCCTAACTTCCATGACACATGCTGATTGGCAGACAGGTAGAAAGGGTGGGGAATGTCATACTGGAGTAGTGAGAAAGACATTGTTCAGTCATTCCTCCCCATCTTGGCAATCAGCTCATCACAGATCTTAGTCAGTTCTTCTATTTCCTGGTTCTAAAAAACAAATATGAATAAGAATTAATAACATTTTAAATAACCTTCTGACACATAGGCATATACAATTTGAGTCAAGAAAAATTGAAAAAATGCAGAGAGTAGTTTTCGGTTGTTTATTATCATATACATATAAAGCAATAAAACGCCAAGCAGCCCTTCAACTAGTATGGGAGATGCACATAGGAGGGGGTAGTTTACAGCAGGGTTTCCCAACCTTTTAAAGTCAAGGCACTCTTAGGAAATGTGCACAATCATGGGGGCTCATTCACAGCAGGGGGTACGATCTGTACGCCTGTTGTCAACCCAGAAGGCTGAGTGGGCTGCTTACCTGTTCTTAACAACCAACATCATCCCACAAAAGACTCTGGATTATCGACAGGAGTACAGATAGCAGCAGAGAGGAGGAGAGAGACGGGAGGAGGTGTGGACTTTAATCTCTCCCTCATCTCACAGGAGTTACCATAGTGTGCATGCAACTGCTGCATCCCAAATGACATGGACATGGACTAAAAGATGAATGCTAGACCTTCAGAGGGAAGTAGAGGATAAGGCATTTGGCAAGTGAATGACAGGTTTGGGACCGATTGTAGAATTTAGCATTTTAGCATTTTAGGGAGGGGCTTATTCAAGGCCATCCATTTATCCGTGACCCAGGACCTACAAGGACAAGGTAATGATGTGAAGACTAACACAAATGCACACAAGCACCACAAGTTTCCTGCATCGTTACCAAGAAAATATTTTGCAGTTACGGTAGCTCAAAAATAAATATAAATTGACATGCCAGATCTGAAAGCACCCACCTTCTGCTGCAGTGCTCTTTCCAGGGACTCGACTTTCATCTGCTCCTTTCTCAGACTGGCCGACAGTGCTGCACCCTCTGAACTGGCCTTGTTCCGCACCTGGGCAATTTCCTCACTGGCTCTGTGACAATAAAATAATATGAAATGCAACTTTCTACATCGCAGTCTCAGAAGATCCTTCATTTTTTTGGTAAAGGTGCTTCATCGTGTTCTATGCTCTTTCCTTGAAACAGTCAAGTACAAAAGTAGAGGAAGGAAGCATCTCCAAGCAAACTACATAAAGCAAAGACTCGGAAATCTGGTGTGGCTCCTATTGCCACTTACATCTGGTTCACATTAGTGTGATTTCTGATACAATTCAAGGGGGTTATAAAGGTTTGTTTTTTATTTTCTAAATAGGTTCCTTTAAGCTAGTGCATTGTTGGTTCACTTACCTTTTCCTTCCATTTCCCTTCTAAAAAAAAAATTCTTTGTCTGAATTTCTAACTTCCTGTTCCTCCTCAGTAAGCTTGCCCCCATTATCTGGCTGGGGGTAAGTCATCCAGAACAGTTTACTGAGGAGAAACAGGAAATGCGAAACTCAGACGAAGAAAAAAAACATTTAGAAGGGAAACTGAAGGAAAAGGTAAGTGAACCAACACTTCAGACTTGGACCATTATGCAGGTTAAGGACCGTGTCCCTTTTTGAGATTTGGCACTGCGTTGCTTTGACAATTACGCGGTCATGCAACGTGACTCCCAAACAAAATTGGCGTCCTTTTTTTCCCACAATTAGAGCTTTCTTTTAGTGGCATTTGATCACCTCTGGTTTTTTTTTTTTTTTTTGCGCTATAAACAAAAATAGAGCGTCAATTTAAAAAAAAAAAAAAAATTATTTTCTTTTTGCTATAATAAATATCCCCCAAAAATATATAAAAAACATTTTTTTCTCAGTTTAGGCCGATATGTATTCTTCTACATATTTTTTGTAAAAAAAAAAACGCAATAAGCGGTTGGTTTGCGCTAAATTTATAGCGTTTACAAAATAGGGGATAGTTTTATTGCATTTTTATTAATATATTTTTTTTTTTACTACTAATGGCAGCAATCAGCGATTTTTTTTCGTGACTGCGACATCATGGCGGACACATCAGACAATTTTGACACAGTTTTGGGACCATTGTCATTTTCACAGCAAAAAGTGCTATAAAAATGCATGGTTTACTGTGAAAATGACAATTGCAGTTTAGGAGTTAACCACTAGTGGGCGCTGTAGGGGTTAAGTGTGACCTCATATGTTTTTCTAACTGTAGAGGGGCGGGGCTGCACGTGTGACGTCATTGATCGTCTTTCCCTACATCAGGGAACAGACGATCAATGACACTGCCACCACGAAGAACAGAGAAGCTGTGTTTACACACACCTCTCCTAGTTCTTCAGCTCCGGTGACCGATGGCGGGACAACGGCTGCGATCAGGTCCACGGGCACGGAGCTTCGGACCAGGTCGCGGCCCTACGGCTGGGCTAAAAGAGACACGTACAGGTACGATATTGTGCCCAGCCGTGCCATTTTGCCGACGTATATCGGCGTGAAGGGGTCCTTAAGTGGTTAAAGGGGTTGTAAGGGAATAAAAATGTTTTCCCTGAATAGCTTTCTTTACCTTAGTGCAGTCCTCCTTCACTTACCCCATCCTTCCATTTTGCTTTTAAATGTCCTTATTTCTTCTGAGAAATCCCTAGTGTGGAGAAAGCCTCTTGAGGGGGGAGGGGGCGGGCAGGAGAGTCAGGACGCCCACTAACACACAGCTCCTTTCTCTATCTGCAAAGTAGAGATGTCCTGACTTGCCTGCTCGCCCCCTCAAGAGGCTTTCTCCACACCAGGGAGAAAGCCTTGCATTACTGTGTGGAGTTACAGACAGAAGAACAGGAAGTGAGGATTTCTCAGAAGAAATAAGGACATTTAAAAGCAAAATCGAAGGATGAGGTAAGTGAAGGAGGACTGCACTAAAATAAAGGAAGCTATTTAGGAGGAAAACATTTTTTTCCTTTACAACCCCTTTCAAGAAACCCATTTAGAAAATAAAAAAACGAACCTTTACAACCCCTTTAAGTCACACAGAACCACACGACAAGGGAAATCACATTGTTTTCAATGGTGCCTGTTCACATTAATGTAACTTCATGCAGTGTGATTTTGGAAAAGGTTCCTGTACTACTTTGGTGTGATTTAGAGTGCGATTTGCCCCCATGTAAACCACATTCAAAACGCAATCAAGTCCCAACAAAGGTGCACTACAACCAACTCTGAAATTTGGGTCAAAACCCAATCACAGTAGTGGGAACCTAGCTTTAATGTCGCCTTCTCAGTTACAAAGCACTCCCTGGGATGACACTGCGGCTGCGTTGGCGCAAACACGGCCACACCATCACAGGTTGTGCTTTGCAAGTGATAAAGTGTACACAAAGGGGGGCAGAGACAAGACACAGGACCTGGCGTCAATCACAATGGCAGCACTGGTGGTGGTGTTGTGGTCGGGAGCTGTACTGTACTGTCTGAGTCAACAAGAATCAGACAAAATTTAAGCAAAATTTAAGTGTTAGTCAGCATATTTCTACACCACAAACCATTGTGATAAAATCCGTGGTCCAAGTTACATATTTTTACGTACAGACACAAAAAGGGCAAACAATATTGGTTCCTCTTAACCACTTGATATCCGGAAGGTTTTACCCCCTTCATGGCCAGGCTATTTTTTGCTGTTCAGCACTGTGCTAGGTTAACTGATAATTGAGCGGTCGTGCAACACTATACACAAACAAAATTTATATATTTTTTTCACACAAATGGGGCTCTCTTTTGGTGGTTATTGACTACCACTGTTTTTGTTTTATTTTTTATTATACAAACAAACAAACACAAACAAAATCAGAAAGTTTTTACTTTTACTTTCTGCTAACACATATCCAATCAAAATAAAATATTTCTTACAAAAATGTAGCCTAAAATGTATTTGGTAAGAAAAAAAAAACCTAAAGTGTATATTTATTTGTTTGACTGAAAATTTTAGTGTCTACAAATTATGGTATACACACTGGAATCTTTTTTTTATATATACTATTAATGGCATTGATCAGCGACTTCTGGGACTGCGATAGTGTGGCGGGAAATCTGACACCAATTCACACTGGGTGGGAACTGACTGTCACTGACATCACCAGTGGCACCAATACAGTGGCCAGTGATGATACTATACACTGTCACTGTACTAATGACACTGGCTGGGAAGGGGTTAACATCTTGGGTAATCAAGAGTTAAAATGCATGCCTAACCAGCGTTAAATATGTGCTGCTTTTTACTAAATATCTCTTTGTTTCCTATCCCCGCTTTACAGGGATAAGAAACAGAGATCGTTCCTTCTGTACAGAGCCCTGTGTTGATTGTCAACACAGGATTAACAGGTTCCAGCCATAAATCATTGGCCGGGATCTGCTGACAAACTCCTGCGGTGTACAACGACAGTGGAAGACGGCAGGGCGGTGCATACCCTAAACCTGGAAAAACAAGCAGCTACAGACCAGTACACCACATTGCCTGTACAGGCTGCCAATAGGCAGTACCTTGCGAGCGGTCCACAAGATGGTAAATGGTTCTACTCTAGGGGAGTAACAACACTGGGACATGTGTAAAAAATGAATTAAGAGGAAATTTACCTGGAGACCATCTTAGTCCTCGTTTAGGCCTTGCTCACACAGGCTTCAGATTGTATAGGAGCAATGTGTACAGAAAGCTTTTGTAAAACCTTCAGCAAGTTTCAAGCAGGTTTGTAGAAGTTTTAAATTGGATTAAAATCCCATTGCAGTAGTGTGAAGTTGCCTAGCCCTAATGTTGCTTTCTCACTCACAAAGCACTCCTCGCGATGACACAGTGGCTGCAATGATGCACACACAGACTTCCTGTCCCACTACCACCTACGGGCCGCCTAGGTGACTCCTCCTTTCGCCTTAGGCGGCCCCTCCCTCTAGGCGATCACCTGGGACACGTGACAGGTCCCAGGAGATCGCCTCTCTACTCAGAGCGACTCGCGCATGCACAGTGAGTGCCCGCAATGTGAATGGAAGCGCTGGCGGAGGGGGTTAGAGGAGCGACGCTCCGGGTGGCCACATCGCTGGACCGTGGAGCAGGTAAGTGTCTGTTTATTAAAAGTCAGCAGCTACACTTTTTGTAGCTGCCGACTTTAAACATAAAAAGGTTCCACTTTAAAATTGTCAAATCCTGCATTTATTAGACTGGTCATTGGCTCTTACTTGTTCAGCTTTTCCTCTGCATGCATTTTCAGGGCCTGGTACCTCTGCTCCTCCTGCTTCACCCGGGCTAAATATTCCTGTGCACATTTCTTCAAAGCCTCTTCATTCTGGAAAGACGAAACAAATGGTCAACACAGCAATTAGTTTGAAGCATCAACCAACTAGGGCAGTGGTTCTCAACTCCTGTCCTCAGGACCCACTAACAGGACAGGCTTGGAAGACACCTAAAATACACCACAGGTGATATCATTTGCTGCTCAGTGATTGCAGTATCTTAATATGCATCTTCACAAGCAAGGGAATACTTAAAATCTGGCCTGTTAGTGGGTCCGGAGGACAAGAGTTGAGAACCACCGAGCTAGGGTCTAGTATTATCTGGGCATTATACCTTTTTGAAACCTTCTAGGACACCTTTCAGATTCTCATATCTTCTGAAGAGGTCAGACAGAGATCTCTCCACAGAGTTCAGATCGGCCAAAGCTTGTTCCTTCTCTTGAGTCACCTGTTGTAGACTCTTCTGAGCGGTCACATTGCTCCTCTGCTCATCCTCTGTTACAGAAACAATGGAGCTTAGTTAGCACAATTTATACAACAGAACTCAGTACAAAAGCTGTAGTCTAAAAAGATATTGGAAGGTATCTGAACATCAGGCAGAATATAATGGTGGCTAAGGGGACCCAGGAGAATGACAACATGTGATTGGGTCACTTTCCTAGTGGATACCTCCTGAATGTAGCAGGGCTGTGGAAAAGCGTTGGCAGCTGTGCCTTTTTTTATTACTATAAACTAGCAAAACTGTACTTTTGGGGGGTGGTGGGCGTTGACAGGATCCTCTGGAATGCTCCACAGTTTCCTGACATTCCTGGCCATGCAACTGTCTACTCCTTTATAAGCGGTAACTATATTGCCATGCCATACCTGTATTGTAATGTATGACCATATAATTTGTATATTGAATTTATTTTATGTCTCTTAGGCCACAAACACACGATCAGACCGGTCTGATGAACCTTGTCCGACGGACAGTTTTCATCAGACAACTCTGAACTTGTCTGATGTGCGTACACACCATCGGACCAAAATCCGATCAGACCAGAACGCAGTGATGTAGAACACAACGACGTGATGAAAAAACGAAGTTCCAAGCTTCCAAGCATGCGTCGACTTGATTCTGAGCATGCACGGGTTTTTGGTCAGATGCTTTTGTGTCAGGTGTCCATCAGACAGGTTTTAAAAGTACGTTTTAAAACTTTGGTCCGACGGACAACGGTCTGATGGGCCGTACAGACCATCGAACTGGTCCGATGAAACTGCTCTGCAGACCAGTTTCATCGGACCGGTCTGATCGTGTGTACGTGGCCTTAGAGTCAACGATCCCCCTGAAGACGACCACTTTATGGTCGAAACGCATCGGGGATTCACACCCACAATAACTGCCTTGCAACCTTGTTTTATATTGTGCAAGTATGGTAACATTGGAATATGCAGGAAATATCTGTCCAGACCTGTTTTTATATGCTCTATTGTAATTCAATTGTGTCACTTGACTATCCTTCAATAAATATATTGTATAATATCATCCAACAAATATATATTCATACATTATATATATAATATATATATATATATATATATATATATATATATATATATATTATATATATATATATACACACACACACACATATATATATATATATATATATATATATATATACACACATATATACACACACACACAGGAGGGGAGTGCAGAATTCTCCATTCATTTGATGACCGAACGAATGTCTTTGGAAAGTACTTTGACATTTTTGGTTGCTTTTAACAGTAGATTTTGGAATGAATGGACTTTCCAGTATAAAAACCCACATACAGGAAATTCATCAGTTCAAGAATAATTGTACACTCCTGCTCCTTTGAATTTTTTGCGGTCACGGTGGTCAAAAAGGAACATTAATTTGACCCCACTAACGATTAGAAAACCAAAACATTATCATCATTAGAATGAAAATCCACTAGTGTACGGGCAGCTTTTGATGGAGTGAAGTATAAGTTGGAGGGGGCCAAAGGAAAGATCAATGCATGTGTGCACTGAAAATGGGGTCTCTCTAGGGAAAGAGCAATCTGTGTGCTGAAGATGCAATTAGGGAAGCATGATGAAGGGGCTAAGTGAATGCAGAGAAATGGCCAAATAAAAGTAGAACTTAAAAATTATATTATACAGAATAGTATTGTCACTTTAAAGTGATTTTGTCACTAAAATGAAATTGGCCAAAAATTGTTCCCCAGTAAAGAAATTAGTATTGCCACCCAAAAGACTTTTCAGAATGCGACATTTCCAACTTTCCAGCTCAAGATGCAATTGGCTAAAAATGAGAACTGGGGCAAAAATTATTTTAACAAGCAATTAAAAAGCACAACAACGTAACGTTCAACCATTTAGCAGGTCACCCTTTGCAGATTCCATGAAGATTTATTCTGTTCTTATATACAGTAGGCAATAATCAGCATTAAAAGACATCTTACCAATCATCTGTGCGATGGTTTTCTCATACTCTGCAACAATCTTTCTGCAAGACAAAGGAAAGGAAGATCACACTATATATTCACAAGACTTATTCCACAGCACTACACAGTGTGACCATTATGGATGCAATTTCTCATAACAATCCAGACTAGCTGTCACTGTTTGCATTTTCCGCTTAGAGTTAGAGCTAAGCCCAGAGTTCCTAACCCTTATTACAGCGGCAGACCCCAATGGATTGCACCCGAACCCGCTTCCTTAGGCTGCCAAAATGATAATCGCTACCAGTCCTACAAGATACCATTATGACTTCAAAGTATGTCACTAGCTTGGCTTTACTTCTATAGATGGCTAGAACAGATAAAAAAAAAAAAAAATCAAGCATTTTATCATATCTATTTATATAAAAATGACAGATCTCTATACACAACTAGTAAGGTTTTTATGCAATTAAAAACCATGGAACAATGGTAAGAATTCCCTTAGAAACAAACAGCAGCAAAAGGAGAGCACCAGGTAACCACTTAAGACCCGGACCAATACGCTGGCAAATGACCCAAGGGGTTTTTGCGATTCGGCACTGCGTCGCTTTAACAGACAATTGCGCGGTCGTGCGACGTGGCTCCCAAACAAAATTTGCGTCCTTTTTTTCCCACAAATAGAGCTTTCTTTTGGTGGTATTTGATCACCTCTGCGGTTTTTATTTTTTGCGCTATAAACAAAAAATAGAGCGACAATTTTAAAAGAAATGCAATATTTTTTACTTTTTGCTATAATAAATATCCCCCAAAAATATATAATTTTTTTCCTCAGTTTAGGCCGATACGTATTCTTCTACATATTTTTGGTAAAAAAAATCGCAATAAGCGTTTATCGGTTGGTTTTCGCAAAATTTATAGCGTTTACAAAATAAGGGATAGTTTTATTGCATTTTTATTAATTATTTTTTTTTTACTACTAATAGCGGCGATCAGCGATTTTTTTCGTGACTGCGACAATATGGCGGACACTTCGGACAATTTTGACACATTTTTGGGACAATTGTCATTTTCACAGCAAAAAATGCATTTAAATTGCATTGTTTACTGTGGAAATGACAGTTGCAGTTTGGGAGTTAACCACAGGTGGCGCTGTAGGGGATGTGTGACCTAATGTGTTGTTTACAACTGTAGGGGGGTGTGGCTGTAGGTGTGACGTCATCGATCGCGTCCCCCTATTACAGGGATGACGCGATCGATGCTCCGGCCACAGAGAAGCACGGGGAAGCCGTGTGTACACACGGCTCTCCCCGTTCTTCCGCTCCAGGGACGGATCGCCGCACTGCAGCGGCGATCGGGTCCGCGAATCCCGCGGTCCTGGAGCTTCGGACCGGGTCGCGGGCGCGCGCCCGCGGGCCCGCGACCCACGGCTGGGTACTAAAACCAACGTATATATACGTTGATGTGCCCAGCCGTGCCATTCTGCCGACGTAAATGTGCAGTAGGCGGTCCTTAAGTGGGTAAGCATAAGCCTGATGAAGGAGATGGGGCTTTTAAAATACATTGCGGTCCACCCCCTCCCCAGCCTGGGTGTCGTTTGATTCCCTAGCAGTGGCGTGTGAGCGCTCTCCTGTACGGCAGGTCGGAGCGTAGCTGCACATCTGTTCTCCGGTACACATTGACATGTGCTTGCCCTGTACGCAGTTTGCAAGAAACCTTGTAAATGCATTTGAAATAAAGTGCCCAGGCTGGGGAGGGGATGATTCATTCCAAAAGATTTTTACTCATACTTACCTGGCACCCTTTGCCATGTAATCCTGGACTTTGTGTGGACATACAGAAGAGAAACCGAGTACCATAAAAACAACTTAATTATGTACAATTAAAAATCTATTACACAACATTAGGTTGAAAACATGTAGATGAGCCAGAAGTTCTCATATACAGGTGCACCTCATAAAATTAGATAATCAAAAAGGTTATTTAAGTAAGTCAATTCAAAAAGTGTAACTCCTATATTTTATACAAATGCGTTACGCAGAGAGTGATACATTTCAAGCATTTTTTTCTTTTAAATTTTGATGATTATGGCGTGCATCTAGTGAAAACCCAGAATTCAGTATCTCAAAAAATTAGATAACATAAGACCAATAAAAAAAAAGAAAAAATGAAAAACGAAAAAGGATTTTTAATACAGAAATGTTGTCTCACAAAAAAGTATGTCCATGTACAGTATAGTATGCACTCAATACTTGGTCGGGGCTCCTTTTGTATCAATTCAGAGTGGTATGGAGGCGATCAGCCTGTGGCACTGCTGAGGTGTTATGGAAGCTCAGGTTGCTTTGATAGCAGCCTTCAGCTCATCTACATTGTTGGGTCTGGTGTCTCATCTTCCTCTTGACGATACCCCACAGATTCTCTATGGGGTTTGGGTCAGGCGAGTTTACTGGCCAATCATGCACAGTGATACATGATCATTAAACCAGGTATTGGTACTTTTGGCAGTGTGGGCAGGTGCCAAGTTCTGCTGGAAAATAAAATCAGCATCTCCATTAAGCTGGTCAGCAGACAGAAGCATGAAGTGCTTTAGAATGTCCTGGCAGAGGGCTGTGCTGACTTTGGACTTGATAAAACACAGGGGACCAACACCAGCAGATGACATGTCTCCTCAAATCACTACTGACTGAGGAAACTTCATACTGGTCCTCATGTAACTTGGATCCTGTCCCTCTCCACTCTTCCTCCAGACTCTGGGACCTTGGTTTCCAAATAAAAATTGGCACCTGCCCACACTGCCAAAAGTACCAATACCTGGTTAATGATGATGGTATCACCGTTCTTGATTGGCCAGCAAACTCGCCTAACCTAAACCCTATAGAGAATCTGTGGGGTATTAACAGGAAGATGCGACACACCAGACCCAACAATGCAGACAAGCTGAAGGCCACTATCAAAGCAACCTGGGCTTCTATAACACCTTAGCAGTGCTACAGGCTGATCACCTCCATGCCACTCCACATTGATGTAGTAATTCATGCAAAAAGGAGCCCCAACCAAGAATTGAGTGCATACTATACTGTACATGGACATATTAGTAAGCCAACATTTCAGGTTATATTCAAATTTTCTGAGATACGGAATTTGGGATTTTCACTAGCTGTAAGCCATAATCATCAAAATAAAAGAAAGAAAGGCTTGAAATATATCACTCTGTGTAATGCATCTATATAAAATATAGGAGGTTTACATTTTGAATTAAATTACTGAAATCAATTACATGTTGGATAATATTCTAATTTAATGAGATGTACCTGTATGTATAACAAAGTACAATGCAAAACTCAGGCAGCATACCTCATTTCCAGCACCTCTGTGTGACTCTGATCATAGCGTGTCTGCCAGTCCTTCACTTCCATCTCCTTCATTATAATCTTTAAATTAAATGCAGTAAAGACAATGTTAGTTTTGGCTTGCAGATAGTGGATTTGATTCATCACTGGAAGAAAAAGGAATGAAATTGTGTTGTCTACAGTAACCAATCAAATGCCAGTTTTCAAATTTTTAGGTTAAATAACATCTGCACTTATTTAATTGAAAACAGGAAGAGAGATGAAATCTCTACAAACTGAGTTGATTTTCCCTTGTAAGTAATTGCCATTAAAACATACAGTTCCTATTGGAAGGTTTCCCTTTACTTCTTGTACCTATGATAACTCTAAAATATTAGATTTCCCATTTGTACCAAAGACAATCATTACCAGGACAAATACAGAGGGTGAATCGGCCCAACAACCCTTGCTTTGAGATTCTGGTCATCCTGGCCAGCACTGAAATTAACCATGTATGCCAGGCATAATTAAATGGTGGATTGTGGTCCGCATCTGGACAAAGTCACTGTCCCATCCAGGCTTCGGCAGTCACCACTCACAAGCCGGTTCTTTCCCCCGTTCTCTGCCACCGTCATTCTCAGAGCACAGCAGAGGGCGGGAGGCACATCGGAACTGGACGGAAGGTGGAGCAGGAGCTGTCCATATTAACTTTTTAAGTTAACTGACAGGTAATTGGTTGCTACGACACAGGGTCATGAGGCGGTCCTAGCAACCAATCACCAGCTTGCCAATATGAAAATTTGGCTTGAGCCGCTCCAGCCCTGTGTCCTGTGCTGAGGTGCCTCTCGCCCTCTGCTCTGCCCCAACGAAGTAGAAGAGTGCAGGGGCTAGTACACGGCTGTGAAGGATGGCTATGGGCCCCCATGATCTGTAGTTGGGCTTCTAGCTTGGATTACTAAACCCAGCATGTAGTTTCTTCATGGTATACTGTAGGCGAACAGTTATGTCTGGATGCTGCAGGCAACACAAATATTTTCCTGATTTTCTTCCAATTGTAACCATTAACTTTACAGGAAATGGAAAACAATTGCTTTTGAGAAGACACATTTTTAAAATGAAACGAGTAAACAACGAGCTTCATGAATATATATGGGTAACAGACAATTCCACTATAATGGGTTAAAGCTTTGCGAGAGAAGAAGGAATGACAAATGCACCAATTATCACAATAGGTAAAACGCGGCAATGATGAAAAGCAATTATGTGAGATTTAGGTTGGTGGCACGTGGGCGGATTTTCATCTAGAGCTTTAAGACATGCTGATAACCCAAAACCCATCCTTAGTGAAAGCAGTGAATGGCTGCTGAGGCGGGGGCATACTTCATCAGGATTACATGTATTCAGCAACATTCGGTCCGGGAGCAGGACTGTGCAAACTGCTCTGGATAGGAGGCCACAATTTGCTGCTTTCCGGGACCTGACCCGTTCAACTGACAATTTGTTTCCCACCCAACAAATGTGTTTCTCAGCGACATCCTCCACCAATTCCAAAGGGTACGAGACCACAAAAATGTATTGTGGTTTCCCATCTGAGGTCTTGAGCTAAGAATCAGCTCCCGATAACAGTTGCCATGTAGAGAACATTTTTGCTCATTCCTCCTCTAACAGAAATGAGAACACACCCAGGAAAGGCTGTGTGTGGGTGGTTTAAATTCAACAGAAAATCTCAGCAAATTATGTGTTCAAGAATATCCCGAGTAGATAAAGTTCTGGCTGAAAAAGCTCATGTGCCACACCACCCATATAGATGACATTTTTTGGATATCTTACAGAATGTGACATCAGAAACTGCAGAAGAGGGGCTTTATGTTTAAAACATGTTAATAGCCTTATTTTAAATAACCCAAGGGTTCAGGATGTTGGTGGGACTTCAGGATTGGGATTTTCTGACCACCAGTGTCTCTCTACTCTTGCTGTATTATTTACAGTCAAGGAAAACAAATGAGAGATCCAACAGGGTGAAAGCGCTCTTATATTTGCAGACATCTCTAATGGAAATCCCAGTGGGAAATAACAAAAAAGTGGGCAGTTTGACTTCCCGATATCAGTTTTTGGGGGGGGGGGGGGGGGGCCCCCCACCAGCACCAATTTTATGGCCACCTCCACCTTCCCAAACACAAAATACATTTCAAAATATATTGCACAAATATATTTCCATAAAGACAACACAGGCTTGACAGGATAGTAATGCTGCACATCTAATAATGAAAGCAAAGATGTTTTTGTATGGATGGACTCATGGTAACTATGCATGGACTACTAGGACAACTGTAACAGTCCCGACATAGTTTTACCTCCTCTCTAATAAGAGTAAGTACAGCTGCCCGATCTCTCAGATAGTTGGCATCCACACGGTTCTGACTCTCTAAGCTGACCGAGCTGCTTATCTGCAGAGACATAAGAGTCCCATTTCACTCCCTACAGTCATGAAACTCAAGATTAGAACCTTCAGGTGGACCGGTCCTTGGGTACTAGGAGGTAAAATGCTTCAAAATGGATCCTTGGGCACATTTATGATTAAAAGCCAAGTGAGAGCGACAAGAAAAAGTCAACTGGGCTGAGAAGCTATGGAAAACCAGTGTCTGGGCACCTGGGGGTCACACATATACCCAATCTCTGAGTGACCTCAATAATAAAATGGTTCTTATTTCAGTCATTAATCACAGTTTGTATTAATTGTACAGATATTTCAGATATGAGCTGAAAGTTTTGATGGAAGCATTTTTGCTCATTGCCACATTGACGCTGGTTTGTCAATTTTTTTTAATTGTTTTCAGGCGTTTTGGAAGCATTGTCCCAATCATTACAATGGGCAGGGCGTTTTGGGAGCGTTTACAGTGTTTCCAAGCT
Organism: Rana kukunoris; assembly: GCA_029574335.1. Taxonomy (NCBI): domain Eukaryota; kingdom Metazoa; phylum Chordata; class Amphibia; order Anura; family Ranidae; genus Rana; species Rana kukunoris. Next base: position 482,389,796 of record CM056051.1, read on the forward strand.
GCCCCCTTTTCATAATGTTGCGCAAGCACAACGCTCCAGCCTGAAAAGACACTGCAATGAATGGGAGGCGCTTTTCAGAGGCGATTTCTTGCGCTAAAGTGCCTGAAAGCTGCCTCAGTGTGAATGTAGCCTTATGGCCCGTACACGCGATCCAAAAAGTCAGATGACAGATTGTCCGGTTATTTTTTGCGTGCTAGCCGCATATCGAAAATTGAGGATACGACAGAACAAAAAAATTGTAAGTGATGTCACATGTTGTAGTGTATTTCTATTGTATTTTGAGACGACAACTGTACTGATTAAACCAAAATTGTACGATCTGGTAACATACAAGAATTTTTTTTGTGTTTGTCTGATCGGATAATATGAGATGAACCGACGTGATCGGCTCTCAAAATCTCTGTACTGATGATCAGATTATCGTACGATCGTTTCGAAAGCCGTAATTTTTGTCCGATTTTCGGATTGTGTGTACGGGCCATTAGGGAACGGAAGACCTGTATTATACTTCACAATGACAGGAGAAAGGGGATAGAGACTTCAGACATGTCCATAGTGATATAGGAAGCAATGGGTTTTATTTAACTCATTCTCCTCCAATCACATACAGGTGGAGTTATCCTTACATCCAGCTACACTGTCCTGGGTGATATCTATCCCACAAATCACAGTATTATAAAGAACATGAATATATTTGACATACAGTAAGGCCCCTTTATACCCCAAAATAATGTAGAACATTAAAAAAAAAATTCTATGCAGTCACATTGTTCATAGAATGGAGACCACAAGTGTGAAGTCAGGAGGTTCCAAATGATTGTTGTATGAATACACAATTTATCTGGGTTCAGATGTGTAAAGCCGATATAGACCATGCAGACTCAAGGCTGTAATTTAATTTACAGGGTTAGTTCACTTTAGCAAAAGTGCACTTGTAAGTGCACTGAAATTGCACTTGGAAGTGGACAAGCAAGGAAAATAATAAACAGCATTTTAGCTTGCACATGATTGGATAATAAAATCAGCAGAGCTTCTCCTCATTTCAGATCTACCCCTCAGATTTACAGCGACTGCACTTCCAAGTGCACTTTCAGTGCAATATCAAGTGCACCTTGCCCTTGTAGTTTGCACTTGTAGTGCAAAGCGGATTTTCCTTTCGTAAATAATCCCCAGCGTAACTATTTGCATGGAGCAGTGCGAAACAAATGTATTGTGATTTTATGTTTTTAGGTAACTAAAAGATGAAATGCAGTGAATTTTTTTTTTCTAGGCAAAATGGCTTAAAAAAAATCTAAAAGTTCAGACTCTGGGGATGATAAATATGTGTGCACTACAGCTATATGGCAATATTGGTTACATACAGTCTACAGTCCCTGGGCTAAGCTCTGACCCATCCCCTAGTGACCTTGAAGGGATCATCCTCTTTAAACGTGTCCCAGCTATTGCTGAGTCTTCTAATCGGCTCTAATCTGCTGTGACAAGCAATATACACTATATATACCATTTACTGAGAACCTCTCCAGCACTTCTCATGACACTGCAATAAAGCTGAAGGCAGAATAAAAACCCTGAGATCTAGAAGAGCCTACTACTATTTGCATTTTGAATAATGCCTGGTACACACTATGGGCCAGATTCAAGTAGATGAGCGAATCTTTATTTTGGAGTAACTTTTCTCATTTACGTTACTCCGCCGAAACTTTAGGAGCAAGCACTGTATTCACAAACCACTTGCTCCTAAAATTGCAGCGGCGTAGCGAAAATGAGCCGGCGGAATTCAAATTGGGTGGGTAGGGGGCGTGTAGTATTTAAAATAGGCACGATCCCGCGACGAACGTACTGCGCATGCGTCGACTATCAGTGCGCATGCTCCAAATTCTGTCAGTGAACGTCAATGACGTCAATCCCCATTCACGGACGTTTTACACAAACGACTCGAAAAAAAAATTATTCGACGCGATGACGACGGCCATACTTAACATAGGATACTCCACTAGGGGGCTGGTTTTTCTTTACGCCGCGTATCTCTTACGGAAACGTCGGAAAGTCACTGCGTCGGGCCCGAATACGATCGTGAATTGTCGATTCTCGCTGATTAACATATTCTCGGCGTTAATCAGCGGGAACGCCCTGAGCGCCATTTTTAAAATTGCAGTTCCGATACGACGGCGAAATACAATTACGCCGCTCGTATAGGAACTCCAACCCGGCGTTTGTTTTCTGCTTACTGAAAACAGAAACGCCGGCTCAAAGTGGGAGTTAGGGCCAGATTCAGGTAGAGTTAGGCTGGAGTATCAGTGATACTCCAGCCTAACTCTACCTGAATCTGGCCCTATCAGTTTTTTTTTTACATTCAACCCACCAGGCTGAATGAAAAAAAAACAAAAAAACTAAAGAGTGCAGGAGGAGCTTGCTGTACCAACTATGCAATGTTACTACAGCAATCTCCCCACTGAGCTATTGAGTTCTGACGGGGGACTGCGCCCCCCCCCCTTCCCCGCAAGAAACAATGGGCGGCTGATTGGATGCTGATCACATACTGGTTTTCCAGCATGCCTGTTCGGCTGTCTTTTGTCAGACAGACTGGTGTATAAACGGAGAAAATTTGCCAGAACCAACGTAAACTGGGAGATCTGGTGTTATTGTGTATTAATGCTTATGGAGATATTCATTTTTACCTACAGGGGTCCCTAATTACGCTCCGTTCACATCTTGGCGTGACAATTGCGGTAAAATCACGCAAACAGAATCTCCCAAAAGAAGCTCTTGTACTTCTTTTGGGTATCGCGGCAAAATCGTGCCATGTTTGGGGTGCTATTGAAAGTTACAGGAAACAAACACGCTTCCCACGATTTGCCGCCATTTCGAATCGCAGGCAGAGTTGCAGTGATTCTGCCCACAATTTGAAGCGCAAAGATGTGAACGGAGCCTTAAAGTAGGATTAGCAAATATTATGTTACCCCTTACTGATTCTAACACATGATGGCCGCTTTCATTTTCTTTTTTCTAAACCTGCAGGAGAGCTTCTGTTGAAAACCAACAAAATGTACTGGCTGGCACTAAATCTGCAAATGGAGCAGTTTGAGTGTTGCGGCAAACCATTTATTACTGACAGGTGTACTTATGATAATTTTTTATATTTTTTTTAAACTTCAATTAAAAAATGAAAAACTGCTGTAACTGCTTGCAGTGCAGTGCCACCCCCCCCCCCCCAGCAAAAAGTTAAGTCAATTAAAATTAGGACTTACCTGTCCTGAAATCCAGCGATGTCGGCACCCCAGCTGATATTTCCATCGGCTCTCGGGTGCTGCCACTGCCATTCATGGTAAGGGAAACTGGCTCCCTACTGCGAATGCGCGATTTGCGCTGCACTTTCTGAATGGCCTGGCGGTGGGGGAAGGAGGAGGGGGTCCGAACTTCCGAGTGATCTCCCTGCGGCGAGATCTCTTGGAAGTGGGGATGGGTACCATTTAAAAACAGGTATCTGCTAGCCCCCCCCCCCCAAAAGGTGCCAAATGCGGCATGGGGGAGGGGGGGTTGCGGCAGATAAGCAGAGCTTCTATTTTTGGGTGGAGCTCCGCTTTAAAAAGTGTTAGCTGGAGTTTGGCTTCAATTTGTTAGTATATCTTAATATGCTAATACATCTATAACTGCAATCACCAGACTGTCTATGCTGCCATATCACCAGTTAAAGCGGATCTCCACCCTAAAGTGGAGTCGCGCTGATCGGAACTCTCCCCCCTCCGGTGTCACATTTGACACCTTTCAGGGGGGAGGGGGGTGCAGATACCTGTCTAAAGACAGGTATTTGCACCCACTTCCGGCCACAGCAGAGTCGGGCAAAAGACAGGTTTTCCTAGATTCCCATCGCCCCACCCCCCCCCCCCCCCCCGTTGTGTGCTGGGAACTCTCGGCTCCCAGCACACAGCGGGAGCCAATCGGAGGGCGCAGAGCGACTCGCGCATGCGCCGTAGGGAACCGGACAGTGAAGCCGGAAGGGTTCACTTCCTGGTTCCCTCACCGTGGATGGAGGGGGGAGCAGCAGAGACGAGCGAGCGCTCGTCTCTCTGCTGCGGACGCCGCTGGACTCCAGGACAGGTAAGTGTCCTAATATTAAAAGTCAGCAGCTGCAATACTTTGTTTTAATGGGCCATCCGCTTTAAAAACAAAAAAACATTTAAATAAATAAATAAAATAAACTGATGCAGCCACATCTAATGATTGGTAAGCTGCAATAAATAACATTTTTGGTTTTGGATTTATTACCTCTTTAAAAGCCGATCTTTGTTTTTAGCGATCTCCTGGCCCATGACACAAGCCGCTTAGATTGCAATGTATATGGGGATAAGCTTAATTGGACAGATACATGCAAGATCAGACCCACCTCCAGCAATTTTGCCATTTAATGTTAACAGAGATACAAATGTTCAGTTCAGCTAAATGTTCCTGTACTTGTGACTGCAGAGAGACAGGAGATGAAGATCGATGACTGCGCTTATTTCAGGGGCAGCAATAGCAGTAGGCACAGGTCAGGGGGGTAAATCTTCCAGAGGGCAAGGGGTTCAAGTTTACTTTTGTAACATCCATGGCAATTGGGTAGAAGTAGGAATTTTGGTGGAGATATCTTGCTGCTAAAGTCACTGATATAAAAATATTAGAAATGTCAAGTTGACCTCAAATTCAATTGGGTGTTGAAAGAAAACGAGTTTGGCCAGAATTAGAGATGACTCTTACATTCCAAAGGCCTATTAGGTGATCCTCTGAGTGTTGTTCAGCTACTCTGATGGCCAAATGAATCAGATTATGAATAACGGACATCTAACATGGCATTTAGTACATCTCAAGGCTTTCAGTGGTGAAATGTCTTCTTTGGAATACTTGAGTCTGACCCCTCACTAACCCTCCTGCAATCTCTAACTTAAGGGGTTGTAAAGGTAATTTTTTTCCCCCTAAATAGCTTCCTTTACCTTAGTGCAGTCCTCCTTCACTTACCTCATCCTTCCATTTTGCTTTTAAATGTCCTTATTTCTTCTGAGAAATCCTCACTTTTTGTTCTTCTGTCTGTAACTTCACACAGTAAGGCAAGGCTTTCTCCCTGGTGTGGAGTGTCATGCTCGCACCCTCCATTGGACTACAGGAGAGTCAGAACGGCCACTAACACACATCTCCCTTCTCCATCTGCAATGTAGAGAGCGTCCCGACTCCCCTGTAGTCCAAGGAAGGAGGCGAGCACGACACTCCACACCAGGGAGAAAGCCTCACTATACTGTGTGGAGTTACAGACAGAAGAACAGAAAGTGAGCATTTCTCAGAAGAAATAAGGACATTTAAAAGCAAAATGGAAGGATGAGGTAAGTGAAGGAGGACTGCACTAAGGTAAAGGAAGCTATTTAGGAAAAAAAAATGTTTTACCTTTACAACCCCTTTAAAAATAAACACCATTATGTCTGATACTATTAAAGGGGCCTGATTTCTAACAAATCACAATACTACCTACACATAAGATTTTTGGGGGTACTATTTCAGCATGTAAATACCATACACTTAAATAAGCCACAAAGATTTTTAATTGCTAATGTTTATAATGTCCATGGGAGACCTGGGAATTGAAGTACAGAAATCTGACTGCCACCCAAAACTAAAATATCAACCATAAGCTACGAAAATTCAATAACAGAAATGTACCAACAAATAAAAACTGTGGTCTCAAAGGAAGGCAATCAGTGCAATTTGCACACGAGTCCTAATAATCAACTCTTATCTGCTGCCACCTGCTGGCTCCATAATATACTGCATGGGATAACTTAAAGGATCACTAAAGGATTTTTTTTTAGCTAAATAGCTTCCTTTACCTTACTGCAGTCCTGGTTTCATGTCCTCATTGTTCATTTTTGCTTTGAAGTTGCTGTAATTCTGCCCTGATCTCCACACTTCCTGCTTGTCTGGCTCCTTATGAAAAATCTCATTGCAGCTTTTCACTGCGGTCCAAGCTGTCATTACTGTGTGTCTAAAACTCCTCAGAACCAATCAGATTCATTTTAAAAACAGAACACTGCCTTGTATTTGTTTGTTTTTGTTCTGTGTGTCTCTTTACTTCACAGAAACATTATACCAGTTTATAAATAACACTAAACTGCAGGCACATTATATGATTGATTTTTATCTGTTTTTAATCATTTTTAAAAGGAATCAGTTAACTTTTATGTATCTATACCCTGTAAACAGTCATTTCAGCAAAAAATTATGTTTTTCCTTTGGTGACCCTTTAAATATTACAACTCCAATTTCCAAAAAGTTGTGATGCTGTGTAAAATCTTCATGAAAAACAAAATGCAAGGATTTACAAATCTCATAAACCCATATTTTATTCTCACTAGAAAACCTTTTGAATGTTTAAACTGAAAAAAATTACAATTTTAAAAAACAATTACAGTAATTTTGAAATTAATGGCAGCAACACATCTCAAAAAAGTTGATATATGGCAACAAAAGCATACTGCTGCTTTAAGAAAGAAATAATAATAAATAAAGAAATTACATTTCCTTTTTTTTTTTTCTTGAAGCCCCTGACCTGTTAGAAGGAACCTGCCAGGATAGACATTTGGTACCCGTCACTGCTGACCTTAACAAGGTGCAATACAAGAAGCCATTATCCTTTTCCATCCTTCACCAATTTGTTGATCTGGAATAGTGTACAGCAGATGTCCTAACACTTCACTGGCTGCATTATTGCGGGCGACTCCCTATGTAAGCGAGGATAAAAATGACAGCCCCAGAGCCTGCATCCTCAGAAACAAGCTTTCCTACCTCTATCCTCACAGGCTCCTCTTAACGTGACTTGATTGCTAAAGTGAAAGTGTATATAAAAGCACTTCCGGTAAAGAAGATACTAGATACATACCTCTCTGGCTGTCCACGCTAACCAATGCCACTTTAGTATCCTGGGCACACTCCTCATTTTACTACTTTTATGAGTCACTGGAAATCCTACACTCCGCTCAGCAAGGCCAGTACCCAAATACTTCTACTGCTACTCTATACACCTGGGCTGGGCCTGAGGGTCTCTCCTACCAAAGAAACCAGTGCGCCACTCCACTGAGCAAGGCCAGGACCAGTGGCGGGCGCTTCAATATGGGCGCAGGGGCGCTGCCCCACTAATCCTCATGCAGGGCACCGGACACATGGATTTTAATATATTTTTTTGTTGGACGCACATGATTAGAGCTTGAGGCTCCAAAAAAGGATGGGTTTGGGGTGCAGAGCCCTTAGAAAATTAGTATTCGCTAATGTCTTCCTGCTTCTCCTCCCGGCCAGTCAAAAAACGGGTCCCGAGACCTGACTAGCCAGGGATTCTTAGAACTCCCGGCCAATGGGGTCTCAGGACCCACTTCAAATTCAGCCGAGAGGAGAAACAATGGCCCCAGCACTTTCCTTTGCAAGCTGGAGCAAAGAGCCCCACCCCGGATTTAGCACCACCCCTTTATTGCAAGGTAGGGCTACGGAAAGGGGGGGTGTGTTTGCCGACCACCACACTCCCACCAGCCAATAACTGGCCAGGATCCAGGTATTCTCTATTTAACATTACCACATTCTGCACTATGCAAGTCATCTCTGACTATTTAACCGCCCCTCCTTTAAGCCACGCCCATTATTTAGCGCAATTTATATCATGCTTACTTTTTGCCACGGCACACTTATGTTTCTTTCTCGCTGCATAAGGTAGCCCACTTTTGATCTTGCACATCGGCCCACCAATTTCATGATACACCCCTGGTCTCTCTATGTGCTTTTATACTTCTTTATATTTTTTAAGATTTAAAAAAAACAATTAACATATTGAAATAAAAAAAAAAAACTGTCCCATGAAGTCTCTTCAGCAACCAAAATTTCCAACAGTGTTGATCTCCTGCTCCCTGATCATCAAACCCAACAATCTCTGAGCATAAGAAAAGCTGATCCCTAAAAATTCCACCAGAGGGCAGTGTCCTCCTAGGGAAACGTCCCTTATAACTCGTATATCCCATTCCCAACAAAACATAAACTTTGTTTCATTACGTATAGAATAGAGAAGGGTTAGAGCTTCTGTCTGTGTGGGGGGCTGTGCACCCACACTTGTTCCTGCACAGATGTCACATTTGGAGCAGCTGCTCCATCCCAATTGTCAGCTATGGGACTGCCAGCAGGTGGATGCAAGAACACCTGTGTGTGTACACGGCTCTTACACAGAGCAAAAATGCATACATCCCACGTGAAAAAGGCCTTCGAGTGTAAAAATTCTTGAGTGACACACTGAAGCATCTTTGCAGTGTGTGAACACATGCAGATTGGGCAGCAAAGTGGTTAGCACTTCCACCCAGCAGTATACCTGACTGGAGTTTGCATGCTCTCCCTTTGCTTGCGTAGGTTTCCTTCTAGTTTTCCAGTTTCCTCCCACCAACATGCTAGTATCTTAATTGGCTCCTGTCTAAATCAGCCTTAGTAGGTTTATGTATGAATGCGAGTTAGGGACCTTCGATTATAAGCTTGAGGGCAGGGACTGATGCAATTGTACAATATACAGGTGCACAGGGCAGCCATCAGGAATTATGGGGCCCCTTACACAGCTTCAGGCATGGGCCCCCGGAGCAGAGAAACGGGGGGTGCTGCCGCCTGAAATTGAGAAGCGGGGGGGGGGGGGGCCTTTACAAGAAGAAATAAAGAAAAATATATATAAAAAAAAAAGGGGGTAGCCACCTGGGGACCTCTGGGCCCTTTAATAAAAAGAAAAAAGATATTTAAAAAAAAAAAAAAAGGTGGTTGCCATTTGGGGCCCTCTGAGCCCTTAAAGAATATTTTTTTAAAGAAATTACAAAAAAAAGGGGCGTTTCCATCCGGGACCTCTGGGCCCTTTAATAAAAAGAAACATCTGGGCCCTTTAATAAAAAAGAATAATTTTATATATATATATTACACACACACATACATTTTATATATATATATATATATATATATATATATATATATATATATTTTTTTTTTTATTATTAAAGGGCCAATTTTTTATTTTAGGGGTCTGGAGGTCCCCAGAGGCCCATATATCCACAGGGCCAAAGATGACGACCCCCCTTTTTATATATAAAAAAAATTATATTTATTTTAATTCTTTTAAAATTATAATATATATATTATATATATATATATATATAATATTAGTATTATTATTATTATTATATATATTATTATTGTTATTAAAGGGCCCAGGATGACAACCCTCTTTTTTATATATATTATTTTATTTCTTTTTTATATATATATATATATATATATATATATATATATATATATATATATATATATATATATATATATATATATATAAATAAATAAAAAAGAAATAAAATAATATAAAAAAAGGAGGGTTGTCATCCTGGGCCCTTTAATAACAATAATAATATATATAATATTACTATATTATATATATAATAATACTATATTATATTATATATATATATTATAATAATAATATAATATATATATATATATATATATATATATATATATTTTAAAAGAATTAAAATAAATATAATATTTTTATATATAAAAAGGGGGGTCGTCATCTTTGGCCCTGTGGATATCTGGGCCCCTGGGGACCTCCAGACCCCTAAAATAAAATATATATATTTTTTTTTTTATTAAAAAATATATATATTTTTTATCCAAAATAAATAAAAAAAAGGGGAGTTGCCATCCGGGGCCCTGGGGGCCTCCGGGCCCATGGGGACCTCCGGACCTCTAAAAAAAAAAAAAAAAATTGTCCCTTTAATAAAAATATATTTAGGGGGTTCCCATCCGGGCCCCTGGGGACCCCCGGGCCCCTTACAGGTGTACTGCCTGTACCCCCCTGATGGCGGCCCTGCAGGTGCATCTCAAACAAAAACATTGAAAAGTTTTTTTATTTCAGTAATTCCATTAAAAAAATGAAACTTGTATATTTTATATAGATGCGTTACACACAGAGCGATATATTTCAAGCCTTTGTTTTGATTATGGCTTACAGGTAGTAAAAACTTAAAAGTCAGTATCTCAAAATTTGAATACAGAAATGTTGACAGAGCCTCACCTGCCATTTAAAAATAAAAAAAAAATAAAAAAAATAAATCACAAGCTTTGAGTGTCGTAGCTCGGCGACCTGAGGTCACAGAGACCCCAATTTTTTTTTGGTTCCAGAAATACGGGGCTCCTTGCACAGCCTGTCAGAATCTACATACAGAGCTGCCAGTTTAAATACAAGCACACTCTGTTTGCAGTACACAGAGGATGAGCTCACAGTGCCTCTCCTCACTTCTTGTCAGAGGTACTGAGCTCAATGGACAGCTTGGAGTGTTGGACCAATAGTAAAGTACCATTAGCCCCAGCTGTCCAGTAAAAATGCTGCAGTGGAGGCACACCTCTAACTGCAGTGTTATAGAAGGAGGCATGTGTCTACAAGACAAATCGTGGTGAATGTAGTCTAGTCTGAGTGTATCTGGCTCTGATACTAGCCAGCGCCTCACCAGCCACTGACCTCACCGCACACACCCTGCAGTATAGTATGCACTCAATACTTGGTCGGGGCTTCTTTTACATGAATTAATACATCAATGCGGAGTGGCATGGAGGCGATCAGCCTGTGGCACTGCTTAGGTGTTATGGAAGCCTAGGTTGCTTTGATATTGGCCTTTAGCTCGTCTATGTTGTTGGGTCCAGTGTCTCAACTTCCTCTTAATACCCCACAGATTCTCTATGGGATTAGGGTCAGGCAAGTTTTCTGGCCAATCAACCGCAGTGATATACCATGATCATTAAACCAGTTAGCGCTACTTTTGGCAGTGTAGGCGGGTGCCTCTCCACTCTTCCTGCAAGCTCTTGGACCTTAAATTCAAAATGAAATGCAAAATTCCCCAGTCCATGATGATTTGGGGAGACAAAATGTCATCTGCTGGTGGTGTTCCACTGCGTTTTATCAAGTCCAACGTCATCTCAGCCTTCTACCGGGACATTCGAGAGCACTTCATGCTTCCCTCTGCTGACCAGCTTTATGGAAATGCTGATTTCATTTTCCAGCAGGACTTAGCACCTGCCCACACTGCCAAAAGTACCAAAAGTATTGAGTGTATACTATACTGTACATACTTTTCAGTAAACCAACATTTCTGTATTAAATTTATTTTTTATTGGTCTTCTGTAATAGCCTCATTTTCTGAGATACTGAATGTTGGGTTTTCACTACCTCCAAGTCATAATCCTCAAAATTAAAAGAAAAAAAAAATGCATACACACATACACACACACACACACACACACACACACACACTGGCCCAGATTCACATACAATTAGATTAGCGTAGAGTATCAGAAATACACTACGCCGCCGTATTTTACCTGGCTCTACGTGGAATCCCGGTAGATTTTGTCCTGTAAACTACGGCGGCGTAGTGTATTTCTCCCGTCGCAAGCCATCTACGCTAATAGGGGGCGTGAAGCATTTAAAATAGGCGCGTTCCCGCGGCGATCGAACTGCGCATGCTCCGTTCACAAATTTCCCGCCGTGCATTGCGCGAAATCACGTCGTTACGTCATTCGTTGTTTGAGTAGCGTCGTTTACGGACATTCCTATTCCCGAACGAGTTACGTAAAAAAAAAAAAAATTTAATTTGACGCGGGAACGACGGCCATACTTAACATGGGCTACGCACCGTTAGACCAGCAAATAGCTGGTCTAACAGTACGTAGCAAAAAAATGACGTAAGCGTGATGACGTATCTTCGTGGATCGCCGTAAAAAGTCATTTTCATATCCCGACGCTGAAAACGACGCGGACTCCTCCCAGCGGCCGCAAAAATATTGCAGCGTAGATCCGAAGGCTTACGAAGACGTAAGCCTCTCGGATCGAAGCCCGAAGCCGCCGTATCATGGTTTGAGGATTCAAACTAGTGATACGGCGCGCAAAATTTGAAATTACTCCTGTCGAACACCAGTTAGACAGGCGTAATTGCTCTGTGAATCTGGGCCTCTGTGTGTAATGCATCTATATAAAACATAGGAGTTTCTATTTTTGACTTAAATAAATTAACTTTTCGATGATATTCAAATTGTGAGATGTACCTGTATATGTAAAAGCGCTGTGCAAATTAATGGCACTATACAAGTACCTGTAATAAATAAAATGAACAAGTATTATGTTGTGTATTACTATGTGTTGCGTTAGGACAGGTAAAAAAAAAATTGCATGTGACCACTTTTTTTTTTTTAAATACAGTGTGCTGCATTACAGATGTGTTGCCTTAGCCCATGGGGATGCCATTCAAAATGAACAGCACAACACCACAGTAAAGCATGTTATCACCTCAGGCCAAACTCCAGGCAGATTTTATGATATATAAATAAAAAAATAAAAAACACCCACACACTACTCAATGCAATCTGTAGTAATAAATACATTGGTTACATTATTTTTTTATTATTATTCAAGGACTGTGCAAATGTAAATTTGGCTTGGCATCAGCCTCTTGGAATCACCTGCACAGCAGCATTTGCACTGGGTGAGGGAGGGGAAGCAACCAGAAGCCAAACAGATGTGCTTCGTGCAAACTGACAAGGAGCAACCCGACAGGAGGAGAGAGTAGAGCAAGCAGAAAGAGGACCTCACCTTTCTGCAGCTGCTCATTTACTGTCCAACCAGCAGGCTTTGGGTAAGGAGGCAAGACCCCTTTCACACTGGGGTGTTTTTCAGGCGCTTTTGGGCTAAAAATAGCACCTGTAAAGCGGCTCCCCTGCAGTCTCAGTGAGAAAGCCCGAGGGATTTCACACTGAGGCGATGCGCTGGCAGGACGTTGAAAAAACTCCTGCAGACACCCATACCCATGACCAGGGCAGGACTTAGGGTGGTGGGGGCCCCTGGGCTTGAGTGTTGAAGGGGCCCCCTGGAGCAAGGGGGGGGGATCATAGTTGTTGAGCGGGGGGGGGGGGGGGGGGCGAATTGAAGTTGTTGACCGGGAGGGCATTAAAGTTGTTGAGCGGGGGGGTGCACATTAAAGTTGTTGAGCGGGGAGGGTGACTCTCATCTTTAATAAAAAAAATAAAAAAAACATTTATAAAAAATATAAAGAAAATGTAAATATTTTTATTAAAAAAAAGGGGGGTTGCCCTGGAGACCTCTGGGGCCTTTATTAATAATAATAATAAAAAAATATATATTATATATATATATATATATATATATATATATATATATATATATATATATTAGAGCTGCACGATTAATCGTCAAGAATCGTTATCGCAATCTTTTTCCCGTTGCGATTCTTGATACAGGGTTTCACGATCTTTCACATGAAAATAATTATCTCTCTGCACTTTGGTATGCAAAGAATTTCCTGTCTGCTCTCAGCCAAAAGTCAGTCTGGCCAATCTGCCAAGTTTTGGAAACATTCTTTATCAGTGGAAAGTTAAGTCTAAACATTGTATCTCTTCAAAGGAATTAACTTCTTCTGTATGTAAATTAGGAATTTTTAACCACTTAAACACCAAACCTTTTTTGACAGCTCTTTTCAAGTTAAAATCATTATTTCTTTTTGCTAGAAAATTACTTAGAACCCCCAAAGATTATATAATTTTTTAGTAAAGACCTTGGCCTAGAGAATAAATTGGCGGTTGTTGCAATATTTTATGTTGCACTGTATTTGCGCAGCAGTCTTTTTAAATGCATTTTTTTGGAAAAAAATTAATTTAATGAATTAAAAAAAAAAAAAATAGGCAGTAAAGTTAGCTCATTTTTATTTTTTTATACATATATAAAAACATATTTTTTTTATAAAAAAAATAAATAAAAAAAGTGGGGGTTGCTGTCCGGAGGCCCAGGGCCCCTGGGGACCTCCAGACCCCTAAAAAAAATAAAAAAAAATAAACATTTATAAAAAATACATAAAAAAGGGAGGTTGCCATCCGGGGGGTCTGGGGACCTCTGGGCCTTTTAATAAAAAATAAAAAAATATAAACAAAAATAAACATTTATAAAAAAAAAAAGGGGGGGGGGGTTGTCACATGGGGCCCTGGGGACCTCTGAGCCCTTTAATAAAAATAAAAATATATATATATATAAAAAAAATGTAAATTGTGTTATAAAAAAAAGGGAGGGTTGCCATCCAGGGGCCCTGGAGACCTCTGGGCCCTTTAATAATAATAACAATAATAAAATATATATATTATATATATATATATATATATATATATAAAAAAACATATTTTTGTTTATAAAAATAAATAAAAAAAGGAAGGGTTGCTGTCCGGGGCCCCCTATTGGGCGGGGCCCATGGGCTTTAGCCCAGTCAAGCCCAATGGTAAGTCCGGCCCTGCCCATGACCCCTAAACTCTTCCTGCTGGGTCTCTCTCAACCAAAAATAGCTAAGCCTTATAAAAACTCTTCCGACATGTCCTTACAGCAGCGAGGTGCCTAATAGCCCTCCACTGGAAGAAAACAGTGGCCCCATCCCAGGAGGCTTTTTACGCCAGGGTCAAAGACGTAGAGCTAATGGAAAAAAATGATGACCAGGATACTAGACAACCACAACGATGTCTGGGAGAGGTGGAATTCTCGGGAGCACCCGCCGTGAGCCGGCAGCGAAGTCATGGATGTACCTTGGTATTCTACCCTATCTAGCTTACCCTCTCTCTTTTCCCCCTTCTTTTCTTTCTTTTCTCCATTTGTTTATTTTTGGTTGTTTGTGTGTACAGTTGTAGTGCTGGGGATCGGAGGTGGATACCCCTTCCCTCACCTGCACTATGCATGCTTTGGACAAGTTCCTATAATTATTAATTATTATTTTTGTCCCTTTACTTCATATGTACCGCTACTTTGTTTTAGTTGACATACAATACCGCTCCTGCCCATTGAAATGAACGGGCAGCGAGTCCAGCCGCCGCTGCAGCAGCGCTTTGCGGCCGGTTTTAACCCCTTTTCGGTCACCCAGTGGGGGTTAAAATAGCGGGGCTTTACCGCCGACGCCTCGGCATGAAATCGGCCTGTCACAGAGCATGTGCTGTCGTCATTCTCATATGTAGTGTACATTTGGTATGCCCAACACCATTCTTTAAGATGCAGGTTTTTTTCCCTTAGATTTCCAGGGATATATATATAAAAAAAAAAATGAAGGACTGTTGTGTAGTAAGTTATAGTTTCTGGCTGGTAGCATGGTTTGCATAGATATTGTAGAAGCTGGGAAGATAACAAAATACATATACAGTACAACGTTACTCACTTGGGAGTTCAGGTTATTGTCCCCTGCAGGTGGAGGCTTTGCAAGGCCTAAAAAGCAAGCAATGAGTTAATTGTGGGAAGAAAGAATTCCTACAACACACACATCACCATAACCTTACCTGTACCTGATGCGGACTCATTGGGACACTCAAAAAACTCCTGTTCTTCCTCGTGGTGACCTTTGACCCCCACGTCCGCCTGCTTGGTAACTGGGGCCGACGCTAGTTTCTCCTCGTCCGTAGCATGACCCTCTCGCTTCTCAATGCTAGGAGAATCGTCTTCTTGCTGAAAATTGATTTTCAATATAAAAGTTGATGATAAAATTTGCTACAGATCTAAAAGCAACACAACTTTACAAATGATATTTGCAATAACAAAATCTTACACATTTTTGGTTACACGGCCAAACAGCATAATATGTCTGAAAAGCTCCAAGCCCTGGTTCACAGTGCTGCGAATTCTCATGCGACACAAAGTCACGTGACAAGTCAAAACACATTCATTTCCATAGGGGCTGTCTTAAAGGGGTTGCAAAGGTCCCACAATTATAAAAAAAAAAAAAAATCATGTCATCCTTCCATATACTGTGCAGTTCATTTTGCACAGAGTGGCACGGATCATCCTCTTCTAGGGTCCCACAGTGGCTCAAGCGGCTCCTCCTTGCAAGGGCTAACCCCCTTTGGGAAGCTCTCTCTTCCAAGGGGGTTAGCTTGTAGGCGCGCTCCCGTGCCATACAATCAGCGTCCATAGCCGCCAATTGTATGACTCGGCCCCGCCCCCTGGTGGGCACATATTTGGAGGAGATTGACAGAAGTGGGAGCCAATGACTGCACTGCCATCAATCTTCCAATGAAAAGCCGACAAGACCTGGTGGAAAGCAACGCGGGTTCGCACCCACGGAGATTCGGGGCTCAGGTAAGTTAAACGGGGGCCGGTGATTGCAAGGTGTTTTTTCATCTTAATGCATAGGATGCATTAAGGTAAAAAAAAAAAACACGAAGGTTTACAACCCCTTTAATTGCTGCAACTCAAGTTGTAGCGACCAAAAAAATAAAAATAGCTGCATCTTCCTTGCGACATGAGTGTCAGACTGCCATGTTAAAATCACAAAAGTCACAAGGAAGTCTGGTCTTATCTTTGCAATTTTGACTGCAATTTTAGAAGGTTTTGTAAGTTTAATAATATGTGTCAAACTCTGTATTGTTATGACAGTCGCAAAACATAAAAAGTCGCACTGAAATCACATCAAGTCACAAGCAATTAGCAATGCAATGTCCCATGACTTTGGGGGTCACAGCAGTATAAACTGAGCATTGAGAAGTTATTTATTTATTTATTTTTTATTTACAGTATTCAGTTCCTGATGGGAGAAATGACATGGAATACTTGCTCCCACCTTCATAGACCCCCTGTAACACTAGTTACAATGTAGGACAGGTCACCCACCCTCAGAGCATGGCTGTTCAACACCACAGCTAACAAGAAGAGGCCACATTTGGCAGCAAGCAACTGTCTTCAGCTCCCAGCACTTTATTAAGGCAAGCACCGGCAAGAGGAATGCACAAAGAGGTGGGGCTGACATGATGCACCTCCCTTTACATTCCACTTGCTTAGGGATCCTCAAACTACGGCCCTCCAGCTGTTGCGGAACTACACATCCCATGAGGCATTATGACATGACTAGGGATGATGGCAATTGTAGTTCCTGAACAACTGGAGGGCCGTAGTTTGCAGACCTATGCTCTTGCTGGTGATTGTCCTGAACAAAGTGCTGCAATCTGAAGACAAGCACTCGCTAGCAAAGAAGCTGTGTACTTGCTAGCTGCAATGTCGGGTGGCTGCACGCCAAGATGGGGGTTCTCTGCCCGACACACAGCCAGCATTACAGGACACCAAGGAAGACGGGGCAAAGTACTACATGTACCATTTCCCATCAGTAACTGAACCTACCATCCCTTGAATATTGTGGAGGGGTATTCTTAGGGCTCATTCTGACACACGGCCATCAATGCTAGGTGGCATGTTGGTTCCTCCCTGCCCATTTTAACCCTGAAAATGCAGACACTGTGCCGCAACTATGTGCATTGCTTGCGGATGCAGCACAGCCCTATTCACTTGAATGATACGGCTTTGGCGGCAGAGCAAGCCTGCTAAACATGAGAGTGTTTCATTAATGCTGTGACCATGGCACGTGTACAGCCCTGAGCAGCTGCATGTCTCTTTAGGTGGGAGGTCGGGACCACTAAAACTGCAGCTCAGCCGTCTGCTTTTACCACCCTCTGGCCGCACGTCTGAACAAGTTCTTACATTCATGCACACATGTGAATTTTCTTAATCAAGTTTGAAAAATTAAGTTACAGTGTTAAATTAGACATTCTTATCCTTGTGTTAAACCTTTGTGAATTGAGCCAATAGTATCATTGCTATAAACCTATGATAAACAAGAGAGTGGCAGAGAGCCAATGGAATGAGACAGACAGGAATGCTGAGAGCTGAACTCCAGACAAATGGCTAAATACACAGATAAAATACATATTTGGGAGCTGTGTCCTGCCAAAAAGATCCATATGTGTCCCATCCAGTTCTGCGATTTCCAATGTAATTCCAGACAGCAGAACCAGGCTAATGAGCTCACTTTTCTCTTCTGCGGTCAAAGCCCATGTCCAGTTTTTTGTTTATTTTTTATTTTTTAATAACTTGGTTAGCAATCAAACCAAACGCACCCTCTCCCCACACCACCACTACCCTCTGTCCTGCAGCATGGATCCTCATTTAACCCATTGATCTAAGCCTGGAGGATACAACATCAAATTGCCCTGGGCATACAGACCAGCGCCAATGTCACAATGTCTATGCACTGGGTATATGCAGCACAAAGAGCACCAACGCTGGGGAGGATGAAGAGGAAACCAGCTGCAATTTTGCTTTAAACATTTACACTTACCCGGCCACTTTATTAGGTACACCTTGCTAGTACAGGGTTGGGCGCCCTTTTGCCTTCAGAACTGCCTTAAAGGATCACTAAAGGAATTTTTTTTTTAGATAAATAGCTTCCTTTACCTTAATGCAGTACTGGTTTCATGTCCTTATTGTTCGTTTTTGCTTTGAAGTTGCTGTAATCCTGCTCTGTTCTCCACACTTCCTGCTTGTCCGTTTCCTTATAACCACAGTACTGGGAGCTTTCTCACGGTGGTCTAAAACTCCTCAGAATCAGATTAATTTTAAAAACAAAAACTCTGCCCTGGATTTGTTTGTTTTTGTTCTGGGTGTCTATTTCTTCTTCATAGAAACATGAAGCCAGTTCAAAAGTGAAACTAACCTGCAGGCACATTATATGATTGATTTTTATCTTTTTTTATTCATTTTGAAAAGTTAACTTATGTCTCTATACCCTGTAAGTAGTCATTTCAGCAAAAAAAAATGTTTTCCTTTAGTGACCCTTTAATTCTTCATGGCATATGTAGCGGTACCCCCGGAGGGGCTGCTGAGAAATTATGGGATGGCATGTTACCTCATGGCTCTGGTGAAGCGTCTAGGGTGAACGATTTATACAGCAGCAGAAAAGGAATGTCCGCAAGGAGAATGTCTCCTTTATATGTGCTCTTTATTACCCAGCCGGGTAAAAACAGATAACAGGTGATGGAAAAGGATAGACGAAGGTTGAAAGGAGAACAGCAGATTCAGGCGTTCAAAATGGAAAAACAGTCCAGCTTCCGACACCTGGATTTCTTCACCACTCTAGCCTGAGTGGGCACAGCGTCCCTGGACAGGCCTCTCTCACCGACCTGGCAGCCAGAGTATCACTCGGAACTTGAGAAGAATGTCTCTGCCACAGACTCTTCTAAATGAACATCAGGGAAGCGCCTCTGCCACAGGCTCTCTCTGATTGCAGGTACGGAGGAGCATCTCCTAAGTAACGTTTGGCCTGAACCTTTTTCTCAACGTCGCCCAATTACCGACTAAAAGAGGAGTCAATCCATCAGTGTCCGGTAACTTTGATCCCCGGTGGTTCGTCGGAATCCTATTGGACCATCTGCCTCTCATTGGCGCTCCTCAGATGGACTCCCCACCTAACAGCCACACTTGCTTGGGATCTTCAAAAGTGAGAACCCAGCCGATCACTGGGTCCCCGTCCTGCTTGGACGTTCCAGGCCCACAACCAGGAACACCGCGTAGCACACACACACCCCGGCCAGGTAGGCCATAATGCTGGGGGCGCGGTGATGTGGTCACCCTAAAGGTGGGTGCCACACTCCGAGAAGAAGATCCATCTAAAATGGCGTCTGCCTCATAAGTACCCTCTCCCAGCATGCCCAGTGAGGAAACTCCCTCCCGATTGGCTGCTAGGAAAAGCACACAAATCCCGACTCCACTGCTGCCACCTATCGCCTTGGGGTGGAACACCCCAGGCACAACAGAATGAGCCTACAGCACAGCCAAGCTGAGACAGAGACCGTATTAAGACAATCAGAATTGAGATCAGAGTCACCTACACTCTGATCATCCCTTAAATTTCAAAATCGCACCTGTACTTGGAAGTACACAGGCGCTACACAGATTCAACAAGGTGCTGGAAACATTCCTCGCTCTGACTTTTTCCCCGCTTTCATTTTATTTCTCTCCACTTCTTTTGGGACGTTTTGAAGGGTATTTATCCTCATTACTATATATATAATTTTTAGGGTTAAAAATAATAACCTTTGATTTTAGATTATAAGGCCTGTTTATTTTAATCTAGCAACATAGGGTTTGGTTCTGAGTGTAATTCAGTATGTCGAAAGGATTCCGCTCCTGGTGCAGTTCGAACCTGATAGGGGCACCAGGAGATTATAAGCATCCTTATGTATATTGAGTTAGCTTATATATAAAAGGAGTCCTTTCTCTCACATCAATAATAATATATAAATATATATATATATATATATATATATATATATATATATATATATATATATATATATATATATATAATCTTTTTTCATTTTAAATGTTATATATTTTTTTTTTTCTCCTTCTCAAATCTGAAGGGGGAGATTTTCTATCCCCCTCTGTCTGAAAGTCTTTTAGTTCCTGCTGACATTTACTAGGTTATGTCTATATTGATATCTATTGTGATTTATTGTAAAAAATGTATTTAAAAATGTATAATTGATTGAAAATAAAATAATTTGAAAGAAAAACATTCCTCAGAGATTTTGGTCTGTATTGACTTGATGGCATCAAGCAGTTGCTGCAGATTTGTCGGCTGCACATCCATGATGGAATTGGTGTCTAAAACAACTGCCGCTCACTGGATATTTTCTCTTTTACGAGCCATTCTCTGTAATCCCGAGAGATGATTGTGTATGAAAATCCCAGCAGTTTTTGAAATACTCAGACCAGCCCATCAGGCACCAACAACCATGCCACGTTCAAAGTCACTTAAAGCGGAGATCCGCCAATTTTATTTTTATAAAGTCAGCAGCTACAAATACTGCAGCTGCTGATTTTTAAAATAAAGACACTTACCTGTCCAGAGGGCCCACGATGTTGTTGGCACCCAAAGCCGATCTATCGCTCAGATCTCGGGTGCTGCTGCCGCCATCTTCGGTAAGGGAATCAGGAAGTGAAGCCTGGTTCCCTACTGCGTATGCATGACTCACGCTGTGTGATCCCACTGGTCCCTGCTGTCTTCCGGGACTTGTGCATCTCCCAGAAGACAGCCGGGGGGAGCAGCACAGGAAGTGGTGTAGATACTCGCGGGTGGCTCGGGTAGCTATACCAGGAAGTGGGAGCAAAATACCTGTATTACACAGGTATCTGCTCCCCCCTGAAAGGTGGCAAATGTGACACCAGAGTGGGGGGGTTCTGAAAAGTGGAAGTTCCATTTTTAGGTGGAACTCCGCTTTAAATCCCCTTTCTTCCCCATTCTAAAGCTTGGTTTAAACTTCAGAAAATCATCTTCACCATGTCTAGATACCTAAATGCATTGAGTTGCTGTCATGTGATTGGCTAATTGTCAATTTGTGTTAACAAGCAATTGAGCTGGTGTACCTAATAAATTGGGCGGTGAGTGTATAAAGCTTGTCAA
Source organism: Rana kukunoris (assembly GCA_029574335.1). NCBI lineage: Eukaryota > Metazoa > Chordata > Amphibia > Anura > Ranidae > Rana > Rana kukunoris. The sequence goes on from CM056051.1 coordinate 482,411,140, forward strand.
CTTACTGAAGAGCTCAGTCCTCTGCTCACTCAGTTCTCTTTTCCTATCAGCACACTTAACTGGCTTCTTATGCCAATCCTGCTTTCCCCTGTCTGCATTCTACAGTACAGGAGGTTACAAGAGGATTACACCACATCAGCTTCAGGGAAAAATTCATTTAGTGGTTTTATAATGCATACATAAGTGCAGTCATTGGTGTTTTTCCATCTGTATTGTGTTCAGATGTGTTTCTCAGGTTACATGTGCTCTTTTCAAGCTGTGTGTTATCCTGTGCCGCCCACATCAGTCAATATACAAGTCAGCAAATATACAGGGTGTGGAAGAAAGAACAGAAAGACCACTTGGAAAAAGCAGCTCAGCTTTGAAATAAGTACAACCCCAGTTCCAAGTGTTGTTGGGGTTTTGGGAGAGGCACAATGCCCCATTCTTGCCGGAGAATATGCTATTTTAAATGAGCATTGGCCCAGAGAAGATGGTGGCATGTTCAGATATAGCTTCTTTGCACGATTGAACTTTACCTTACATTTTTGGATGAGAACTATGTTCACAGACTGATTATTTGAAGTATTACTGAGCCCATGCAGTGATGTCCATCACAGAATTGTGCTCGTTATTAAAGTGGATGAAAAACCCCTTTTTTATTTATTTTTGCTACAAGTAAGCCTATATTAAGGCTTACCTGTGGCTACCCTGGATATCTCCTAAACCTGCACAGTTTAGGAGATCTCCCCCTGTCTGCATGTGCTCGGTGATCGGCACATGCGCACTGTGGCTTCAGTTAGCTGTGCCGTAACTGGCGGCTCCCGCATGCATGCGTGGGAGTGACGTCATCTCAGCTCCAGCCAATCACGATACCCCGAAGCAAGCTCTGGGAGAGATGTCCGGGGCCGGAGGGGGGGCTGGGGGGTTCGAGAATGGCTGCTGGGGCTTCGATCCAAGGTAAGGAATACAACCACTTTAATGCAGTGCCATCTGAGGGTATCCAATCTTGCATTTTGGCCTTGTCCCATACACACAGAGATTTCTTCAGCTGTTCTGAATCTTATGATGATATAGTTAAAGTCTCTGCAATTTTACATTATCCGCTTGCCAACCACTGCGCGACATTTTACGTCGGCAGAATGGCATGGCTGCGCATATGGACATACCCGTATCTCCCCTTTAAAAGGCGGCATTGCAGGCGTGTGCCTACCGCGAGCTCCGTGAGTGCGACCGTAGGTCCCACAAACTCGATGTCCACCAAATGCCCGCCATCATGTCACGGAGCTGCAGAACGGGGGGGGATGCCCGTGTAAAAAATGCATCTTCCTGTTCTGGCTTGTGACAGTACACTGATCTTCTGCTCCCCGTCATGGGGAGCAGTGATCAGTGTCGTGTCACATATAGCCTATGCCCCCACAGTTAGAATCACTCCCTAGGACACACTTAACCCGTTCCTCGCACCCTACGGGTTAACCCCTTCCCTGCAAGTGTCATTTACACAGTAATCAGTGGGAAAAAAAAAAAATGCTGATCACTGCCATTACTAATAAAAAAAATAACAATAAAAATGCCATAAAAACTATCCCCTATTTTGTAGACACTATAACTTTTGCGCAAACCAATCAATATACGCTTATTGCGTTTTTTTTACCAAAAATATGTAGAAGAATACATTTCCGCCTAAACTGGGAAAGAATTTTTTTAGATATTTTCGGTGGATATTTATTATAGCAAAAAGTAAAAAATATAGCTTTTTTCAAAATTGACGCTCTTTTTTTGTTTATAGCACAAAAAATTAAAACCGCTGAGGTGATCAAATACCACCAACAGAAAGCTCCATTTGTCCAAAAAAAAGGACGTCAATTTTGTTTGGGAGTCATGTCGCACGACCGCGTAATTGTCAGGTAAAGCGACACAGTGCCGAATCGCAAAAAGTGGCCAGGTCATTTGGCAGCCAAATGGTCCGGGGCTGAAGTGGTTAAGGAACATTATTCAGAAATTGTTTGACAATTTCACAGATTGGGGAACCTCTGCCCATCTTTACTTCTGAGGCGGCGTACACATGACCGGTTTTCTCGGCAGAATTCAGCAAGAAACTCGATGGGAGACGTATTCTGCCGAGAAAACCGGTCGTGTGTACACTTTTCACAGAGAAACCCGTCGGGAAACTCGTCGAGCCAAAAAGAGAGCATGTTCTCTATTTCCTCGTTGGGCAATGGGAAAATCTGGCTCGACAAGTTTTTTGACTGCCGAACTAGGAACTCGACGGGGAAAACGATGCGTTTCGCCCGACGAGTTTCTCGGTCGTGTGTACGCCGCCTAAGACTCTGTATTAAAAAGGGGTCAACAGCGTTCTAGTGAAGACTGAATCAATGCAACAACAGAATCCCAAAAGTACTTTGGGCATATGCCCATACACATGGTTCCAGCTGATTGTCTTTTTGCCCCGTAGACTGCATAATAAAATTAAATATTTTTTGCAAAACGGGATCATTGAAAGAAAGCCTGGTCTGTCCTGAAATAATGACATTTTCTTGCCAAATCAATAAACCTATAGCAGAAATTCCATAGGGGTATATAGGCTAAGGTGACCAGATTTTAAAAATTTAATCCGGGGACATATTGTTTCTTTACTAGCAGTAGCAATGGCAAGGATCAGCAACTCTCTGCCCATCACCGCCCGCCTCGCAGCCTCTCAAGTCTTACTTTTCGGGCCCCGGCTACTACTGTATTGGGAGCGGAGAAAGATCACTCCGCCAGGGAAGTCAAGGAGATAGGCAGGTGGCTGGCCAGGACTTGAGCCAAGGCAGAAAAACATGCGAGTGAAGCTGAATGGGCATGTGCCCAAAACTCAAGAAATATTCCCTCCGCTCCGACCAGCACATGATCATCAGAAAGGGGCACAGATAATGGGAAAAATACAACCCCCCCTATGCTAGAAGGCACGGTGGAGCAGGGGTGTGAAATTCGATTTTTTTTTATTTTAATTCTGCGCTGACTGTCTTTGAAATTGCCCCTGCCCCTTATCAAATCCAATCCGGGGACAAAACCAGGGACAGACTTGGTCCGGGGACAGTGTCCTCAATCAGGGGACTGTCCCCTGAAACAGGGGATGTCTGGTCACCCTAATATAGGCATGAGGGAAGAAGTGGATAATAGGCTATACACTGAACACAAGAAAAAAAAAAAAGGGTCAGCTTTGAGTCACTTGATTTACTAACCTGGTTGCAGACATCCAGAACCAGAGATGATCCCTCATAATTCTGCACTTTGCAGCTGTTCCTGAAAAAAAAAAAAATGATGATGATGATGATGATGATGATGATGATGATGATGATGATTACTACAAATCTGTTTTATCACATTTTACTGCAACATCGCAGACTACATACAAAGGGTAACGGCACAAGAAGAAACATGGAGCTGAGGGAATGCACCAAACTCTGCTCATGCATGGATCAGATATCTTTCAGCATGCTGGGGAATACATCCAATTCAGCTTTACAAGCACTAAAATGACCACACTATGGTGGCTGGGTATGTACGGGTACTTGGAAAAAAAATAAAATCAGTCAAGCCAACATTTAAAAAATTGTTTCACCAACTGCTTTATTTTCCATGCCACATGCATTCACTATGCTCTGCTCCATGGCTACCCATGATGCCTCTAGATTCAGTACTGCCCAGTCTTTTTCATGCCCGGGCTAAGAGGAGAACTGGGAATTCTGGCCTAGGCCAAACACGACTAGGTAGCCCTCTCATGGTAGGAACAAGTTTCTGTGGGCCAAAGAAAACCATACCACGTAAAGTGTGCCACAGCATCTTTTCCCCAAGCAACATTTATTCTGATGCACCTTACCATTGTTCAGCATCAGCTTTTTGTGGCTCTTGCCATTTGGACAAATTGCATTTCAAAACTGCTAAGGAAGTTCTTTCTGAAGGACTTCCCTCTGCTGGACATCGTGTTATCTGCTCTCCAATCAGACCCGAGATCTACAGTATATAAATGTACACCGTGTATCACTGACTACTGACCCTACTCTATTTGTGGTCTGAATGGTGACTTTTCTCCATTTAGGACAGCCTTTCTCAACCTTTCAGATGCAGAAGAACCCTTGAAATAACTTTACGGTCTCAGGGAAGTCCTGCTAAGAATGACTATATTTACAACTCATGATACATTAGTAATATGGTCAGTGGAAAGAACGATCCTTACACTTGTGATCATTGGGAACAATGACCCCCCTTAAGCCTAGTATACACATGCCAAATGCCAGGCATTTGGCCCGTGTGTATGGCAGCCGGTCCGACAAAACAGCTCAGTGGGGGAGATCGCTGTACTAGCATTGGATTGTTAGTACAGAGGCTCTAAAATGGAGCTGTGTTGAATGAAAAAATAAAAATAAACTAAATGGTGTGTACTAGGCTTTACAGATGGCTAAAAAGATTAATAATATCACTGGGAACTTATCCAAGAGGCAGAGATTGCTCAAGGAACCCCTAGCACCCTCTGGAGGAACGCTAGGGTTCAATGGAAAACTGGTTGAGAAACCCTGATTTAAGGCCATCAGCCCAATAGATATTGGTAGCACTGGCCTGAGGCAAATGCCCCTCTGTCTAGTCCTCCTGTGCCAGAAACCTCTGTAAAAAAAAAAAAAAAAATCTGTATGAAGAAGAAGTTACGAGACACATTTGGAGCCAGCAAGCAATTTAAAAGAACAAGGAAATTGATGGGCAAAAAAAGAAAATAAAATAAAAAAAAAGTTAGGTATCAGGGATAATTTTTTTGATGAACTGACCACCTTGCTCCTGGAATTTGGAAACTTTCTCATTGAAAGAAGAGAAAATGGTTATACAGCCACATGCTACAAATGCCCTGGTTAATGTACATTGATATTTTGCATGAGAAAGAACTATAAGTTAGGATAAACGTAAAATGGCAAAAAGTGGAGTGCCACCCAAAAAAGGAACTTCCGCTTTTCCAGCTCCTCCCCCTCTTTCCGGGGGCACATTTGGCACCTTTCAGGGGGAAGGGGGGGCAGATACCCCTCTAATACAGGTATTTTGCTCCCACTTCCAGGCATAGATACCCAAGCCACCCACTGGTATCTACACTACTTCCGGCACCTTCCCCCAGGTCCCAGAGGTCAGCAGGAACCAGTGGGAACACGCAGCGTGAGTCGCACATGCACAGTAGGGAATCAGGAAGTGAAGCCGCGAGGCTTCACTTCCTGATTTCTTTACCAAAGATGGCGGCGGCAGCAGCATCCGAGAGCGAGGAACAGATTGGCTTTGGGTGTCAACATTGCGGGCGCCCTGAACAGGTAAGCGCTCAACGTCAGACCTCTACTTTAAGTCAATAAACTACAACTGAAATTCATTGCCCTCAACACAAGTAAGACACACCTACTTTTCAGACATCCCTGTCATATTTATTAACCACTTAAAGACCCCCGCACGCACATATACGGCCACAGAATGGCACGTACAGGCACAAGGGCGTAAATTTACGTCCCCGCCTGAGTGCGGTTCGGGGGTCCCATCGGGACCCCCTCCGCGGCGTGCGGGGGTCCCCCTACCTCTGGGAGCGATCCGGGATCTGCGGGCGGATGTCCGTGATATCCGCCCCCCCCGCGATCGCTCCCAGCCAATGGGAGCGCGCTCCCAGCCTGTCACTTCCTCCTCCTGCGTTTACACAGGAAGGAGGAAATGATGTATTCTCTCATCGCAGCGGTGTTTCCCAGCGCTGCTGATGAGAGAAGACATCACAAGTAAGTGTGCACCAACACAACACTGACACACACTCACATAGGCATATTAACCCCTTGTGATCGCCCCCCCACCCCCCTGTCACAGTGTCACTGAATGCAGTGATTTAATCACTGCATTTAGTGTCAGTGTGACAGGCAGTGTAAAAAACAGTTAGTGTTAGGTTCAGGATAGCCCCCCCACCCACCCTAATAAAGTTTTAACCCCCTGATCACTGCCCTAGTTAACCCTTTCACTCCCTATTTCCAGCGTCACTAAGCGATCATTTTTCTGATCGCTGTATTAGTGCCGCTGTTCCCGCTAGGTAGCTATTTTTTTTTATTGCGATTTTTTTTTTTACTAAAGACATGTGGCTAAATAAATTTTGGCCTAAATGTTTGACTAAAATTTAGTTTATTTGATTTTTTTTTTTAACAAAAAGTAAAAAATAGTGTTTTTTTTTCAAAAATGTCGCTCTATTTTTGTATATAGCGCAAAAAATAAAAATCGCAGAGGTGATCAAATACCACCAAAAGAAAGCTCTATTTGTGGGAAGAAAAGGACGCGAATTTTGTTTGGGAGCCACGTCGCACGACCGCGCAATTGTCTGTTAAAGCGACGCAGTGCCGAATCGCAAAAACACCTTGGGTCATTTACCAGCGTATTGGTCCGGGTCTTAAGTGGTTAAAAAGTGTAAGTGAAGCTGAAACTGTTTTAGCTTTTGACAAAATAGGATAGGGATAATTTTCTGCTGTCTGTGTCATGTTAGAGAGGGCGGCACAGTAAAGATCACTGAATTGTGGATAGGTAGCAAGGAAGGTGTGCAATGGAAGTGGGGGTAATGTAAAAAATACAGCTTAGGGAAGAACTGGAAACTATTGGTACAGGGGGCAACTACAGCCAAGTGGCCCTGCCCTGTCATGGTAGGGACAGATTGATGTACTGCGAAGTGTGTAATCGTGGTGCAGTTGTCAATTAGAATGGTGAAAGGTGGGTATTCCTGAAGAACATGATTTATTGTGGCACATATTTCCACCTATTCTAGCATCAGCTTCCGTTGTTGCTCTTGGCATTCATGTGCATGACATTTAAGCGCTGAAAGCGGAGGTCCGCCGACAATTCAATAATTTTATTTTTTATTTTTTTTAACAATTCAGAACTAAATAGAATGCAAATGTTACACACACACACTTGTTTTATGAAATATATCCCCTGATGTCCGTTTTCGTACATAAAACGTACTTCTAAAAAATTAGTAATGGCAGGATTCATCTTGCTTGTGGGCATGTAAAGCCCACAAGCATAAACTTCCTGGATATGGTGATGCCAAGCTACCAGCATTCACTGCTCGTTCCAACGCATGCTCAGTTTGTACGGCGCGGAGCGCTGTCAACTTCCATGTTGCCATCACAGCGGGCGGTGGCTGTCGGAAGTTCCCGCCCCTTTGTGATGGCAAAGAAGATAAACCGTTTTACAAATCTCGCGAGAATTAGCAGGGGCCATCCACACTGACTACTGGGAATAATGACAGCTCCCAGGAGACAGAGTGCCCGCAGGATATGACGACCATACCCCCTGGGGGTCAGAGACAGGAAGCAACCAAGAAAACACGGATATACAGGTACGCCCTGTCAATCATCAGGGAAGGATGCAGTTTTTTTTTTTTTATTTGCTGCTGGATTTGAATAGTGGGAAACGGGCAAGCACTGATGTGGCCCTTGTCCCTGCTCCTCCTTACCTTCTTGCCCTAGGTGCGTTATGCAAAATAAAGTTATTTTTCCAAATAAAGTTTAATCTAGATGATTGTCGGTTCACACTAGGGCGACACGACTTCCAGCACGACTTTCAGAAGCAACTTCAACTCGATTTGAGCATGAACCACAGGGCGATCTGGGGCGATTTACAACACGACTTGAAGTCCTTTTCAGGTCAGGAGACTTTCCAGTGGCCAATAAAACAACAATCAGCTCTGGGAGAGGGAAGGGGAGGAAGGGGTTTGCCTGAGAAATGTATGTTATCTTGCTGAAAGGTCGCTTCAATTAAAACCGTGATCAGACTTGGAAGCGACTTCCATTGAAATTAATGGGTACAAATCGCCTAGAAGTCTGATTGAAGTAGTACAGGAACCTCTTCTGAAGTCGGAGCAACATGAGTAGTGTGTATTAACACCGCTCCCATTCACCTACATTGCTTTTCTGGACAGCGCGACTTGGGACGACTTGAGACGACTTCAAGTCGGATCCCAAGTCGCCCCAGTGTGAACCGACTAACTATTGTGTTTACATAGCACTTCTAAATACAAGCTCAGGTAGCTAGCATAAATATGTTCTCACAAAGATAAAAGTGAGAGATAAGTATATAAAGGGACTTTAAATGTGCCGGATTACACAACATGGAAATCATAAAAACATGAAATCTTTATTACAATGGTTTAAAAATAATGAAAAGCTATTTTAGTTATCACATATTGATACGAGATCACTTAAATATTGGTGCGGATCCTGGAGGAAGCAACTAGATTTGCAAAACATGTCAATCTACTGCGCCAACTTTAAACTTGATCCCGAGTCTACGAAAAGCTCCTGTGTTGCCCAAGACATCCGGTCCCTGTGCAAAAGATACAATGTCCTTGTGGCTCCAAGGATTATAGACCAGTGGCTCTGACCTCCCACATCATGAAGCCCTAAGGTGTCCGTTTATGAAGCAGTGAAATATATTCACCGCTTCATTCTCAGAGGAGATCATTTTTCTCTGTGTGCCAGTTTATGAAGCGGTGTAGATCGCTCAACCTTTTGTGAATTGAAGCGATCTACAACCCTTCAAACAGTGGAGAACGGGCCCAGATACTGGAATCTCGTAAGACTCTGAGATTACAGTACCAGAAATTAACTGAAACATAGATGTCCCTAATACAAGTGGTTGTAAGCCCTCCAATACAACTTAAGCTCTTTGAAATCTAGCTGATCACTGCCTGTGAAAGTGCATTTACAGTGTTAGTTTCTATAGCAATCTTCCTGCAATCTTGAGCGACGTCGGGCACGATTGCGCAGTAGGTATATTCCTTAATGGCACACTGTGTGTGCCGTTTCTGTCTCCTCTGCATGCCGGGTCATTAGCATTCATTAGCTTCCTCTTAGAACGGCACAGAGGGAAGTCTCGCGATGCTGCTCTGATCATCTCCTTCCTGCTTCTCCCCCTTTCTGCACTACGGCTACAGCGCATGCGCGAGATTTGCAAAAGGGAACATAGAAAGGGCGGAAATGACGTCCAGAATAGATTCAAACAAACAGCAGTAGTAATGGCGCAACCAATACACGGAAATGAAGTTATACTAAATAAGATAAATAAGGTATTCCCAACCTCGTTTTTTTGCAGATTTCAATGTATTTGCAATTGGGATTGAGGGGCGCTGACTAATAGTGGTTATACCATATATTATACAACATATATGTGAAAAATAAATTGTGAAAGTAGTGCTAAACCAATGTAACAGCAAGTGATAACAAAGCAATAGGTGCAGAGAAATATATAATGGCAATGGACAATGAATGTCTACCCAGAGTCCAAATGCAATAATGTGCTACAAAACTATAGCAGTAGTGTTCCAATAGGGTGCTCCGTGTTTGTTCTTCTAAGTGTATTCCACCTTCACCAAAAAAAACACCGCAAGTGAGTATGGATGGCTCCTTACCCGATGGTGTTGACCTATTAATTAAAATAAGGTCAAATGAGCTCAGGGATCAGCTGCTGTCCGTGGGGAACTCGATTGTAAGCCAGGTGGTGGACAAATCTCATATAAGGAGAAAAACAGCTTCCATAGTATAAAAACCTTTTATTATGATAAATGGCTAAAAATACAATGCCAAATGGCCTCTTACTTGGGATGGTGCCCGTATTCCCGGCACTGAGGCTGTGAACGTGTAGGGATCGGAGAGAGATATTGTGGTAAGCTGGGGAAGCTGGCGTGCGTTCCACCGCCGTCAGGCTTGAGAACCAGGAAACCGGAAGTGAGCTAGTAGTGCGTGCCCAGGTACCGCCTCGACGTACGTTTCGTTATTGTCGTCATCAGGAAGCGTACCTGGTGCACGCTATGGGCTACTATTAGAGGTCTGTCAATCAGCAAATGGGAGGGGCAAGTTCATTGGACGACAGCCTCTGTCCCGGTCACTGCAGCAACCATGTATATGACTGCGGAGTTCAACAGCAATTCTATACATAGATCAAATTGTAGTTAATCTCTGTGTATAATTACAAGTTCATACCAAAGTACAAATAGGTACAATATATATGTTTTCAATTCTATCTCCTATTTTACCGATCTATTTTGGAGACTCAATGGCACTGTGGAAAATTCCTATATTGCAAGGAGTATATTTGTTTACTAAAAAGTTTATATTATATGAAGAGCATATGATATGTAATAATCTTATAAAAATATAAAAATATATTAAATACATATAGATAAAACCAACCTGATAGATATAATTAACAGTTATATTGACAATCAAATTAAATAAAATATAATAAAATAAAATGTCAGTAAAGTACCTAGGATTGAACCTATTGGGCAAAAATCTTAAACATTTTACAGCTCCTTAGATATCAGTTAAAAAGCAATTAAGGTCCAGTTCTATGTTGAGGCCCTGGGGCCTCATAGTTCTAAGGCGATGGATCCACTGGGTTTCATTTTGTGATACTGCCTTTATCAGGTCTGTTCCACGCCAGTGACTGGTGATTCTGTCTATTCCATAAAATGTTAATAGACTGGGGTCTCTATTATGATAAAGGTCAAAGTGTTTTGACACACTGTGGTCAGGGAACCCCTTTATGATATTGGCCACATGTTCATTGATTCTGATTTTTAGTTCTCGAGTGGTGCGGCCTACATATTGGAGTTTGCAGGGACATGACAATACATATGTGACGTATCTAGAATGGCATGTAATCAACGGTTTGATGGTAAATTCTTGTTGGGTTACACTGGATTTGAATTTGGTAACCTTTTTTCCTTGCCTGTTTGTTTTATTACATGACCTGCATCTGGTGCAGTAATGGAAGCTAGACCCATCAAGAAAAGTGAGGTTTTGCCGGGGGGTCTGGGACATTTACTGCAACCATATTTCTCAAACCCGGTGCTCTCCTATATATGAAGGTGGGGTGTGGAGGTAGGATTTTAGCCAAGTCGGTATCTTTAAGTAAGATTGGCCAATATTCTTTGAATATTTTTTCAATATTTTTATATTGTCTGTGGTACCCAGACAAGAAAGGCACATCTTCTTTTCTTGGTATTTTGGTCCTATTTTCCAACAGAGATTGTCTATCCATACCCAGCACTTCTTTTTGGGCCTTGTCCATTTTGTTTGGGCTATAACCTTTTTCTACAAATTTCTTGGTTAGTATCTCTGACTGTTGTTCATAGTCCACTATGTTGTTACAGTTACGGCGTATTCTCATGAACTGTCCTTTTGGTATGGCACCCAACCATTTGGGATGGTGGCAACTAAAAGTCGGTACATACCCATTGCGGTCAGTTGGTTTAAAGTAAGTCTTGGTGTGGATTTGATTTTGTTTTTTGGTTAGTGTGAGGTCCAAAAAATGGATGGAGGTCTTACTAGATTCAGCGGTGAAGCTGAGACCATATTCATTGATGTTCATTTTGGTTAGAAATTGATCCAAGGAAAATTGTGACCCCTCCCATAAGAGTATAATGTCATCTATGTATCTACGGTAGTAGACCAAGGATGAATTATTATCTTTGTAGATGGTTTCCTCCTCCCATCTATTGAGTACCAAATTTGCCACACTGGGTGCGTACCGAGCCCCCATTGCAACTCCTCGTGTTTGCTTGTAGAAGTTGCCCTGGGCCCAAAAATAATTGTTCCCCATAGCTAGTTGGAGTCCTCTGACTAGGTTACGGTGGACGTGGAGTCGCTGTACACCAACATCTGCCAACCAGATGCAATTTCAGCGGTACACGACTCATTAACATCTAAATCTTTAATACCCCCAGCCCAAATAATGTTCCTAGTCAGAGGACTCCAAACAAACAGGCAAGGAAAAAAGGTTACCAAATTCAAATCCAGTGTAACCCAACAAGAATTTACCATCAAACCGTTGATTACATGCCATTCTAGATACGTCACATATGTATTGTCATGTCCCTGCAAACTCCAATATGTAGGCCGCACCACTCGAGAACTAAAAATCAGAATCAATGAACATGTGGCCAATATCATAAAGGGGTTCCCTGACCACAGTGTGTCAAAACACTTTGACCTTTATCATAATAGAGACCCCAGTCTATTAACATTTTATGGAATAGACAGAATCACCAGTCACTGGCGTGGAACAGACCTGATAAAGGCAGTATCACAAAATGAAACCCAGTGGATCCATCGCCTTAGAACTATGAGGCCCCAGGGCCTCAACATAGAACTGGACCTTAATTGCTTTTTAACTGATATCTAAGGAGCTGTAAAATGTTTAAGATTTTTGCCCAATAGGTTCAATCCTAGGTACTTTACTGACATTTTATTTTATTATATTTTATTTAATTTGATTGTCAATATAACTGTTAATTATATCTATCAGGTTGGTTTTATCTATATGTATTTAATATATTTTTATATTTTTATAAGATTATTACATATCATATGCTCTTCATATAATATAAACTTTTTAGTAAACAAATATACTCCTTGCAATATAGGAATTTTCCACAGTGCCATTGAGTCTCCAAAATAGATCGGTAAAATAGGAGATAGAATTGAAAACATATATATTGTACCTATTTGTACTTTGGTATGAACTTGTAATTATACACAGAGATTAACTACAATTTGATCTATGTATAGAATTGCTGTTGAACTCCGCAGTCATATACATGGTTGCTGCAGTGACCGGGACAGAGGCTGTCGTCCAATGAACTTGCCCCTCCCATTTGCTGATTGACAGACCTCTAATAGTAGCCCATAGCGTGCACCAGGTACGCTTCCTGATGACGACAATAACGAAACGTACGTCGAGGCGGTACCTGGGCACGCACTACTAGCTCACTTCCGGTTTCCTGGTTCTCAAGCCTGACGGCGGTGGAACGCACGCCAGCTTCCCCAGCTTACCACAATATCTCTCTCCGATCCCTACACGTTCACAGCCTCAGTGCCGGGAATACGGGCACCATCCCAAGTAAGAGGCCATTTGGCATTGTATTTTTAGCCATTTATCATAATAAAAGGTTTTTATACTATGGAAGCTGTTTTTCTCCTTATATGAGATTTGTCCACCACCTGGCTTACAATCGAGTTCCCCACGGACAGCAGCTGATCCCTGAGCTCATTTGACCTTATTTTAATTAATAGGTCAACACCATCGGGTAAGGAGCCATCCATACTCACTTGCGGTGTTTTTTTTGGTGAAGGTGGAATACACTTAGAAGAACAAACACGGAGCACCCTATTGGAACACTACTGCTATAGTTTTGTAGCACATTATTGCATTTGGACTCTGGGTAGACATTCATTGTCCATTGCCATTATATATTTCTCTGCACCTATTGCTTTGTTATCACTTGCTGTTACATTGGTTTAGCACTACTTTCACAATTTATTTTTCACATATATGTTGTATAATATATGGTATAACCACTATTAGTCAGCGCCCCTCAATCCCAATTGTTTCACATGTATAATCCAGCACTCTGTATTATTTAGGGAGCAGCTTATAAATAATTGCATAATTCCCCCCCCCCCCCCTATTTTTTCACTTTGGCGTGAGATTTCCCCAAGTTCTACAATGTATTTGCAATACTTCACAGTATATATATATATATATAAAAAAAAAAAAAATTGTCCAGGGTTTACTTCCTCTTTAAGCAGTGATAAAAATAAATAGTTCTCCTACATTGTGTGTATGTGTGTGTAGGCTCTGTGTCCCCCCCCCCCCCCCCAATACATATTAGAGATTATATACATATATATAATCTCCCACACATAAACATGACAGGGAGACATGTTTACTGTCTTGGGGGGGTCTGAACAAGGTAGTTCAAAATCTTCCTCCTTCACCCTCAGTTCCCCCCGGGATTCTCTTTTCTCTCTCCGATTCTCTACCTCTGAGCTGGTTAATCAGGGAGGGCGAATTCTGGCACAGATCAGTAGGGAAGTGCTGAGATCGCAGCTTCATAAACTGGCCGTTTCAGAGTCAGTCAATCAGTCAATGATAGATTCTCTATGTGTGGAGATAATAACAATGTTCTCCCCCGATTATCTCCGTTTCATAAACGGTTTTTGAGCCAAGATAAGCGGCGATCCTCGGGATCACTGATGTTCACAGTTTTCATAAACGAGACAATACGCTGGTCAGTCTGCAGAGTACCATCAGTGACAGATTGTTACACCCACAATGCACCACAGACACAGGAAATTTTTTGCCTGTGGCGATCGAGATATACAATTATTTTCTGTGAGTGCTGGTGGTGAGGATGTAATTCTGGTTTATGATCAGGATTTTGTGTTTTATAGTATGTTGGTAGTGTATTGATTATTTAGAGTGGTTTTAGAGAAAGTGGTGTATTAATTGTATTCATTAGTTTGATTGTCCGTTATTTTAATCTGTTATTTATTCTATGTTGTATTTTAATTGTATGGATGTTTTAATTTTGTTTATTCGGTGCTAATGGCTGTTATTGGTAATGCTGTTGTGTTTTTGTATCTTGTTCAGTTACCGTTGTGATCTTGTGTTGTCTTTGTTAAGTGTTTATGTGTCGTAATAATTTGCCAATTTCCCTTTGGGATTAATGAAGTATTCTGTAACTGTATCTATGCGTTTACCACATGTATGCAATATGGTATTTTGGTTTTAATTATTTATAAACATTATAAAAAATTCATGCTTTTAGGATTTCCATGTTGTGTATTCCTACTTTAGGCACATTTAAAGTCCTTTTATTAACTATCATAGTGAGAGAACATTGGCTTGCAAATTGTTTCAAATTAAAGGATGGTGCCATAGTGGAAACCTTTTGGGGGGGGGGGGGGGGGGGGGGGAGTCTTATCCATGTTTTTAATTCAAGTGAACCTGTGCCCAGACTATATACATTAAAGTACTTGCATATTGTAAACAAGCAGTAAAATCACTATAAAACAAGTCCACATTCATCTCTTAGACTGTACGCTCCAACGAGCAGGGCTCTCTGAATTCTGCATTGAATTGTATTGTAACTGTACAGTCAGTCTTCTGCAAAAACTGTTAGCGTATATAAATCCTGTATAATAACAACAACAACAACAACTGTATCCATTGGCATTGTGGAGAAATTAATCTTCGAAAATCTTTCAAAACTATTCTCAAATGTAATCAACCAGCGGCTGTTACAAACTGAATGAAACCCGATTTTTTGAGTCTGCTGCGACTTATGAGAAAGGGAGGCCTGGAATTAAAAGAAAAAAAAATATTATATATTATATATATATATGGCGGGCATTACAGGGGCTAAAATGGTTTGGAGCTAGTTCTATTAGTTTCTAAGAAAATAAGTTGAAAAGATCTACACGATCAGTGTTCACAGGTGGGAGCGGGTGGAGCCTCAGGGGGTGGTCAGACAGGGTGTGGCACGTGGTCTTTAGTTGGAAGGAAGATTAGCCAGGGAAAACTTCCCTCCCGCCTGCCTGTCCCTCGTTTTATTACCCATTTGTTCTTATGCGTTTTTTTATTTTTTGGTTGTTGGGTGCTTCTTGTCATGCACCAGCAGGGTGCAAGGTCCTTGTAGGTTATGGTGGGCACAAAGGTGCTTTATAGGGACCCGTCTGAGGTACTTCTCCTAGTTGCTCTAATGGCGGTATCTTCATTCGGTGAGTCGGTGGTGTTGCAGCTGGAGGCCTGTGTAAAGTAGGACACCGGTACTTTCTTTCGCTTGATGCCTACTAGGACCATTAGACTTCAGCTATACTGTGTTTACAGTGGTCACATTATGTTATTTATTGATTTTGTTAGTAAAAGGCTGCTGTGGCCATTCAACTCCAGATAATAAATAATGTAAAGAAAATAATAGTCGCGCTACTTTTATACAGTGAATGTCTAAATATACTGTATTTATTGGAGTATAACACTCACTTTTTTCACCCTGCAAATTGGTTGCAAATAGTGTGTGCGTGTTATACGCCGATACTGCAATTTGGGCTGCCTCGGAGAGAATGGGGAGGGGGCAGGACAAGCACCGTTAGATTGGATACAGCGAGAATTTCCTGTTTACTCAGTGGCCTCTGTAATAGGAAGGCCTGTCTCCTGGGCCGGCATTGGACCAGTGTTCCATCTACCATAGAAGTCGGTCCAGGAGGCGGGACTTTGAATTAAAAAGGCTGCCGAGTAATCAGGAGATTCTTGCTGTATGTAATATCACAGCGCTCATCCTGCCCCCCTCCCTGAGATGGGCATTGATCAGGCTTTTTCATGGCAATGGGAAGGCTGCAGATGGGCATTGAAGAAGCTGCATTGATGGGCAATTGTGAGGCTGTGGATGGACATCAAGCTGCACTGATGGACAATTTTGAGGCTGCAGATAGGCATTAATCAGGCTTTAATTGGGCACTGACCCTTATTTTGCTTCAAAGATCTTTATTTAAAATTAAATTTTTTCCTGAAACTTCCCTCTTAAAACAAAGGTGCGTGGTATACGCCTGTGCGTGTTATATACCAATAAAATACGGTAAATAACATACACCTTTTTTTATCCCTCAACACGTCCAGTTTCCACCGGAGAGAGTGCATAGCTTTCTATCAGATGGAAGGTTTCTCCCTATACTGCACGGATCATTGGCCTGGCGAGTGAAGAAAACATTAGGGGTCCAGAGGGATCCACATCTTGAATAGACCAAGGACCCAGCAGAGGGTTATATCTGCAGGCGAAACAACCTCACTACTAACAGGAGGTTCATCGCATCTGGTAAGGGTCCCCTCTTAACTCTGGTGTGCACTCCAAGGAGAGGCCTTTCTTTCATCCCCTCAGTGGTGGAATTCATTTTCAACTTATATCCTCAACACATCTTCTTTCTTTGCTTCACTTTGGATATTGGACTCATTGTTCATCATATGGACTTTTGTGCACTTAATTTCATCTATTCACTTCTTTGCACTATTTGATATAATATTTACTAGATGTGGACATTTTTCAACTGTACATGTCGTATGTTATGTTTTTTCATATTTAACTCCAGCTTGTTGTCCAAGTGGTTACTTGCTGGTGGAGGGGGAGGTAATGGTCAGAGCAGACAGGGAACAAGTCATCTTGGGTACCCTGAATATCTTCATATTAAAAGCACCCAGAGAGATCTAGGTGTAGAAGTCTAGTCAGGGATCACTTTAAAGCTTTTTTTATTAGTTGTTAATCATATGCAAGTTCACTTTCATCCATAGTCTGTGCACAGGTACACTTAAAGGGGTTGTAAAGGAAAAAAATGTTTTTCATAATAAGCATCCTTTACCTGCAGATATTCCTCTTTTCACTTCCTCACTGTTTGTTTTTGCTCAGAAGTTGCTCTATTTCTTCTCTATTCACTTCCTGCTTGTCTGATTTTACTGACCACCATGAAGGGAGACTTTGCTGTGGTGGTCAGTGACGTGCTCGCTAGGGTTGTCACCTTTTCCTCAAGCCAAACCCGAACACGCCACTACATATGGTGGGTGTGGCCATATTATGGGAGGGGCCTCACGGGGCATGATTAAATTAAACAAAATAATTATTTTACCTATAAAATATGCTTACTTTGCTGTGGGTGGTATATGGAGGGGGGGGGGGGGGGCAGAACTGTATGTATGGCTGTGGATGGTAAATGGAGGGGGGGGGGGGGGGCAGAACTGTATATATGGCTGTGGATGGTATATGGAGGAGGGGTAGAACTGTATATATGGCTGTGGATGGTATATGGAAGGGGGGGGCAGAACTGTATGTATGGCTGTGGATGGTATATGGAAGGGGGGCAGAACTGTATGTATGGCTGTGGATGGTATATGGAGGGGGGGGGGGGCAGAACTGTATGTATGGCTGTGGATGGTATATGCAGGGGGGGGGGGGGGAGAACTGTATGTATGGCTGTGGATGGTATATGGAGGGGGGGGCAGAACTGTATGTATGGCTGTGGATGGTATATGGAGGGGGGGGGGGGGCAGATCTGTATGTATAGATAACAGTGTTGTAAGTAACAAAGTTACAATAAACGCAGTTACCTAACGCAGCCCCTTTTGAGGGTAACGAGTAATCTACCTGATTACTCTTCCCCTCACGGTAACGCAGTTCCCATTACTTGGGCGGCGTTACCCCAATTACATCTACCGCCACTAGATGGAAGCAGAGTAATTGCTTCTGCCGGCGCTGTGAATATGAATGTGGGTGGAACTCCACTTTAGAATCATGTGACCGCTGTGATGGCCTGTCACAGCGGTCTGAAAACTCTCAATCGCAAGGAGCCCTGGATACAATGAGCCCCATCCGCCTCACACTGACCTATCACCGGGGAACAACTCAGAAAAATCTGACATCCCCATTCCAGATCCCTTGCATCAAATAAAGCTTATATAAGATAAATAAAATAATAAACAATAAACTATAGAAAATCCTTATAAAGCCTAATATACGATTTTAAATTACAGACTCTGTAAACGTCAAGGGAATATATATTATAAACATACATTTTAATCCAGCTTATAATTTGGATGTAATATGTAGCAGATGGATAAGGGTTTTAAGTCCTATTAGCTGCACATACATGGTGGGACGGATGCACCATGGCTGGGATATACACGAGATCACCATTTGTTTCCGGTTTTCTTCTCTCAAGAATCTGGCATTCTTTTGTCTTGGAGTATTAACTCACTGCTCCCTGGCAAGCGCCCGTCACCTGCATTCTAGAAAGGAAATCATCTCAACAAAGCATTGTAGAATATTAAAAAAAAAGAAAAAGTCAGTTACTTTGCTGAGTAACTAATTACTTTTTCAATGTAGTAACTGAGTCACTAACGCGATTACTTTTTTGGAGGAGTAATTTGTAACTGTAACTAATTACTTTTTTAAAGTAAGATGAGCAACACTGATAGATAATGTATGGTGGGGGCAATTGGTGAGGACTGTGTGTATGAGGGGGAGGGATGAGAGCTCTTTGATGTGCTGACATGCTAATAACAGAAAAAAACGTACTTTAAAAAAGTTGAGCTCTCATTCTCAGCAAGATCGTCACATACTTCACAGAGCAGCAGGGAATGCTGAGGCTCCGCCTTTAATCCCACCTCCATGTCTATTCTGCAGCCAGTCAGAGAGGAGCTGAGCACTCTGTGTCCCATGTGCCATCTTCCACTCTGCAGCACACAAATTGACACAATGCAGACGGAGGCGCGCCGGAGGGGAGGGGCTAGCACAGTGTTGCACACATGTTTACAGCCCGGCTAGGGGCTAACAGAGAGCACTGCTGCGGGCGGTAGACACGTACTACTAACACTCAGCTCTGTTGCGGCCGGGCCAGGATGGACGGCTAAAAAAAAAAAAAATTTTTTTTTTTTTTTTAAATGTGCCCGGGTCTCAGGCGGCTTCAAAACCGGGCACATATGTCCAAACCCGGACTGTCCGGGTCAAAACCGGACAGGTGGCAACCCTAGTGCTCGCCCCCTCCTGGGAACTACATCTGTGCGGCAGGACGCTCTCTACGTGTTAGAGACTTCAAAGGAGGTGTGAATTACTGGGCGTGACGCAATTCATACTGGGAAATGTAGTTCTTACATGAACAAGTGAATGACAAGAACAGAAACTAGAACACCAGAGGCGATATAGATGAAGGAATTTAATAGGTATTTACTAATTTTTTAACAGAATCATTACACTATTCTGTCTACCTTGCAGACATTCATTTTAGGCAAAAAAAAAAAAAAAAAATTCCTTTACAACACCTTTAAACTTCCCGCAGTTCGTCCAAATATACTACACAATAAGGAAACGCTGCCTCATATAGGGCAAAATGTACTCAACGTTTCTTGGTCTGTTGTGTTTAAATTACCAATTATTCTTGGACAGGACTCAATGTCAAGCAGCAGCCAGAAAGCATAAAAAGATCAGGCAGTATTAGAAGGGGTCACTATGACTGGGGAATATTAATCCACGTTAACTGCAATAGTGGGCACATGTTCAGAGAAACATCAAAAGTAAAAGAAAACCCTTTCGAGCGGATCACAGATCTAAGAAAAAACAAAGTAGAAACCTTCAAAGACAAGGCTTTACGATACGTCAATCAAGATCTGATTTTAAGGAAATTCAAAGTTTCAGATAAAAGGCTTTCCTCTGAGAAGTTCAGCCAATTACACATGCAGAATGTATTATCTAGGAGAGATGGCGAATACTCTACAAGGTTAGATTTTCCTAATAGTTCTTTTCTGCATTTTATTTTTTTTAAATAGTGTCCATATACAACATTAAGTTCTGAAATCTGTATTTGCTATAAACAGTAGGTTACATAAATCTTCATATGCATGTCTGTTATTACACACACCCTGATCACACAGTCCTGGGCTCTATCCAACAACCACCCTTCCTGGCAGCTTCAAGGAAACACATTACACCGAAGACTAAAATTCATTATTTGGGAGGTTTTACCATAGGAAATGATGCAGCAAGGGACTGCAGTCAAATAAATTATAATATATATATATATTTTTTTTTTTTTTTTATTATTTGGACTTTTTGCTAGAATAAATATCCCCAACAAAAATTCATCAGTTTAGGCCGATATATATTCTACATAGTTTTGGTAAAAAAATAAATAAATGTATTATGATTGGTTTGTGAAAAAGTTATAGCGTAACTAGTAATGACGGCGATCAGCATTTTTTAGCTGGACTGCAACATTACAGCAGACAGATCGGACACTTGACACTTTTATGGGACCATTGACATTTATACAGTGATCAGAGCTAAAACTAGTCACCGATTACTGTATATTGTATTAGGGTTGTCCCGATACCACTTTTTTAGGACCGAGTACAAGTACCAATACTTTTTTCAAGTAGTCGCCGATACCGAATACCGATACTTTTTTTAAATGTGTCCCCAAATGCAGCCATGTCCCCCACATATGCAGCCATGTCCCTCCAGCCATTTCCCCCACATATGCAGGCATGTCCCTCCAGCCATTTCCCCCACATATGCAGCCATGTCCCTCCAGCCATTTCCCCCACATATGCAGCCATATCCATCCAGCCATTTCCCCCACATATGCAGCCATATCCATCCAGCCATTTCCCCCACATATGCAGCCATGTCCCTCCAGCCATTTCACCCACATATGCAGCCATATCCATCCAGCCATTTCCCCCACATATGCAGCCATGTCCATCCAGCCATTTCCCCCACATATGCAGCCATGTCCATCCAGCCATTTCCCCCATACCTTACCTTTGCCGCCAAAAGCCGCCGCATGGAGATCACAGCATTCATTTGAATAGCTGTTTTGCCCATGCGTATAGACACTCCCCCTTGCTCGGGATTGGACAGATCACGATCACCCATCCAATCCCGAGCAAGGGGGGAGTGTCTATACACGCGGGAACACTACAGCTATTCAAATGAAAGCTGTGATGTTCCCGTACGCCGTTTAAACCATGCGGCGGCTTTCAAAACAGCGGCAGCGGCGGGGGGGGGGGGGGGGGAAAGTATTCTATTTAGGCATCGGGGGTATTTGCGCGAGTACAAGTACTCCCGCAAATACTCGGTATCGGTCCCGATACCGGTATCGGTATCGGGACAACCCTATTGTATATACTGTATATTACTGTATAAATGTCACTGGCAGAGAAAAGGTTAACACTAGGGGGCGATCAAGAGGTTAAATGTGTTCCCTAATGCGTGTTCCAACTGTGGGGGGATAGGACTGCCTGGAGGAGGAGACCGATCACTGTTCCTAATCTTTAGGAGCAGCAGATCTGTCTCTCCTCCCCCAACAGAATGGAGATCTGTGTTTACATTGACAGATCTCCATTCGGTCTCTGTCAGGAGCTATCACGGGTGGCCTGCAGGCATGGTGATCGCCAGCCACACGCATTGGCTTCACAGTACACGCACCCTACAGCTCTTAAACAGCGGCCAACGTACCAAAACGGATTCGCCCAGGGGAGCCAACCTGCCGCAGTATAACTGCGGCAGCTGGTCCTTAAGTGGTTAATGTCTAAACCGCTAGCAACAAAAGTGAGCAGTACACCCCCAAGTGAAAATGTCCAAATTGTGCCCAATTAGCCATTTTCCCTCCCCATTGTCACGTGACTGTTACAAGGTCTCAGATGTGAATGGGGAGCAGGTGTGTTGAATTTGATATCGCTCCAACTCTGTCATACTGGTCACTGGAAGTTCAACATGTCACCTAATGGCAAAGAACTCTGAGGATCTGAAAAAAATTGTTGCTTTACATAAAGGCTACAAGAAGATTTCCAAGCCCCTCAAACTGAGCAGCAGCATGGTGGCCAAAACCATACAGCGGTTTAACAGGACAGATTACACTCATAATAAGCCTCACCATGGTCCACCCCAGAAGACCAGGTTCGGGGCCACTCTGTGCAAAACAAGCTGCACAGTAGAGGGAAGTATAAAATGTTTGCCATTTAACCACTTAAGCCCCAGACCAAAATGCATCTAAAGGACCAGGCCCCTTTTTGTAAATTGGCACTGCGTCGCTTTCACTGACAATTGCGCGGTAGTGCGACGTGGCTTCCAAACAAAAATGGCGTCCTTTTTTTCCCACAAATAGAGCTTTCTTTTGGTGGTATTTGATCACCTCTGGAGGTTTTTATTTTTTGCGCTATTAAACAAAAATACAGCGACAATTTTGAAAAAAATTCAATATTTTTAACTTTTTGCTATAATAAAAATATCCCCCACAAATATATAAAAAAAAACAATGTTTTCCTCAGTTTAGGCAGATAAGGTATTCTACATATTTTTGGTAAAAAAAAACCAAAAAAAAAAAAAAACACAATAAGCGTTTATTGGTTGGTTTGCGCAAAATTTATAGCGTTTACAAAATAGGGGATTGTTTTATTGCATTTTTTTACTACTTATGGCGGCAATCAGCGATTTTTTTAGTGACTGCGACATTATGGCAGACACTTCGGATAATTTTGACACATTTTTGGGACCATTGTCATTTTCACAGCAAAAAATGCATTTAAAAATTGCATTGTTTACTGTGGAAACGACAGTTGCAGTTTAGGAGTTAACCACAAGGGGGCGCTGTAGGGGTTATGTGTTCCCCGTGTGTGTTTACAACTGTAGGGGGGTGTGGCTGTAGGTGTGACGTCATCGATCAGGTTCCCCCTATAAAAAGGGATGACGCGATCGATGCTGCCGCCACAGTGAAGCACGGGAAAGCCGCGTTTACACACGGCTCTCCCTGTTCTTCAGCTTCGGGGACAGATCGCCGCACTCCAACGGCGATCGGGTCCGCGAGTCCTGTGCTCCCGGAGCTTCGGACCGAGTCACGGGAGGGCGTCGCAGGCGCGCGCCCGTGACCCACGGCTGGGTAGTAGTACAGCACGTGGATCTGCCCAGCCGTGCCATTCTGCCGACGTATATGTGCAGGAGGAGGTCCTTAAGTGGTTAAAAAAAAACAAAAAAAAAAAAAACAACCTTTACATACACTTATAGTAGGGGCTCTCTTCCCCTCTGGCGATCCCGCGTGACTGGGCGTTTACAATCACAGGCTGTGATTGACGTCCCTCAGCTCGGCGCATACAGCGCGTCACGAGCTGCCGAAGGAACCCGAACGTCGGTGCGGTCCTATACGGCGCCTGCGCACTGACGTTCGGGTTCCTTCAACATACTGCCGGTCGGGTGGGTGGGCTCTGTGGCATGCTGAAATTTTTTTTGGAGGGTGAACCTCCCCTTTAAAAGGAGTTGTAAAGAAAAAACATTTTTTTGCTGAAATGACTGTTTACAGGGTATAGAGACATAATAGTTAACCGATTCCTTTTAAAAATGATTAAAAATAGAAAAAAAATCAATCATATAATGTACCTGCAGTTTCAGTTTTCGTTTTTGCATGTTTCCTGCTCTGTGATGTACAGAGCCAATACAGGGCAGTGATGGTTTGGAAAACGAAAGTGATTGGTTCTGAGGGGTTTTAGACACACAGTAATCACACCTCCTTGATTAGTGACCAGAGAGAGAGAAAGCTCCCAGTACTGTGGTTATCAGCAAACAGACAACTAGGAAGTGTGGAGATCGAAGGATTACAGCAACTTGAGAGCAAAAACGAACAATGAGGACATGAAAACAGCACTGCATTAAGGTAAAGGAAGCCATTAAGATTAAATAAAAAAATTCCTTTACAAACCCTTTAAAACGCAGCACTGGAAAATAATGGTGACCACACAAAATATTGACACTTTGGGTCAAATTTGGACATTTTCACTTAGGGGTGTACTCACTTTTGTTGCCAGCGGTTTAGACATTATTGGCTGCATGTTGTTTTGAGGGGCCAACAAATTTACACTGTTCTACAAGCTGTACACTCACTACTTTACATTGTAGCAAAGTGTCATTTTTTCAGTGTCTCATGCAAAGATATAATAAAATATTTACAAAAATGAGGAGTGTCTCACTTGTGCGAGATATACTTTTGTGAGATACTGTACATACTTTAGTAGGTACCATCGTTTTTTTAAGCATGACATGTTAGGCATCTATTAACTCGGTGCAACATCATCCTCAAAAATGGGTATGCTATTGTGTCTATGTGCACTAAAATCCATTAAAGTGTATTTTTTACAAAAAATGCATTTAAAAAACTGCTGAGCAAATACTGTGCGACATAAAAAAAAAAAAATTGCAGCACCCACCATTTCATTCTTTAGGGTCTCTGCTAAAAATATTTTATATTTAGGGGTTCCAAGTAGTAACATATATTATGTTTTACATGCAAAGGAGAAATGTCAGTATTGGTGTGGGTGGGAAGTAGTAAAAGTTTAACTTTTTAATGTTTTGGATAGAGCGGAAACAGTAAAAGGCGAACTAGTTCTGGTGACCAGGGTGCCCCAGTGAATTCCCTTAAAATTTGAAGGGATTTCCTCTCACTTCCTGTTTGGCTATGGGACAGGAAGTGGATGAAAATCTCCCCACGGGGACAAAAGGACAAAAGCTGGCAATAATATATATATATATTTTTTATATTATATTATATATATATATATATATATATATATATATATATATATATATATATATATATATATATATATATATATAAAAAATATAAAAATCTCACAGGTGTTCTAATCCCTTCTTAGGTGCCGTACACACGGCAGAGAACCTCGACGGGCAGAACACATCGTTCCGCCCGTCGAGGTTCTCTCCCGGCCGTCGAATTCGGCGACCCGCCCATCGGGAATGGCAACCAGCCATTCTTCCAGGCGGGCCGTCGAGGAAATAGAGAGCGTGCTCTCTATTTCGGCTCGACGGGCTTCCCGACGGGAAGCTCGCTGAGACCGTACACACGGCCGAGGTCCTCGCTGGAATTCCAGCGAGGTTCTCGCTGATTTTCAGCGAGAACCTCGGCCGTGTGTACGGCACCTCACTCTATCCCAAATTAATAAGAAGTTTTGCCTATAGTTCCACTTTAAATCAAACTTCTGGATGGCCTTTTCATACTGAAGAAATGATGTATAATGTGTAGATCTCTACAACGATCTCCCCCTAGAGAGGCACAGAGGACCTTTGATGCGGGATCAATATACAAACAAATTGCTGGAATGCCTGGCATTTTAATCACAAGAATGTCTACAAAGAATCTGAAATGTCACTCAACTGCATATCAGTTCTCTAACAAAACAAATGAAAAAAAGGGCAGCATTGTTACAGAGCTTACCGCCACTGACCTTGGGAGTGTAAAATAAAGATTTAGGAGTCTCCTCTGCTGTGTTCCCCCCGATATTATCTGCCAAAAAATTCCACAGCGTGAGAAAATGTCTAATGCAATGGGTGGAGCTGTGAACACCTGAAAAGAGACCCTTCAATAAAATACCAGATAGTAGTTATATTCTGGGAGCGATTGTATCGAGTCTTTAAAAAAGGAGACCTTTACTGCCACTGATGACTTCTGAAAATTCTACTAACCTGGCTTAGATGCCCCCTATTTTTTTTATGTGGTAGAGCTAGAGCTAGGCGATTTTTCCCCCCTAAAATTCACGATTCCATATTTTTTAATTTTTTTTGATTGACAATGCGCCGGTCCTGAGAAGCTGCGGGCAGGAGATTTTAGGCAAGGCCACAGCTTCGGCCTAGTCTGCGGCGTCCGTCCTCGTGGACCAAGTCGAAGCCATCGCCTAAAAACTCCTGCCCGCAGCTTCTCAGGACCAGCGTGGTGTCAGCGCCGGTCCTGGGGAAAAAAAAAAAATCAAATAAAAAAAAAAATCGATTTGGTCAAAATCGGAATCGATTTGACCTACCAACTCAATTTTTTTAATCAAATCGATTTTTTGCACAGCCCTAGGTAGAGCAATTGTTAATTTTGTTGTCCAATTTCAATTTGGTTTTAGTTGTACTTTAGTCATCTGAATTTCTTAGTTGTATTTTAGTAGACTAAAATAGTGTTGATTTTGTCAACGGAAATATTTTCGTCTACTAAATGAACACTGCATCCTTGTTCCATCTCCTTGTCTGAAGTTGCAGTGAAGGCTGCAGACTAGGGATGAGCTTAGCGTTCGAAACAAACGTATGTTCGACTCGAACATCGTCCGTTTGCTCGTTCGACGAATTAGAACAAAAACGATCGTTCACGGCAAAGTTCGAGTGAAACAAAACGGCCCATAATTCACTGCGGCATTGCGCGCTGATGATTCGTCAAGCATGCACCATGACCCTGCATGCTTGGCCAATCATAACGCGCAAAAAACAAAGAACAATAATTGGCCAAAGACAGGGTGGCTTTGGCCAATTATGGCTCAGGGGGTTTAGTACACGCCTACACTATAAAAGGCAGCCTGCAAGGTGGCCTCGTGTAGTGTGTTCCGGCTTTGTTAAAGAGATCAGTCAGACAGTTAGAGAGATAGAGACACAGTGTCTTTTCTACCAGATAGATAGAAAAATAGATAGATGGATAGATAGAGCAGGAAGGCTAGTCAGTTTAGTTAAATTTACAGTGTGTAGAGAATATATATACATCCCTAGGAGTTGTACATATATTTATAAACTGTATAGCTTAGCTAGATCTGCTATTAGTATTTGTCAGGCGGGAGATTGTGCTTGATACTCTAACGCGTTGTATTGCCTGCATAGTGTTTACTGCATAGCTGTTACTGCACGTGTGCTATTTGCACATAAATGCAGTCGCTGTAACTGCGCGTGTGCTGTTTAATAGCACCTAAACGCATTAGCTGTCACATGTCACAGAGGTGGCAGGCTGGGCTAAATGATGGCAGGATATTGGGAGTATGGATGGCAGGGTGCTGGGAGTGAGTATTGCTGGGAGCAGGAAGCTGAAAGTGAGGATTGCTGGGAGAAGGAATGGCATGGTGCTGAAAGTGAGGATTGCTGGGAGCAGGAATGGCATGGTGCTGAAAGTGAGGATTGCTGGGTGCAGGAATGGCATGGTGCTGAAAGTGAGGATTGCTGGGAGCAGGAATGGCATGGTGCTGAAAGTGAGGATTGCTGGGAGCAGGAATGGCATGGTGCTGAAAGTGAGGATTGCTGGGAGCAGGAATGGCATGGTGCTGAAAGTGAGGATTGCTAGGAGCAGGAATGGCATGGTGCTGAAAGTGAGGATTGCTGGGAGCAGGAATGGCATGGTGCTGAAAGTGAGGATTGCTGGGAGCAGGAATGGCAGGGTGCTGGAAGTGAGGATTGCTGGGAGCAGGAATGGCAGGGTGCTGGAAGTGAGGATTGCTGGGAGCAGGGTGGCATGGTGCTGGGAGTGAGGATTGCAGGAGAAGTTTGGTTTGTGGAGAAAGCAGTAACTTTGAAGGTATTTTTATTTTGTTTTTGAGCAGGCATTAAAAAGGTCAGGGCAAGCACAAAGGGGGTGGGATCAGGGGAGGAGCCAAGGGGGCGGCAAAATAAGGTTTCGCCTAGGGTGTCAAAAATCCTTGCACCAGCCCTGAACACGTGCCACTACTATAGACACCCAGCAGGTGTGATATTTAAAGGAATTTTTAATTTTATTTTTTTTCACTTTAAGCATCATTAAAATCGCTGCTCCAGAAAAAAACAACAGTTTTTAAAACTTTTTTTTCCATTGATACATATTCCCTGGGGCAAGACCCGGGTTCCGAAAGACGTTTTCCAACATTGAATTGAATATTGGTCTTTAAAATGATCGTTTTTGAATTTAAACGTTCGAGTCCCATAGACTTTAATGGGGTTCTAAATGTTCGCGCGAACCTGCGGTCTGTTCGAACGTTCTGGTGCGAACCGAACCCGGGGGGTGTTCGGCTCATCCCTACTGCAGACTATCTGAATGTAAACAAAGCACTGTCTGCACTTGCCTGGGTCACGGATGGCCATTCTCAAAGCACAGGATTTGGAAATGTTACATCTGCAGAGTTGCTTGGAATCCCTGGATAAATCAAATCAGAAAATGTTCTTTGAACACCAGTGATCTTTTAAACTTGTAGACATTTTTTCTTTGCAGAATGCTGTGCTGTCAGCAACATCCTGAGTAATTACAGCCTCTGAGTGCATGCTGGTCTCTGTAAGCCTACTTGCTTACTAAAATAAAACCGCCATCTGCAGCTGGTGATGAAATACAATGTAATTGAAAGGTCCGACTATGAGAGCAAAGATTTGATTGCCTTCCTGTTTTTAGTTTTCACAGCACTAAATATCTGCTATTTACAGCCCTATTCCCATGCCATGGATCTGTATAGAGAGGATCAGGGCATTTCTGGTTATTTATTTAATTCAGGTACTTGTATAGCGCCATCAATTTATGCAGCACCTTACATATACATTGTACATTCACATCAGTCCCTCACATTCATACTTGGGCCAATTTAGACAGGATCTAATTAACCTACCAACATGTCTTTTGAGTGTGGGAGGAAACCGGAGGAAACCCAACGCAGGCACAGAAAGAACATGCAAACTCCAGGCAGGTGGTGTAGTAGTTGGGATTCGAACCATATGAGATTATAATCAGAATAATAAGCTACATTTTCCTAGAAATTAACCTTAAAGGGGTTGTAAAGGTTCAAGTTTTTTAACCTTAAAGGGGTGGTTCCCCTAAAAAGAAACTTTTAACATTGCCTGTCTCTTCTTAATAACATGTAGAATCGGCTGGTAGTTTAAAAAAAAAACACCCGTACATACCATTTTCGGCATGTAGTCTCACCGCCGCTTCCGGGTCTGGCGGCCGGGGACAGGCATCCGATCAACGCATACAGCGCGTCACGAGATGCCGAAAGTTGGTGCGGCTCTATATGGCGCATGCGCACCAACGTTCGGCTTCTTTCGGCATCTCGTGACGCGCTGTATGCGGATGAAGTAGGCACGCCCATCCCCGGCCGCCAGACCCGGAAGCGGCGGTGAGACTACATGCCGAAAATGGTATGTACGGATGTTTTTTTTTTAAACTACCAGCCGATTCTACATGTTATTAAGAAGAGACAGGCAATGTTAAAAGTTTCTTTTTAGGGGAACCTCCCCTTTAATGCATCCTATGCATTAAAGGTGAAAAAACACCTCGCTGTCATGGGCCCCCAGCCCTCCTTTTTACTTACCTGAGCCCGTTCACCTGCTGTGCACGTCCCCGGCGTCCTCTTCGCCACAGAGTCTGGCCGTGTATTGAAAAGATAGCAGCGAGACACATAGCCCCCTCTAAAAACTCCCCCCCTTCCACAGAGTCTTCAAGCATTTCAATGCATTCTCATACTTGTGTGAATATAAACTTTTTTTTTTTTTTAATGGCTGGGGGGCAGAAGATTCTGGAAATATTAAGAACCTTGGCACTAGAGTTTGAGATATACAGTATATTGTAAAGAATTTTCAAAAGGATCTAGAGTACCACGTTTACATTTTTAATTGGATCAAATAGAACAGAAGTCACAGGGTTTATGGTCACATATTTCATGCATCTCACTGCATTCTTGAAGATGTGGCTTGCCCCATTTTTAGCAGTCCATACATTATTTTTTTCCCCCCCATTTAAATCAGTGAGTTGAACGACCAAAATGAAAAAAAAACTTGGTGCCCCCATCCACACACTCAATGTGGATGTAGTAATCCTTCTGGCTGAGTTATGGTTTTCTTTCCCACCGTCAGAATGTACTGAGCAGTGCTGCTGGCTATAGCCAGCGTTACTGATTGATAGTCAAAAACCTGACAGGGTGGTTGTACAGAAGTCGATCAGTACCTCTAAAATTAAACCATTTATGTAATTGAAGGTCAACCAAAGTGCCAACAAAAGACTCCCCATATTTTATGATTTACAGTAAGTACCCTACATATGAACATTCAACTTGCAAACTTCCTAAGATGCAAAAGATGTGTTCGAATGTCCAATTGTGGTATACACAGTTTTTTTTTCCCGTTCAACCCAGCAGGCTGGACAAAAAACAAAACAAAAAACAAAAAGACTCACAGATTGCAACACAAGCAACGTTGGTCCGGCGATCTCCCCAGTGGCCTCCACCCACCAGAACACACCGATCAGCACTCAGAGCCACTGCCTGCAAGCGCTGATCTTTGTTGGACTTTTGGGAGCTTGTTTGTAAGTAGGGGACTTAGAGTCGGTTCACACTGGGGCGACTTGGGATCCGACTTGAAGTCGTCTCAAGTCGTCCCAAGTCGTGCTGTCCAGAAAAGCAATGTAAGTGAATGGGAGCGGTGTTAATACACACTACTCATGTCGCTCCAACTTCAGAAGAGGTTCCTGTACTACTTCAATCAGACTTCTAGGTGATCTGTACCCATTGATTTCAATGGAAGTCGCTTCCAAGTCTGATCACTGTTTTAATTGAAGCGACCTTTCAGCAAGATAACATACATTTCTCAGGCAAACCCCTCCCTCCCTCTCCCAGAGCCGATTGTTGTTTTATTGGCCACTGGAATGTCTCCTGAGCTGAAAAGGACTTCAAGTCGTGTTGTAAATCGCCCCAGATCGCCCTGTGGTTCATGATCAAATCGTGTTGAAGTTGCTTCTGAAAGTCGTGTTGCCCTAGTGTGAACCGACTCTTACTGTTGCATCCTTCAGATCATCTGCTTGCTCAGTCATTCCACTCAGCTCCAAAAAATTCTTGGAGGAACCAACAGGTAACTGAACCTATGAGCATCTACCAAAGACAGTTATTTGTTTTTTTCTGTCTATCCATAATGATTCCTTTCTGTAACTGCTTTCAGACTATGTCAGGGCCGACAGCGAGCTGAAGCGGCATACTTACAAGAGGAAACACAGAAATTTCACTTGCTCAGAAGTCCTGAGGCAAACAAAAGGAGAAAAGAGACAGCAAAGAAAAGGTGAAAAAGGATACAGAGATCGGAGAATGGGGGGAGAGAAATCACTTAATTGGCTGGAGTCAAATATTTTATACCATATACTATATATAAAAATGGCTGCTCACAGTTAAGGGATGAGAAGGTATGGGAAATATGAGTTACCAAGCATTTAATGTTAAAGTGTACCAGTCATTTTTTTGGTAGACATTAAAAAGGTATAAAAAGGCAAGCAGTGGAAATGGTAAGCTTAAACACTTCCCCATGTATGAAGTACAAAAGTAATTTTAAAGTGTAATATTTAAGGCCATCTTAATCGGAGTACACCTGGTATTCTAAAGCAAAGCCACTATATGGACAAACGTTCATGGATACCTGACCAGAACACCTACTATATAGCCAATAGTGTGCCAACAACCCTGCAGATTATGGCGTTTCCAGTGATGGCCACTGTTAATTTTACAGCACACAAAAAGGCATTTCAGACAATTGTGCACTTCCAGCATGGCCATGCCCTTGTGTACAAAGCTGAATACATAAAGACATGGTTTGACAAGTTGGTGTAGAGCAGTGGTGCCCAACCAGTGGCCCCGGGGGCCACATGTGGCCCGCGGAGCCCTCTAATGTGGCCCGCGTCCGCCTGCTCTGGGATGGAATAGAATATAATAGAAGTCTATTGCAAAGTGCAGAAAAGCCAAAGGTACACTGCATTGCACCCGCGATGCGGGTAAACTGCATTGCATCAGTGTAAAAGCAACCATTGGCCCCTTTAACATGGTCAGTCCGACCCAATTGGAACCTCTATTCACCTCTAAGGAGTGGTAGATGTAAACCTACTTGTGTCCTACCTCCAATCTGATCAGGCTGTGTCTGTGTCAGCTCTGCCACCTGCCCGCTCCACTGATTGTGGCCCGCGACCGGTTACCAAGTCGCTTAAGTGGCCCTCGCGCTTCAAAAGGTTGGGCACCCCTGGTGTAGAGGAACTTGAGTGGCTTGTATAGAGCTCTAACCTCAACCCTACTGAATACCTTTGAGGTGCGTTGGTCCAATCCAACATCAGTATCTGACCTCACAAATGCCATTTTGACTGAAAAGGCACACAATCCCACAGAGACTCCAAAATGTTGTCGACAGCCTTTCCAGAGGAGTGGAAACTGTTTTAGCTACAAAGGCTTTATAGGCATCATGGTCAGGTGTCTACAAATATTTGGCTATAAAGTGTATATAAGCGCAAAGAAAGATTTGCCTCCCAGGTTCTGAAGATTGTATTGCATTTTGGAAGGGGGTGTCAAGCTTAATTTCCCATACTAAAAAAGCACCACCCCTTTTTCGTAAAGTTCCACCTTTCATAGATGCATGTTACCATGGCAGCAGAAAGGAGTATAGGTTGTGGAAGAATAACGTGTTACTTACGTTGGCCATAGACAGTTTGAATCTCAGCTGGTTCAACAGGAACTGGGCGAGATTCAAACCAGATATGGGCAGGCTGAATGTACCCAAGTTGATTGATCAATTATTGCAAGCAAGCCATAGCAATAATCCCAGTCTTCTCCCAGTGGAAGGGCTAGCACCTCTATCAGGTTAGTAAAACGTTCTCCTGTAACTGTTGACTAAAGTTCCAATTTAAAACAGAACAAATTCTTAGTCAAGGGGAGAGTAAAAAAACTTTATTTGCCTGATCCTTTACTCCATCATCAGGCAGCTCTCCCCTATGCTCCAGCGGTGGACTTAGCATCAATACATCCAATGCAGGGCTATGAATCCTGCATTCGTCCAGATGGTGTCAGGGCTTTAGGTTGATGGAACATGGGAGAGAAGACGCTGCGGGACCAGCCTAGCAGTGCAGAAAAGAGGATCATCAAGTAAGTAAGTCTACACCAACAAGTCCCCTAAACCTAGAACAACTAACTAACCCTTCCAGCATGGCCACAGCCCCACTGCAAAAAAAAAAAGTTCATGTTTCCCAGAGTTGGTCTTTAAGTCAGAGAAAACATACTGGAGGAAAAAAAAAATAATAATTTATGAGATCAGTCACCAGATTTCTAGTTTCCCTCGTTTTCCAGATTTAATTCCTTACTTTTTCGAATTCAGCATGTAAAGGGGTTCTGAATGCAAAAAGTGAACTGCTGTGTTACAGAGAACATTTAAAAATGTTAACTGTGCCCAAGCAGTATCCTGAAAATAAAATAAAAAAAATGAAATAAAAAAGACCCTTTGCCAGGAATCCCTGAAAATCAGCAGTGAACTTTCTGGTATTTGAAGGAGCCTAGGTAATCCAGTGTCTACAGACTCCTAACCATGCATCTGCAGTGTGACATCAAAGGCACTGTTACCTGTGACTGCTAGTCTCAGGAGATCTGGAATGAGATTTGGAGCTGGTCATTGTTCTCCTTGCTGGAGGCTCTGACTGGAGGAAGCAAAGCCCTGCCTCTACCAGGATGGCTGTCTCCACTCAGAGACCCAATGCAGGCCATGGTATGGTAAATCTGTGATGGAGAAAAGATCAGCTGCAGGGAAACCACAGGCAAATCTGGTGACAAGTCCTTTGCCTGCCTGATTTGTCCAGAGTTTTTTCTCTTTTTAAAGACATCAGTGCTACAGACACGAACGTCTCCCACAATCTCGCCTCTATGTAACTGTCTTGCCAACATGCATACACAAGTGGGGAATGCCTTATTTGGACTGAAAGCAGTTTAGACAGTTAGGTAGCCAGGACTCCAACATCACACATGGAGATTTAAAGGGGTTGTAAAGGTTTGTTTTTTATTTTCTAAATAGGTTCCTTTAAGCTAGTGCATTGTTGGTTCACTTACCTTTTCCTTCCATTTTCCTTCTAAAATGTTTTTTTTTCCTTTGTCTGAATTTCTCACTTCCTGTTTCTCCTCAGTAAACTTGCCACCATCATCCGAGCGGTGTTTAGTCAGCCAGAACACTTTATCGAGGAGGAACAGGAAGTGAGAAATTCAGACAAAGAAAACAAAGAAAAAAACATTGAGAAGGGAAATTGAAGGAAAAAGGTAAGTGAACCAACAATGCACTAGCTTAAGGGTCCTTTCACACGGAGCGGACCGTTTTTCGGTCCGCTCCGTGTGCCCGTCAGCTCAGCGGGGGGTCTCCGCTCAGCTGTCAGCGGACAGGGCGGTCCCCGCACACTATGCAGGGACCGCCCCGTCTCTCCTCCGCTCTCCCCTATGGGGAGTCGGATGGAAACGGACCGTCTGTCTGTTTGCATCCGATCCGTTTGGCCGGACGGAAGAAAACATAGGACATTCTTCCGTCCGCAAAAACGGATGCGGATCTAGCGGACGTTAGCGGATGCATCATCCGCTAACGGATCCGCTCCCATAGGGGCCCATTACAAGTCCGTAAACGAACTTGTAATGAGCGGACGAACGGTCCGCTAGTGTGAAAGGACCCTAAAGAAACCTAAATAGAAAATAAAAAACAAACCTTTACAACCTCTTTAATGTTGTGTTGTACAAGTAATGCAGAGCAGGGTAAAGGCTTCTAGTAATTAGTTAGGATTGAATTTTAGGAAAGATAAAATGGATATTAAAGCACTGGGAGCCATAGAGAGAGGTTATGGGAACTGCAGTGGGCACAAGGAAAAGATGCATGGACAACTAAAACAGTTGGTTTAAAAGCATACAAGAAGCTTTAGAAGTCAACACAAATAAAAAACTAGCATTAAAGAGACCCTGTCACCAACTAACCCCCCCCCCCCCCCCCCAAAAAAAAAAAAAACTGCTTACTTGCAGTATTTAAATTTTTAAAGATTTTATTTACTTGCAATGCCGCTTTTAAATTGTTAGAATATTTGACTACCCTAGGAGAGTCAATTCCCCAGCTCCTTGCATGTCATTGCCCTCTCTTTTGTAAGTATCTAATAATCTCTGGGCTGATCCAGCTCTTTTGCCCCTCACCTCTCTAGCTCTGTCTGTGGGTCTGCTGACATCACATCCAAGATGGCAATACCCAACAGAGTCTCAGGGCTTTTGGATGTCTACGCAAGGGATTTTTACATTTAACAACATTGATAAAAAAATTGAAATGCACATAGAATCATGGGGAGATTTGTTAAAATAGTCTAGCGACAGGGTATCTTTAGGAACATTTAACATGTACATAGAGGATCCTGAAAATTATAAAATGAGTGGATCAACATGCACAACTTATTTTAAAAAGCCAATAAGCTAAAGATTATTAGGCTGCATTATGGTGCTTAGATATGATTGTATCCGATGATTTGGTTGATGGTTAGTATAAGCATTACTCATAATGGATAAGGGACTGAACATTGTACGGTGTCCATAATCTGTTTAATACGTTGGTACACGTTAAAAGGACAACTTAAGATATAATGAAAAGAGGATGGAAACACAAATGTTATTTAGCAGGTTGCCATACTAGACTTATCAGTATATTTGCACAAGGAGAAAATGGCCTGTGCTTTTTTCAGTCTTCAGGTCTGCTTTTTCTGATGGAATAAGGAAATCCAAATGCACATACCCCTAAATAATTCATGTTTCTAGGTCAGACATTTGTGCCAGACTGAAGTGTGTTCCAGCAATCCAACCTCAGCAGACCGCAACAGTCAGGGAAAGCAAAAAAGTGGGGTATTAGGTCATTGTCTAGCTGCATGGTAGATGCACCATCATGGATCTCTAGCAAATTTTATTCCCCCCCCCCCCCCTTGGATAAAACACATAAAATGAGGAACACAAGTTTCAAGAGAGACTTACGTTATTAGACGGGATCTACCCAACTTTGGCGAACATCTGGGACTTCCCGATCCTCTCCTTGGTCTAGTTTCCTGGGCAAGATCGGTTTCTGAACCAGAGAGGTTCTTGCATAGCTTAGGATGATCCAAAGGGCCATCACTTAGATCTTTGTTGAATCCACAAGGTGCTTTTGTAACAGTAGGAGATGAAGACAAGGCAGAGTTTCCTCCAAAAGGGTTGAAGTTGGGGTCTTCCCACTGGTTGGGATCAAAATTATAGGATGATTTGGGAAGGGGAATGTCATCCAAATCTGCATTCATCTCTAGGTTCTTCTCCTCCTGCCCAGCTTTTTTTGTCCTGTTGGAACTATCCTTTTGTATCCTGGATGGAAGTTTGCTCACAGGTTTCCGGACTCTCTTTGGGGAATCTTTCTTGATATTGTCATTTGTTTCCATTACAGAGTCCTGATTGTTAAAATCTCTTTCAGAAGTATCCACTGATGTCGCATTGTCTGTCTGAAGGCCATTGTTGTTGAGGAAATCTTTACCAACGTCCTTCAAGCTTTCTTTGTCGATTACCTTCTGCGGAGCTCCCGTATCATTGCCTTGGTCATCTTGTGCCAGAAATACATTATCTACAGATGAATCTTCTGTAGGCCAGGCCCCAGTATTGTCAACAGGGGACTCTTTACCTTCTCCCACTGAAATCCTGGTAATGGAATCTACAGTGCAAACCTCAGACACAGTTGGATCCTTGTCTATATCCAAGTCACTGGTTGTCTTCTTACCAAAGTTTGTTTCCAAGGTGCTATCAGTTAATAGGTTGTTATTATCATTTAAAGTTAAATCTGAGAAGAGTTCTGTGACAACTTTATTCGTTTCTAGATAAAAAAATAAAAATAAAAAAAAGAAGAAGATTAAAATAACTAAAATGTATTTCATAACAAGTAATACAACTAACAAGCAAACATTTGGCCTGCTAGGCAAATACAACCAACTGGACCTTTCAAGGTTTCCTGTAGGCTCAAAGAAGTGCTCCACACAAAGTGTATTGTAGTATGGCAGTGATTGGTGACCATGGTGAAAGGTGGATGTGGTCTTAGAAAATATGGTTTAT
Source organism: Rana kukunoris (assembly GCA_029574335.1). NCBI lineage: Eukaryota > Metazoa > Chordata > Amphibia > Anura > Ranidae > Rana > Rana kukunoris. Next base: position 482,448,151 of record CM056051.1, read on the forward strand.
TTGAAAAAAACTTTTACGTGCTCAATAAAAAAAAAAAGGGAGATTGTCAATGAGGAAGTACTGTATGAGACGAATATTGCTTTTGAATTTTTTTATGGACTCCCCTATATAGAATACAAAAAAAAAAAAAAACACAAACATGCCACCATCACAAATGAGCCTCATTATTCGGTATCGCAACAGAACACATTTGATAGTTTTGCATTATTCCAGGACTGGCTAAGTTTGCAGGTTTCTGCATACGGTTGTATAACTCAGAATCTGAATGTCTGAACAGAGACCAGATCACTATATACAAGTGGTCAACAGTTGTCAGGTTCAGGTTCCACTCTTATTAAGGCCCAATTGAACACTTTTGGGAAGAATGGGAGTGGAGACTGCAAGCCAGGCTCTCTCGTCCAACATCAGTGTCTGACCTCACAAATGCACTTCTGGAAGAAGTGTCAAACATTCCCATAGATGACCTTCCCAGAAGAGTAAAAAGCTGCAAAATGTGGGCCAACTCAATATTGAACCCTACGGACCAAGATTGGGGTGCCATTAAAGTTCATGTAAAGGCAGGTGTCCCAATACTTTTGACAATATAGTGTATATTATTTGTAATGTCCTATTCCAGACCTTTTCTATCAATTAGTACCACCTTTCAAGGTCTACAGGTCCTCAAAAACTCCAAATGCAACTGTCCGGGGATTGCATGGGTGCATCTTTGCAGTTCCTAAACAATTGTTTTTTTCATAAGTAACAAGGCCAGTAGTACGCTGGCCTGAATTTATGGGAGGAGCCCGGGGGTATTTAACCAGCCCACTCACCTGTGGTCTTTGTCGGTTTCCTGTGAGCGATACCCACCCTCCCATCCCCTTTTTAGGCCATTTCTCAAATTAATTTCTCTCCACAAAATATTCATCTCTAATCTTGGGTATGCCCCCTCATTTTGGCATACCGTCCATCAGATCAGGGCACACTTCAGGTCTATTTCATTTGGTAAGTCTTATGTTAAGTCTATCTTGTTCATATCCGTATCGAACATAGGGCTTCGACCATAAATAGGCGTTTCCTTTGTCACCAAGGGCTTGGATTTCCCGATTGTGGAAGTTTGGAATTAGGACCCGTGCATGCAATAGCCATCTTTATTGAGACAGGAGAGTAGAGGGTGACAAGGGTTTACCCACTGATGCCCAGAAAGTCAAAACTTTTAGTAACCATATAAATCCGTGGTCTGATGAGTGCACACAGGGTTTCTGGCAATAATGGTACCTCATAGTACATATTCTTATGCTAGGTTTTTAATTATTCAAGTTTATTCAAGTTTTGGGCAAAACTAACTTTCCTTAGATTAGTTTATACAATGTCTGTGTATAAGCTACAAATAGCTGGAGGGCAACAAGAGTATATAATTATATTACAAATACTTGACTTTTATGTTAGGCCAAAAAAGAGCAATTACTGCAATAAACCTTAATTACTGCAATTATAACAAAGCTGCCATTTAATACTTCAATCTTGAATGCTATCCCCGGTAAGACCATATAAGCCCAGTACACAAGCCAGGCAAAAATCACGTAGTAGCAGAGTGTTCAAAATAATCATTTTGTAATAAGACGAGCAACATTTTTTTGACATTTTTCCTTCCATGAATATTCCTACTAACTCCATAAAAGTAATGCCGCGTATACACGCCCGTTTTTCACTACGTGAAAAATGCCTTTTTTTTTAAATGTCATTAGAAAGGATCGTGATGTGGACTCCAGAGAATGTTTGACGTGAAAAATGGCCGTTAAAATTTTAGAACATGCTCTAAATGTTCGCGTCGTTTTAGTTCTGAGACGTGGGCGCTCGTTCTGGTAAAACTAGCGTTTGTAATGGAGAAGCACAGACAAAAAAAGCGCAAATCGTCTCTCTTTTACTAACACAAAATCAGCAAAAGCAGCCCCAAGGGTGGCGCCATCTGAATGAAACTTCCCCTTTATAGTGCCCTCATACGTGTTGTACTTCACTGCGCTTTGCTCCAGCTTTTTTTTTTCACGATCATGTGTATGCAGGCTGGCTTGACAAGAACCTGTTTGGTGACCAAAATTCTGCACTTTTTAGTGCCAATCAGCTGCGTTTTTGTGCTCATAACATGTGTGCGGTGTAAACGTTGCACTGCCTGCATTGTACTATTATAACATATTGCAGAGCAATATTACAGTGCAGTGCGTTAGAAAGTGGTGCAAAAAAAAATGCAACATATTCTATTATATATTCTATCCTTTGTCAGTGCAAACCAGTGCCTTGGTTTAAACCAGTGGTCACCAAACTGCAACCCTTTGGTTGCCATTCTCTGGCCCTCAGCACCATTTTGAACATGGAGCTGATTTTTTTTACTATTTTCGGGCAAACTGAGACCACATAGGCATCTATACATTCACACACACATTTTTTTTTGCAGATGTAGTGTATCTGCTCCTGAAGAAGTGTGTTGAGTGCACAAAACTTGTTGAGCTTATCTTTGGATACAGTATCATCATGTGGTCACATCATAATTTTATACATGCAACTTTGTACCACTCGATGGGGCACTATTCCTCCCATTTTTACCAATAATGGGGCACTATTCCTCCTATTAATAAACAATGAGGTACTATTCCTCCCATTAATACCAACCATGGGCACTGTTCCTCTTATTAATACCAATAATGGGGCACTATTCCTCCCATTAACAATGGGGTACTATTCCTCCCATTAATACCAACCATGGGGCACTATTCCTCCCATGAATACCAACCATGGGGCACTATTCCTCCCATGAATACCAACCATGGGGCACTATTCCTCCCATGAATACCAACCATGGGGCACTATTCCTCCCATGAATACCAACCATGGGGCACTATTCCTCCCATGAATACCAACCATGGGGCACTATTCCTCCCATGAATACCAACCATGGGGCACTATTCCTCCCATGAATACCAACCATGGGGCACTATTCCTCCCATGAATACCAACCATGGGGCACTATTCCTCCCATTAATACCAACCATGGGGCACTCTTCCTCCCATTAATACCAACCATGGGGCACTATTCCTCCCATTAATACCAACCATGGGGCACTATTCCTCCCATTAATACCAACCATGGGGCACGATTCCTCCCATTAATACCAACCATGGGGCACGATTCCTCCCATTAATACCAACTATGGGGCACTGTTCCTCCCATTATAACCAACCATGGGGCACTATTCCTCATCCTACTGATCACAGGTGCTATGTATTTGTTTTACCTTAACCTTACTCCCACTGATGCTGGGGCATTTCTTTCTTCCACTGGCAAGACTAGTCTTGCCCTCCCAAAGTCTAAAAGGACAGTGAAGTGGCCCTTTGTTTGGAACATTTGGAGACCCCTGGTTTACTAAAGCCAAAAGGCCATAAGGCAAATTAGAATGCCTTGTTCTGGTGTTAGGACCCCTTCCCAACTGATATGAACAAGGCCCTAGAGCTGAACTCTAAAATTGACAAGATCTGCCCTTGCAGTGGGGCTTCCTGCAATGGTTAGATGTTCTGTTAATAAAGTGGGGGCAGAGATAAGGTGCAACACCCTATTCCTTGCTCAGACAGGCTTCTCCAATCAATGTGACCTCTATGCAGGTCTAATAGCACTGCACATGATGACGCAGAAGGAGGACCAACCACAGCCTACCCACAGACCGGCACTTACGGACAGCGGTAGAACCTGCCGGACCAAGGGAGAGGGTAATACACGTAATACACTTTATACCTGCACCAATAGACTAAGTAAGGCCCACCTGCAAGGGAAGCTTTTTCTCATTCTTGGAGTTCAGCTTCAGCTTGAAGAGTATGTAGACTTACAAACAAACCCATCTTATACAAAGCCGATTAGAAACATTTGTATTCGCCTATCTGTAAGTGAATGCGTCCATCACTAGTCTCCTACATCAAATACTCCGTTATTGCTATGCAGAAGATGCCCTTAAAAACATCATACCCTTTAAAAATTATACTTTGGGTCCCTTGAGTGGATGTCAAATGTTACATCGGATTTTTGTGCACGGTTTTTCACATAAAAATAAAAATGCAACATGTTACAGTTGAGATAAATTCTGAACATTTGTGGCACTAGTCATATTTTACCTTTCAAACCCTTCACCAATAATTTCACACATTCCATAAATCAGTTTTCCATGAAACTAAACACTTGGCACAGTTTTTCATGGTCAGTCTGTTTTTTTGTTACAATCTAAAGTAACTCACATATAGCCTTGTACTGTAGCCAACAACAAAATAATGGATTTGAAGGACAAGCTTAGCAGTTCCTGTGGGCTGAGATGTAAAATTCCTGGTGCTTTACCCACATGTATGCATGGCAATTCTCCCTAAACATGGCCGCCATTTTGTTGAAGTCCAGAGCAGTCACTATCTTTTTGGAAACTCTCTTTGGTCTCAAAAACTATACACCACTTTCTTCAGATAAAATATGTACATTTCCGGACCTGATAGTATGTGCTGGCGTAGCTAGAGAAGGAGGCTGACAAGCTTACAGTGCTGAAGTTCACAGGCCGAGATGAGGGTGAATGAAAGAATATCTGGAAAATAAATGAAGACACTAGCCTTGTAAGTCAGCCTTAGAGGGATCAAATCTTGTTTCAGCAGGGACTGGCTGAGATTTGATTCATCGATGGGCAGGCTGGTTGTAATGAAGTCAATCCATTGATTGACTTCAGTACAATCAACCTGTGGATTTTTTTGCATGCGATTACTGCTGGCGACTATATATTTTCTGCCAGCAGGGAAGGCCCCCCACCAGCAGAACACAATAGCGCTGTGGGAGGGATTCCCCAATCAACACAGTCCGTGCTTGGGGGAACCAAGCGATTATCTTTTCCGAAACACGTGGTTGCAGGTAAAAACATAAATAAATAAAAATATTGCATTATCTGTGGCTTGCCTAACTTGGGTCTCCCTGGCAGCAGAGTTTGCCCTGTCACCTCGAATGCTTTTCTTTTCTCCCTCTATAGTCTGTGTCCCCCCCTGCACAGTCTGTCATTCCTGTTGCTTACTTCCCCCTTCAACAACAGTAAATCTTAAAGCTGTCAGCCGATTGGCCTCTAGTGGCTCCGATTTTATGCCCAGTATGGAAAATAGAGAGCAACTGAACATGCAGAGAAGGGTGAGACATATTACTGGATTTTAAACAGAATAGCTATACCAGCAAAAGGGGCCAGCCTGACATGATCTAGAACAAGGGTATCAAACTTTATTTCATCGTGGGCCGCATCAGAATTATGATTGTCCTCAAAAGGGCCATTTGTATCTGTAAGATTAGATGTCCAGTGCATCCCCTCCCCTTACTTTAGATGTCAAGAGCCACCCCACCATCAGAAGTTGAGTCCCCCACTCTCCCTTACATCACAGTGCACCCCCTTTCCTTTTACTGCTGCTGGGAAAAAGCTGAAAGCAGAAAGTAGGGGTCTGGAGGAGGACCAGAGGAGGGCTGGAGCTCTCCTGCAGCTGAAGAAGAGGTGCATTAGCCACATAACATGGCATGGAGGGCCGGATTCGGCCCGCGGGCCTTGTGTTTGACACCTGTGATCTAGAAGGACTTCATTGTCGGATTAAAGTTCCACAACACAACTGGCTACAAAATGTCTAAACTGCTTGGGGTTACCTAGAACTATCCATTTTCCTTCTTCTAGATCAGCCATTCTCAACAAGGGTTTTGTGGTACCCTAGGGTTCCTCCAGAGGTTGCTAGGGATTCCTTGAGCTGTGGTAGATCATCCTCACACCCAGTTGTGCCTGCACAGTTCCAGGGCAAACATCACTTGGTAAAGTCAGCTACATGGCACCAATGATCATTTTAGCTGTCTGTAAGGATGTCATTCTAACCACCACTGTAAGGGGTTTTGGGTCTGCCAACCAAATACTACCGCAAGGGGAATTTACCCCCAATGAAATGGTTTTAGTAGGGGTTCACCAAGACCTGAAAATTATTTAAAAGGTTCCTCAAGGGTAAAAAGGTTGAGCAAGATGGTTCTAGAATGATCTGGGAGAATAAAAATAATATTCTGACCGTCTCATGGGCAATATGCAAAAATATTTGTCATGGGGTACTAAATGCACGTTACAGAGGAATGACCGGTGTACGCACTACAAAGACACGGCTTTCACCGCAATACACAAGATCTGCTTTATGAAGCCCAGAAAAAAAAGGTGAATCTATTGAAAGCTACTGCACAGCTCAGCCAGGAACATTAAACCCGATTGGAGGATATGCTAAACTGCTTCACTTCTGCTCCAGTTTTCACAAGCCAGTGATTGTGACACACAGAGACCGTGCCGCATTATTATAGGGGGGGGGGGGGGGGGGGTACGGCCGCTCATGTCTATTAAGTGGTAACAATTTCAAGTGACATTATAATCATTTGCTTCATCCAAAAGAGCCAGAAAAATTAGGTCAGCAGGCGTTATTGTGTTTGAATTAACATTAACCAGATTCTCTCGTTTCAAGGGCATTACAGGAAAATGGAAGAAAAAACCCAATGGCTGCCATGTGCATTAACCCCTTTCTCTGTCGGCCCGTGTACTCCACTTTTAAATGGGTATTAACTCCCCCCACCCCAAAAAACAAACAAAAATAAATAAATAAAAAATATTGCAACTTACTAAACCGTAAATGTGGTATTTTTATTTCTTATGCTTCCCCCCTCCTTTGTTTTCAGCTGCTGATTTGGCCAGTAAAACACCTCCTGTATTAGCCTGCCTACACTCTGGACGAAGGAGCACAGGGGACACCTTTGAAAAGCAGCATTGTCAGTTTGGGAGAGGGGAGGGAGTGTTAGACTGACTAGCACATTTAAATACACTAATAAACTGAAGCCAGACTCCAGCTCACACTTTAACCACTTGCCGACCACCCAACATACATATACAGCGGCAGTTCGGCTCAATTGCACAAAATGACGTAACTGTACATCATTTTGTGCAATGGCCACTGGGCGGCGCGTGTGCGTGCCGGAGACACGATCTTACGCCGATTGGATAGAGGGGGAGTCAATCAGCGGGTCCGGCAGACCATGATAAACTGACTACGTTTTTAATGTCTCCCCCTCTCATTTCTGTAGTCTGTATGTGAGCCGATCTGCTCCCAGTCGTCCTCTTCTCATGCCTGAAATTATATTCCCTGCTGCTGCTCCAGTGCTTGTAAACTAAAGAAACATGTATTAATTACTTTGCTAAACTACATTCAAAAGTCCCCCCCCCCCATTTTGGATACAGTGAGAGAGGGTTATAATCCTTGGTCAGGTTGTTTTTTCTTTTTTTTTTTTGCTATTTGTTTCCCATTGGAGTGGATTTCCCTTCACTTCCTGTCCCATAGACAAGATTTCCCATGTGGTCTCATCTGACCACAGCACTTTATCCCAATCCTTCTCTAAATCAAAATTTAGCCCTTTGGCATCAACTCAACCTGCCGTATTTGGAGGAAGAAAAATGCTGACCGACTATCACCCCAAGAACACCCTACAATCAAGCACAGAGGTGGAAACATCATGCTATAGGGCCGTTTCTCTGCTGAAGTTTCAGGCCAACTTTGCCACATTGAGGAGCCAATAGACTGGGCCATGCATTGTAAAATCTTGGATGAGAACCTTCTTCCCTCAGCCAGAACACTGAAGATGGGTCATAGATGGGGTCTTCCAGCATGACAATGACCCAAAACATACCGCCAAGGCAACAAAGGAGTGGCTCAAGAAGAAGCACATTAAAGGTTATGGAGTGGCCTAGTCAATTTCCAGACCTTATCCTATAGAAAATGTATGGAGGTAACAAACTTCGAGTTGCCAAGCGACAGCCAAGAAACCTTAAGGATTTAGAGAAGATCTGTAAAGAAGAGTGGACCAAAATCCCTCCTGAGATGCATCCAAACCTGGTTACTACAAGAAACGTCTCATCTCTGTGCTTGCCAACAAGGGTCTCTCCACCAGGTACCAAGTCATGTGTTCACAGCGTCTCCCCGCAGGGATGTAGTCCCAAGGGAGGGGGCAAGCACGCCGACTAACCCCAAGCCAGAATGGCTCGGATGATGGGGGCAAGCTTACTGAGGAGGAACAGGAAGTAAGAAATTCAGACAAAGAAAAAAAAACACTTAGAAGGGAAATTGAAGGAAAAGGTAAGTGAACCAACAATGCACTAGCTTAAAGCAACCCATTTCGAAAATAAAAACTGAACCTTTACAGTCCCTTTAATTTGTTCTCCATGGTCCCACTGTATTTTAGAATGTAGTCACCTTCTCACCCAGTCTTGCTCGCTCAATGACAAGAACTAGGGGCTATGAGATTTTTAGGCAAGTAGAGCAAAGCACATGACCACAACTAACATACACTGCCTATTCCTAATGAACAAAAGGGAGAGGGAAATATGGAGGATCACAGAAGGCTTTACATGATGGAATAAAAAAAAACAAAAAAAAAAACACAACAACAGTAAGAGAGAACATAATGAAAAATAGATTGCAGGGCTATTGGGTAGTGGATGTGTATGGATCATTTTTGAAGCATACAAATATCATTCAATGTCCCCTAGAGTTGATGAATCATTTAGTGTCATTTAAAGTTAAAGAAGCAGAAATCTCATTCGGGATGTGTGGGGCGACACATCATGCTGGGCCTTAAGCCTTTGTCTCCCTCGGTGAGGATTTCCCCGATCCCTCCCTCATTGTATTTAGGTCATGGAGTGAGACACTGCCTACATTGTTCAGATTTCCTTTGTGAGACCGTCTTCTGACCTCAAATCACCCAGAAACTCCCACACAAGACATGTGAACCAAATATAAGACACACCTAGGGATCAATAAATCAGGTTTTCAAAAGTTTTTATATTAGTTTCCCATAATAGACCAGGCATATGTGCGCTTTGTGGGGTGGAAAAAGGAGCAAGGAAACTGGTACTACAACGCTCAGCATCCAGCTTTCATCTTTCAAATGAAACAAGAACTTGTATGTCAATATGGACCGATGTGTCAATGAAACAAGAACTTGTATATCAATATGGACTGATGTGTCAATGAAACAAGGACTTGTATATCAATATGGACCGATGTGTCAATGAAACAAGAACTTGTATATCAATATGGACCGATGTGTCAATGAAACAAGAACTTGTATGTCAATATGGACCGATGTGTCAATGAAACAAGAACTTGTATATCAATATGGACCGATGTGTCAATGAAACAAGAACTTGTATATCAATATGGACCGATGTGTCAATGAAACAAGAACTTGTATGTCAATATGGACCGATGTGTCAATGAAACAAGAACTTGTATATCAATATGGACCGATGTGTCAATGAAACAAGAACTTGTATATCAATATGGACCGATGTGTCAATGAAACAAGAACTTGTATATCAATATGGACCGATGTGTCAATGAAACAAGAACTTGTATATCAATATGGACCGATGTGTCAATGAAACAAGAACTTGTATATCAATATGGACCGATGTGTCAATGAAACAAGGACTTGTATATCAATATGGACCGATGTGTCAATGAAACAAGAACTTGTATATCAATATGGACCGATGTGTCAATGAAACAAGGACTTGTATATCAATATGGACCGATGTGTCAATGAAACAAGGACTTGTATATCAATATGGACCGATGTGTCAATGAAACAAGGACTTGTATGTTCTTATAGACCAGCGCCTTTTTGAACAAGTTCTTGTATGCAGTGGCGTCACTAGGGTTGGTGTCACCCGGTGCGAAAATTGGTGTCACCCCCCCCCCCACCAACAACTATAGTCCCCCCTCAGAACAGACCCCCTCCACTAACTGCAGACCCCCCTCCCGCATTACAGACCCCCTCCACTAACTACGACACCCCCACCCAAGTGCAGACCCCCCAGCATTACAGACCCCCCAGCATTACAGACCCCCCAGCATTACAGACCCCCCAGCATTACAGACCCCCCAGCATTACAGACCCCCCAGCATTACAGACCCCCCAGCATTACAGACCCCCCAGCATTACAGACCCCCCAGCATTACAGACCCCCCAGCATTACAGACCCCCCTCACATACCTCAGAACAGAGCTGCGCTACACACACTGTGTGAGTGTCCCTCGAGCGCAGGCTCCTCCTCCTCTGTGGATGTAAATAGAGGAGGAAGCGGCTTCAGTCTGCGCCGCCGAGGCACAGCGGACGCTGTTGGGGGTGCATGCTGCTACCCACGGGTGTCATCGCTCTGGCGGGTTTCACCCAGATGCGGCCCACACCCCCCGCACCCGCCTAGCAACACCTCTGTTGTATGTCCTTATAGGCCATGACTTCTATGAAACAAGAATTTCTATGTTCTTATAGACTGGCATTTCTATGAAAAACAATAACCTGTATGTTCTTATGGACTGGCGCTTCTATGAAAACCAGAACCTATATGGTTTTATGGACGAGACCTTCATGTTCCAGTTTTCAATAATCAGGCCCAGTGCTCTGAATGCAGATAAGTGAGCATTTGCTATAGATTTCTTTATGTGAATAGTAAAATCTGGTTGATATGGGCAACGGTGCCTTTTATGCTCCAGTCACCATAAGCCATCCACAATATTAATTATTTGTCCAGGTTTAGTAGTGAAGGGGTTAAAGAGTCAGATGTCTAGAGGCGGCTGTAGAAAAATGCCAGGAATCCCTCCAGAGAGGATGATGGTTTTTGACATTCATTTCCAGTACGGGTTGGTATGCACTTTAAGGACACATATACAAAAGCTCAACAAGATCCAGTTCATAAAACGGAGATCAACATACTTGCCAAAGTAAGCAGTCAAATAGTACATTACACCGCAACCTCCTGGTAAAGGTTACTGCTACTGTATAGTTCTAGGAAGAAATCATCATTCAGGGGGGAGCAAACATAGAATTCAGGAGCCAGTCAGTCCAATAAAGCAGCCAGGAAATATTTAGTATTTAAAATACTGGCGCACTCTAACAGAAGTATTTTTTTCCCCTTTTAAAGTCCTTTGAGCAATATAGCTCTGAAGTGAGAGAGCAGTCCTGTTATTCTGGGCAGCCTTGCGTGTGGAGCCGAAGCCAGACACCAAAACAGAAAACAATAACAGAAAAAAGCAGGCGCCACTTAGAAAAAACTGCAAACTTTAATATAAAAGTAACATGAAAGCACTCACATGAGAGTAGTAGTATGCAGGCATGTAGATGAGGTCCTGGTGACAGCCAATTCACAACCGCGATCTGTGGTCCCTTGTAGTTGTGGTATCCATTTGCTGTGCGGTTGCCACTTTGTGGGAGAGCGCGTGGCGATTCACCGACACACGGTTTCCGGGTGAGTCTCTGCAGGACCAGAGAGGGCTGGAACGCAAACAATGGGATCTGCTGGGACGCGAGCGGCGTGTCGGGGATGACATCACTTCCGTGGACCAGAATGCAACGCGTTTCGGTGTATGTGCTGTGACCTACTGAGGATCACAGCGCGCACCTTTCTCAAGCTAAAACCAAGCTAGTTTTAGCTTGAGAAAAGTGCACGCTGTGATCCTCAGTAGGTCACAGCACATACCCCGTGTGAAAAAACACCACACACACACCTTCTGCCTGTACAACCACTTTAAAGTGGTAGTATACTCTGTACTACCACTTTTACCTACAGGTAAGCCTAGAAGGCGATTCCCGGAAGACACACTGAGGCAAGATGACATCTCCCTCAGTGTGGACCAGGTAAGTTCCCTATGCCTCGTTCCAAGGTAAGTATTTCATAATGAGCTAGTATGCTGTGCATACTAGCTCATTATGGCTTTTGCCTTTCAGGTATGTTTAAAAAAAAAAAAAGAATGGGGTTTACTACCGCTTTAAAAAAAGCAAATCGCTACTGTAAATATTAACTCCACTGTCCCACAGTAAAAAAAAAAATGAACCCCTTACAGTAGCGATTATTTGCTCTTTTTGTACTTATTTTTTAACCCTGTTATGTTACTAACACATCTCAGGCCTGGGCAGACCTGCTGTTAGAAATTATGGGGCCCCCGTACAGCCTACCTGGCAGACCCCCCACCCCCCCCCCATATATCAAAACAATATTTTCACTACAAATACACTAAGAGCCAGTTCACACTCACGCGGCACGACTCCGGGGGCGGCTCTGCAAAACGACTTCTGTATAAAAGTCAATGCAGGTCGCCTCGAGCCGCCCCCGAAGTCGTACAGGAAGCTCTTTTGCGTCGCTCCTATTAGAACGGTTCCATAGCTTTGGATGGGACTCCTGACGAGCCGCCTGATGAGTCGCCCCAGTGTGAACCGGCTCTAAAAGTATTATTAGCTAATACAAACCTAACAAAGAACCTGTGTGAATTAGCCCTTTTTAACTGGTCGCGGACCGCCGCATGTACATTTACGTCAGCAGAATGGCACAGGCAGGCACATCAACGTATATATACGTGCCTGCCTTGCCGTGAGTCGGGGGTCCGATCGGGATCGGACCCCCACCCCCCAGTCCGGTTTGCTGGCCGAGTGATCCGGGATGAGGGGGCGGCTATTCGTTTTTGTCTGCCCCCTCCGGATCGCTCTCAGCCAATGCGTGCGCTCCCCCGCTCTGCACTTCTTCCTCCTGTGTAAACACAGGAAGGAGGAAATGTGATCTCTGCTCACGGCGGTTTTTTCAACCGCCGCTGAGGAGAGATCACATCGCACAGTAAGTGTACACAACACTACACTGACACACAGACACATAGGCACATTTAACCCCCGCGATGCAGTGATTATATGTATGATCACTGCAGTTAGTGTCAGTGTGACAGTCAGTTAGTGTTAGGTCCAGGGTAGCCCCCGTACCCCGCCTAATAAAGTTTTAACCCTAGTTAACTTTCACTTCCTATTGCCACCGTCACTAAGCGATCATTTTTCTGATCGCTGTATTAGTGTCGCTGTTCCCGCTAGGTAGCTATTTTTTTTTTTTTAATTGAGATTTTTTTTTTACTAAAGACATGTGGCTAAATAAGTTTTGGCCTAAATGTTTGACTAAAATTTAGTTTGATTTTTCTTATAACAAAAAGTAAAAAAATATTGTTTTTTTTTTCAAAAATGTCGCTCTATTTTTGTATATAGCGCAAAAAATAAAAAAATAATCGCAGGGGCGATCAAATACCACCAAAAGAAAGCTCTATTTGTGGGAAGAAACGGACGCAAATTTGGTTTGGGAGCCACGTCACACGACCGCGCAATTGTCTGTTGGGGAATCACAAAAAGGGGCCTGGTCATTTACCTGCATTTTGGTCTGGGGCTTAAGTGGTTAAATATTTTTTTTTTACATTTGTATTTAAAAAATGTATAATTTTTCTACAAATTATTACACTGTAAAACATTTTTTTACAGGACAGGGAAGCCGCCAGTGCCATGAGAGGGGCTTGGCACAGTGACACAGGGATCAGAAGAAATGGGCAGACCAGGGAGAGGAATAGGTGCCGGGGAAGTAATTAAAGGAACAGTGCCCTGTGTCTCTCCCTGCAGCAGCTGAATGCCGACGGGAGGGAGAGAAACTGGCTTTCAGCTGCTGCAGAGTGTAGCACAGGGCATCTTTTTGTAATTGCCCCTCAGCCCCACCACACCGATTTCTCCTGCTGTTCGGGCCCCTCTGTGTTCCTGGGCCCCCTACAGGAGGGCTGGTGCCCCCCCCCCCCCCTATCAGCGGGCCTGGGTCACACCTCTGTTTTTTGCAGAAACACACTACAGCTCATTTACATGTTTTCCTATGGGACATGTTCACATCCATGATTTCTTTTCAGCTGCTGCGTATTTGGAAAGGGCGAGGAATTTTTAACGCAAACCGGTGCCATTTTGTTTTTTTCAGTTCAATACACTTCAATGGAGAAGCTGCAGAAAAGCATGTAATGTGTTTTTGCGGCAATTTGTGTTTTGTAATCTGCCCAACAACAAATTGTCCCAAAATAAAATATCATCATCATTTTTTAATTAAGGATATTATCCGATTAATCGAAACAATAATCGGCCAACTAATCGATTATGAAGATAATCGTTAGTTGCAGCCCTAGTTACAGAAAACAGTTTTTTTTCCCTTTACATGAAGAAAGAAAAGCTAAATCATTTTAACCACCCCTTCCAGCGTTAAATGGTTTGTCTCATCCATGTAAACTGATACATTCTGATGGAGAGATTGTGCTTTTGAAAAAAAAAAAGACTTTCTGGCCAGATGAAAATAGAAAAGAAATGGCTAAAAAAGGAAAAACGGATAAAGCCACCACAAGGATTGGTAAGCTGCAATATAATAAAAGTTTGTTTTTGGGTTTAATGCGGATTAGAAAAAATAAATATTGTATTAATATATATTTAAAATACAAACTGCCAGACAGTTTATGTAACGTATACTGTATGGATACACAATATAAAAATGGAAAAAGTTAACATAAGGAATAATATTTTCCTACGCACAGATGGCTTCCTGTTCAGTAAACGAACAGAAGAAAAATTCCTGTCGCTTTCAAGCCTGTAGTTTACCACAGCAGCGAAAATAGAACAGAGAGCTGCACAGGAAGACGACGTGAGTGCCAAACAGCTCATTGTCTCACAGGCAGATTTGTGAATGTTTTCAGCAGCTCTTTTTGTTTGAATAACGGGGTCAGGAAGATCAGAACATTGAATATTGTGAGCGGTTCTTTGGAGAACACAACAAATTAGAAGCAGTTAAAGTGTCTTCAGAACACATCTATACATACAAGAACTCGGGCCAGGCAGAGAGCGCTTTTGCAGATTGTGGGATATATTTGGATTCCTCAGATGCCGTGAGTCATTCGCCCACATACTGCACATCTGAATCATAAACCAAGCAAAACAAGCTGTCAGGAAGCAGAAAATCTTTTATATTCTAGCGATAAGCAAATCAGTCACACGGTGCAGAATATGCGATATGGAGGAATGAGCCGTGTAAATGTTACAAAGACATGGCCGCCATCATCATACCGTCCTCTCCGCTCTTCTCAAGACCTTCCCCTGCCAAGCTCTCTCGTCTCCTCCTCCCATGCTCGTCTCCAGGATTTCTCCAGAACCTCTCCCATCCTCTGGAACTCACTACCTCAACCTGTCTGGATATCTCCTACTCTTGCTACCTTCAGGCGATCCCTGAAAACTCACCTCTTCAGGGAAGCCCATCACGTCTCCAACTAATCTTTTACCACTTCCAATAGCTCATTCCCCACAGTTACAACCTTTTGTACCACCTGCCGCACCCTATAAGATTGTAAGCTCTTCTGAGCAGGGCCCTCTTAATCCTCTTGTATTTTATTGCAACTGTATTGTCTCCCTGCGTAAACTGTTGGCTCTATATAAATCCTGTATAATAATATTATTATTATTATTATTATTATTAATACACTATAGACCAGGGGTCTCCAAACTTTTCAAACAAAGGGCCACTTTATTGTCCTTCAGACTTTAGGAGGGCCGGATTGTGGCCAGTGGGTGCAGAAAATGTTCCGGGCCCAGCAGCAGTGAGAATAAATGTGGCCTCAGGGTTGGTGGTCTGTAGGAGGAGAAGTAGGGCCCCTATCAGTAGGAGGAATAGTATCCCATCATTGATATCAGTAGAAGAAATAGTGCCCCCTTGTTGGTGTCAGTGGAAGGAATAGTGCCTCATATCAGTTGGAGAATTAGTGCCCCAAGGGCCGTATAAAGGCTAGCAAAGGGCCACATCTGGCCCTCGGGCCACAGTTTGGATACCCCTGCTATAGACGACAGTGAGAATATCATTGCACACAACCCAGATCTTCATTTTACAGTACAACAGCGCTTCTGTGCCTTTATAAGGTCAGGTCATCCAAAACTGATATTTAAATATCGGAAAACCCACTGGATTGCCGCGTACACACGATCACTTTTTGGCATGGAAGAAAACAACGTTTTTCCAACTTCATCATTAAAAACGACGTTGCCCACACACGGTCGTTTTAAAAAAATGATGAGCAAAGCGAGGTGACTTACATTGCATACGACGGCACTCTAAAGGGGAAGTTCCATTCAAGCTCCCATCTCGTAACTTGCGTCTGAGCATGCGTGGGTTTAAAACGCCGTTTTTAATGTCGTTTTACCGCACACACACACACACAATCGTTTTTTACAACCCAAAAAACTAAATGTGAAGCCCACACACGATCATTTTAAATTACGTTTTTAAAAACGTCTTTTTTCCCCATGCCGAAAAATGATCGTGTGTACTTGGCATTAGGATCAATGGTCATGAACTCCTGTCCTCAGACCCCAACAACAGGCCAGGTTTGCAAGATAACTGAAACACATCACAGGTGATATCATTTGCTGCTCAGTGATTGCAGTATTCTAGTTTGCATCTCCGCAAGGTAATATCGAATTTCCTGGCGTATAAGACGACTTTTTGGGCTTAAAAACTTGCCTCGAAACCAGGAGGTCGTCTTATACGCCGGAACAAGACCTCAGGTGTCCATTATTCAAAAGCCACGCCTCCTCCTTGTGGTGTTCCGTGATAGGCAAAACACTTGGTTTCCCAGCAGAGCCTCTGTTCGGTGTTCCGCCTATCACAGAGGTCTTCTCATCCTGGGCTTCGGACGAGAGCAGCTCCGTGATAGGCGCCTGTGTTCCGCCTATCATGGAACAGCCTGAGGAGAAGGCATGGCTTTTGAATAATGGACGCCCGCAGTACAGGACTAAAGGTATGGCACAGCGAGGCATGTTGATGGCACAGCGAGATTTGATAAAGCTGAATAAAGCATGTTCCTGTTCAGCGTTTTTTTCCTGTCAGCGGTTGTTCTGGCTGCCCCTCAGCTTCCAGACAGACTAGTAGGAAGGGGGTCTTCTTATACGGCGAGTATATTCAAAAACCAAAATTTTAGCTGGAAAATTAGGGGGTCGACTTATACGTCGGCAAATACGGTACATAAAATCTAGCCTGTTAGTGGGCCCTGAGGACAGGGTTGATGACCACTGTCTTAGATGGTGTCCCTGTCATTGTTTCTGGCCACACGTCAACCTACATTGGAGTTGTGGTGGTTCCCAGTCCTGCAGCATTCCTAAGATTTCTGGATAGTAATAAAACAGAAGGGCATTTCCTCTTGGTGCTGGTGGAAGCTTCTTACACCCTCAGGAAGGACACACCACCTCCCTCTGCTCGCTTCCTCCATGCTCCACTCCCCTATTTCTTGGCTCGCCTTTGAAGAGTCTCTGCTGCTACAATAAAAATGTCCAACAAAATCCTCCCCTCAATGACGAGAGTCCATACTTACCTACTGAGCCACCCCGATCTGCACTGTATTGCAGGGATAGAGCTAACTGAGGAATCTTCAGCATCTGGCTCAGTTCCAGGAATGCCAAGTGCCCAATTTCCATCTCCAACTTTTCTAAACAAAAGGGCCAGTTTACTGTCCAGACTTCAGGACCATTGGAAGTAGAAAATGTCCATGGCATCGGTGGGAGTAAACAAACGCCCCGTCATTGGTGTCATTGGAAGGAATTGTGCCCCTTGCTTGGTGTCATTTGGAAGAATTGTGCCCCTTGCTTGGTGTCAAAAGATGAAATATTGCCCCAAAGGCCGGCTAAAGGAAAACAAAGGGCCACAGTTTGGAGACCAATTGCCCCAGCCCTTATGTCATCCCTGTGTCCTGCAGTAATGTAGGGGCCAGTAGCAGGAACCAAAGAGCACAGCAAGGGGTCAGTCATCTAAAAGTGTCAGATTCTAAAGATTCTTCTTCAGGAAGTTGTATTTCTGCAATAACTGGTACAGTCCAGATTGGCAGTCGCTTTAATCACACTATGTGTGGCCCTTTTTTCTCTACTCCATCCTCAATAATGTAGTTCATTGTATTGAAACCTCTTGTCTCTCCCAACTCCTTTTCTCCAGCCTGCTTCTGCTCCCCTGCTTTGCATCCATTCTCCCCCAGGTTAATCTGTACTTGCTCTCCATTTGTATTCACTATTCTCTTTATCAATGTCGTTATCAACACCTACTTCCTTCTGTGGCAGTTCAGCCCTTGCTAATATACTCAATACTTTTAAAATGTCCCTTTCCAGTGGCAATCAGCTTCTATGCAATGTTCTCAGTGCCTCCACACCATCCCTTATGTCTCCGCTCTTGCCACTCTCCTCTTATAGTAAGCATAGCCCTCAAAGGGCTTCTAGGCAAGAACCATATTTGTCTGACCCCCCCCCCACATTCAATGATTGTCCAAGCATAAACATATATGTATAAATAGCGAGTATATATAGAGCCTTAAAAAAAAGGTAATACCCATTGAAATTTTCCAAATTTTTCATGTTACAACGAAAAATGTAAAATGCATATTTTTGGGATTTTATGTGGAATACCGACACAAAGCGCCAAATAATTGTGAAGTGGAAGGAAAATGATAAATGGTTTTCAATATATAAAAAAGTGAAAAGTGTGGTGTGCCTATCAATTCCCTGTCCCTGGTAAAGAAAAGAATCCCCACAGCATGATGCTGCCACCACCATGTTTCACAGTGGGGATGGTGTGTTCAGGGTGATGTGCAGTGTTAGTTTTCTGCCACACATAGCGTTTTGCTTTTAGGCCAAAATGTTAAATTTTGGTTGCATCTGAGTATCTTGTTCCACATTTGCAGTTTCCTCCACATGGCTTCTTGCAAACGGTACCTCTTATGGCTTTCTTTCAACAATGGTTTTCTTCTTGCCACTCTTCCATAAAGGCCAGATTTGTGAAGTGTACGACTAATAGTTGTCCTGTGGAGAGATTCCCCCACCTGAGCTGTGGATCTCTGCAGCTCCTCTGATTAATACTCTCCTTGCCTGGCCTGTCAGTTTAGGTGGATGACCATGTCTTGTTAGAACTGCAGTTGTTCCATACTCTTTCCATTTTAGGATGATGGATTGAACAGTGCTCCGTGAGATGTTCAAATATACTGTTTGTTAACTAAGGTTCTCCAACAAACCTCTGAGGGCTTCTCAGAACAGCTTCATACTGAGATCAAAATTACACACAGGTGGACTCTAAGGCAATTGGTTCCACTACATTTTAGTTTGGGGTATCAGAGTAAGGCCCCTTTCACACAGGCTTTCCGATCAGTTCCGCCTATCAGTTTTTTTTAAGGCGGACCTGATTGCACACTCCATTCACCTCTATGGAACGGAGGATGTCCGCTGCTATATGATCTTCTGTGCCAAATCCAGACGGATGGAGGTCCTATTTTCCATCCGTCTGTTGGATTGGATGGAATCAGATGAAAAATGGGACATCCGATCTCCCCATAGAGAAGAGAGGGACTCGGACAGATCCGTCTGGGCACAGTGAGCGAAGATGGACCAGTCATTAGGATTGCCAACCTCAGTAAAACCAGGGACAGTATGTAAAAATTGGTGTCCTTGCAGGACCCCTTCATTAGGAATGCGACGTCACATGCCTGATGAAAGGGTCCTGCGAGGCTCCAAAATATTGCTGTAACAATGTGATCGCTGAAATATATTTTGGACCCATTTTTTGGAGACCCATGGTGTGGTGTGCTGGTGAAATTCCACAGTCTCATGTCTGACACAATTTTTGAACCCATCCTGACTATTCTTTTAAAGAAAATGATCGATTAGACAGATTTGGGAGAGCATGCTTGCTAGACAAAAATATATTTTCAGAGTCATATTACACCCTATTGTCTAGCTAACACCTGAGCTCCAGCTTATTGATAGTCATAGGTGTGCACAGCCTATTGCATTAGGGTGTGCACCAGCGCTGTATCCTGGCCTAGACCAACAAGGCCCAGGCCTAGGGCAGCACTTTGCAGGGGGGGCAGCACATAAAGTGTCCCCGCCGACTTGTGCTACACCGTTAGTGTAGTGCCAGTCTTATGGGCTGGCATGGCTGCCATCAGGGGGGTACATTTTTTTTTTGCATTAGACATATAAGGGACCTAATGGTCCCCAGGGCCCATTACAGACCTGGCCAGCCCCCCACTCGTTTTTTTTCTTGCATTACACCGGTAAGGGGGCCAATGGTCCCCAGCCCCCCCCGCTTACGCTTATTATCTTGCGTCAGGAGAGAAGAGAATACACCAGGGTTTTTTTTGTCAGCACTGCTCCCCCCCCCCCCCCGGGTTTTCTGTTCAAGGGGGGCCCTGCCCAAAATTTGTGATGGCTGCCCTCTGGGCCGGACTGGGCGGAGAGACAAACAAATCCAGCGCCCCCATAAAGCGGTTTATTTTTTACCATCCATGTCCAATTGCAGAGATTTCCCTTCACTTCCTGCCCCATAGCCAAACAGGAAGTGAAAGGAAATCCCTGCAAATTAAGGGAATCCATTGCCCCCCCAGGCCCTCAGAACTAGCATCCCCACTCGAAAAGTGAGGCGGGTCTAGGGTGGGACTTAAACAGAAAGGGATGTGGCATTGACATGAAAAGGTGGGTCATATTTTAATTAGGGGGTGCACAAGGGCCTAGGGCAGCACAAAACCAAAATACACCACTGGTGTGCACCCCAAAGCTCTAACACACATGCGCTTGACATTTTTACCAGACTCTTCTCCACTCTCCAGCCTGAAACAACGTGAGGAAGGGGGAGCAAGGGAGCAAATGGGGGACCCAGGCAACAAAAGGAAGAGGAACGGGGAAAGGAGGGGTGGCATATATTAGTACCGATCCCTTATAAATTTCCTCTTGTGGCAGCTGAATGTTGACAAAAGGGAGAGGAGGAGAAGCCTAGCTTCAGATGCTGCAGGAGGATAATACAGATCAGTTTCACTGAATTCCACCCCCACCACCTCTCCTGTCCAGGTTCTGAGGGTTGGCAAGGAAGGATTGCGATTTACCTGTCACCTGCTCACCATTGACAGGTTGCCAACCCCAGGATTAGGGTGTGCCCAGGCACACCCCCTGCGCACGCCTATGTTGATAGTCTCAGGGCAGCCTGGGCTGACCTTCTCATCCTACTTACCAAGAGACCCCTCTGGCTAAGCAGTAGGGAAACGATGCCGTTATAATTATGAGGAAGGATGAACTCCTCCCGTATGATGCAGTCAACCTGAGAGAGACATTCATAAAGATTTTACCACATACTGTATGTGGTACAGACATTCTCAGTGCTGGTTACCTCGCATCGGCTCCTTCACTGGAGAGGAGAGTGGAGTTTCTGCTTCAGGCGTGTCAAAGTTTCCCTCAGAGTCGGAGCTGTGGAAGACAGTAAACCGGTTTTGTTAGATTCTTCTCATTGTTCCTAAAAGATAAAGAAGCTCTCTTGTCTAATAAGAAACATCAGTTGGTGAACACTTCAAATTAGGGCCCAATTAGGAGGAAATTTAAGTGTAAAACTAAATAGTGCCCCCCCATAAAAACAATACACAGTATTGATAATGTCAATTAAATTAAAGTTACTGGATAACCATCATCTGGAAAGGAATTTCAACATACAGTAAAACCTTGGTTTGAGAGCGTTTTGAAAGACAAGCAAAATGTTTAAATACATTTTGCCTTGATATACAAGCGATGTCTTGATATAAGAGTAGTGTCATGTAACAACTGCGTATAAAATAGAAAAGAGGCACCTCTAAGGCCCCTTTCACATTGAGGCGTTTTTCATGCGGTACAGCGCTAAAAATAGCGCTGCTATACCGCATGAAAAATCATGCCCTGTAGTGTTCAATGTGAAAGCCCGAAGGCTTTCACACTGAAGCGGTGCGCTAGCAGGAACGCTCCAAAAGTCCTGCTAGCCGCATCTTTACCGCGGTATAGGAGCGGTGTGTTCACCGCTCCTATAGCGCGCCTTCCCATTGGAAACAATGGGAAACAGCGGCAATAGCGCGGTAATACCGCCCGCAACGCGGGCGGTATTAACCCTTTTTCGGCCGCTAGCGGGGGTTAAAACCTCACCGCTAGCGCCCGAATATCGCGGTAAACACGACGGTATAGCGGCGCTACAAATAGCGCGGCTATACCGTCACCGCGGCTCCACGCCTCAATGTGAAAGGGGCCTAAGTGTAGCAAGTGTAATGAAGGTACAACATTTAGAAACTCACATGGTTGATGATTAAAAGAGGCACATCTAAGTATGTAGGGTAAAGCTTTCGGATCGCTCTACTGCAGGGTAGTCTTCCTGGTCACGATTGCAGACTGATTGCGGAGAGAGCCGGTGGTGAGGATGACAGCCTATGTGGATCAATTTACCCCGGATGCCTGCATACTTAGATGTGCGTCTTTTAAAGAGGAAATAAACCCTCCCAAAAAACAGGGGGGGGGGGACCTGCAAGAGAAAGGCATAATGAGTTACTATGCTTAGCATACTAGCTCATTATGTGGCACTCACCTGATATCGAAGCCCCCAAAGTCCTCCTTGTTCCCCGCCACCATGTCCCTTCATAGATACCCGTTTTCGACGCTGCGATTGGCCGGAGCGGCGATGTCGTCACCGGTAGGTCCCCGCAAATGCGCAGAAATACGGCATTAACCCTGGTTATGCCATTAAAAAAAATATGCACTTTCAGTGCGCCTGCGCCGTTGTTTACAGCGCGCATGCGCCGTAGACATCTGCACCTGTAATTACAGTAAATATCTCCTAAACCGTGCAGGTTTAGGAGATATTTCTTGCACCTACAGGTAAGCCTTAATCTAGGCTTACCTGTAGGTGCAAGATGTGTGGTTGAGTTTGCAACCACTTTAATCAACCATGTGAGTTGCTAAATGTTGTACCTTCATTAAATGTAACCACATTGCTACACTATGGCCCCCTTCACACCTGCGGACCGTATGTCCGCTTTTTCATCAATCCGTTTGCAGATGAAAAAGGGACATACATTGGTCCCCATGAGATTGCGGGTGTCAGCGGGTGAACATCCGCTGACACCCGATCTCGTCCGCCTCCACAATGATCCGATTCTGCAGACGGAAGAAAACCCTATTTTTCCATCCGTCTGCGGATCGGATGAACAAGGACATATGGTCCGTGTTCATCCAATCCCCCCATAGGAGAGAGCGGAGAAAAGACAGGGTGGTCCCTGCACAGCGTGCAGTGCAGGGGCGGACTGACAACTCATGGGGCCCCCGGGCAATAGAAGATTATGGGGCCCCCTCGCTTACAGATGGCCACTAGTGTTGCCCACGAATATTGCATATTCGAGTATTCGCAAATAACTTGAATATCGTGGTGAATATTCGCTATATGCGAATATTCGTATTTTTTCAAACTTATTTTTAAAACAGATCACATCCTAGTGATCTGATCTCCATCGACGTCTAAAAGCATTGATGGTATGATTAGAGACCCTGGGCCGAGTAGCTGAGGCGATCCTTTTATGTTGCCGAATATTCGCAATGCGAATATTCATATTACGAATATTCGCAAATACTTTCTCTGCCCTTCTGTGTTTTGTGTATAAAAAAATAAAAATAAAATTAGCTTTAGTTTAGTCATATAAGTTTGTGTAAGTAGAGTTAGTGTTTAGTGCCTATTAGTTTAGTAATCCAGGAAATGATCTCCGTTTTCGAGACGAGAATTTCGCAATCAATTTCGCTTTCGCATTAGCGAAATTTCGCTTTTTTTTTTTTTATAAAATATCGCGAATATTCGTTAACCACTTAAGGACCTCCGCACGCACATATACGGCCACAGAATGGCACGGATGGGCACAAGGGCGTAAATTTACGTCCTCGCCCAGTAGCGGGTCGGGGGTCCGATCGGGACCCCCTCCGCGGCGCGGAGGTCCCCGTGTCTCCGGGAGCGATCCGAGACGAGCGGGCGGATGTCGGTGTTTGCCCGCCCCCCCGCGATCGCTCCAAGCCAATCCCTGCGCTCTCCCGCCCTGTCACTTCCTCCTCCTGTGTTTACACAGGAAGGGGGAAGTGATGTATTCTCTCATCGCAGCGGTATTTCCAACCGCTGCGATGAGAGAAACACCTCACAGTAAGTGTGCACCAACATTACACTGACACACACACACATAGGCATACTTAACCCCTTGCGATCTGCCCCCCCACCCCCCGTCACAGTGTCACTGAATGCAGTGATCTAATCACTGCATTTAGTGTCAGTGTGACAGGCAGTGTAAAATCAGTTAGTGTTAGGTTCAGTATAGCCCCCCCACCCCCCCTAATAAAGTTTTAACCCCCCTGATCACCGCCCTAGTTAACCCTCTCACTCCCTATTGCCAGCATCACTAAGCGATCATTTTTCTGATCGCTGTATTAGTGTCGCTGTTCCCGCTAGGTAGCTATTTTTTTTTATTGCGATTTTTTTTTTTTTACTAAAGACATGTGGCTAAATACATTTTGGTCTAAATGTTTGACTAAAATTTAGTTTATTTGATTTTTTTTTTAACAAAAAGTAAAAAATAGTGTTGTTTTTTTCAAAAATGTCGCTTTATTTTTGTATATAGCGCAAAAAATAAAAAAATCGCAGAGGTGATCAAATACCACCAAAAGAAAGCTCCATTTGTGGGAAGAAAAGGACGCAAATTTTGTTTGTTAGCCACGTCGCACGACCGCGCAATTGTCTGTTAAAGCGACGCAGTGCCGAATCGCAAAAACACCTTGGGTCATTTACCAGCGTATTGGTCCGGGTCTTAAGTGGTTAATATCGAATATTCTTGATATTTAAAAAAAAAAAAATAGTGAAATTTCGCAATCAATTCCGCATTCGCACTAGCGAAATTTCGCAAATTTTTTTTTTTTTTTTATAAAATATCATGCCAGGAGGCAGTGCAGAGGTGGGGGAGATAAAATCTCGGGATTTTCACATCAAAAGCATGTCGGTTTTGGACATATCAGGGACAGATGTAAAAAAAAAAAAAAAAAAAAAACACACACCGATTTTTACATACTGTCCCTGGTTTTAATGAGCCTGGCAACCCTGATGGGGCCCCCTAGTGGCATTGGGGCCTCGGGCAGTGCCCGGGTGCCTCAATGGTCAGTCCGCCCCTGGTGCAGGGACCGCCCTGTCATCCGCCGGCCTCGGCGGGGATCGACGGAGCGATCCCCGCTGAGCATATGGAGGCGGATCATTACTGATCCGCTCCATGTGAAAGGGGCCTTAGAGGAGCCTCTCTTCTCTTTTATACTCTTGTAGCTCCTGCTGGATTTTGCTTCTAATCCCCTTGTGGAGGCTTCCATTTGTAGGGACATTTTATGGATATACAACTTATCACATTGCTATAATCTTTTTATATGGACTATAAACTGAAGGGCCTATGAAAAAATGGTTGTGGAATGAATCATTTGAGCATCCATTAATTCTTATGGGAAAATTCCCTTTGATATACAAGTGCTTTGGATTACAAGCATGTTTCTGGAACAAATTATGCTCGCAATCCAAGGCTTTACTGCAATTTGAAAAATTACATTAGCCAAAGAATCGGGCGAAAATTCACTCGCTTGTAAAACGGTTGGATATTTTTGGTACAGTAAGTGCTGCGCCGTTGTTTACAGCGTGCATGCGCCGTAGACATTGGCGCCTGTAATTACAGTAAATATCTCCTAAACATGCACCCATGGGTGTCCGCTGAACTTTTTTTCAGGGGGGGGGGGGGGGGCATAATGTTAAGGTTATCCGATTGGGGGAGACTTACAGTACAGCCAGCCCGCGGCTCTGCTCTCCCTGTCACAGTGCCGCTGCCGAGTTCTCTGGTAAATGGAGCAGCGGCGCTGTGACAGGGAGAGGAGAGCCGTGGGCTGGCTGTACTGTATATCTCCCCCCGATCGCCCCTCTCCTCTCTGTCAGCTGGAGCAAGAAGAGAGAGAGCGGCTCTAATTGGATTCACTGTGCCGCCGCCTTGCTTCCTGCCCGCTGTTGCCCTCCCTTGCCCTATGGAGCGGACACCCATGCATACACCTATTCCCTTGTAACTACCTATGTTGCAAAATACAGGGTAAATTAAACAGAAAAGGCAATTTTGTGGTGTGTTTTTTGAGTAATATAAGGTCTTTTGCTGTCCCTGTGGTTAATCATTGTTATGCAACGTGCAAAGACATAATAAGAATCTATTGAAACAGATAAAGAAGTGTTAGATTTCAGAAGATCATGGGGAGTGAAGGCAAAGCACACATTGCAACAAAACCACGAAATGTATTTCCTCTCTCACATGAAAGCTGAAAACAAAGAATAACCACGCTACTGCCTGGACAGGCCAATCACATTTACTGCTACAGCACATACAGAATGAGAGTTAAGCTACATTCAGATCTATGTGTGGGCATAGAGGTGGGTGTTTTTTGTAGTATTAGGCAGGTGCGTTTCCTTTATGCATTTCAATCTGTTTTTGCATTTAAAATGGGTATAATTTAACAGGCATTGCCCAAGGCTTGCCAATGCCTGTTTCCAATGCATAAAAAAATGCACATTATAAATTTATCTCACAAAAGTCAGTACACCCCTCACATTTTTGCACAATTTACAGTAAAACCTCGGTTTGCAAGCATAATTCGTTCCAGAAACATACTAGTAATCCAAAGCACTTGTATATCAAAGTATTTTTTTTTTTTTTTTACAGGGTATAAAAGAGAAGAGAGGTGCCTCTAATGCCGCGTACACACGATCACTTTTTGCGATGAAAAAAAAATGACATTTTTAAAAATGTAATTTAAAAATGATCGTGTGTGGGCAAAACGTCATTTTATGTCTTCTGAAAAACGACCAAAAAATAAAAATTTGAACATGCTCAAATTTTTTGTCATTTTTCAAAATGTCATTTTTTGTGTCATAAAAAATGATCGTGTGTGGGTAAAACAACGTTTTTAAACCCGCGCATGCTTAGAAGCAAGTTATGAGATGGGAGCTTCAATGGAACAGAGTGCCGTCGAAAGTGTCTTACGTAACTGCGCTTTGCAAGAGCATTGTGGAAAAACGATGGTGTGTATGCAATGTCGTTTTTGAAAATGAAGTTTGAAAAACGTTGTTTTGTTTCATCAGATAAAAAGACGTTTTTTTTCCATCACAAAAAGTGATCGTGTGTACACGGCATAAGTGTAGCAATAAGTTTCTAAATGTTGCACCTTCATTAAGAGTCGGTTCACACTGGGGCGACATGACTTCCAGCACGACTTTCAGAAGCAACTTCAACACTACTTGAGCATGAACCACAGGGCGATCTGGGGCGATTTACAACACGACTTGAAGTCCTTTCCAGGTCAGGAGACATTCCAGTGGCCAATAAAACAACAATCAGCTCTGGGAGAGAGAGGCGGAGGGAGAGGTTTGCCTGAGAAATGTATGTTATCTTGCTTGAAAGGTCGCTTCAATTAAAACAGTGATCAGATTTGGAAGCGACTTCCATTGAAATCAATGGGTACAAATCGCCTAGAAGTCGGATTGAAGTAGTACAGGAACCTCTTCTGAAGTCGGAGCGACATGAGTAGTGTGTATTAACACCGCTCCCATTCACTTACATTGCTTTTCTGGACAGCGCGACTTGGGACGACTTGAGACGACTTCAAGTCTGATCCCAAGTCGCCCCAGTGTGAACCGACTCTAATGCCGCGTACACACGGCCGTTTTTTGCGATGAAAAAAAACCGATGTTTTTTAAAACGTCATTTAAATTGATCGTGTGTGGGCAAAACGTTGTTTTCTGTCTTAAAAAAAACGACCAAAAAAAAATTCCAACATGCTTGAATTTTTTGTGTCGTTTTTCAAAACGTCGTTTTTTGTTTCACAAAAAGTCACCGTGTGTAGCAAAAACGTCGTTTAAAACGACGTTTTTCAACCCGCGCATGCCCAGAAGCTAGTTATGAAGCGAGCTTCAATGGAAAAGTGTGGTGAACATAACCTCGCTTTTTGTGAAAAAAACGATGGTGTGTATGCAACATCGTCTTTGAAAGTGACGTTTCAAAAACGTCGTTTTTTTACTTCACAAAAAACGTCGTTTTTTTTCATCGCAAAAAACGACCGTGTGTACGCGGCATTAATGTAACGATATTGCTACACTTAGAGGCTCCTCTCTTCTGACATGACACTACTCTTAATTCAAGACATCGCTTGTATACCAAGGAAAAATGTAATAATACATTTTGCTTGTCTTGCAAAACGCTCTCAAACCAAGGTTTTACTGTATATCTTTTCATGTGACAACACTGAAGAAATGACACTTTGTTACAATGTAAAACTAGTTTGTGTACAGCTTGTATAACAGTGTAAATTTGCTGTCCCCTCAAAACCACAACACACAGCCAATAAAGCAGAATTCCACCCAAAAATGGAACTTCTGCTTTTCGGAATCTCCCCCCTCCGGTGTCGCATTTGGGGGGGAGCAGATACCAATACAGGTATTTTGCTTCCACTTCCAAAAAGAAACCCCGAGCCACCCGCGGGTATCTACGCCACTTCTGGCGCCCTATCCGTCCCCCCGCTGTCTTCTGGGAGACACACTGGTCCCAGAAGACAGCAGGGGCCAGTGGGGTCGCACATGCACGCAAGGCTTCCCTTCCTGGTTCCCTTACCAAAGATGGCGGTTCCTCCACCCGAGAGTCGAGGTGCCAATATTGCGGACGCCCTGGACAGGCAAGTGCCCTTATTTTAAAAGTCAGCAGCTGCAGTATTTGCACCATTATTTTCCAGCACTGCCTTAAACCTTCACCAGAGTTCACCAGAGCTTCACAGGTTGCCACTGGAGTCCTTTTCCACTGATCCATGACAACATCACGGAGCTGGTGGATGTTAGAGGCCTTGTGCTCCTCCACCTTCCATTTAAGGATGCTCAATAGGGTTTAGGTCTGGAGACATGCTTGGCCAGTCCATCACCTTTACCCTCAGCTTCTTTAGCAAGACAGTGGTCATCTTGGAGGTGTGTTTGGGGTCCTTGTGTTGGATTACTGCCCTGTGGCCCAGTCTCTGAAGGGAGGGGGGGGGGGGGGGGTCATGCTCAGCTTCAGTATGTCTTTTGTGAGATACTGTATGTACTGCAATTGACTTTGTTGGGCCTTTTAATCCACGGATGTAGAGAAAAATGGAAAGGTCATATTTCACAATACACTGCAACCCTTAGGGTCCTTTCACACGGAGCGGTCTGTTTTTTGGTCCGCTCCGTGTGTGTCTGTCGGCTCAGCGGCGGGTCCCGCTCAGCTGTCGGCGGACAGGGGGGTCCCCGCACACTGTGCAGGGACCGCCCTGTCTCTCCTCCGCTATCCCCTATGGGGAATCGGATGGAAATGGACCGTCTGTCCGTTTGCATCCGATCCTCCGGACGGAAGAAAAATAGGGTTTTCTTCCGTCCGAAAAACGGATTCTGACGGACGCGGATCTTAGGCGGACGTTAGCGGATGCATCATCCGCTAACGGATCCGCTCCCATCGGGGCCCATTACAAGTCCGTAAACGGACTTGTAATGAGCGGACGAACGGTCCGCTCATGTGAAAGGGGCCTAAGAAGGGAACAGACTATGGGCCAGATTCTCGTAGATCTGCGCATTTTTTGCGT
This sequence comes from Rana kukunoris, assembly GCA_029574335.1. Lineage (NCBI taxonomy): Eukaryota > Metazoa > Chordata > Amphibia > Anura > Ranidae > Rana > Rana kukunoris. Next base: position 482,477,552 of record CM056051.1, read on the forward strand.
AGCGTATCCCATTTACGCTACGCCTCCACAGCTTTTACAGGCAAGTGCTGTATTCTCAAAGCACTTGCTCTGTAATTTGCGGCGGTGTAGCGTAAATGGGCCGGCGTAAGGCCGCGTAATTCAAAGTAGGTGGGCGTGTTCTATTAAAATTAAGCACGCCCCCGCGCCGAACAAACTGCGCATGCGCCAGCCATAAACGTAGCCCACTGTGCATGCTCCATAATACGCCGCAAATACATTGGTTTCGACGTCAACATAATTAACGCACAGCCCTATTCGCAACGAGTTATGTAAACGACGGAAAAACGTGACGCTGTCCCGACGTCCATACTTAACATGGTGTACGCCGGACCTATGCAAGGTTACCCCTCATATAGCAGGGGTAACCTTACGATTACGCAAACGACGTAAACTACGACAACGGCGCACAAATACGTTCGGGAATCGGCGTATCAGGCTCATTTGCATATTCAACGCAGAAATCGACGGGAACGCCACCTAGCGGCCAGCGTAACATTGCAACTTAGATCTGACTGTGTAAGTGACTAACGCCAGTCGGCTCTACGCCAAATCTATGCGTAACTGATTCTAAGAATCAGTCGCATAGATAGGAGGGCTCAGAAACAGAGATACGACGGCGTATCTGGAGATACACCGTCGTATCTCTTCTGAGAATCTGGCCCTACATTTATTATGGGAAACCAACGCAGGCATGTTAGCACATCAGAATGCGTGCAATAAAAAGAAACAGCGTAAATAGGCCTTCACTCTAGTCTCATTCATTTAGTTTATTAGGGCGCAGGAGAAGTTATCTGGGCAATATATACAAACCTTACAAAAACGCTTCACAGACCAAGTTCTTCTGTGTTATTTACTTATGTGTCTGGGTATCTAATCTCCTCCTGGACGCACACAGTTCTATTTACTCCAAACACAGCTAAACTGAATGCATTTAAACACAGTAGAATGTGCAGTGTAAATTCTACCATTTAGGCCTCGTTCAAATGGATGTGCAACATGGTATATGCCCACACGGATGTGAAATTGGGTGCAATGACCGTGCAGCTGCTGCGACCCAACTGACATGAACGTGCGACCCAACTGACATGAACGAGACTACCCACTCAGGGATGCACAGGTGTTGTGTGCATCAATGCGCAGACAAACACAGCCCTCGAACGGGTGTACGTTGTATTACACCTGTGTGAACAAGAGCTTAAAATCAAAAGCATGCGTTTAGAAATGTCCTCTAAAACGCATATAAAAGCATGTATGTCACCACAAATGTGAATGAAGCTTTATTTTATTCAGTTTGCTTTGTGTCCATTCTGCCCCACAGTTCACAAAGGTTTCAGTAATGATGTGTACACCATGACTCAGACGGCTCATACAGAAATTGGATGTGGATTAAGGTTACGCGGAGCCAGTCAGCCCTGCTGTGCCACACAGAGCTCTGGAATTGCAGCTGTTGCTTGCCCTGACCTCATACAATCCACCCTGAGGTGACCAGGTGACACAAAGACACAAGTGTGACTTGTCTCTTCAGGAGTTTGTTCACATCAGGTTCAGATATTCTCATTATAAAAAGGTAGCATAATGTTATAAAATATAGCTATGCCCTTCAGAGCTCAGATCTAACAAGTTATTCAAGCAAATCAGCTTTACCTAAATCCAAGAAAAAAAAAAAAAAGCAAATATTGCAGCTTACCAGCCCTGCTGTGTGGTGGCTGCATTCGTTTTATTACATTTAAGGCTCTTTAAGAGCTTGTTCACACATGCATTTTGCCCAAGTAACAGGTCCACTTTAATGTTGGTCAAAGAACAGAACATATTCACTGCTCCTTTCAGCCACCAGAACCAGAGGATAGGAAGTCTCAGGTAAGTGAAGATCAAAAAAAAAAAAAAAATGGGCTGCCAACACACCAAAATGGAAAATATTAAAAATAAATGCAGCAATTTTTGCAAGCCAGTGGACCACAATACACGATCTTGCAATTATGGTACACTGCAATGCTGTCCAAAAGGTGATATAGCATGTACGTTGCATTGCAGCACCATATTGGCAAACTGTGAATGGGCCCTAGGGTGGTTAAGGTCTCAAGGATCAACTTAAATATGAATAATGGGTGGACGGATCTTTGACACCCCAAAGCAGCCACTCACAACCTGGGTTCCTCCAGTGGTTGCTGGGAGTTCTCCAAGCTGTGGCAGATTGGTTCAATTCCAATAGCTTTTCAGCTATCTGTAAGAGTGACAATGTGACCACCAATGCAGGGGCCATTCTTTGCCGCTGACCACCAATGCAGGGGCCATTCTTTGCCGCTGACCACCAATGCAGGGGCCATTCTTTGCCGCTGACCACCAATGCAGGGGCCACCCTTTCCTGCTGACCACACATAAAATACATTTTCGCAGCGGCCTGACAATTATTTCAAATATCTTTTGAAGGGTGCTCCAAAAAGGAATGATATTGGTAAAAACCCGATGACAGAAGCTGTAAGATTTAGTAGTGTTATCATCAAGCCGTTGGCGGTTAGGGACATTTCCTTCCTACGAAGATGAGGATGTTGTCTCTGGTAAACATCAAGTTCTGAACATGCTGTGTCTGTGTGGTGATGATTTGGGGAAAGTCATAAAAACAACATCTCTTATCAACCAAGGAGGTGTTCATAAATACAAGGCCACATGGTGATCGGAGGACAGGACAAGTGCGTCCGGGTAAACAGATTTTTACCGTCTGTTCTTAGAAAACGGAAATATTTTGCATGTTTTCCAACCTGTCACAACCTGCATTCACACACTGAAATCCTATCCGGAGCCTGTGCTACGAAGACAACACAAGGCTGACATGGGCACCATCCACACACAGCTGTCCCCTTCAGGGCGTGCAGGATTCAGGTCTCATTTACACCAACTCCATTGAGCTGGATTGCTCAATACATGCCTAATGCAATGACAACCTAAAAACACAATGGAGGCAATTCAGTAAGGCATTTACGACACATTTCTGGTAGTACGGACTTCTTTTGTCGAATTCATAAAAACCATGCAACAGGTCCATTGTTAGTATGGACACATGCTACAAATTTAAGCAGTTCTTATAAGCGACACGTTTACTGCATAGTGATTTGTTGCAACAAATCCATAAAAAAAAAAAAAAAAAATAACACCATATCAGGGAAAGTGGAGGTAAATAAGATCTCTTCCATGTTGGTGGAATATGTTGTGACACACGTGTAGTTGCCGTGTGGCATTTTTGTGTAGTAATTCTGCAACAACATTTTACTATAAGGCCCCTTTCACACTTGTGCGAATTGTCCTGTGACTTGAGACTGCAAAGCTGCACGACAAGTCGTACCCCATGATTTCCAATGAGTACCATTCATATCCGTGTGACTTTAAGTCGCAGTGACTTTAAAGTAGTCCCTGCACTACTTTGGTCTGACTTGATCTCAAGGTCCATAGATCTCAAGATTACAAAGGAATTGCTTTAAGCCGCAGCAAAAATCGCACAACTTTCAGGTCGCAAAAGTGTGAAAGGGGGTCTTACTGATTAATATTTGATAAGTTTCCATTCGTCTCCCAACTTTCCAGCTCCTTTGCCTGTAGCACGCTACCATGTCACAGCAGAGATGCTTGGAACAGTTCCGCCAGTGTTGACACAATCTGTTGCATGTTCTGCCATTTGTCGCACTACTACAAAACAGATCACTAATGAGTTTCTATAGTGCTCTTTGGCCTTGTTTACACTTGCTGAGTATTTACAACCCCCAATCACTACTCCTAAGGGTCAGTTCAAATAAAAAAACACTGCCTATGCAAGTAAGGGGTTTCTGTAGAGAAAAAACGTGCAGCTCTGACTAAAGTTGAAAAATGCCCCTGCTTTAGGTGTAGGACATTTACATAACTCCTGAAGCCTGCTTGGGATACTTCCAGGACATTGCCAAGTAAGTGGCCTAGTCATTGCTGTCCACCTCCATCACCACAGAACTGATATTTTTCAACTCTATTCAAACTCCCTCACATGCTCGCTCTCCCCAATTCAGTAGCTCTAAGCTCAGCATTTTAGAGCTCGCTTCTGTGATGGTGGAGGTAAGCAGTCACGACTAGACCTCACTTAGCAATGTCCTGGGGGTATTCCAGTCAGACTTCATGAGGGATGTAAATGGCCCACACCTATAGCAAGGGCATTAAATCAACTTTAGTCAGAGTTGCACAGTTTGTTTATATCCATCTATAAACTTCTCTTATCCGCATAGGTAGTTTTTTGGTAAAGGTGAACTAACCCTTTAAGGCTACTTTCACACTGCAGAGCCCGGTTGTTCGCGCTAAAGCGGCACTCATTTTTGTAGTGCTTTTTGGCCGCTAGCAGGGTGCTTTTAACTCCTGCTAGAGGCCAAAGGGGTTAAAAATCACCTGTGTTGTGGCGTTTCTGAAATGCTTTTCAGGTGCTTTGGAAGCGCTGCCCATTCATTTTAATAGGCAGGTCGTTTACAGCGCTCCCAAACTGCCCGAAAGATGCTGCTTACGGGACTTTTTCCGCAAGCGCACCGCCCTAGTGTGCAAAATCACATTAAAATGAATAGGAGGCGTTTTTCCAGGCATTAGAGGCTATTTCTATCATTAAAACACCTGAAAACCGCCTCGGTGTGAAACCGGCCTAAGCTGCAAAGGCAGCAGACAAGGGTGCACATATGCCACGACCATGATGCTTTGCACAGCGATTCAGCAACCATTAGGTTTGCTGTTGCATTTAGTGGGCAGGACCACCCATTCAACTGAATTGTAGCCACCCCGCAAACGTGTTGCTGTGTGGTGGGGCATGGTTTAGGGGTTAAATCAGAACCAAACCCATTGCTATTACAATTTTAACTCCGACATGCCAGATATGCCCTCACAGTTGCTTGTGCTCGCAACCAAACTGTCAAACCATTAAATGGCTCATGACTGATCACATGTGCAGCACCATGGCAGTTGCAGATCAAACAGAAGCCAAGATGGCAGCTTCCTTGGCTGAAAAGGATAGGGGGGTTTAATTCCGCTTTAAAAGAGATGATGAGGAGGCAACATAATGCCGTCTGTCAGACCGCTCTTCAGAGGGTAAACAAGCCCTTTATGAATTCCAAGGATTATTTTGCATGGGCCCAGTTTGCACAAACACACAGTGTCAATGTGCGCTGGATGAAAACGGAGCATACTTCATTTAAAACGCAGCACAACTTGCTACAAAACATCCCAGCAGGCCGCAGCACACGTTAAGGAATATAAAATAAAGTATTTTGGCTTCTGTTGTGGAAAATAAAGCAGCCTCTATTATGACTCTGAACAGCCACCATCAAACCAAGACAGACAATCAGCAAATGTTTGATTGGCCTGGATATGCAGCTTCGGAATCCAATGCTATGCGATACGTGTCTACCAACTGGACAAATCTACATTCAGGAACCAAAAGAATGTAAACTCCCTGAACTGCTTGCTTTGCAATTGCAAACATGATCCACTCAAGTCTGCAGACTGAATCCCAACACTGATCAGTGAGGAAGAGCAGGCATGATTAGTCTGGAGCTTGTGTATGGAAAGCATGCCAATAAGAAAGCTTTGTGTTGCTCATAGCAACCGGCCTACAGCAGTCAGTTTTGCAGTGCAGATTGGAAGCTGGAATAAGGTTTCTGATTGGTTGCTATGGGTGACATGTTAGCACACTTTTCACAGATAGAAGCCCATCTGTGATCAGCCTGGCAGTAAGGCCGACTGCGGTAGAGGGAAGCCCGCTTTGGCTGACATACCGACACTGGCAGAGTGAACATAATGCCTACAAAACAACTTCAAATCACTATGGAAACTGACATTCTCAAAAACCATAGGAAAAAAAAAAAAAAAAAAAAAATTCACTTTTTCTCTTTTTTCCCTTCATTTAATAAAACCAATGTAGTTTTTGAATAACTGATTCCAGATAAACCCTTACTGAGCAAAGGCAAACTGCAGCTGACCAGGAGATGGCGGAGCCTCAGCTACAAGGCAATAAAGCCGCTCACACTATGAACCACGACAGCATGCCAATGTTTTATCAATAAATCAACATGCCTTTGTAAATTACACATCACTGACCACTGAGGGAAACAGATCTCATCACATACACACAAGGCAAGCTTCTTTTTTTTTTTTTTGGGGGGGGTGGAACATTTTACATTGACATTTGTTTTCTGAAGTCTGCTGGACTGAAAGTGGCATTTGTTTTCCAGTTAAGCCCAGATTGAATGCAGGAAGCAGATGGTATTGTGTTGGCACCTACATACATCAAAAAAAAAAAAAAAAAAAAGATGCATATGTATTGTGACGATCACCTATTATTTATGTGCAGAAAAACATCTGTGTGCTGGCACCTATATATATATATATACACACACACACACACACACTTCCTCCACATCATCATAATCCTTATACATCACTTTTTCTTTTTTTGTATGTATGGAGGACACAGTACATGTGGCGGTTTCCTACACACATATATATATATATATATATATATATATATATATATATATATAAAAATAATAAAAGATACACACACACACACACACACACTTATATTAGAAATGTTTTTAATATATCTATCTATCTACACTTGTATAGATTTCCCCCCACATAATCCTATACATTATTTTATTGTACGAGGGTGCCAATTTTTTTTTTTTTTTAAATCACCATCCTATTCAGAGTTATTTTATAACAAATGCAGATGTTTAGATGCCTGTCTAATTTAGTTGTCGCTTTTTTTTTTTTTTTTTTTTATGAAAAATAGGATTATGTGCATGTACATAATTCTATTTTTCATAAAAAAAAAAAAGGCAACATCTATAGCTAGTGGCATTCTAATTTCCAAAGAATAAAGATGTATAAGATTATGATTATAAATATTCTGTATTAGCAACAGTGTATCATTCTGTGATTTGACAGCACTGCAGATGAGCTGGTGTCACTGATCATCATCACTGTATAATGCTATATATATATACACACACACACACTCAGTGGGTGCATGCTGGATGCTGATAGTGCCCCATCCTCAGTGGGTGCATGCTGGATACCCCATCCTCTTTGGGTGCATGCATGCTGGGTGCCCATAGTGCCCCATCCTCAGTGGGTGCATGCTGGATACCCCATCCTCAGTGGGTGCATGCTGGATACCCCATCCTCAGTGGGTGCATGCTGGATACCCCATCCTCAGTGGGTGCATGCTGGATGCCCCATCATCAGTGGGTGCATGCTGGGTGCTGATAGTGCCCCATCCTCAGTGGGTGCATGCTGGATACCCCATCCTCAGTGGGTGCGTGCATGCTGGGTGCCCATAGTGCCCCATCCTCAGTGGGTGCTGACAGTGTCGTCTCCTCTACTCACCCAGATTCATGGCATTGGTCATCCTCATCCTCGGTGCCCTCTTCTCCTCCTGCCCCCCTCACTGCTGACCAGGTCCATTTCGCCCACTGGACGGGTGACAGCATCTGCCAGGGACTGAATGCCATGGTGCCGCAGTCTGATGGGTGCTGGTTGGTGTTCAGAAGTCCTGTGTGGTGTTCTGGTTGGTGCTCAGCTGTGGGGATCACACATGACAGCCCTGGGATCCGATCTTCTTCCCGTGTATAGGATCCAGCAGTGGAGGATGGATGGTGGATAGATGCCTCTGCCTCCACTGGCTGTAGCTGGGAATCAGCTGTCTGCCCTGTCTGTGATCTCCTCCCCCTGCAGACTGTACTACTAGAGCAGGGGGGAGCCCAGACAGACTCATCTGCTGCAGGTTCCATTCCCATCAGCCAGCCCTATACACCGACACTCCTATATATTACAATAGAAGATCCCCTGCACTGTCTTCATCCAGCACCATGCAACAGATTGCATTCCTGCACTGACATCACACCTATTCCTTCCTATGACAGCAGAGTGCTGCATCTCCCATCACTGACAGTAAACACTTCAAATTCTTATAAAAGTTTAATTGTATTAAAGACAAAAACATAAAAGCCCCCCCCCCCCCCTTCTATGGTTTGTACTAATAGAGCTCATGGAGGGGAATCTGCCTCCCACTCTAAAGTCTTTGTGAATTTGCAGCACCAAGGCTTCCCCCTTCTCTTCTGGTGGAATGGTTCAGTCCCAAACTAAAGGGGAATTAGCTGAAGAGAAAGAAGAAGTTGATAAAGAAGTGTGAGAAGTCAGAGCAGACAGCTGTGCAGGCCTGATCTGTGCACCCCCTACACCCCCTGCCACCTTCCCATTGTACTCACATTATTGTGCTCACTGCCCAGCCAGCACAGGCCTGGCTCCTTTGTTTCTGGATCACAATGGAAGGGACTAGCTAGGCGGGAAAGCTGGATATCTGCGGGTCACAATCAGCCTCTTTCAGCCCAAATACACAGCAGATTTTCCTTGAGTCAATGGACAAAATTTGTGCTGTAATGGCCCGTACACACGATCCAAAAATCAAATGAAAAATACCGCTTTCGACGCGATCGTATAATAGTCAGATAGTTAGTACAGAGTTTTCTAGAGTCAATCACAACAGTTCGACCGATGGGACAAACACTAAGATTATTCTCGTACAATGCCAAATCATACGATTTTTATTCAATCAGTACAGTTGTCATTCGAAAATACAATACAAATACACTACAACACATGACATCACTTCCCATTTTTTATTCTGTCGTACGAGAATTTTCGGTACTTTAGAAAACTCTTCAGGTTCGATATACGACTAGCATGCAAAAAAAAAAGGATTTTCGGATTGTGGATTGTGCCTAGTTCACGACATGAGAAAATCGGACAATGGTTTGTGCGATCTTTCATGAAAGTGCGTGTCATTATGTTTAGGAATGGTATTGACTTGTACGTGATATCTCGTCCGACAAGGGAAAACTTGTGATAGATAGCGTGATAGAAGATAGAAGAGGCGTGATAGCGTGATAGAAGAGGAAGTGTAGGATCGATCTTTGCTTCTGATCATGTCCGTTTTATTCTATTATTTCCATACAATTACTGTGCACATTAACCCCTTGAGGACCTTGTTGTTTAAATTAGTATTTTTGCTAAAAAAATTACTTAGAACCCCCAAACATTTTTTTATATATATATATCATATTTATCGGCGTATACCGCGCACTTTTTTGCCCTGAAAATCAGGGCAAAATCATGGGTGCGCGATATACGCCGATACCCGCGTCAAGTTTGAATACTGCGCCTGCATATACCGACCGCAGTACACTCGTGTATAGTCGGGCAAGCTCGTCTCCTCTTGTGCTCACGTTCTGGACGTACAGGACGTGAGCGCGAGAGTAGCCGAGCCTGCCCGACTATACACGAGTGTACTGCGCCGGCATATACCGAGCGCAGTACACTCGTGTATAGTCGGGCAGGCTCGGCTCCTCTCGCGCTCACGTCCTGGACGTACAGGACGTGAGCGCGAGAGTAGCCGAGCCTGCCCGACTATACACGAGTGTACTGCGCTCGGTATATGCAGGCGCAGTATTTAAACTCGGCGCGGGAAAGCGGAAATCTAGCGGGAAGGACGCCGGACCCAACGAAGAGGACACCCGAAGCCGCAGACAGACGCCGGACCCGACGAGGCCGCTGATGGATGCCCCGCAAGACACCAAAACTGTAAGTACAAAAATCTTTTTTCCACAGGAATGTGGGTCCACTTTAGGGGTGCGCGCTATACGCCGGAGTGCGCAATACCCCGACAAATACGGTGTATATATATATATATATATATATATATATATATATATACATATACATACATACACACTATATACTTGAGTATAAGCCAAGTTTTTCAGCCCTTTTTTTAGGGCTGAAAATCCACCCCTCAGGTTATACTCGAGTCAGTGTACCTGAAGGGCTGTGAGTGCCCATTGTTTAAAAGTCGCAGCTTACCCCTGGTCCCTTCCGTGATAGGCGTTTCCCAGCAGACATTGTGTTCAGTGTTTCGCCTATCACGGACATTCTCTTGTCCAAGGATGAAAAGATGTCCGTGATTGGCAGAACACTGAACACAGTGTCTACTGGGAAACTGAGTCCGAGGATGAGAAGTTGTCCGTGATAGGCTGCTGGGAAAAGCCTATCACAGAACGGGACCAGGAGGAGACCGCGACTTTTAAACAATGAATTTACGCCCGCAGCCTGTCAAGAATTTCAGGTACACTGACTCAGGCACAGGGAGGCTGCAATGAGCACAGTGGGGTGGCAATGGGCACAGTGAGGTTGGGCACAACAAGGTGGCAATGGGCACAGTGAGGTTGCAATGGGCACAGTGAGGTTGGGCACAGTGAGGCGTGCAAATGGGCACAGTGAGGCGTGCAAATGGGCATTGTTGACTCTCTTTTCCGTTTACAGTAGCTGCTGCATTCTCACCCTAGGCTAATACTCGAGTCAGTTTGTTTTCCTGTTTTTTTGGGGGTAAAATTAGGTACCTCGGCTTATACTCGGGTCGGTTTATACTCAAGTATATACGGTATATATATTTATAGCGGAGACCCTAGAGAATAATATGCTAATCATTGCAATATTTTATGTTGCACAGTATTTGTGCAGCTGTCTTTTAAATACAATTTTTTGGGGAATAATTTCCTTCAATGAAAAAAAAAATCATTAACCCAATTTTTGTATAATGTAAAACACAATTTTACGTTGAGTAAATAGATACCTAACATGTCATGCTTTAAAATTGCACACGCTCACGGAATGGCAACAAACTACGGTATTTAAACATCTCCATATGAGATGCTTAAGATTTTTTACAGATTACCGGTTTAGAGTCTCAGAGAAGGTCTAGTGCTAGAATCATTGCTCTTACATAGTTACAAGTCCATCCAGTTCAATCAAAGAAAAAAAAAAAATATCTTGCTCTAATGATCACGACAATACCGCACATGTGTGGTATGAACATGTATATGTTAGCTTCTGCTCAAGACAAGACATCCTGTAGAGCGGAGAGCTGCTGATTGACAGTCAGCAGCTTTCTGCTTGGGGAGCCGTGAGAACCGAGCCCTCTGTTCTTAGTGCAGAGGTGGCGGTCAAAATATCCTGCTATTGCGAATTGGATGTGGATATCCCACATCCAATTCGCAATAGCAGGATATTTTGACCAGCTTATTATAGAGCCGGTGATCTGCCAATATGGTTCCGGCTATCAAAATGGTTCCTGTAAGGACTGCGCAGTCGCAATCCTTGCCGACGGAAATCACCGAAACCTCGGTCGGCATCCAGGGCGACGTGGAATTTGAGGAAAGTGGCCAGTCGGCCTCACGACCTTGCTTCGCTCGGACGGCTTGCTGCGCTCGCTTGGCCTCCTGGCTCTTTTTTTAACATCCTCCAATCCACAGGGATGTTAAGAAATGAGCCTGGATGCCGGCCGAGGTTCGGAGATTTCCGTCGGCAAGGATTGCGCCTGCGCAGTCCTTACAGGAACCATCTGGATAGGGGATCAATACCGACAAGTCACCGGTTCTCATATCTCCACATTGGGTCCAGTGCGTTTTGAACTAAAACACTGTGCGTCTATTGGTCTGTTTCAGGTCAAAATTCAGGCTGAAATCGGAACTGAAACAGTGAACCAGTACGCACCAGACCCCTGTGACCCGCATGCGGCTTATATGTGAACCGAGCCTTAATAATCATTTTTAAAATTATGTTTTATTTATTTATTAATTTTAACAACTCCTGTTCTCTCGGGGCCCACTAACAGGCCAGATTTTATGTATTACCTTGGGGAGATGCAGACTAGACTACTGCAATCACTGAGCAGCAAATGATATCTTGCAACCTGGCCTGTTAGTGGGCCCTGAGGACAGCGTTGATGACCATAGCCCTAGGGGGCAAAGTGCATATAGCTGTAATAATTTGAATAACCAAAGTGCCAAAAGAAAAGAAAAAACAGATAATGATAAATATAAAGTGGTAACAAATTAAATAAATAGCAGCTGCAGTAAGAAATTGGTTGTGTAAATCAATTAACAAATGAAAAATGAAAGAACCAGGCTATATGCTATATTGAATGTAAACCATAAACCACACTGTGTTACAGCGACCTGAAACAGGGTCACTGAAACTTAAAAGTCCCCAATTGATGGTGAGTTCCGTACTTCTTAAAGGGGTTGTAAAGGAAAAAAAAGATTCTCTAAATAGCTTCCTTTACCTTAGTGCAGTCCTCCTTCACTTACCTCATTGTGCTTTTAAATGTCCTTATTTCTTCTGAGAATTCCTTACTTCCTATTCTTCTGTCTGTAACTCCACACAGTAATGCAAGGCTTTCTCCCTGGTGTGGAGAAAGCCTCTTGAGGGGGGAGGGGGCAAGCAGGAGTGTCAGGACGCCCACTAACACACAACTCCTTTCTCTATCTGCAAAGTAGAGAGTGTCCTGACACTCCTGCTCGCCCACTCCCCCCTCCAGAGGCTTTCTTCACACCAGGAAGAAAGCCTTATGGTGTGTAGTTACTGACAGAATAACAGGAAATAAGAATTTCTCAGAAGAAATAAGGACATTTAAAAGCAAAATCAAAGGATGAGGTAAGTGAAGGAGGACTGCACTAAGGTAAAGGAAGCTATTTAGGGAAAAAAAAAACCTTTACAACCCCTTTAAGTACTCAGACAGGTTGACCCCTCATAGATGTAAACCCACCCCTCAAATGGACCATCTATCACTAGTATGGTCAAACGCACTTTTGGGGCAACCCCTGTGGATCTCCTCTAGACTGGCTTTTCTTGGGATAAATGTAGATAGATTTGACAAGAAAAACTTAAAGGGGAGGTTCACCCTCCAAATGCCGGTGTTTTTTACCATTTAAAAATGTATTCCAAGTATACAATCATAGTAATCAACTCACATGTGAGGGTGCCTGTATCCTGGCACCCGGTGTGAATAGAAGGTATGTTATCCGTGAAATCTGCCCATAAAAAATGGTGGGCCGCTGCTGCGGTTGTTGCTCGATTTCTGAGATGGGTGTTTGGGCGGAAGTGTGTCCTGGTGTTTCCCAGATAAAATACCTGCTATTTGTTTCTTGGACAAAATATTCACAAAATATTCACCCAGACCAGACAGGGTTTGTCCTTGGTCATACAATCTGACTGGGAGGCCGCGTACACACGAGGGGATATGTCCGCTGAAAACGGTCCGATGGACCGTTTCAGCAGACATCTCCGCTCGTGTGTATGGGCTAGCGGACAGATTTCTCCACCCGACAGATTTCAAAGCAAGCTTTGAAATCTATCCGGTGGGAATCTGTCCGCCCGACATGTCTGCTGGTTAGTACACTTACCAGCAGACATGTCGGCTCCCACCACCGCCGCGCCGCTGCCGAATGGATTCGGCGCATGCGCGGAAGTGTTTTACTTCCTGGTGCGGTGACGTGGCGGTGACGTGGCGGCGTCAACGTCACCGCCGCGTCACCACTACGTCACCGCGCCGTCCGGCGGCGGGGAATTTGATCCGATGGTGTGTACACGCCATCGGATCAAACTCCCGATCGGACATATCCGATGGAAATGGTCCGCGGACCGTTTTCATCGGATATATCCGATCGTGTGTACGGGGCCGGAATGTTGCTGTCCTTGGATATACACAAGGCTTTTGAGTCCTGGTCTTGGGACTACCTCTTTTAAGTCTTAACCCAATTTGGCTTTGAGTCGCGATTTATGTCTATATTCTGGGTTCTATATAGTTCCCTTACGGTGTCCTTAATGATAAAAGGATACTTCTCAAGTCCCATTTCTATTCAAAGAGTCACTCGTCAGGGCTGTCCACTATCCCTGTTACTTTTCATTTTGGCCCTGGAGCTGCTCGCAGAAATTTGCAGCTCTATAAATATTTGAGGTATTGAATGTAGTAATAGGGAACATAAATGTGTCCTCTTTGCAGGTGACATCTTGATGATGGTCTTGTCTTCTATCAATACCCTCCCCAACTTATATACAATATATAAACCGTTTACAATAATCTTGGGTCTTAGAATAAACCATGACAAGTCACAGGCCATGAACATTTCTCTAATGGAAAGCACGCTCACAACTCTTAAACAGTCTTACAATTTTATATGATGCTCAGAGGCTCTCCCATATTTAGGCATTAATCTTACTCCATCTTTGCGCACTTTATACTTTCAAAAATATCCTGCATTAGTCAAACATTTAACAGCATACATAGCTAGATGGCTGCTCCATCCTCCGTCGTGGTTTGGCAGACTACACTCTGTGGAAATGAATGTTCATCCAAAAGTACAGTAAAACCTTGGTTTGAGGGTAACTTGGTTTGAGAGCATTTTGCAAGACAAGCAAAATGTTTTAATACATTTTGCCTTGATACACAAGCAATGTCTTGATATAAGAGTAGCGTCATGTCACAACCAGGCCCGGATTTCCCACAAGGCCACCAAGGCCAGGCCTCGGGTCGGCAGGGTGCCAAGGGGCGGCAGTGGCATGGAGTCCCCCGACGACCGTAACATACAGTTGAGGGCGGTAAGTTGCTGTGTGGGAGAATTGAGTGGGGATATCCGCTCACTCGTTAAGTGATTGCGGCGATGTCGTCAAAATCACTTGTCAAATGTGTGCTGCTGTCTGTTCTCCCCTACCCCCAAATACCTTTCTCGGCTTGCTCTGACTTCGGGACTCCTCCATCCTCCCCCCAGCCGCCGAGTCTGTCTCCTGTCCCTGCCGCCGATGTACACAGTGAGGGGGGGGGGGGTTGTTCTCTTCCCATCTCAGCTGTGACAGGAGTTCTAGCACAGTGCTAGGACTTCGGTTTTGGAGGTGACAGGGTCAATAAAGAGAACCTGTCACCTCCAATTGCTATCGCACAGGAAATAGTTTTCTCCTGTGTGATAGCAATAAAGTTAAGTGAAAAAAAATGATACAAAATAATAATAATTAAATTAAAAAAGTAACTAAAAAGTAAAGAATAGAAAAAAAATATTCAAAATAATAAGAATATTACACAAAAATAAAAACAAGTAAACGACAAGCTAAAAATGAATAAAAATTAAAAAAGTGCTAAAAAGTATAAAAAAAAGAAACAAAAATTATTTGAACTAACTGTGCCGCCCCTGTCCCCTCCGGTTGCCATTCTCTGTTGATTTGGGGGGGGTTCGGTTGGTGGGGAGGGGGTGCATTGTGGAACCTGGCCTTGGGGCGGCAGGGAGAGCAAATCCGGCCCTGGTCACAACTGAGTATAAAAAAAAAGAGAGGAGCCTCTAAATGTAGAAATAAGGTTACATTTAATGAAGGTACAACATTTAGCAACTATTAGAGGTGCCTCTCTTCTCTTTTATACTCTGCAAAAAAAAGGCTTTGATATACAAGTGTCCACTCAGCCCCATCCTATCTGGATGCAAGTGGAGGCCTATGCATGTGCGGATCAGTCGTTCTCTAATATGCTTTGGTTACCACTGAAGGAACGGCCCCCAATTTTATGCCCAGTGCTCTCCTTCTCCTGCACACCCCTCTGGCACTTATTCTTAAAAATGGGGAATTCACCCGGCCCTCACACCCAGAATGTTTAATTGGTGGATCAATAAAGGTTTGCTGTGTATAGTTGACTTATGTGATCGTAGGGGAATGTTGACAAGAACGGCTTTAATAGAGAAACATCACATGCCGGTTTCAGAGTACTTCTGTTACACGCAAATAACACATTTTTTAAGTACTCTATCACGGAATTCTGATATAGCTACTATGTCCTCTATGGAATATTTGTGTCGCAAGTTTGATAAAATCAGAGGACACATCTCTGAAATGTATACATAGGCCTTGAGGTTCAATCATAAATACCTCTATTATCGAAGCAAATTAAAAAGTGTTTCTGCGATGGTACATGGTTCCAGCTAGGCTGGCAACCCCAATACCAGGAGTGTCTCCCTTGTGTTTCAGTGAATGCGGACAGGAGGGAATGATGTACCACATATGGTGGCAATGTCTGAAGGTAATGCATTACTGGATTAGGGTGCATAATAGAGGTGATGAATTTAATCGCAGCATTGATGCATTGCGATTCAGCAGTCCACGATGCAGAATCGATGCTGAGGCTGGCATAATCGATTGTTGGGTGATGATGTCATCCGCATAATGCACTGTGCCCTGCCTCTGTATGAACGAAGCCGCGCCTCTCTAAACTGAGTTGAAAGAACCTGCGGGCATTAGCCACGCCCTCTTTTCCAGCCTCGCGCTGATGTTATCCCCAGCCACCCGGCGTCACCGTGTGTATCCAGTCAGTGTTCTGTCTAGGAGGCGGGACTCTGTTACAGCGGCGGCTGAAGGAGGAGGAGGGAAAGGATAACAGGCATGCCAGGGTATTCAAATCAAAGCTCTGTGACACAGTGGGAGATGCCTGCTGTGTGTGATTCATCCAGGCACTGGTGAGTCTGTATTGATGGGACACAGTAACTCTGATTGATGATGGGTACAGTGACTCTGCATTGATGGGCACAGTGAGGATGCATGATGGGCACAGTGAGTCTGCATTGATGAACACAGTAAGGCTGAATTGTGATGCATAGCGGAATCAAATAGACAGTGGCTATTTCCTCAGAGTGAAGTCCGGTTTCTGGGTGATGAGGGACGAAGATTCCTATTTCTGAAGTTGTTGACCCCCTTTCAAAAATGTATACAACTTGTATCAAACGCATCTTCAATCCAGGTACGAGCTGACCTTAATTTGGAATTGAAATATGTAGATGCTCTGTCCTTGACTGTATAATGAATTTGAGATGCATCAGGTCAATGTCATATTTGGAGTATTACATGTGTTTTGGGGCAACCCCATACTGACATTGATAACCCTAAACATACAACCAGAACTCCAGTGGAATAGTTTAGATCAAAGCATATTCATGTGTTAGAATTGGCCCAGTCAAGGTCCAGACCTAAATCCAATTGAAAATCTGTGGCAAGACTTGTAAAATATGCTGTTTACAGATGCTCTCCATCCAACCTGACAGCGCTTGAGCTATTTTGCAAAGAAGAATGGGCAAAAATGTCACTCTCTAGATGTGCAAAGCTGGTAGAGACATCCCCAAAAAGACTTGCAATTGCAGTGAAAGGCGGTTCTACAAAGTATTGACTCAGGGGGCTGAATACAAATGCACACCACACTTCAAATATTTATCTCTCTCCAAAGCCTTGAGTCCTGTGCCTTTCTGTTGTTTTGTTCTTCTGTTATCAGCATGATAACTTCTGACAAGTTCTCTGATACGGTAGATAAAACCTGCCTGAAATTTGTTTTTCATGGAGCAGATATAATTTTTGACAGGAACCCGCTTCTTTTTTTTCTAGGTCCAGCAGTGCACCAGGCGTCATGATTGATGATGGATCTACACCAAGGACATTGTTTTTTTATTCTTTAATAAATTGTCAAAAACTCATGTAGGTGTCTGCTTTTTTTTCTACTTCCTTGGGTGAATAGGTAGGGGTGAGTGGGTAAGAGTTTTGGTGAATACTCACTCACATGGGGGGGAAGCCATGATCTGGGGGGCGCTTTGTTAAAGAGGGCTCCCAGAAACCGAATAAACAGAATAAGCCCCCTGCCCGCAACCCCCACAACCACCAATCAGGATTGTGAGGAATAGGCCCTTGTCTCCATTAACATTGGGACAAGGTGCTTTGGTGGGTAGAGCCCCTATATTGAGGACATGTGGCCTGGTATTGGTTCAGGAGGGGGGTGACGCTTTCTCGTCCCCTTTCTTTTCTGACCTGCTGGGCTGTATGCTCAGATAATGATCTGGTGTGGATTTTGGGGGAGGGGGACCCCACTCCTTTTCTTTAAAAGATTCTGGTTTGAGGTTCCCCTCAAAAGCCATAGCATACCCAGAGGGCCTGGTATGGATTGAGGGACCAGCACCTATTCCCCCCACCCGCCACCCTACTCTGTTTTTTTTTGTTGATGATTTTTTTTATTGCCGGCAATTCTTGTTTTGACATTCAGCTGCCAAATGCATGTAAAAATGCACCAAAAACGCAACACATTGCGTTTTTGGTGGGGATCTATTTGAAGTCTATTACACGCAAAATGCAATCTGCTGTGGGAAAAAAAGTCTCTGACCAGTGGCGGCCCGTTCAAAAGACACCGCCCCCAAAGCTAGTAAAAAAAAAAGTTGCTTTAAAAAACAAAAACAAAAAAAAGGTCCTTTAAGGGCACTGTGTACGGGTGCCGGACACAGTGCACTATGGGCAGTGTGACGTCTATGCAATCACAGGATTGCAGATGAGACACCTAATTTGGCTGCTTTTGGGAGTCCTTGTGGCACAAAGCAATGCACCACAACACTCCCATATTGCAGTAATTGTCCTTGTTGTCAGGTTTTCTACAGGCACCATGGGTGGTGCGGCTTTCCTCTGAGCCATTGCGCCACTTCCGGTTTCTCTGTGCCAATGTGAAACCGGAAGTGACGCCACGGCTCTGTGGGTGGAACGCATGGCCCGAGCGACGCATTTTTGCAGAATCTTTCGGCCGGATTGGTAGGGTCAGAGAGTGAACCAAAATGTAAAATAATTAATGAACAAAATAAATATATTGTCTTTTACTATTTACAATTGGTGCTATGTTTTTCACATGTGGTCAGAGAGGTTTATGTAGGATTTTGGGCAGATATTTACTAATGATGAACACAGAGGTAGTGATAAACTGGTACACAACACATGACAATTCTGTGAGGCTGAGCTTTATATACCCTGATCTGTGAGGCTGATCTGTAAATACACTGATCTGTGAGGCAGAGCTATATACCCTCTCCTCTGATGCTGAGCTGTATACTCTGTCCTGTGATGCTGGGGCTGTATACCCCTGACACTATGGGTGGAAGCAAGTGGAATACAGGATAAGGTGTGGGAGGATCCAATAAGGGGTGGGGCTTATAAGAAGTAGGAGGGGCCAAAAAAGAAGGGCGGGGTCTGGCACCCCCATCCTAAAACTTCACCAGACGCCACTGTCCCTGGCCCTTTTTAAAAACGTATCTGCTGAAAAACGCATGGACTATGTTAAATGTACTGTAGAGAGTTTCTACAAAAAGCATTAAAAATGCATTGGTGTGAACCAAGCCTCAAACAGGATGACTGAAATTCTAGCCAATAACCATGCAATGGAAAAGATCTGAATAACAACAAACAATTGGCAAGCAATGAAAGCATAACTGTAAAGATTTGTCAGCATACTGAACATTGATATGTATTCCAGGGATCAGGATAAAAATTCTGGATTCGAAATGTCATGAGCTCTGGTCCAGTGACAAGAAATAAATGATCCCCTATATCACAAAACGGTGATGTAAATAGGCGTGTTTTTTTTGTTTGTTTTTTCATGTCTATTCGCTGTAACCTTTCAGGGTGCTGAGTGTTTTTTTTACAGGATCTCTTCAGCAAATAGTAATAGTAATAGAATTAAAAAATGACTCATGGTGTGAAAAACCGGATTTTCTAGCTTCACACGTCTTCTGTTTTGCCGTTTTTGAGTCAGTGATGTCTTTTTTCCCTTAAAGCCCAAATGACATGGTTGGTATTCAGTCATACAAACCATGAAAATCACCATTTACTGGTCACAGCTTCCCGTCATCTGTTATTCCAAACAGCTTTCCATGGAGTTCTATAGTGATCCTTAGACAGTCTCATTTATCTTCATACAAGGCCATAGTTGTACTCACAGTAGAAGTAAATAGGGTGCAGGCTGGGGTAAAGCTACCCATACACTAAAAGATGTTCCTTAACATTTTTTTTGTTTTATGAACCAAATTTTTTTTTAGTTAAGCCGATAACCCCATCCACACATTTGAGGTAGGTGGGGCCAGTGCTGATCCTGACCTCTCTGGGGCCTAACAAAATCACATGTCAACTGCCGACAGTGACATGTCACATTAAAGATTAAAGTTGAAAAGTGGGGGGAGGGGGTGTTCTGCTGTCGGAAATTACATCTTACATTAAAGTGAGAAGCAGGGGGTGCTGACTTCTTGCCTCTTCTCCAATGCAGCTGGTGAGTTGAGAAGCGGGGTGAGGGGCCAGAAATTACTTCTCACCAGGCAGGGCCTCTAGTAGTTTGGGGGGCCCTCTGCAGCCTTGCGGGGCCCTAAGCAGCTTGCATAGTGAGCCTATAGGGTGGATCGGCTCTGGGTGGGGCAATCATTCCCATTCTGGTATTGTATTCTGTCAGCAGGGACTGCTGTCAGAATAAAACAATAAGTATTTTCGGCTATAAATGGCAGCACTTATCGTTCAAGAAAAGCCCAACAGACTAGGGCAGTGAAGGCGAACCTTGGCACCCCAGATGTTTTGGAACTACATTTCCTATGATGCTCATGCACTCTGCAGTGTAGTTAAGCATCATGGGAAATGTAGTTCCAAAACATCTGGGGTGCCAAGTTTTGCCATCACTGGACTAGGGTATGGATTGACTTGTGTACGACCAAGAAAAATCCGAAAGACTAGGGTATTGATTGACTTGTGTACAACCAGGGTGCCCATACATGAATCGAAATTTGGATGGCCCTTGCTGAACTGCCCAAATTTCAATCCATGTATTGTAAGCTGGTTTAACGGTGAATTTGGTTTTCATTTGGAAAGTTACATTCATTCCAACATCAAATGTTAAAAGCAAACACAATATTGAAGAACTTTCAAAATACATTCATCCAATCATTGAATGTACAAAGAATATTCGTATAGTCAGCTTAAATGATTGTTGAAAGTCGAATGGCCTGGACTACTGCGATTTCAATTGAAATACTCACTACAGGGTGCCAGAAATATGAGAGGCAAAGCTTAAATCCTCCACCTACAGTGCACCGCTAATAAAAGTAACAAACAAAACTGTACACATCATCTCAAAAATTTAGTGTAACCAGGTGAATTCTACCTTGTTTTTTAAGGACAATTTGTTGTTTTTTTGGTGTAGAAATGGTAACAAATGTCTCCTTATTTATTATCAAAGGATTCACCCAAAATAGTAAAAACTAATATTGTTTTTTAAATATAACTGTATATTTCCTTACTCACCACCAAAGAACAATCCAAAATAAAGTCTTCTACTTTTACCGATTGTGATGATACCACATATGTGTATATTATTTATTGTTTGTTTTCAATTTCTTTTTATTGGTCTTTTTCTCAGATACAAAAACTTTACATTTACACAAGACTAATTTATTCCCATTATTGTCAATAAGCCGAATCCTGATAAGTATCAGTTACCTTATCATTAAAACAATCAACATATATTATTAAGTGGTCTTGCATAGCAAGAGCACTTACTATTCTCTCACATATATATTATTATTATTATTATTATTTTTATAGCCAAATTTACCACCCTAACTCCTCCCACAGTTTTTACGCTACATAGACGAGTAATATATCAAATCGAGCGGCTTGTTCCCGAATAGTGGGCTATTACTTTGTGGAACGTTTCGCCAAATCGTTCGCGAAATATCGTCATATTTGCGGCGAAATTTTCCCATAGGAATGAATGGTGAGAGCTAGAGCACAGAATGGCAAAAACGGAAAAATCATTACATGATTTGTAAACTGCGACCACTCCCTCATTTTCAAGCCGACCTACACAAATCTTATATCAAAATGTTCAGCTGTCCCTGCTGACACTACACGTGTTGACGACTAAGCGATCGGTCAAATGGTTTTCAAGATACAGACATTTGTTTGCAACACACGCCATCCATCATTTCAATGAAAGTCAATGGAGGAAAGAAAATTGAAAACTGAATATTGCAAGGCAATTTGTAAACTGCGACTGTGCCTTCAAATTTAATATTTTAGAGACATACTATACATCAGGTTGAAGGTCTGGGTCTTGTGATTCGTAAAATATAAAGATATTCGCTGTGCGATTTATAGTTTTTAAAATACAATCATTTGAAGAAGCACAGTAAAAAACAAGCCAGAATCTGAGTGGCTGTTTAGAGTGGCTGCCTGCATGTGTTTACATTGGTTTCCTAGGAGACGATGTCTCCTCACACACAGCTGAGGGGCTTTCTATAGCTCCTCCCACACAGCTGTGAGGTGATATGGCTCTGTTTTTCAGGCATATCCCACTTTTAAGTAAGCAATGGGGTTTATTTACTAAAGCTGGAAAGCGCAATATAAGGCTCACTTCTGCACACAAACCAATGAGCTTCCAGGTTTTATTATCAGGCTTAACTGAACAAGCTGGGGTTAGAAGCTTATTGTTTTTTCTGCAGAAGTGAGCCTGATATTGCGATTTCCAGCATTAGTAAATAAACCCTAGTGTGTACTTAAAAGCGGGGTATGCCTGTATTTGGCTCTGTGTAACTTCTGCATACTCTGCATATAGAAACCATCCATAGCATCCAGTCCATAGAAACCATCCATAGCAACCAGACCATAGCAACCCTCCATAGCAACCACTCCATAGCAACCACTCCATAGCAACCACTCCATAGCAACCACTCCATAGCAACCCGTCCATAGCAACCACTCCATAGCAACCGTCCATAGCAACCAGTCCATAGCAACCAGTCCATAGTAACCACTCCATAGCAACCAGACCATAGCAACCAGACTATAGCAACTGTCCATAGCAACCAGTCAATAGCAACTGTCCATAGCAACCCGCCCATAGCAACCCGTCCATAGCAACCCGTCCATAGCAACCCGACCATAGCAACCCGACCATAGCAACCAGTCCATAGCAACCAGACCATAGCAACCAGACCATAGCAACCCCTCCATAGCAACCCCTCCATAGCAACCCCTCCATAGCAACCCATCCATAGCAACCCGTTTTTGATGGGGCAAATAGGATGGCGCAGTTTTGATGGGGTAGTTTTTGATGAAGCAGTTTTTGATGGGGCAATGGATCGAAATGGATAGACACATTGTTGGATCACATTTACATCTCCAGGGGCACCATCTCCAGTCTGGAGTATTGGTGAAGGCAAGAACACGTCACACAATTTCCCCAGAAATTGTACCTTTTCTAGTTATTCTTATTCTTATAGCCAAATTTACCACCCTAACTCCTCCCACAGTTTTTACACTACATAGACGAGTAATATATCAAATCGAGCAGCTTGTTCCCGAATAGTGGGCTATTACTTTGTGGAACGTTTCGCCAAATCGTTCGCGAAATATCGTTGTTTTTGCGGCGAAATTTTCCCATAGGAATGAATGGTGAAGCTTAGAGTGGGAAATATGAAAAGCTGAAAAATCATTATATGATTTCCAAACTGCGACCACTCCCTCATTTTCAAGCCGACCTACACAAATCTTATATCAAAATGTTCAGCTATCCCTGCTGACACTACACATGTTAACGGCTAAGCGATCGGTCAAATGGTTTTCAAGATACAGACATTTGTTTGCAACACACGCCATCCATCATTTCAATGAAAGTCAATGGAGGAAAAAAATTGAAAACGGAATATTGCAAGGCAATTTGTAAACTGCGACTGTGCCTTCAATTTTAATATTTTAGAGACATACTATACATCAGATTGAAGGTCTGGGTCTTGTGATTCGTAAAATATAAAGATATTCGCTGTGCGATTTATAGTTTTTAAAATACAATCATTTGAAGAAGCACAGTAAAAAACAAGCCAGAATCTGAGTGGCTGTTTAGAGTGGCTGCCTGCATGTGTTTACATTGGTTTCCTAGGAGACGATGTCTCCTCACACACAGCTGAGGGGCTTTCTATAGCTCCTCCCACACAGCTGTGAGGTGATATGGCTCTGTTTTTCAGGCATATCCCACTTTTAAGTAAACAATGGGGTTTATTTACTAAAGCTGGAAAGCGCAATATAAGGCTCACTTCTGCACACAAACCAATGAGCTTCCAGGTTTTATTACCAGGCTTAACTGAACAAGCTGGGGTTAGAAGCTTATTGTTTTTTCTGCAGAAGTGAGCCTGATATTGCGATTTCCAGCATTAGTAAATAAACCCTAGTGTGTACTTAAAAGCGGGGTATGCCTGTATTTGGCTCTGTGTAACTTCTGCATACTCTGCATATAGAAACCATCCATAGCATCCAGTCCATAGAAACCATCCATAGCAACCAGACCATAGCAACCCTCCATAGCAACCACTCCATAGCAACCACTCCATAGCAACCACTCCATAGCAACCCGTCCATAGCAACCACTCCATAGCAACCGTCCATAGCAACCAGTCCATAGCAACCAGTCCATAGTAACCACTCCATAGCAACCAGACCATAGCAACCAGACTATAGCAACTGTCCATAGCAACCAGTCAATAGCAACTGTCCATAGCAACCCGCCCATAGCAACCCGTCCATAGCAACCCGTCCATAGCAACCCGACCATAGCAACCCGACCATAGCAACCAGTCCATAGCAACCAGACCATAGCAACCAGACCATAGCAACCCCTCCATAGCAACCCCTCCATAGCAACCCCTCCATAGCAACCCGTCCATAGCAACCCGTTTTTGATGGGGCAAATAGGATGGCGCAGTTTTGATGGGGTAGTTTTTGATGAAGCAGTTTTTGATGGGGCAATGGATCGAAATGGATTGACACATTGTTGGATCACATTTACATCTCCAGGGGCACCGTCTCCAGTCTGGAGTATTGGTGAAGGCAAGAACACGTCACACAATTTCCCCAGAAATTGTACCTTTTCTAGTTATCTACATATACTCCTATTATCTACATATCCATTCATCCTCACTACCATACACACACACACAAAAAGCACCCTCATCCACCTTCCCTTTTTTCCCTCATGTTTTCTTCTTCATTTACTTTTCATCTGCGATTTTTCCGAATTTTCCATTTATATATATTCTTTCATTCCTTCCGAGAGCCAAAATTCATCCCATTTTTGCCATATTTCTGGCATTTGATTATTTATGTATCCTTCTTCTCTTATCTGTCAATTATTTATTGTTTGTACCCGTAGTAGGGTCCAGAATCCCCAATGTGCAATTTTTGTTTTTTAATTTCACCTAAAACACACTGAGACGGCGTACACACGACCGGTTTTCTCAGCAGAATTCAGCAAGATGGGAGACGTATTCTGCCGAGAAAACCGGTTGTGTGTACACTTTTTGCCGAGAAACCCGTCGAAAAACTTGTTGAGACAAAAAGAGAGCGAGCATGTTTTCTATTTCCTCATTGGGCAATGGGAAAATTTGTCTCGACGAGTTTTTTAACTGCCGAACTAGGAACTCAACGGGGAAAACGATGTGTTTCGCCCGACGAGTTTCTCGGTCGTGTGTACGCCGCCTGACACTAGATAAAAAAAAGAAGTTTTTTTAATCTTACATAAAACACACTAAAGCCTTATACACATGCTTAGATTTTGACCGAAATTTCTGTTTTTTGTGGCATGCACCATGCTAGTTTCATGTCGAAAGTGAAGAGGTTACTCACAATGCGAAAATTTACGTACAACAGAATACATCAGAAGTGATGTAATGTGTTGAATAGTTTTGTATGTATTCTTTTGTTTCTGAGCATGCGTAGTCTTGCCCTTACGATTTTTTCGAAAACCATACTAATGAAATGAAAACTGGACGTTGAGTTTACGTACGACAACAATTTTATAGCGTGCATATGCAGCTTTTGTCTGACGAAAAAGCAAAATTGACTGTCTAAAGCACCGTACTAACAATCCAAAAAGGGGCAAACAGCTCGTTGTACAAGTTTTTCCATCCTATTTCTGTATTGCGTGTATGGGCCTTTAAGCCTCATACACACGGTACGATTGTTGCCAGGGGATTGTCTGTTGACAGACTGTTGTCCTAAAATCTTACTGTTAGTACGCTGCTTTTGACAATTGTTGTCCAACTTTCGGCCAACAAATGTAGGATGACAGGCTAGTAAATTTTCAGCGGACAACAGCTGCACGTCTGATTTTCGTATCGTCAGTACACAAATCTGTCACACAAAAGTCGAAAGTATAAACATGCATGTGATCTGTTATTTGGATTCAATCGATTACTCACTTGGTTAATAGACAGGGCCGTCTCTACCATAGGGCAAACAGGGGCAGCTGCCCAGGGCCCTGTCACTGTTGGGGGCCCAAAGCAACCCCCTTTGAAAAAAAAACATATATTTTTTTTTTTTAGGGGTCCGGAGGTCCCCAGGGGCCCGGAGGCCCCCAGGGCCCAAGATGGCAACCCCCCTTTTTTTTATTTATTTTGAAATACAAAAATATATTTATTTTATATATTTTTATTTTTATTAAAGGGCCAATTTTTTTTAATATATTTTTATTTTTTATTAAAGGATCAATTTTTTTATAGGGGTCCCCAGGGACCCGGAGGCCCCCAGGGCCCCAGATGACAACCCCCTTTTTTATTTATTTTTAAATAAAAAAATATATTTATTTTATATATTTTTATTTTATTTTTTATTAAAGGGCCAATTTTTTTTAATATATGTTTATTTTTTATTAAAGGGACAATTTTTTTTTAGGGGTCCCCAGGGACCCGGAGGCCCCCAGGGCCCCAGATGACAACCCCCTTTTTTTATTTATTTTTAAATAAAAAAAATATATTTATTTTATATATTTTTATTTTATTTTTTATTAAAGGGACAATTTTTTTTAGAGGTCTGGAGGTCCCCAGGGGCCCGTAGTTCCCCAGGGCCCCAGATGACAACCCCCCTTTTTTTATTAAAAAAACTTGTTTTATAAAAAAAAAACTAATAATGTTATTATTATTAAAGGACCCAGAGTTCCCCAGGGCCCTGGATGGCAACCCCCCTTTTTTTCATATACTCTTTAAGTCACAGACCAGACCTGCAGTCCAGGCTGAGTGAGGCCTCAGAGCACATGGCATTCCTGTCTGTATTTAACTGCTTGATGGACTTATTTTGGGCCTGACTGGTTCCCATGTATGTGTTTTGGCGGCCCACATTTGAATGGGCCGCCATGCCTGCATTTCCTGCAAAGAAAAGCGCATGCCTCATGTAATAGGCTGCACACATGGCACACCTATGCCCACCAAGCAATGAAATACAGCACTGTCTGTCCATTCTGCTGTCTGCTGTGACTTATCTGCAGTTCCCGCACTGTCAAACTTGCTGCATTTTTAGACGTTTAGGTCACGCTTTTAAAAACACAGTGCGTTTGTGTGTGCAAGAACTGCAGGTAAGTAGCATGGTGCAAAAGCAGAATGGATTTCAGGGCAACTGATTTTTAAAATGCTGAATGAACCTTTTTTCTGCAGGAAACAAAGGCATGGCAGCCCATTCAAATCAATGCTGTGCCTGCACAAATGAGGGCCGCCAAAACACATACATGTGACCCAGCCAGGCCCAAAATAAGCTGGAGGGGGGGCCCAAAAAAAATGTTTGCCCAGGGCCCAAACCATATTAAAGACGGCCCTGTTAATAGAGACAAGTATTTATAAGAAACACATTTTTGTGATTGCTAGCTATGATTTAGCACTGTTTAATAGTGTGAAACGCATCAGTTCTTCTGTCTGTGTCATGTATTTTTGATCCTATTTTTTATGAATAAAGGCTAATTTTTGAAGTGTGGCTGTCCAGAATCTTCTCTCATCCTCATTACAAACACGCATTCTCGGAATCAATGCTCACCAAACACAAAATTTGCAAAAAGGGCCCAAGGGTTGGTGCTCAAGAGCTGAAATTTCTCGTAGTACATCACTACGTTCGTGTTTGTGGCACGACAAGTATGCAAGACAAGATCCTGGCACGCTCCCTTTTGACAAAAATCAGATGCTTGGTTGTCCAACAATTGTACCATGTGTACGAGGCTTTAGCCTGTCCCTGAGCTTTACCCTGACCCCAACCCTAACCCTGACCTAGACCAAACCCTGATCTAGATATTTTATATATTTATTTATATTGACTTTAGACTTTTTTGTTTACATTTTTTTCCTCTGTACTGTAATATATCTATTTCTCCATTCAAGAGGATAAATAGTACAGGATGAGCTCTACAGTTGCTGATCACTGTGATAGCCAATCTTGTGATCAAGAGCTGGTCCTCCCTGCTTCCGATCTTTAGTACAAGAATCAGATGTCAGTGACAGCTGAGTCTTTGTTCTGGGAACTCTCTGTGTTCTGTGGCCCCACGGAAGAAAACACACTTCAGCGAGGTCACATATGTGCGTAAGCTCAGTGGCAAGGGTTTAAGTTGACGTAAACTATCAAGAGGAGACAGCAGCACAAGGGACACGTCCTACTGATTGTAAATAATGCCCCCTAGTGCTGATTTTCTTTTCTTTTGTTTTTTAAGTTGACAAAACGTATGCCCCGTACACACGATCACTTTTTGTGATGAAAAAAAATGTCATTTTTCTTCATGAAAAAAAACGACATTTTTCAAACTTCATTTTCAAAAATGACGTTGCGTACACACCATCATTTTTGGAAAATGATGAACAAAGTGATGGCACTCTAATGCCGCGTACACACGGTCGTTTTTTGCGATGAAAAAAAAAAACAACGTTTTCTGTGAAGTAAAAAACGACGTTTTTAAAACGTCACTTTTCAAAGACAATTTTGCATACACACCATCGTTTTTTCACAAAAAGCGAGGTTACGTTCACCACTCTTCCATTGAAGCTCGCTTCACAACTAGCTTCTGGGCATGCGCGGGTTGAAAAACGTTGTTTTAAAAGACGTTTTTGCTACACACGGTGACTTTTTGTGAAACAAAAAACGACGTTTTGAAAAACGACACAAAAAATTCAAGCATGTTGGAATTTTTTTTTGGTCGTTTTTTTGAAGACAAAAAACGACGTTTTGCCCACACACGATCAATTTAAATGACGTTTTAAAAAACGTCGTTTTTTTTCATCGCAAAAAACGACCGTGTGTACGCGGCATAAAGAGGAAGTTCTCATTGCCTTGAGGCTGCTTTTAGCTGGTTACTTGTTAGTAAAAGACGATTCCTGCTTTTTTGTCTGTTACAGCGTGATGAATGTGCTTACTCCATTATGAATGGTAGTTTTACCTCCCGTCTCCTAACTTGCTTCTGGGCATGTGCGGGTTTAAAACGTAATTTTTTACGTAGTTTTGCCCACACACAATCATTTTTTATGACACAAAAAATTACATTTTGAAAAATGACATAAAAAATTTGAGCATGTTCGAATTTTTTTTTGGTAGTTTTTCAGAAGACATAAAATGACATTTTGCCCACACACCATCATTTTAAATGACATTTTTAAAAATGTCATTTTTTTTCATCACAAAAAGTGATCGTGTGTACGCAGCATTATGCCGCGTACACACGGTCGTTTTTTGCGATGAAAAAAACGACGTTTTCTGTGAAGTAAGAAACGACGTTTTTGAAACGTCACTTTTCAAAGACAATTTTGCATACACACCATCGTTTTTTCACAAAAAGTGAGGTTACGTTCACCACTCTTTTCCATTGAAGCTCGCTTCATAACTAGCTTCTGGGCATGCGCGGGTTGAAAAACGTCGTTTTGAACGACGTTTTTGCTACACACGGTGACTTTTTGTGAAACAAAAAACGACGTTTTGAAAAACGACACAAAAAATTCAAGCATGTTGGAATTTTTTTTTGGTCGTTTTTTTTTTAAGACAAAAAACGACGTTTTGCCCACACACGATCAATTAAATTGACGTTTTAAAAAACGTCGTTTTTTTTTTTCATCACAAAAAACGACCGTGTGTACGCGGCATTAGGCTTGAGGCTAGGTTCACACTGCTGCGAATTCAAAGTCGTGAGATTTTACCACGATATTGCCGCAAATTGCAATTTCAGGGAATGCCAGTCAATAGAGCTGAATTTGCATCGCACACGGATCAAACTCGTACAGGACCCTATTTTCCCCGCTACTTTAATTTGCACCACACTTATGTGAACGGCACTGATATAAAACAATGTTATTTTAATGACTTGCGAATTTGAGCAATCGCAACGGCTCAAATTCGCAAAAGAATTTGCAGCAGTGTGAACCCAGCCTTAAAGACCAACTGTGGATTTTTTTTTAGTCTTCCGGGTATTTTTTTAAACAAAGCCACTCTGACTACAATTCTCACCTTCTATGAGCTCTCTGCATAATTGATAACCACCCAGCTGTCCGAGATCTGAAGAGGACCAGAGTCCTGTCAAACATGTAGGCACACAAAAAAAACTAAAAACAATACCGTGGGACCTCCAGGTCTGATGGACCGTTTTCATCAGATGAACTGATCGTGTGTGGGCCCCATCGGTTTTTTATCCATCGGTTAAAAAACTAGGAACTTGTTTTAAAAATATCCGATAGAAAAAAAACGATCGTCCTTGGGCACCAGTGTTGCTCATCTTACTTTAAAAAAGTAATTAGTTACAGTTACAAATTACTTCTCCGAAAAAGTAATTACGTTAGTGACTCAGTTACTACATTGAAAAAGTAATTAGTTACTCAGCAAAGTAACTGAATTTTTTTTTATCCATCTGCTACATATTACATCCAAATTATAAGCTGGATTAAAATGTATGTTTATAATATACATTCCCTTGACGTTTACAGAGTCTGTCTGTAATTTAAAATCTTATATTAGGCTTTATTAGAATTTTTTATAGTTTATTGTTTATTATTTTATTTATCTTATATAAGCTTTATTGGATGCAAGGGATCTGGAATGGGGATGTCAGATTTTTCTGCTGATCATTGGTCTGTATAGGTGTCCTGCACTTACCATGTTGACCACCAGATGTCGCTGTGTACACTGTGTTGTATAGGGAACGTTTGTTCTGTGGAACATTTTGTTCCGGCCATGTGTTCCCCGGATCATTAATCAGGTTGCGCACACAGTGTGTGTGATCGATGTTCCCCGGTGATAGGTCAGTGTGAGGCGGGTGGGGCTCATTGTATCCAGGGCTCCTTGCGATTGGGAGTTTTCAGACCGCTGTGACAGGCCATCACAGCGGTCACATGATTCTAAAGCGGAGTTCCACCCATATTTATGTTCACAGCGCCGGCAGAAGCAATTACTCTGCTGCCATCTAGTGGCGGTAGATGTAATTGTGGTAATGCCGCCCAAGTAATGGGAACTGCGTTACCGTGAGGGGAAGAGTAATGAGGTAGATTGCGTTAGGTAACTGCGTTTATTGTAACTCCGATACACTGGTGGGCACGTCCATTGGTTAAAAATCCACTCATGCTCAGAATCAAGTCGGCGCATGCTCGGAAGCATTGAAATTTTCTCAGCACGTCGTAGTGTTTTACTTAACCACGTTCTGACGCAATCGGTTTTTTAACTGATGGTGTGTAGGCAAGACTGATGAAAGTCAGCTTCATCGGATATCTGATGAAAAAATCCATCAGACCGTTTTCATTGAATGAACCGATCGTGTGTACAGGGCATAGGAGGGTGAGGGAGGGGATACCTGGAGCTGTTTTTTTTTTTTTTTACTTAAATCAAGCTTCTTGTATGTGAGAGGCAGCAAAGGGCCTGCTGGGGGTGTTCCAGTATTACAAGCAAGTGTGTTCCAGGATCACCAAACAATGGACAAAAGGGAGTGGGGTGCGTTGGTGCAGTCTATCAATGTTGGTTTAAAAAAACAAAAGCACTGAGAAGGTAGGTTGTACCCTCAGTATGCATCTCAAGGTTTACTTTTCAGTTGTAGATCAAAAAATAATAATCCAGGTGTGCCTAAATGCTTTAAGGGTCAGTCCATCCAAAAAAGTAAAAATGTATTTATAAGTAAAACCTGATGAGCTGAAACATTCCCTGGCTTTGTGTAGGCTTTGGCTATTCCAACAGCGAGATATCTCAACGCTGTTGCTGTCCACCTGGGAGTTTTGGTTGTTCCAGTTACATTTTATATCATGTAAAAACAACAAAAACTCCAACAATAAAGATGGGAGCCTCTTATAATGGCTACAGCAGGTGTGCAGACACGGGAACTCAATCTTAAAGATCTCACAAACAGTCCCAAATAGATAGAAGTCATCTAGATGTAGTTTAAAGGGGTTGTAAAGGATTTTTTTTTCATAATAAGTATCCTTTACCTGCAGTCATTCCTCTTTTCACTTCCCCATTGTTTGTTTTTGCTCAGAAGTTGCTCTATTTCTTCTCTGTTCTGTTCACTTCCTGCTTGTCTGATTGTAACTCACCACCGTGAAGGGAGGCTTTACTGCTGTGGTCAGGGACGTGCTCGCCCCCTCCTGGGAACTACATCTGTGCGGCAGGATGCTCTTTACATGTTAGGAACTTCAAGGAGGTGTGAATTACTGGGCGTGCCGCAATGCACATGGGCGTCCGCTGAACTTTTTCCAGGGGGGGGCATAATTTTACGGTCACCTTTCCTATACCTGGCACCCCCCTTCACTGATCATACCTGTATGCACTCAGCTTTCCCCGTCATCTGTATATATGCCAGCCCCCCTGTACACAAACAGCCTCCTCCCTTCACTTGTACTCACACCCCCCACTTGTATGGTCACAATGGTCTTCCTTCTCCCAAGTCCTGTTTCTACATGTCCATTTGAAAATACATTACAGTTATCAAAGCAAACACGAGGGCGCACATAAAGGAATCGGCCAGAGGTGGCAGTAAAGAGCTCTGTAAGCTCCGTGACACTGATATTGCAAGAGCTGTGGAGCCGATTGCACAAACACAGAGAGAGTCAGCACAGCCACAGGTGGGAGCATGGCAGACCCTTGCTGATTCCAGGGGGGGTCAGTCGCCCCCCCTTAACCCTATGAGCGGACGCCCATGGCAATGCATACTGGGAAATGTAGTTCTTACATGAATAAGCGCCGTAAACCAGGAAGTGAGTGAGAGAACAGAAACTAGAACGCAGAAGGTGATATAGATGAAGGAATTTAATAGGTATTTACTAGTTTTTTAACAGAATCATTACACTATTCTGTCTGTCTACCTTGCAGACATTCATTTTAGGCAAAACATTTTTTTCCTTTACAACTCCTTTAAGTCAAGGGTCTCAAACTGGCGGCGCTCCAGCTGTTGCGGAACTACAAGTCCCATCATGCCTCTGCCTGTGCCTCATGGGACTTGTTGTTCTGCAACAGCTGGAGGGCCGCCAGTTTGGGACCCCTGGTTTAAGGCCTCATGCATACTGGACGTTCTAAAAACATTATAAAAATGGCAGTAGCTTTGTAGTGAGTTTTTAAAAAAAAAATTCAATTGGGTTATTTTGCGTTAGGCCGCGTACACACGGCAGAGAACCTCGACGGGCAGAACACATCGTTCCGCCCGTCGAGGTTCTCTGCTGGCCGTCAGATTCGGCGACCCGCACGTCGGGAAAGGCAACCAGCCATTCATCCCGACGGGCCGTCGAGCAAATAGAGAACCTGCTCTCTATTTGCTCGGCGGGTTTCCCGACGGGCGGGGCTCGCCGAGAGCGTACACACGGCCGAGGTTCTCGGCAGAATGCGGCTCCCAGCGAGGTTCTCGCTGGTTTCTGCCGAGAACCTCGGCCGTGTGTACGCCGCCTTAGTGTTTTTTGCATTTGTTAGACAGAAAGCACGTCTCTGCTATTAATAAGGGATAAAAACTTAAAAAAAACGCCATGTTTTTTGACCGTTTTTCTGTGTTTTTAAATGTTAGAGCAAAATTTCTCTCAGAAACCTAGTTTTGTTTATTTTTTACAGCCAAAAATAGTGGATAACAGCCTATGTGTGCATGGACACATAGGATAACATGCTGGAGAGTTTATTAATTGTAGAAAAAACGCCTGGAGCCAAAAACAGCAGCTGTAAAAACGTCCAAAACTTCCAGTGTGCATGAGGCCTTAACTCTTCAGGATCTACCAAAAACGGAATCATCAGAATTGGGTGGGCTGATTCTTTGAAATACAACTCAGATGATAACAAGCCCCAAGACAGTGAAGACAGCAGGCTGCCCATCTTTTAAATGACTTATAGAGTGTTCTATATCAGTGGTTCTCAACCTCAGTCCTCAAGTACCCCCAACGGACCATGTTATCAGGTTTTCCATTACTTCGCACAGCTGCTTTAAATCAATATCAATGACATGGTATTGATAAGAGCTATTTTATCCAAGGGAATTCCCAAAACATGGCCCGTTGGGGGTACTTGAAGACTGAGGTTGAGAACCACTGATCTACGTTACATACTGATGCCCATCAACATACAGAATCTGGTTCATCTTGAAGTATTGTGGGTTAGATGTACAGTATAAGCCTTTGTTTTTCGGGATCCTAATAACATGCGTTATAACCTATAGATATCCATGCCCCCAGGGAAGACCTTGGTTTTTGCTGATGTCTGGTAATATAAGCCATGGTGTAACATGAATGGGTGGATGTAGATAAAGGACCAGCTGCCACACTCTGGAATCTGTCACCATGCTCACCATGCCTGTCCTCATATACTCACACGGTGCCGCTCCAGCTGTCTCTTGGCGATGTGTCAACGCTCTTTAATGAAATATACAACAACTTTACTCCATCTAATGCAACAGACACAGAGAGGGTCCAGGCTCAGAAGGCTAGTGGAGGTGAAGGTGAGAATATGATGAACATCCAAGGCCAGCTAAGGGGAAGGTCAGCTTAAACTATGGGTTCTCTACTATTTGAAGCTCAGAGTGGACATGTCTTGGCAGTGTAATTAATACAGGTCTAATGCAGGTATTTGCTCCCATTTCCGGCGATAGATCGCCGCAGAATTTGCGGTGCTCTACGCCATGTCCGGCCCCTCATTCATCCCCCCTGCCGTCTTCTGGGAGATTCAGAGGACCCAGAAGACAGCAGGGACAAGTCAGGATGCGCAGCGGGACTCGCGCATGCGCAGTATGGAACTTACTGAAGATGACGGCACCTGCACCCGGGATCCGAGGGACAAGTCAGCTTCGGGTGAGGACATTGCGGGCACCATGGACAGGTAAGTGCCCTTATTTTAAAAGTCAGCAGCTGCAGTATTTATAGCTGCAGTCTTTTATTTAAAAAAAATTTCGGCAGAACTCCGCTTTAAAGTATCATAAACCCACATCATTAAAAACTCAGAATCAGAAATGCTGTATTACATGCTGTTACATCACTGTGCCCCCTCCCTACAGACCTTCTGCACCCTGAATGTTTATATAACTGTTTGGCCTCTTAACACCCCTGCAAGCCTAGATGTCAATGCACACTCAGGCATTTAATGGGACACTAAGGCTGCGTACACACGATCAAATCTATCCGACGGACCGTTTCAGCAGACAAATTCAATCGTGTGTACGGGCAGACAGACGGGTTTTTCCAGCAGACAGATTTTAAAGCATGCTTTAAAATCTGCCGGCTTGGAATCCGTCCGTCCGACATGTCTGCTGGTTAGTACACTAACCAGCGGACATATCTGCTCGCACATGCATTAAATGGATTCGACGCATGCGCGGAAGTGTTTTACTTCCTGGTGCGGTGACGTGGCGGCATCAACGTCACCGCCACGTCACCGCGCTGTCTGCCGGCGGGGATTTTCGTTTGATCGTGTGTACACGATCAAACCAATTTCTCCCAGCAGACAAATCCGATCAAATCGGTCTGACAGAGGCCTTTAAATTCTGTGTCTTCCTTTATAAACCAGCTCTGTCCCAGAAATTATATGTATTGTTTTCTCATTGAGCAGCAGAAAACTAGGTTGAAATGTGAATCTACACCATGCAAAACAAGATCACGGTGGTGAAACAATGAAGAAGTGGCTTTCACTTCCTCAGATTCCTGCTGCCATACAGACATTGGAAGGAAGTGCTTCTTGCAGTTTCTATTTATATCTCCATTTTTATTTTATAGAAGAAATCTGCACAGAATCCAGGGCTGCCCTGCGCCTGCCTCCTACACAACGTTCCTTCAGTACGGCACTGTCGGCACACCCACTGACGCTGTCAATGTATTAATACACTGGAACAATTATCTGAAGACTTATGCCGCGTACACACGGTCGTTTTTTGCGATGAAAAAAAAAACGACGTTTTCAATCATGAAAAAAAACAAAGTTTTTCAAACTTCATTTTCCAAAACGACGTTGCGTACACACCATCGTTTTTCTACAAAGCTCTAGCAAAGCGTGGTGACGTACACCACGTTCGACCGCACTCTTTTCCATTGAAGCTCTGTCTCATAACTTGCATCTGAGCATGCGCGGGTTTAAAAACGTTGTTTTCAACGTCGTTTTGCCCACACACCATCACTTTTTATGACATAAAAAACGACATTTTGAAAAACGACACAAAAAATTCAAGCATGTTGGAATTTTTTTTGGTCGTTTATTTGAAGACAAAAAACTACGTTTTGCCCACACACGATCAATTTAAAAGACGTTTTAAAAAACTTCGTTTTTTTTTTATCGCAAAAAAACGTGTGTATGCGGCATTAAAGCGGAGTTCCATCCAGGAAAACAACATTTGCCCATATAGCTTAGAAAAAGTAAATAAAAAAAACGTGAAAAAAAAATACTCACCCAAAATACCTGTTGCTATGCGGAAGTCCGTAATCTGCCTCTTCCACACCGCGGTGTGTTTTCTTCTGCTTGTGAATGGGGCACGCTGCTTTCTAGGAACTGTGTGTGTTCTCAGAGAGCAGCCGCCCATTCACAAGCCAGCGTGAGACTCACGCAGTCGCAGTAGGAAATGGGAAGTGAAGCCGTACGGCTTCACTGCCTGTTTCCCATAGTGTGAATGGCGGCGCGGGACCTGGATCGATCGTGGGACCGGCATCGGGGGGGCTATCAGCGCGGGCAAGTAGGACAAGGTAAGTGTCCTTATGAAAAGTCAGCAGCTACACTGTTAGTAGCTGCTGACTTTAAAAAAAAAAAATTGCGGCTGGAACAAACCCTCTTAAAAAAACATTTTGCCATTTGAAGTGAGCGAACTGTTGAATGTTTGAACGCTCTTCTGTAAAATATGAGGGGCTTCCTGTTCATTCACAAGTGGAAGCATAGTTAACACAGTTTACTGTGCTTCAGTTATGATTAAACACAGTGGGTGAGGGTGTTCAATATGTTCCATTAGAAAAGGAAGGGGACGGTAAATTACATTGATTAGCGATTTCCCCCCTCTCTATCCTGAAACACCCTCTGCAGCTGTCGGGGGGAGAGAAGTGAAGCCAGCAGCACTGCTGTGAGGGGGGGATCCACACATGACAGAGTGATTAGGGTGTGCCCAGACACACCTGGCAGACCATGTGTGCACATCTATGTCTGTATTACAGGAAGCTCCTGCACAGAGGTAAGGTTTCACAATGGATTATGCAGCACAGATCTGCAAGTAATACGTGGTTTACTAGCACTGTATGTGTCAATGGACGTATAATGCCAGGCTTGGGAACGCACACACACAGGTGCCTCTATAGCTCCCAGCTTGCTAAGGGAACCATTATTTTTTCTGTCTCTTGAAGTACGTTTCGTAATCTTACGTCATCAGAAAGCGTCTGATGACGTAAGATTACGAAACGTACGTCGAGGCGCCTTCCGGTCACATCATTTCTGGGTCCCAGCTTCTGGTTGGTCTCTCAGCATTGTTGAAACACACGCCGACGACCAAGCGCAAGCTGAGCGGCGGAGCTTCCATAAGTTAATGCTGCGGGTATTCCTAGTGCTGACCTAGCGATCCCAGACCTTTTTTTCAGTTTAAGAGGTCATGGAAATCTGGTGAACGGTTTTTCTATTAGAGCACATTGGCTGATCTGGATTGTCTGTCAAGTGGTGAAGGCCTGTCAGCACATCTCAGAATTATTTTTTGAATCACCAAGCTGTTGTTCAACATATGAACTTTTTTTGTGTTTATTATTAATTTGTTTACCTAATTTATCAAATCACTGTTTATTCACTCCTACCATGCATATCATTTAAATTGTGTATTCTAGAATCAATATTTAGTGTATGAATTGTTATTGATTGTTAATCACTCAGCACCCCGTATTCCCATATTTCACATGGTCATAAACAAGCTTAGCGTGTTAAGCCCTGTACACACGATCGGATATCTGATGGAATCTAATCTGATGGATTTTTTCATCAGATATCCGATGAAGCTGACTTTCATCAGTCTTGCCTACACACCATCGGTTAAAAATCCAATGGTGTCCAACGCGGGGACGTAAAACACTACGACGTGCTGAGAAAAATGAAGTTCAATGCTTCCGAGCATGCGTCAACTTGATTCTGAGCATGCGTAGATTTTTGACTGATGGACTTCCACACAGACGATCGTTTTTTTCTATCAGTTTTTAATCCATAGGAAAAATCTAAAACAGGTTCTATTTTCACGTTCCGTTTTCATCAGACAAACCGATCGTGTGTACAGGGCTTAGAGTACCTCACCCACACCGGAATAATCACAGTCGAAACGTCACTTCCGGTATTGCGTCCAATGTCACTAATGGTTGCCGTACAGTCAAATCCTGACATGTTTCGTCATCACGACTTACTCATGGGATTGGCTGTACAGCACGACAACCTCCCTTTTGTAATTTCCCATATGCTAATGGTAATGACTACCCATCAGTACATGCGTGTCCCCGCAACGATGATATACACAGTCTTTACTGCGCACAAAATCAAATGGAAGAGCAATTGGTATTAGCAAGTGAATGACCAAATATCAGAATAATTAATATGCAGGGCAGTACATAAAAATAACTGCCATTATAAACAACCAGAGCTTTTTTTCTCAGAAAATAGGTGCAGGAACTCAACCATGACCCCGTTCAGATTTCACAAACAGTAGAAGGGTCTTAAAGGGGCATTAAATACCAGAATTGCATTACATACAGAGTGCAGAGTTCAGGGGGTTACACACAGAGTGCAGAGCTGTCACTTGTACACACAGAAACCGGACTCCTGTGTTTACAAGTGATTGTGGTGAGCAGGCACCAAAGGGTCTGAGCCAGAGGTGGTGGAACTGAGTTCCCCCAAGTTCCCCCTGAAAAAAAGCCCTGTAAACAACCCCTGATAAAGCTAAACCACATAAACTGCTAGGAATGTCAGAATTAAATATGCTTTAACTTGTCTTACAGACTTCAATGAATATTTTTTTTTTTAAGCTGTTAATTATGATATTAATATTATTATACAGGATTTATATGTCAATAGCACTAGACAGGAGCCAGATTCACAGAGTGTGGCATACTGTCTCCTATGTACACAGCCATGGCATCCCTGTTCCTGTTATTTAAAGAATTGAAAGAGATAAGTGAATAATTGCTGAAAATTCTGTAAAAACCTGGCCTTGTCTTTTTATAGTTAGGCCTTATTTATAAATGAAGAGAATATTAGTGTTATGTGCGCCACCTTGTGTAAGGAACAATTATTACAAGTTGTTCTCTCTACGTATATTACCATTAGGCCGCGTAGACATGATCGGTTAACCAGAGGACACCGGTCTGATGGACCGTTTTCATCTGTCAAAACCGATCGTGTGTAGGCCCCATAGGTTAGTTAACCTTTGGTTAAAAAAGCCAACTTGCTTTAAAATGTAACCGATGGACGTCTAACCGATAGGTCAAAACCGATCGTTAGTACGCACTACCATCGGTTAAAAATCCACACATGCTCAGAATGTGAGGATGGTTTGTGGTTCAGGATGATAAAACAGTCAAAATTGGAAGCGCCCCCATCCCCCCTCCCCCCACAGTTGCGGAATGCCGGCCGCCCGCATACCAGAAGCTGCGCAGCCGCTTTATGGGGGCGCTAGACTAATTTTCCTAACAGTGTAGGGCAACCTGGCGGAGACTCTTTTCCTGCTGCCCCCCTGCAAAGTGCTGCCCTAGGCCTGGGCCTTGTTGGCCTAGGCCAGGATACAGCTATGTGTGTTTCTGCTTTCATCTGCTTCAAAAAGGCACCAATCTGCCCAAATCATGCCACGAAAGTAGCTCCAAAACTTTTTTTTTTGGACTTCAGGCCTTAAGGCGTTTTGGAGTGACGATGTGAAGCACTACCATAGAGAATAAGACCCCCGTCCACAACTGGCATTTTGGGATCTGGGGAAGAATCGCTCCTATTCTGCCCGCAATCCCAAATCACACTAAAATAATGGCAAAACGCACCAGGCGTTTTTTGGGTGTCATTCATTTTCAATGGCAGATAAACGCGGTATGGTTTTGTCGTGCCATAAATCTTGCGGCAATCCGCAAGGAGCGAATCTTGTCACCTAAAAAAGGAGCAGGAGCTTCTTTTGAGCGATAAGCTGTGTGTGTTACATTTCACTTTGATTGAGCGACAATCGTGGCACAACCGCACTGTGTTTAGGTGCCATTGAAAATGAATGGCACCCGAACATGCATGGTGCGTTTTGCCATTATCGTAGTGTGATTTGGGATCACTGCCATTCTGCCTGAGATCTGAGGATGTCAGATATGAATGGGGCCTGATTGACCTGCGTCAAAACATTTGGGTGTGAACGGGGCCAAAGGGTTCCTTCACACCCACTGTGTTGGGCAAGGCATAGACCAGGCACTTTGCCCAATTTTCCATGCACACTTATGCATTACACTGGTGTGCACTGAATAAAATTAGGACAGATTTCATTTTTATTTCATTCCAGTATTTGGTTACTCTTTTGTTGTGGTTGAAAATCCGAAAAGCCAGCAATTTCAGCCAGTTTACGATTACAAAAAACAACAACTGGATCAAGGCATGCCATCAGATTGTTTAACAATTTTGAACTGTTGGTGGCAAATAACCTTTCAGTCTATTTGAAAATTGGAAGTAGTTGAAATGACCTAAAAATTGCTGTGTGCATGGATTCCCCCTATGCTGGATTGCAGAACGGTGAGACTATGGGGGTACAGCAGTGGAGAGGAGATATTAAGTGCAGCTATAGTTACATTAAAAAAATTAACAATAAACTATTTGGGCATTGACATCTATGCATGCGCGGCTGATGTGTTTTTGAGGCCTGTATTCCATCGCGCTCTGGGTTTTTTAATGCACCTTTTTTGTTTATTTTTTTGTGGTTTTGGGATCTTTTATTGTTGCTAGGAGGTGGGTGTTGTCATGCAGGGGGAAAAAAAGCCAAAGAAAAGAAAACAAATGCAGCCACCGTAAGTAATAATTGCTATGCTGCAATATACCTGCTATTTTTTGCCTAATATTTAAAGGATATTATAAACCCAAAAACAAAAATGGAATATATTGCAGCTTACCAGTCCTATGAGGTACAGTGGTGGAGAAGAGATATGAATTGCAGCTATAGTTGCATTTAAAATAATAATAACAATTTCTGTTGTAGCGCCCCCTACTGCCAGTTATGGGCGCTATTGTAAATTTAGTGGAGGGATGAGAGAGTTATCCTGCTCTCATCCATGTTAATTCCCTAAATTTGCGTTTTGGGCTGGGCTGCCTGTGGTCCCATTCTCTGTGCTGAGGCTATGTTACCATCCTTGGGCAGCAGATGGCACCAGAGGGGTTCCAGAACAGAGCCGCCTTTCCTCAGCAGCCAATCAGAGGAGTGTTTCCCCTCACTGGGCATGCTGGGAGAGGGTATATCTGATGCGGGCGCCTTTTTGTCTGGGTCTTCTACCCGTGTCTCCTACTCGCAGCGGGTCGCAGGTGCAGCACCCACCTTCAGGGTGCGCGCACGCCATGAGGCCGCCACTATGGCCTACCTGGCCGGGGCCTACACTATGCGGAGCTACGAACTCTGGACCTCATGGCTCGGAGCAACTGATGCTATCAGGGACCCCAGTGACTTACTGGGCTCCCACTTCTACTGAGAAGATCCCAAGCTGGGTGCTGTTCGGTGGGGGATCGGTCTGAGGAGAACCCGGAGGCAGGTGATCCAACAGGGCTTGAATGAACCATCGGGGATCTGGTTACCAGAAACTGATAGAACATAGTCAGACTGTCAGCTTACTAAAGTACCTACTGGGAGGATTTGCTTTACAGCTCTACTTTGTTAACATTGGGCCTGTGAGAGAGGTTTTCATCTAAAATCCTAATCTAATTAGAGCCAAGTCGGTGGCAGAGACTTGTTCCTTCCCAGAAGCTTTAAAGGGGTGTTCCAGACAAATTTAGTGTTTATTAAAAGTCAGCAGCTATAAAAAGTGTAGCTGCTGGCTTTTAATAAACACACACTCATCTGCTCCACGATCCAGCGATGCGCCGGCCGGGGCTCCGCTCCTCTTTCCCCCTCTCCGACTGACGTCTTCATCCTAAGTGTGGGCACCTGACCGTGACAGCCTTCATCTTCACGGCCGGGCACCCACTGCGCATGCGCGAGCGGCGCTGCGCTCTCCTATTGGACAGGCGATCGCATGGGACCTGTCATGTGTCCCATGCGATCGCCTACAGGGAGGGGCTGCTGTAGGCGATTAAGCTTAATCGCCTAACCAGCCCCTCGGCGGAAGGAGGAAGTGGGACAGGAAGTCCCACTCCTCCTGAAGCCCCCACTCCCCCCCCAAAAAAAATTACATGCCAAATGTGGCATGTAAGGGGATGAGGAGTGGGATTAGCGGAAGTTCCAATTTTGGGTGGAACTCTGCTTTAAGTGACACTTCGGCTTCCAGGCCTGTGAGAGGGGTCTGTCCGGGGGCACTTCACCCACTCTGGCTAGAGTGGCGACGTGATAGATACTACTGTCAAAGGCATGTTTGCCTTCCTTATCCAAAGCCTGATGCTGCAAGGTTCATCTTCTTTCTTTCATCAACCTATCCTGTCTACCTCAAGTTGATGTTGGTCGTGTTTGACTAGGAATAAAGCATTGGAAAATTCAGCTATCACTCTGGACATTCAGTTACTGCTCTGCTCACCACCTTTCACCCCTAGACACCACACAGAGGTAACTTAAATATGCCCATCCCAAATCTAATCAGCGGCTCCTGAGGGGGTAGTGCTACACTGTTAAAAAAAATTATAATAATATTAAAAAGAAACTGGAATTGGGCATTGATATCAATGCATGTGTTGATATGTTTTTGAGGCCCATATTCTATCGCACTCTGCGTTTTTCCATGTACTTTTTTGATGCATTTTCATTGCCTTTTTCTTTTGCGTTTTGCATTTTTGGAATGTGTTAAAGTGGTTCTAAATGGAGATTAAATCGGTTGTTTAGGTAGCTATGTTGCAAATGTTGCTGGTTATGTCTACCACTTGCCCTGAGACAGCCTTATGTCTGCTTTATGCCATCTCCTTGCTCTGTACTGTTTCTCTATTAGAGTGTCAGCTCCTATCCCTTCAATGGCATCATGCAGTGCTGTTAGGATTCACATCAGAGCTATGGATGGAATGTGGAAATCTTGTGTTATATTTGACAGTAACAGACCAGTACAGACCAGTACAGACCAGTCACATACACAGAACTGTGGTCCTCCAATAAAAAGGTCATCGTTAGGACAATCCATACATAAGACCATAAGATGACTGACCCATTCTAACCAATACCGGGAGTATGGGATATACCTGTGTCGATGCACCAAGATGTTCTGGGATCAAGAAAAGGATAGTGAAAGCAGCAAAAGTTTTCAAATGTTTTAAAGCAGTGGGATTTGGGAAACATTTGTAACATTGCCGTTACTAACGGCGATCATGCAGTTAGTAGGGGCACCCACGTCTCAGGCCAATCACATCGCCGGAGCCGCGATACGAGGAAGACACTCTGGGAAAGATGGCGGCAATGAGGGAGGGGAGCGAGCACCACTGCGGGGGCTTCGATCTCAGGTAAGTAATACATAATGTTATGCATACTAGCTCATTATGCCTTTTTCTTGCAGGGTTTTTTTTTTAAAGATTTTTTTTAAGAGGGTTTACTTCTCTTTAACTGCTTGGCGACCGCCGCATGTACATTTACGTCGGCAGAATTGCACGGACAGGCACATTGGTGTACCTGTACGTCCCTGCCTAGACGTGGGTCGGGGGTCCCCCGGTTCTTGCGGCGGTCCCCGTGGCTGCAGGAGCGATCCGGGGTGAGGGGGCGGCTGTTCGTTTTTGTCCGCCCCCTCCGGATCGCTTCCAGCCAATCCGCGTCCTCCCTGCAGTGCACTTCCTCTTTCTGTAATGTTGTTTACAGAGGCAGAGGAATTGATGTCAGCTCTCCTCTCAGGGATATTTTCAATCCGCCGAGAGGAGAGAAGACATCACATAGTAATTCGCACCAACACTACACTGACACCACACACATAGGCACATTAACCCCTTCCGATCGACCCCCCCCCCCCAGCCCCCTGTCACACTGTCACTGATTGCAGTGATCATATATTTACTGATCACTGCATTTAGTGTCAGTGTGACAGTTACTGTGACAGGCAGTTAGTGTTAGGTCCAGGGTAGCCCCGTACCCCCCTAATAAAGTTTTAACCCCTTAATCACCGCCCTAGTTAACCCTTTCATCCTCTATTGCCAGTGTCACTAAGCGATCATTTTTCTGAGCGCTGTATTAGTGTCACTGTTGCCGCTAGGTAGCTAGTTTTTTTTTATTGCGATTTTTTTTTTACTAAAGACATGTGGCTGAATACATTTTGGCCTAAATGTTTGACTAAAATTTAGTTTATTCTTTTTCTTATAACAAAAAGTAAAAAAATATTTATTTTTTTCAAAAATGTCGCTTTATTTTTGTTTATAGCGCAAAAAATAAAAATTGCAGAGGCGATCAAATACCATCAAAAGAAAGCTCTATTTGTGAGAAGAAAAGGACGCAAATTTTGTTTGGGAGCCACGTTGCACGACTGCGCAATTGTCTGTTAAAGCGACGCAGTGCCAAATTGTAAAAACGCCTCTGGGCATTTAGCAGCATATTGGTCCGGGGCTTAAGTGGTTAAGTTATCTTTCCCTC
Source organism: Rana kukunoris (assembly GCA_029574335.1). Lineage (NCBI taxonomy): Eukaryota > Metazoa > Chordata > Amphibia > Anura > Ranidae > Rana > Rana kukunoris. The sequence continues at coordinate 482,522,241 of CM056051.1, forward strand.
TCTCAGTCTGAGTCCTGCTGTACAAGGCATTACAGATGAGTTTAACAGAAAGAGAATTTAAAATAAAGAGAACATTCTTCAAGGTCCTAACAATTTCTTTCACCTACTACAGTGGGGAAAATAATTATTCGACCCCCTGTAGATTTTGTAAGTTTGCCCACTTACAAAGAATTGAAGGGCCTATTACTTTGATCTTAGGTGTATTTTAAATGATAGAGACAGAATATCAACCAAACCAACATGGCCCCGTCAAAGTCGGCCTATACCTTTAGTAGAGAAACAGCCCCAATGCATCATGTTTCCACCATCGTGTTTGACTGTAAAGGCCCATACACACGGTCAGACTTTTTGCGAACAAACTTCAAAATCTGCAAGTTTTCAAATTTGTCCGATCGTGTGTACACTCCATCGGACCAACTTTTTCGGGTTTCATCGGACAAAAAGTTTGGTCTGCAAACAGACAAACTTTTCGGCAACAAAAGTCCGATGGTGCCTTGTCCGACCGTGTGTACAGCAAACCATCTGACTTTTCTACAAAGTGCAAATACGCAAGCTCAGAACCAATGTTAAAATCAACCAACAATAGCAGAAGTTATCCAAAGGGTGGCGGTAAAGAGCAGAAAAACCATGTGATGTTGGGAAAGTTTTTGAAAAATTTGCAGAAAAGTCCGAGCGTGTGTATGCTATGGGTGTGACCGGACAACTCCCTTCGGACGAAAATCCAAGGGAAAGTTTGTTGAATGTCCGACTGTGTGTACAAGGCTTTAGGATGGTACTGACTCTCCTGTAGTTCAAGATAGGGGGCAAGCACAACACTCCACACCAGGGAGAAAGCCTTGCATTACTGTGTGGAGTTACAGACAGAAGAACAGGAAGTGAGGATTTCTCAGAAGAAACAAGGACATTAAAAGCAAAATGGAAGGATGAGGTAAGTGAAGGAGGACTGCACTAAGGTAAAGGAAGCTATTTAGGGAAAAAAAATTGTACCTTTAAACCCCCTTTAATCTTATAGAAAATGTACAAGAGGAGCTGAAACTTTGAGTTGCCAAAAAACAGCCAAGAAACCTTAAAGGTGTTGTAAAGGATTTTTTTTTCCCTAAATAGCTTCATTTACCTTAGTGCAGTCCTCCTTCACTTACCTCATCCTTCCATTTTGCTTTTAAATGTCCTTATTTCTTTTGAGAAATCCTCACTTCCTGTTTTTCTGTCTGTAACTCCACACAGTAATGCAAGGCTTTCTCCCTGGTGTGGAGAAAACCTCTTGAGGGGGGAGGGGGCAAGCAGAAGTGTCAGGATGCCCTCTAACACACAGCTCCTTTCTCTATCTGCAAAGTAGACAGTGTCCTGACACTCCTGCTCGCCCCCTCCCCCCTCAAGAGGCTTTCTCCACACCAGGGAGAAAGCCTCGCATTACGCTGTTGAGTTACAGACAGAAGAACAGGAAGTGAGGATTTCTTAGAAGAAATAAGGATATTTAAAAGCAAAATGGAAGGATGAGGTAAGTGAAGGAGGACTGCACTAAGGTAAAGGAAGCTATTTAGGGGGAAAAAAATTCCTTTACAACCCCTTTAAGGATTTAGAGAAGATCTGCAAAGAGGACTGGACCAAAATCCCTCCTCCTGAGATGTGTGCAAACCTGGTCACCAACTACAAGAAACCTCGTACCCCTGTACTTGCCAACAAGCAGGCCCGGACTGGGACAAAAAATAGGCCCGGACATTTTAGACTGAGCAGCCCGGGGGGGGGGGGGGGCACAGCGGGGGTTAATGACGGGATGTGGGGTGAGATAAAGAAAGATAGATTGAAAGATTAAGATAGAAAGAAAGAAAGCTGGATAGATAGATAGATAGATATAGAAAGAAGGGAAGGAAGATAAATAAAGATAAAAGATAAAAAGAAATAAGGGGAGGAAGGAAGATAGATAGATATAGATAGATACAAAGGAAGGAAGGAAGGAAGATAAAGAAAGAAAGAAAGAAAGATAGATAAAGATAGAAAGAAAGAAGGGAAGGAAGGAAGATAGATAAATAGATATAGATAGATAGAAAGGAAGGAAGATGGATAAAGAAAGAATGAATAATATAGAAAGAAAGAAGGGAAGGAAGATAGATAGATAGATAAAGAAAGATATATAAAGATAGAAAGCAAGAAGGGAAGATAGATAAAGACAGATAGAAAGAAAGAAGGGAAGGAAGATCGATAAAGAAATAAAGATAGATAAATATAGAAAGAAGGGAAGGAAGGAAGATAGCTAGATAGATAGCTAGATAGAGAGAGATAGATAGATAGAGATAGAAAGCAAGAAGGGAAGATAGATAGATAGATAGAGAGAGATAGATAGATAGAGATAGAAAGCAAGAAGGGAAGATAGATAGATAGATAGATAGATAGATAGATAGATAGATAGATAGATAGATAGATAGATAGATAGATAGATAGATAGATAGTAAGGAAGGAAGATAGATAAAGATAGAAAAAAAGAAGAGAAGGAAGGAAGATAGGTAGATAGATCTAGATAGATAGATACACATAGATAGATACCTAGAAAGGAAGGAAGATAGATAAAGATAGAAAGAAAGAAGATAGATAGATAAACAGTGGCAGTGCATCTATAGAGGACGCCGGAGCGCCGCTCCCTCTGGCTTAGCCGCCCCCTCTGGCTCAGCCGCGACAATGGGCACAATGGCATCAATGGACACACTGGCATCAATGGGCACAGTGGCATTAATGGGCACAGTGGCCACAATGGGCACAGTGGCATCAATTGGCACAGTGGTGACAATTAAAGGGCACAGTGGCTGCGTTTGATGGCATGGCACAGTGGCTGCGTTTGATGACATGGCACAGTGGTGACAATTGATGGCACAGTGGCTGTGTTTGATGGCATGGCACAGTGGTGACAATTGATGGCACAGTGGCTGCGTTTGTTGGCATTGCACAGTGGTGACAATTGATGGCACTGTGGCTGTGTTTGATGGCATGGCACAGTGGTGACAATTGGTGGCACAGTGGCTGTGTTTGATGGCATGGCACAGTGGCTGCGTTTGATGGCATGGCACAGTGGTGACAATTGATGGCACAGTGGCTGCATTTGATGGTATGGCACAGTGGTGACAATTGATGGCACAGTGGCTGCGTTTGATGGCATGGCACAGTGGCTGTGTTTGATGGCATGGCACAGTGATGACAATTGATGGCCCAGTAGCAGCATTTGATGGGCCCAGTGGCTGCATTTGATGGGCACAGTGAGGCTTAATAGACGCCGGAGGCCGTTCGTGGGCTGCGAGGGCCGCAATCGGCCCCCGGGCCGTGAGGGCTGCGGCGCACCGGGAATTTGCCCGGTATGCCCTATGGCCAGTCCGGGCCTGCCAACAAGGGTTTCATCACCAAGTACTAAGTCATGTTTTGCTTGGGGATCAAATACTTATTTTACTCACTGAACTGCAACTTCATTTATAGCATTTGTATCATCTCTATCAATTATAATGCACCTATAATAAAAATGATAGACCCTTCATTTCTTTGGAAGTGGGCAAACTTACAAAATCTGCAGGGGATCAAATAATAATTCCCCTCCTTGTATAAGAATGGTGATCTAATGCCGCGTACACACGATCATTTTTCGGGTTGTAAAAATCGACGTTTTTTAAAAATGTAATTTAAAACGATCGTGTGTGGGCTTCAGAGCATTTTCCGGGTTCTGACCAGTTTTTTTTTTCCGTACATGCTCTATTTTTCACAACGTTTTAAACAATGTTGTTTTTCAGGTTGAAAAAAATGGTTGTGTGTGGGCTTTAAAAAAAAAACGTGCATGCTCAGAAGCAAGTTATGAGACGGGAGCGCTTGTTCTGGTAAAACTACCGTAGTGGAGTAAGCACATTCATCACGCTGTAACAGACAGAAAAGCGCGAATCGTCTTTTACTAACACAAAATCAGCTAAAGCAGCCCCACGGGTGGCGTCATCCGAATGGAGCTTCCCCTTTATAGTGCCGTCGTACGTGTTGCACGTCACTGCACTTTGCTAGAGCATTTTTTTTTTCACGATCGTGTGTGGGCAACGCCGTTTTAATGATGAAGTTAGAAACAAAATCGTTTTTTCTAGAGGCTGAAAACGTCGTTTTTTTACAACCACAAAAAATGATCGTGTGTACGCGGCATTATAAAAAAGAAATAAAATGTAATAAATAGGACAGAGAAAACTCAGACAGTATTGTGTGATATTAGATTCCTTCACTAGCTCAGCATCCAGATGTCCCATAAAATACAGTATATTACAATCTTGCCAACGTTGAATTTTTTTTTCAAGAGAGTTTTTTTTTTTTTAACTTGTATTGAGGTTCTATTATTTTGTTTGTAGTGATGGGCCAATCATGAAATATTGGTTCTCCTGTAACTCTTAACATATAAAAGTAAACTGGTCAAATAAAATGGCCCAAAGGACCACTTACCAATTCACCATGGATGGAGCAGGGTGGTTCTGCTCCTCTTCCCTTAGAACACAAGTTGTCTGGGCAACTTCAGATCCCCCTGTGTAATTCAATGGGGATCCCACTTTTAAGGCCTCTGGAGCTTACAGAGTGAGAATCCATACCCTTGTGACATCAGGTGGTATGATGACCCCACAAGATGAGCTTAGAAATGCGACACCGTCTCCTGATTTAGGCAAGGCTGGCTGAATCGACCAATCATCTAGTGTACCCAGTGCCTAAGACCACCCAGGTGGAGAACCCTGTGACAGATACAGTTATTTGGACAGTGGGAGGAATAGTGCCCCATCACTGGTGTCAGTGGGAGTAATAGTGCCCCATCACTGGTGTCAGTGGGAGGAATAGTGCCTCATAATTGGTGTCAGTGGGAGGAATAGTGACTCATAATTGGTGTCAGTGGGAGGAATAGTGCCTCAAAATTGGTGTCAGTGGGAGGAATAGTGCCTCATTGGTGTCATTAGGAGGAATAGTGCCTCATTGGTGTCATTGGGAGGAATAGTGCCTCATCATTGGTGATCATTTGGAGAAATAGTGCCCTATTATTATTGTCAGTGAGAGGAACAGTGCCCCATTTGTTGGTATCAGTGGGAGAAATAGTGCCCTATTGTTGGTGTCACTGGGAGTAATAATGCGTCATCATTGAAGTCAGTGGGAGCAAAAGTGCATCACCATTGGTGTCAGCGGGAGGAATAGTGCCCCTTTATTATTGCCAGGGGGAGAAAATGCCCCATTATTGTCAGTGGGAGGAATAGTGTCCCATTGTTGGTGTCAGTGGGAGGAATAGTGCATAATTATTGATGTCAGTGGGAGGAATAGGGCCCCATTGTTGGTGTCTGGCAGGAATAGTGCCTCATCATTGGTGGCAGTGGGAAGAATAGTGCCCAATTGTTGGTGTCAGTGGGAAGAAAAGGGCCCCATTGTTGGTGTCAGTGGGAGGTATAGTCCCCCATTGTTGATGTCAGTGGGAGGAATAGTGCCTCTTTTTTTTTTACAGCATAAAAAGTGTCAGTCATTATCTACCTATGGGAGTTTTTTTTAAAGGGGTATATTTAGACGTCAGTGAATCTGATATTCACCATGCAATCACTGCAGGTGAAACATCCTGGTTCGTGAGTTTTAAAATAGTATTAAACCCAAAGCCAAAACTGTAATACTGTATATTGCAGCTTACCAACCATTAAATGTGGTGGCTGCATTTGTTTTCTTTTTTATTTCTTTTTTCCCCTCTGTTTTTGCCTGGTGATTTTGCCAGTAACACACTTCCTGTATTAGATCACCCCGGCTCTGGATAAAGGAGCACAGGGGGCACTTTTGGACAACATATCGGATACCATTGGCTATACATACATTTTATTACTGGTCATCGTTGTTACATACAATACACAGGTATAAAACACAAAGCACCGGGGAGTTGTTGAACATATTGTGTGATTATCTGATTGTAAAGGACTTTAGGAAGATAAAGCGATCCTGTACTAGGTGAATATGTGGGAATAGAGCGGCACACCCAGTGACCTGGGACGATCACTCAGTCAGCTGTCAATAGGAAAACAGGAACAGGTGCATATCCTGCTCAGGGTGTGGTGACCACCGTATGATGTGTACACATCTCCAGTCCCTGTGTCACCGGGCCCTGTGGCCAACAACCACCTCATAACATATCACACCTGAGCAACAAGTACCGCAGGGCGATTCTGTCAGATTTCAATGGCAAAATAAAAAATACTTCAGAATAGAACACTCTGCAGCAATCTGCCACCTGCAGCTTCAATCGTTCGCCAGTTTCGATTAAAATTGCGAGGAAAACTGATCCTAACCATCGCAATGAGAGTTAAAAAGTATTTTTTTATTGAATTCCGCGCAAATTTTTAATGTTGGGATGTTTAAACACAAAGAGCAATCTAAACCGAGGGGGCACAATTGCTGCAAACCATTCGACTTTCAGTCACAATTTCAGTCACAATTTCAGTCAGACGTTGTAAGTAAAACATAAAAAACTACCAGGGGCAGTATGCACCTCACCAAAACATTGCTACACACTAAACTATACTCTTTATAGATAGTCAGTGCTGACATCTCCAGGGACATGGAACTTCCAGGGACAATCTCTAACCCCAGAGATAGCGACAACATTACACTATATTTGTCAAAAGTATTGGGATGCCTGCCTTTACACACACATGAAATTTAATGGCATCCCAGGTGGCTCCCCTCACACCAAGTCGTTTTTTTTTTTCATGCATTTTGCAGAAGCCCAGGATGTGCAGGGACATAGGGTTTTCTTCCGTCCGAAAAACCGGATCCAGACGGACGCGGATCTTTGCGGACGTTAGCGGATGCATCCCATACGGAACCATTACAAGTCCGTTTACGGACTTGTAAAAACGGACGAGCGGAGGCGGACATGTGAAAGGGCCCTTAGGTAGGGTGACCAGACATCCCCGGTTTTAGGGGACAGTCCCCGGATTGAGGACACTGTCCCCGGACCAAGTCTGTCCCCTGTTTTGTCCCCGGATTGGATTTGAACGGGGGCTGAGGCAATTTCAATGACAGACAGTTTAGAAAAAACAAATTCTGAATTACACACCCCCACTCTGCCGCTCCTACTAGCTTAGAGGGGTGTATTTCTTTCCATTATCTGTGCCCCTTTCTGATGATCATGTGCTGGTTGGAGCGGAAGGAATATTTCTTCAGTTTTGGGTGCATGCCCATCCAGCTCCACTCGCATTTTCTTCTGCCTTGGCTCAAGTCCTGGCCATTCCCCTGCCTGCCTATCTCCTTGCCTTCCCTAGCGGAGTGATCTTCCTCCACTCCCCACCCAGTAGTAGCCGTGGCCCGAAGAGTAAGACTTGACAGGCTGTGAGGCAGGCGGCGGCGGGAACAGGCAGAGAGTGGCTGATTGCCGCCATTGCTAGAAGAAAAAAAATATGTCCCCGGATTTCATTTTAAAAATCTGGTCACCTTACCCTTAGGCCATGTACCAGGGATTGTATGTTCTAAATGCTACTGTTTTATTCTGTAGTTTCACCTTTCCTGTCAATCTACTATCAATAAAAAGAGAAAGTTAAAGCAGTACAGTTTTCTCTTCTTCTGTTCTGACAGAAGGTTTAGCTACATGTCATATTACACACCGTGCTAACGTGTATGAGGACAGTATAGCTATAATAAATATCCCCCAAAAAATATATATATAAAAAAAAAAGTTTAGGCCGATACGTATTCTTCTACATATTTTTGGGATTTATGATTTATCCAATCACAAGCAGAGGGCGGGGATTTTTCTCCTCCAGGCATTCACGACCAGGGCAAGTACTGTGAGTGAGTAAAGCGGTGATGTGGCGGCCTTTTTTGGGGGCATCAGATTGGCCCTGGGGGGGTGGCTGTGTCAGTTTCATTCCAAGACACTGTATTGTCCTGGAATGAATGTGCCCAGGACAGACCTGCAAAATGCGGGACTGTCCTGGGCAATCCGGGACACGTGGTCATCCTACCGATCGCGGGACACCATGGGCGATCGGTCCCGTGGGCGCTGGCATGGAGCAGAGGACCGGGTGGCGAGCGTACCACCAGCAGCGTGCTCGTGACCCACGGCTGGGCTTCTTAAAGGGGACGTACATGTACGTCCATATGCCCAGCCGTGCCATTCTGCCGTCGGAAATAGTCGTGCTTAAGGGGTTAATGTTGCTCTTTGGATCGAAGTTTGAACACTAAAAACCAACCGATCAAATAACACTCTATATTTCTTTGTTTCCAGCAATCCATGACATCACCCTCCATCATTTGAAAGTCAAATGTCACTGTTGTCAGCCATCAATGCAAATTGTTCCCTGCGGTGTGATGAAAGCCAATTCACAACTTTCTGCCAAGTTATTACTTTCTGTTGGACTTAAAAACTTGAACTGAACGGTGACCTCCGATGACATTTATAATTTACTTCAACTCAAAGTCCGCAGAGATATCACTGGATAAGCCTGTGTGTGTGCCAGCTGTGTCACCACTGCCCAGGGCTTCAGAGCACAAGATACGGCTTCTATCAGAGAACCAATTGTATTCTGTATTAGATTACAACGTCTGCTCGGGTATTTCCATCCTATCAATTAGAATGCACCATTGTTAGGCGTCAAGGGCAGCTGCTGCTACGCAGATCCCAAAATAACACCTATATACGCTGCTGCAGCTAATCCGTGACTGAAAGTGTCCACTTCAGCTTGTTTGTGTGCAATTCCTGCGTTCTTACTTACAAGGTAATAAAGTGAGAGGACTGTTTGCTCCTATATGAGGTCAGGCATTGATGTTGGATGAGAAGGCCTGGCTCGCAGTCTCCACTCTTATTCGCAACAAAGGTGTAGGGTAGATTTGAGGTCAGGACTCTGTGCAGGCCAGTCAAGTTCCTCGACCCCACATTCGCTCATCCATTTCTTTATGGACCTTGCTTTGTGCACTGGTACAAAATCATTTGGTGGAGGGGGGATTATGGTGTGGGGTTGTTTTTCAGGGGTTGGGTTCGGCCCCTTGGTTCCAGTGAAGGGAACTCTTAAGGTGTCAGCATACCAAGACATTTTAGACAATTTTATGCTCCCAACTTGTGGGAACAGTTTGGGGGTGACCCCTTCCTGTTCCAACATGACTACACACCAGTGCACAAAGCAAAGTCCATAAAGACATTGATAAGCGAGTTTGCAATAGACACATTTTTTCCTCAGTTTAGGCAGATATATATTCTTCTACATATTTTTAGTAAAAATTTTAAAAAAATTGATTGGTTTGTGCAAAAGTTAGGTCTACAAAATAGGGGATAGTTTTATGGCATTTTTTATATATATATTCTTTTACTAGTAATGGCAGCAAATTTTTATTGTGTCTGTGACATTATGGCGGACACTTTTGAAGTTATTTTGGGACCATTCCCATCCATACATCGATCATTTTTATAAAAATGCACTGATTACTGTATAAATGTGACTGGCAGGAAAGGGGTTAACCACTAGGGGGCTAGGAAGGGGTTAAAGGGGTTGTAAAGATTTGTTTAAATTGTATTTATTTTTTTGCTGTCACAATGTAGAGTATAAGATTTCCTATCATCTGTGCCCAGTCTTGCCACACAGAGTTAATCCAGCTCTGAGCAATCCTCTTTTATTGTTCAGTGAAATAAAACAGACTTCCAGATAAAAACCCGTCTAATTAAAAAGTCCTTACCGCCCCCTTGCTTTGAGTGACAGGTTATTTACATATCTTGTGCACATTCCTGGATGTTTATCATAATATGAGGTGATACATCTTGGTCACTTGTCTATGAACTGTGCATCACCTCATATTATGATAAACATCCAGGAATGTGCACATGATATCTAAATAACCTGTCACTTGAAGCAAGGGGGCGGTAAGGACTTTTTAATTAGACAGGTTTTTATCTGGAAGTCTGTTTTATTTCACTGAACAATAAAAGAGGATTGCTCAGAGCTGGATTAACTCTGTGTGGCAAGACTGGGCACAGATGATAGGAAATCTTATACTCTACATTGTGACAGCAAAAAAAAAAATGTGGGTTTATCTCTGCTTTAAGCTAGTGCATTGTTGGGTTATTTACCTTTTCCTTCGATTTTCCTTTTTGTTTCTTTGTTTTCTTTGTCTGAATTTCTCACTTCCTGTTCCTCCTCAGTAAGCTGTTCTGACTGACTAACCACTGCTCGGATGATGGGGGCAAGCTTAATGAGGAGAAACAGGAAGTGAGTAATTCAGACAAAAAAAAAAACATTTAGAAGGGAAATGGAAGGAAAAGGTAAGTGAACCAACAATGCACTAGCTTAACCACCTAAGGACGGAGTTTTTTTTTTCAGATTTGGTGTTTACGAGACTAAAACATTTTTTTTGCTAGAAAATTACTTAAAACCCCCAAACATTGAAGGGGCGTGGCCTGGAGCGGCATGAGATAGGACGCCAGTGACCTGAGCTCCGCCGGCCGACTATCCTACCTCGATATCCTGGGACCCTGGACATAACCTCAAACCGGGTACAGACTCCCCTCGACCAGGGCAACACCCGTGATCATGTCCCCATCTAAAAAAAACGCGTCTGCGGCGGCTAAACTGGCTCAATTTCGCCATGACGGCGCGGACTCCCCAGAGCAAGATGGCGGCGCGGCGCTGGGGGAGGACACGTCCAAGCTTCTCGAGGCTATTACAGCATGCCGCGAGGCAGTTACCTCCTGTCAGACCAATCTCACTGCCCGCATCGAGGAAGTCAAGGTGGACATCTCCCTGGTCCAACAGGATTTTCAGAAATTGCGGGAACGGGTCACAGATGCGGAGACGCGCCTGGGCATGGTGGAGGATTCCATCCCCCCCCTGCAGGTGTCAGCGGATGCCATGCAGCTTCAAATCGCTCAGCTCCACCAGAAGCAGGACGACATTGAGAACAGAATTCGCAGGTGTAACTTGCGCTTCATAGGCCTGCCGGAGGGGGTGGAGGGGAGAGACCCACCGACGTTTCTTGAGGAACTGCTGGCTGATACCTATGGCAGAGAGTCTTTCTCCCCTACATTTGTTGTGGAGAGGGCCCACCGTATGTGGGGCAAGCCACCGCCGCCCGGGGCCCCCCCACGCACCTTCATTGCCAAATTCTTAAATTTTAGAGACCGGGATGCGATCCTCCGCCTCAGCAGAGTGAAGGGCAACATCCCTTTTGGAAATAAAATGGTCGCCGTATTCCCGGACTTTTCGGCGGAGGTACAGAAGAAGCGCAAAACGCTCACGGAAGTGAAACGCCGTCTGCGGATCAAGAACATGAAATATGCCATGCTGTTTCCTGCTCGCCTGAGTGTGGAAGGAGATGATCGAGTTTACTTTTTCGAAGATCCGGAGGCGGCCACGGCGTGGTTGGAACAACGCGAAGCACGCCATTAAGCTAAGTACCTATACACCCCTAGGTCTGCACTGTCAAAGACGCGTGTGTGCTGCCCATCCCCCGCCCCTATCCTGAGTTGATCTCCCTCTGGGTTCCCCCCCCTCATCCCCCATGTTTCTCCGTTCCCAGCTTTTCCTGCTACTGATGGCATCAGTGACTCTTGGGCAAGGGGAATACGCTGTGACTGCATACCGACATTGCCCATCATCCTAATACCCCCCCCCCCCCCCCGTGCAGCATAACGCCTTGGAGTCATCCCATCGGTGCCGGACCACATGGTCTTTAATGGATCCCTTTTATCGGACCCGTTGTACCAAGGGGGGGCACGTCTGACTGTATTCTGACATTACTCTCTGCTTCCACTGCCCCCCCTGCCCTGCGAACTGGTACACTTCCCTCCTTTAGGACGCGAGGGTCACCATGGTTGGTGGGGGTGAGTCAGAGAATGGAACCTCCCTGCTCTGTCCCCCCCGGAAGGGGGGTGGGGGGGCGGGAGGGCAAGCAATGATGTCTGCAATTTGTTTTCTAATGTCCTAGCAGGAGAGCAGTTTAATTCTATCAGGGGGAGTTTCCAGCACGCCGTGCGGTCTTGCAAGCGCATGGATGCAACGCCCTTTTTTTTTTTTTTCTCATGTTATGTATACCTGGTTCAGGGTCGCAAACACTGTATTTTGTATTAATCCTGTACCACTTACTCATCACCCTTTTTTTTTTAGCCGGCGGGGTGCACTACCTCGTCTATAAGCACACACAGGTTAGTGGGCAGTGTCTACACTGTGTCCTCTAGCACAGTGAAGTTTCGCCCCGTGTGCTGAAATGCGCGGCCTGGGTGGGGAGGTGAGTTGGGCTGCTGTGTCTCTGGCCTTCATGGCCTTCGTATGCATTGCCCTTCTTCTTACTCTCTCCTTTCCGGGTTGGGCATTTTTTTTGCCCCGTTGGCAGTTAGGGATAAATGCCCGCACCAGTTGGGGTCAGTGCAGGGCGGGGTGGGGGGTGGTTGGGTTTACAATGTTTGTTATTAATGCTATACAGTACATGAGAGAAGGTCTTGACTGGTGCCATACTTTTGTATTTCTGTTGCTGATGCCTGCCCCCGGCTGGGGGAGGTCATGCGGGGAAGTTGCCTGCCGGGACACCCCGGGTCCTGGAGTCTCGTATTGGTGGTACTACAACCCATGGCCACGCTAAAGTTTCTCACATGGAATGTGAGGGGGCTGAGAGACCCCATTAAAAGGGCAGCCGTATTCGGACAACTTAAGAAACACAGAGCGGACGTGGTGGGCCCTGGTAGAGACGCACGCCGAAGGTCCTGTGCTAGGTTCCCTTAAACGTCCATGGATAGGTTGGTCATACCATGCCGTACATACCACCCACTCTCGTGGAGTGTCCCTGCTTATAGCTAAACATACCCACTTTGAACTCCAGGACTCGGTGATGGACCCGCTGGGCCGATATGTGTTTCTTAGGGCTAAATTACATGGGGATATGATACTTATACTGGCTTTTTACATACCTCCACCGTTTCAGTTTGATATATTAAATGAGGGATTTAATTTCATGTCACTACACCCTGCTGTACCAGCCATTTGGCTAGGGGACTTCAATAATGTCTTAGATACATCACTGGACAGGTTGACTAGACCCCCACAGTCACAGCTGCCCGCCCACGTGACGAGATTTGCCCGCATACTTAGTGACTTTAACCTTAAGGACACGTGGAGGCACAGATATCCTACGGAGCGGGCCTATTCCTGCTTCTCTGCGTCCCACCACTCCATGTCGCGCATAGACCTTATACTGGTCTCCAGATCCCTCCTCCCTAGGCTCGCAGACGCGGGCTTCTATCCGAGATCCCTCTCTGATCACTGCCCCTGCTGGGCTGAGTTCTCCCTACCGCACTCCCGCCCTCCACTAACCTGGCGTTTGAACCCTTTCTGGTTAACTTTGTTACCGGAAGATGATGATCTCCGAGCCGAGTGGGAATCTTTTTTTGAGAACAACGAAGGCTCGGCACGACTGAAGCGGACCTCCACAGTGGCTCTTGACGCAGCGACTGAAACCCTCCTGACAGCAGAGAGGGCATTCCTTGACGACCCTACTGATGACAGGGCAGGGACGCTTAAAATGTGCTCGAGAACCCTAGATCAGCTGATCTATGAAAAATCCAAACAAAAGCTTTTTTTCCTCAGACAGAGGTCATTTGAACACGGCGAAAGGGCGGAAAAACTGCTCGCATACATGGTCCATAATGAGGAGAGGCCCCCCGTGGTGATATCTCTCCGCGCCCCGGGTGACGTCCTCGTGTCTGAACCAGTTCAGGTCGCGACGATGTTCCGGGACTTTTTCGCCTCTCTGTATACTACCGCTGTGTCGGATGACCCCTCTCTTATGGAATCATTCTTGGCTGGGCTGCAGATCCCTAGACTCTCGCCCGAGCAGAGGCAGGAACTTGAGGAACCCCTGTCGCAGGAGGAGATATCTATAGCGTTGGCAGCCTTCCCCGCATCTAAGGCCCCAGGCTCCGATGGTCTCCCTGTGGAGTTTTATTCTACATACTCGGACCAAATGGCACCCCGATTATTAGCACTATACAACTCCATATTCGAACACTCTGAGCTACCGCCCACGATGAGAGAGGCCACTATAGTGCTCATCCCCAAACCCGGGAAAGATCCGCATCTGCCGGAATCTTACCGCCCCATCTCACTGCTTCAGGTGGATATCAAAATCCTTGCTAAGGTGCTTGCTATCCGGCTGAACAAGGTTATTCTCTCGCTAATTCATGGGGATCAGGCAGGCTTCATGCCAGGTAGAAACACTTCCTTCAATCTTCGTAGACTGTTTATTAACCTCCAAACTGCACATGACAACCCGGGATCCAGAATGATTGTGGCCTTGGACACTGCCAAGGCGTTCGACTCCGTTGAGTGGAGGTATCTGTGGACATGCCTAGGCGAATTTGGCCTCGGGCCTAGATTTATAAAATGGGTCCAACTCCTGTACCAAAATCCAGTGGCCAAAGTCTTGGCCAATGGGTGGCCCTCAGACCAATTCTCTCTATCTAGAGGTACTAGACAGGGGTGCCCGCTGTCACCACTGCTGTACGCCCTGGCAGCTGAACCCTTAGCCATAGCGATCCGGGCCCATCCAGGGATTGTAGGACTAGGCAGGGCGGGGGTGGTGGAAAAAATCAGCACGTATGCGGATGATACCCTTCTTTACTTGGACGACTCGGACACCTCCCTGCCCCAAGCCCTGGCCCTAATAGAGCGGTTTGGCGCTTTCTCTGGCCTTAAAATTAATTGGAATAAATCCCAGATACTCCCCTTGGACAGTTTCCCAGCACCAGGAGACAGAGCATTACTTCCTTTACAATGGGTTGACCGTATCAAATATCTTGGAATCCATACCACCAGAGACCCAGCTGACTACATATCACTGAACGTGACACCACTGTTTGACATACTCAAAAGCAGGATACAGGTGTGGGCACGCTTACCCCTGGGTGTCATGGGCCGAGTGAGTCTCATTAAAATGATTTTGTTGCCTAAAATCTTATACGTGATCTGGCACTCGCCTGTGTATCTGGTGCTAAGGCTTTTCAAATCCATGGAAGCTCTTTTGAAACCGTTTGTGTGGGGAGGCAACCGACACAAACTCCCATGGCATAGGCTTAAGAACCCCACCGACCTGGCGGGAATGGCCCTTCCCGACCTCGGCCTTTATTACATAGCGGCACAACTCTCTCAAATTTTTCACATTGACAAGACTGACAGGGACAGATTTTTGAGTTTCTTGTGCCCAAAGTGGACGAGGCCAACGATGGACTCCATGGTGGCAATAATTGGAAAGGCGGAGAGGGCGGATGGACGGACTGACCGTAAGACCCTTATGTACCAATATAGGAGAATCTGGTCACTTGCGTCTAGTAAACTACATATTCAGCCCTTCCACAACTTCACCCCTTTATGGCATAATGAGACCCTTCCCGAATTTAGTACACTCCCTGATAGTGATCTTTGGTGTGCGAGGGGCATTTTCTATCTTTCCCATATTACCCTGAATGGAATGTTAAAAACTTTTGGGCACCTACAGGTGGAGTTCTCACTCCCAGACTATATGTCCTTCAGGTATTTGCAACTCGAACACGCTTTTCGTGCACAATTCCCCCTGGGCAACCCCTCTATAGGGACTAACCCCCTGATGGGAGCTGTTAAATACCCGGACCCCAAGAAGCTCATCTCAAACTTTTACACTATGCTGACGCTTCCAACAGCAACTGTAGGGGCGTATGCCCTGAAAACTAGGTGGGAGGGGGACATGGGACCTATAGCAGATGACGAATGGAGTGACGCCCTAGACACGTGCAAACTGACCTCCCCCAAGCTATCTGACTGGCTGACTCAGGTCTTTATAACTCACAGAGCATATCTTACGCCGTTAAGAGTGTCAAAATACAGAAGAGACTCCTCGGACGCATGCCCGATGTGCGGCCGTGAGACAGGTACTTTCTTCCACCTCTTATGGAGTTGCCCTAGGATACGGGCCTTCTGGTCCCAGGTTGTAAAGTTCCTCCACGACACCATGGGGTCCCCTATAACCCTGGAGCCAAAGTCATGTCTCTTGGGAATCTTCCCTAACCCTGACATTAATAAATTCTCTAAAATATTTCTGCATGAAACGCTCTTCTCTGCTCGAAAGGTGATCGCTAGGGTATGGATGAGACCCGATCCCCCCACCATGTTGCAATGGATCATTGAGGTTAATGCAACCCTACCTTACAAAAAATTGATATATTCTCATAGGGGTTGTCCCGCTAAGTATGGGAAGATATGCGACAAATGGCTCAAGGCCGTGGAAACATGTGTGTAAACAGATGGGACACGTCCCAATACACTTGCTCCGTCTTGCGGCCATGGGAGGAAGGTATATGACTGGTGGGGACAGGGACCCGAACGGCACGCGATGTTGACCCCCCGCAACAGTGATATGTTACTGGCACTGATTTTTGAGATTTTGAGGTTTTGACATACGTTTCTCTCACGATAGATTGATGTCCTACTTAATTGTTAAAGATACTGTCAGATACGCTTCTTAGTTGTCATGATTTCCTTTTGACTGTACTGTATATATTTCTCTTGTTCAATAAAAGATTTCTTTTTAAAAAAAGAAGTCAGCCGGGAAACCATCCGGACCCGGCGCCTTCTGCGGAGGAAAAAAAAAAACCCCCAAACATTATATATATTTTTTTCTAACACCCTAGAGAATAAAATGGCGATCATTGCAATACTTTTTGTCACACCGTATTTGCTCAGCGGTCTTACAAGCGCATTTTTTTTTTGGAAAAAATGCACTTTTTTGAATTAAGAAATAAGACAACAATAAATTTGGCCCAATTTTTTTTATATATTATGAAAGATAATGTTACGCCGAGTAAAATGATACCCAGCAAGTCACGCGTAAAAATTGCGCCTGCTCGTGGCATGGCGTTAAACTTTTACACTTAAAAATCTCGATAGGCGACGTTTAAAAAATTCTATAGGTTGCATTTTTTAAGTTACAGAGGAGGTCTAGGGCTATAATTATTGTTCTCGCTCTAACGATCGCGGCGATACCTCACTTGTGTGGTTTGAACACCATTTTCATATGCGGGCGCTACTCGCATATGCGTTTGCTTCTGCACGCGAGCTCGTCGGGACGGGGCGCTTTTAAAAAAAATAAAAATTTGTTTTCGGATTTATTTTCATTTATTTTATAATTTTTTTACACTAAAATAAAAAAAATAAAAAATTATCACTTTTATTCCTATTACAAGGAATGTAAACATCCCTTGTAATAGAAAAAAAGCATAACAGGTCCTCTTAAATATGAGATCTGGGGTCAAAAAGACTTAAAAGCAAAAAAAAGCAAAAAAAAAAATGTCATTTGAAAAAAGGTAAACAAAAAAAAATGTCTCTTTAAGACGCTGGGCGTTTTGACGTCACTTCCGCCCAGCAGAGCTATGGGGACGGGTGGGGGCGATTTTTCCCTCACTCGCATCCCCACACAGCTGCCGACAGGACCCGATCGCCTCCGCCGCTACCGACGGCAACGGTAAGCGGCGGAGGGCGCGGGAGAACGCCGGGAGGAGGGCCCTCTCCCGTCACCGATAACGGCGATCTCGCGGCGAATCCGCAGCGGAGACCGCCGTTATCGTAGACAGGCCCGCCCACTGTAAAGATGGATATCTCGATTGTGGCAGCAGCTTTAAATCCATCTTTAATCCATCTTTAAAAATAGGACGTATATATACAGTGGGCGGGCGTTAACCGGTTAAAGGAACCTATTTAGAAAATAAAAAACAAACCTTTACAACCCCTTTAAGTGTGTTCTAGGGAGTGATTCTAACTGTGTGGGGGGCTTACTGTGACACGACACTGATCACTGCTCCCGATAAGAGAGAGCAGACAATCAGTGTAATGTCACTAGGCAGAACGGGGAGATGCCTTGTTTACACTGGCCTCGCCCCGTTCTGCCGCTCTGTGACCCAATTGCGGAACACCAACGGACATCGAGTCCATGCGTTACTTTGTGCAGCCATGCCATTCTGCCGACGTATATGTGCAGGAGGTGGTTAAGGTAATTGATGACTGGGCCCATGAAAGGAAACTACCATATTTTCGTGTGTTCTGAAAATCTTTTCAGAGTGAGGCCAGTTACCATATAACATTGTCTCTAATAGTAAGAAAACAAGCAAGGTCAGCCAGCAAACGGATTCCTCCATCTACAGAACCAAGGTGGATGGGGAAAGCCTTCTCACTGAGCTATTGTATTCTCATAGCAGGGACTCAAACAAAAGTTTTCCAACAGTCCCATTCGAGAAAAGTCGATCATTAGATCGACTTCTATTGAACAGGAATCAAATAGATGGATCAAAATTTAACCGGTCTCTGCTGAACTGGCTGAATTTCGATCTATCCATGGCCAACTTTAAGATGTCTAGGAAGTTTAACCACTTCAGCCCCGGACCATATTGCTGTCCAAAGACCAGAGCACTTTTTGCGATTCGGCACTGCGTCGCTTTAACTGACAATTGCGCGGTCGTGCGACGTGGCTCCCAAACAAAATTGGCGTCCTTTTTTTCCCACAAATAGAGCTTTCTTTTGGTGGTATTTGATCATCTCTGCGGTTTTTATTTTTTGCGCTATAAACAAAAACAGAGCAACTATTTTGAAAAAAATGCAATATTTTTTACTTTTTTCTATAATAAATATCCCCCAAAAATATATAAAAAAAAATATTTTTTCCTCAGTTTAGGCCGATACGTATTCTTCTACATATTTTTCGTAAAAAAAATTGCAATTAGCGTTTATTGATTGGTTTGCCCAAAAAAAAGCGTTTACAAAATAGGGGGTAGTTTTATGGCATTTTTATTATTATTTTTTTTTTACTAGTAATGGCGGCGATCAGCGTTTTTTTTTCAGTACTGCGACCTTATGACGGACACTTCGGACACTTTTGACACATTTTTGGGACCATTGGCATTTTTTTAGCGATCAATGCTATAAAAATGCATTGGATTACTATAAAAATGCCATTGGCAGTGAAGGGGTTAACACTAGGGGGCGGGGAAGGGGTTAAGTGTGTTCCTATTTGTGTTCTAACTGTATGGGGGGGTGGACTTACTAGGGGGAATCACTGATCTTCTGTTCATACATTGTATGAACAGAAAATCAGCGCTTCCCCCGCTGACAGGAACGAGCGCTGTGTGTTTTCACACACAGCTCCCGTTCCCCGCTCTGTAACGAGCGATCGCGTGTGCCCGGCGGCGATCGTGCCCACCGGGCACACGCACGGGACTCGGAGGCGAGCGGGGGGCGCGCACGCGGGCCGCCGGCGGCGCGCACGCGCCCCCTAGTGGCCGCGAAAGGCGCGACGTAGAGCTACGGGCTCTCGCGCATTAGTGCCGACCTGCCGCCGTATTTCTGCGGCGGCTGGTCGGCAAGTGGTTAAGGGAGTTTATTCTAGAGACCTTAAAATGGTTGTACACCCCACTTTTTGACTTTTACCTACAGGTAAGCCTATAATAAGGCCTATAATAAGGCTTACCTGTAGGTATAAAGAATATCTCATAAACCTGTACGGTTTAGGAGATATTCCCCTCGCAATGCGCCGCTGATTGCAGCGGCGCATGCGCAGGGGGGATCCTCTGCTGAAGGGCCTTGCCGGAATGAAATCTCCCGCGCGCATGCGTGGGAGTGACATCATTGACGCTCCAGCCAATCACAGCGCTGGATCGGCAATACCCGGAAGACACGCCGAGTCAAGAGGACATCTCGCTCGGCCTGGACCAGGTAAGTATTTCATAATGAGCTAATATGCGGTGTAAAAAAAAATAAAAAAATGTATATGCGGGTTTACAACCGCTTTAAGGTGGTCTGACCCAAGCAAGTCTAAAGCAAAAAGTTTGTTTAGTAGATATCTCAGTGAACAATCCCTCCCCTCAGTCTGATTCTGAGGTAAAAAAAAGACTCCTCACCATTTTCCTCCTTGGTACCCTTATCAGGTAGCACAGCAGCAATAAGGGAAAAGTCAGAGACTGACCCTGAAGGGGAGACTGAAAGGGTTCTTTTGCAACCCATGCAATCAATGGCCCACAAGACATGGTGGAAAAACATTCTTCTCTATCAAAAAGGAGGACAGGGACTCTTTTTCTCTTATGCTTCTCTCCTGATACAGTAGCTTAGAGTAGAGCTGCACAATTAATCGTTAAAAAAATTGTGATCTCTACGAAAACGAAACGAAAAAAAAAAAGTTTTGCCTTTATTTATAAGCCAAAGCAGACACATTTTGATCCATCTATGAGCAGGCTGGTTATATTGAAGTGAATCTATTGATCGACTTCAGTACAACCAGCCTGACTGTTTTTTTCATAGATCACTGCTGTTGACTATAGTCGGCAGCAGTGATCATTGTATTCTGACAGAGGGGAAACCTTGAGCTGTTAGAATACAATAGTGCATGGACTTTATTTCCTTCAGAGGTTGGTTGAAGGAAATCAAATTGCATAATGTATGACCAGCATGACACTTTAACTTGAATTATATTGATGAATGTTAGGGAAGTAATTATGGTTTCTGTAATAACTCCTGGTACTTTTAATGTGTCATTAAAACCACATCATAAAAAACAATCAATAAATGGTGTATCACATGCTGTTCATACTCACTCACTGAGATTCATTTTCTGTATTCTGCAAAAAAACTGGTCGATCCCCACCCGAGGAGCGGGAGGGGAGCAGGAGGGGGGGCGCCTTCCCCAGCTCGTCTGGGGTCACCTGTCCCACCGGGAGGCCGGACCGACCAGCCAACACATCCGCCAGCTGGCTGTAGACCTGAATGAAGCCGGTATCAGCTTTGACCGGGTCTCAGATCTAGTAGCCCGGAAGCGATGTCATGACATCACTTCCAGTTTACTGAAGACTTAAAGTTGACACATCTAAAAACATTACAGCATTCAAAACAGCCAAACATCGTTTTTTTTTTTTTAATTTCTCCGTCCCTCTGTGCTCACACGCATAAGCAAGCGCATACGTAAGTTACGCCCACAAAGGTAAACAGTGTTCAAATAACACATGAGGTATCGCCGCGATCATTAGAGCGAGAGCAATGATTCTAGCACTAGACCTCCTCTGTAACTAAACTTGGTAACCTGTAGAAATTGTTAAAGAATCGACTATGGAGATTTTTAAGTACCGAAGTTTGTCGCCATTCCACACGTGTGTGCAATTTTAAAGCGTATCTATTAACTTGGCGCAACATTATCTTTCACATTATACAAAAAAATTGGGCTAACTTTACTGTTTTATTTTTTTAATTCATGAAAGTGTCTTTTTTTTTTTTTTATTCCAAAAAAAAATGCGTTTGAAAGACTGCTGCACAAATACAGTGTGACATAAAATATTGCAACGATCGCCATTTTTTTTCCTAGGGTCTTTGCTAAAATATATATATATATATATATATATATATATATATATATATATATATATATTGGGGATTCTAAGTAATTTTCTAGCAAAGAATACAGATTTTAACTTGTAAGCAACAAATGTCGGAAAAAAACTTAGGCATGAAAGGGTTAAAGCCCAGGTACTGCCTCAGCTCGGAAGGAGGGTGCACGTTTGCATCTTCACTTTGGATGCCAGAGGACCTTCTATTGACAGTATCCCAAAGTATAAAGTAGGAAATACAAAATCAATAATGAAATGTAAACAGTAGGGCTGTGCAAATTAACTTTTAATTAATCGATTAATCTTTAATTTTTTTGATCGATCAAATAATTTTTGATCGATTAAAATTATTTTGATTGGTACTCGCCTCTCCGCCGGCTTTTGGGCCTTCAGGGAGTTCCGTCGGAGATCCAGTAACGTCACGGACACCGGCGGGGCTTGCTGTGTCCATCTGAAGGGCTCCTTTGCTTTGCCTTCATATCTGCATGAAGGCGGGACCTTACTATCTGCCACATAGTAGCTGTTACACTTCCCTCTATCACTTCCTTTTATTAACCTTTGATTTTACAACCATCCACTGGGAGTTGTGATAGTTCCCTTCATGGGACATCTACATACCGCCGGACTGATGGTAACCTCTCCTCATCTGGATTCAGCAGTGGTATCGTTGTACACATTTTTATACCAGTATCATACTTGGCTAAATATTTTTATGACTGCTTTTGCTACCGTTTGGTATTACTCGCACCATTTTTACAGTTTATGTAGCTACATCGATTTTATCTCCAGTGCAATGTTTATTTTGTTACCTACTTGAAGATTATAAAAGTTTTAATGCTAATCCCATCAAGCGCTGCCTTTGTGTGTTTTTTGTAACCTGCTGTTGGCAGCTGCACTGGAAATCAGCCTGCAAGGAGATCAGCTAAAAGTAGTTGGATCTGTATGTGCGTTATAATAAATCGAAATTAGTCGATTAATCGATTAAAATAAAAAACGATTAATTGAACACAAAAATTTTGATCAGTAACAGCCCTAGTAAACAGACTACTCGCCATTATTAGGGAAGTTCTATACGGTAAAAGAACTCTTATGCCGCGTACATACGCTCGGAATGTTCGATAACAAATGTTCGATGGGAGCTTTTGGTCGGAAATTCTGACCGTGTATAGGCCCCTTCGGACATTTGTTTGGTTCTCCAATTTTCCGACAACTAAATCCGTTCTCGTAAATTCTGATTGCGTCTGGACAATTCCGACGCACAAAATTCCACGCATGTTCTGAATAAAGTACAAGAAGGAAGGAACTAGCGTACGTAATGGAGATAGCACATTCGTCACGCTGTAACGGATTGAAAGGCACGAGGCTGAAAAGCGCAAATTGTCTCTCACCAAATTTCTACTAACACGACTGGTATTGAACTTCCCTTTTCTCGTGCCGTCGTACGTGTTGTACGTCACCACGCTCTTGGCGTTCAGAATTTCTGACAACATTTGTGTGACAGTGTGTATGCAAGACAAGTTTGAGCCAACATCCGTCGGAAAAAAATCCACAGTTTTGTTGTCGGAATGTCCGATCGTCTGTACGTGGCATAAGGCTGGGCTCACTCTAGAACACGTAGCGGCTCCCAGGAGTCCGGTGCGTCTTCATTCACCATTTTAGGTCCGATTTTTGGGCTGAATTCGGACATGAAATGGACCAAAAGACGCACAGGACCCTTGTGCAAATTCGCACCGGAGCCGCTCTGGAGGTGTGGGAACTGTCTCCAAAGAAAGCCAGACACACTCTCCTAACATTCGTCCGAACCCAGCCTAAAGGTCTTCAAAATAACTGTATCATGCGTAGGAATACTGAGACTCATAGGCGGCGTACACACGACCGAGGTTCTCGCTGGAAGCTGCATTCCAGCGAGGACCTCGGCCGTGTGTAAGCTCTCGGCGAGCATCCCGTCGGGAATCCCGTCGAGCAGAAATAGAGAGCACGCTCTCTATTTGCTCGACGGCCCGCCTGGATGAATGGCTGGTTGCCATTCCCGACGGGCGGGTCGCCGATTTCGACGGCCGGCAGAGAACCTCGACGGGCGGAACGATGTGTTCTGCCCGTCGAGGTTCTCTGCCGTGTGTACGCGGCCATACAGTGCAGATAACTCATTATCAATGTATAGAGATACTCCTCATCATTATACAGAGCACAGTGTTCATTATCGGTGTATAGAGATACTTGTTATCATTATACAGAGCACAGTGCTCATTATCAGTGTATAGAGATACTCATCATCATTATACAGAGCACAGTGCTCATTATCAGTGTATAGAGATACTTGTCATCATTATACAGAGCACAGTGCTCATTATCAGTGTATAGCGATACTTGTCATCATTATACAGAGCACAGTGCTCATTATCAGTGTATAGAGATACTTGTCATCATTATACAGAGCACAGTGCTCATTATCAGTGTATAGAGATACTTGTCATCATTATACAGAGCACAGTGCTCATTATCAGTGTATAGAGATACTTGTCATCATTATACAGAGCACAGTGCTCATTATCAGTGTATAGAGATACTCATCATCATTATACAGAGCACAGTGCTCATTATCAGTGTATAGAGATACTTGTCATCATTATACAGAGCACAGTGCTCATTATCAGTGTATAGAGATACTTGTCATCATTATACAGAGCACAGTGCTCATTATCAGTGTATAGAGATACTTGTCATCATTATACAGAGCACAGTGCTCATTATCAGTGAATAGAGATACGTGTCATCATTATACAGAGCACAGTGCTCATTATCAGTGTATAGAGATATTCATCATTATACAGAGCACAGTGCTCATTATCAGTGTATAGAGATACTAATCATTATACAGAGCACAGTGCTCATTATCAGTGTATAGAGATACTTGTCATCATTATACAGAGCACAGTGCTCATTATCAGTGTATAGAGATACTTGTCATCATTATACAGAGCACAGTGCTCATTATCAGTGTATAGAGATACTAATCATTATACAGAGCACAGTGCTCATTATCAGTGTAGAGAGATACTCATCATCATTATACAGAGCACAGTGCTCATTATCAGTGTATAGAGATACTAATCATTATACAGAGCACAGTGCTCATTATCAGTGTAGAGAGATACTCATCATCATTATACAGAGCACAGTGCTCATTATCAGTGTATAGAGATACTAATCATTATACAGAGCACAGTGCTCATTATCAGTGTATAGAGATACTTGTCATCATTATACAGAGCACAGTGCTCATTATCAGTGTATAGAGATACTTGTCATCATTATACAGAGCACAGTGCTCATTATCAGTGTATAGAGATACTAATCATTATACAGAGCACAGTGCTCATTATCAGTGTAGAGAGATACTCATCATCATTATACAGAGCACAGTGCTCATTATCAGTGTATAGAGATACTAATCATTATACAGAGCACAGTGCTCATTATCAGTGTATAGAGATACTAATCATTATACAGAGCACAGTGCTCATTATCAGTGTATAGAGATACTCATCATCATTATAAAGTACACAGCGTTACTCATCGGTGACTTCATATAGCATGATTACACAGTGTCAGAGTTGCTGTCAGTGTACAGGGGTACGCAGCGTTCTCACATATGACTTTCTATTGGTGATCGGTGCAAAGGGGGATTCAGCACCACTTGTTGGGAGTTGTACAGAAGTCTGGGTCCCTCTATACAGCTGTGCACAGTATGAGAGAAGGGTGCAGCCTGGAAGTTTACAATGCAATGTAGTATACAAGAATCTCCTTACTCACCCAGTGCATGGCGTCTCCTGCTGCTCCTTCTCAGGCTGACCCTTCCTCCGCTGGGACAAAACTGCCCCCATAGTAATGTCACAGGGTGTCCCCAACCTCTGCTTCCCCTGGGCTTTCCTGTAGGGGATGGGAGCTGCAGTGATGAGTCCGCTGCATTGCAGGGAGGGTGAGAACACACTGTCAGCTACAGCACACAGCCAATCACAGCCAATCCCTGCCCTAACCTGACTGATTAACCCCTGGAGTGCTTTCTCATCATCTGTCACCAGGTGCACTGTCATCGTGTCACATCTACATACAACAACATCAGTCTTCTCTCTGCTGTGCACCCAGCACACTGTTCTTTGGTTACAAATTCACATTTATGTCTACAGTTTTTAAAGCAGTAATAAATCCAAAAGCAAACATGGAATACATTGCAGATTACCAATCCTTAGATGTGATGGCTGCATTTGTTTTTTCTTTTTTTTTAAGCTTTTTACCTCTGATTTTACTTGGTGATCTCACCAGTAACACACCTCCTGTATTACAGTACCCCCACTCTGGATGAAGGAGCACTGGTAGCACCTTTGGACAGCTGCATTACCAATCTGGAACGAGGGGAGTGTTAGATGTACTAGCAGATTTAGAAACACTAACAAATTGAAGACAGGCTCCAGCTAATACTTTTAAGCAGTCACAGCAATCCTTTTTTTTTTGGAATAAAGGTTTTACATAAGAAAATAAAAGCTGATCATTGCAACCACCCCTGTCAGTGGTAAATAATTAGTTGCAACCCTCCAACTGCTACATCTGCAGGAGAGCTTGTTATGTTAAGAAACAATAGACTCACAGGTGAAAAGAAAAGAAAAGAAAACGAATGCAGCCACCACATCTATGTGGTGTGTGCTTTTGGGTTTAACCACTTGCTTACTGGGCACATACACCCCCCTCCTGCCCAGGGGAAATTTCAGCTTCTGCCACTGCGTCGTTTTAACTGACAATTGCGCGGTCGTGCGACGTGGCTCCCAAACAAAATTGGCGTCCTTTTTTTCCCACAAATAGAGCTTTCTTTTGGTGGTATTTGATCACCTCCGCGGTTTTTATTTTTTGCGCTATAAACAAAAAAGAGCGACAATTTTGAAAAAAAAAATACAATATTTTTTACTTGTTGCTATAATAAATATCCCAATTTAAATAAAAAAAAAAAAAAAAAAATTCTCAGTCTAGGCCGATACATATTCTACATATTTTTGGTAAAAAAAAAAAAAAAACGCAATAAGCGACTGGTTTGCGCTAAAGTTATAGCGCCTACAAAATAGGGGACGGAATTATTATTTTTTTATTATTATTTTTTTACTAGTAATGGCTGCGATCTGCGATTTTTATTGGGACTGTGGCAGACACATCGGACACTTTTGACACATTTTTGGCACCGTTCACATTTATACTGCGATCAGTGCTATAAATATGCACTAATTACTGTATAAATGTGACTGACATTGAAGGGGTTAACACTAGGGGATGAGGAAGGGGTTAAATGTGTACCCTACAATAGTGTTCGAACTGTAGGTGGAGGGGGGTGACTGGGGGAGGTGACCGATCTGTGTCCCTATGTACAAGTGACACAGATCGGTCTCCTCTTTCCCTTAGTGACAGGAGCCGGCAATGAGAGATGATCTAATATGTTAACATTTGAGATCATCTCCCATTGGCGGTACAGATCGCATAGCAAACGGCCACTATGAATGGCCGTTTGCCGCGATCTGTGATTGGCTGTGTCCGAGGGACACAGCCCGATTAGAATTTCCCCGTTGCGCGCTCTGGAGCGCGCGCAGGGAACGCCCAAAGGGGCGGACGTCTTTTGACGTCCTGTTGGAAATTCAGGTCCGCGCTGTAGCCGTCATTCGGCTATAGCGCGGGCCTCAAGAAGTTAATACCACTTTAATCATTGTTTTTAAATTTGCTTCTTTTTTTTTGCGCTTCTCAGCTTCCTGCCTTTAGTCTCACCTAGGTGAGAATGATGTTTTGATCTCGTATTAAAATACCTACCCAGAAGGCATTGCTTTCCACTATTCATGTAAACAGATGCAGTGCCACATCTCACAGACAGAAATCTGACGCAGTATGGTGAAAAGTAATACCTTCTAAAAAAGGTGTTGTCAGTATCCCAGCAGGCATTACCTTCCACCATTCATGGAACAATATGTAAAAGGACATGGCACAAGATCTATATCTGTGAATGTGTGAGATCTTGAGAAGCGTCACTGGGAGGGGGGGGCAAAGTTCAAAAATTGCACAGGACAGTACAAGTGTTGTTAGTGCGGTTTCCCCTAATTTCCACTAGGTGTCACTGTCTAATAGTGTGATACACCTGTAGAGTTAAAGCGGAGGTTCACCCAAAAATCAACTATCTGCCATTAGATCCAGCATACTGCTGACATCTGCTGTATGCTGTGTTTTTTTTTGTACTTATCGTTTTATCAGCCTTTGTTATCCGGCTCCGAGCGGGGATTCCTGCGGGGAATGGGCGTTCCTAAGACCAGCGTAGTTGATTGACGGGCTGCTAAAGCGCGTCACGCCTTCTGAAAATACCCGAAGTGACATTCGGTGTTTACGGCGCTATACGGTGCCTGCGTGTAGAGCTGACTGCGCAGGTGCCGTAAACACCGAGTGTCACTTCGGGTATTTTCGGAAGACGTGACGCGCTTTAGCAGCCCGTCAATCAACTCAGGCCCGTCGGAACCCGACAGACAAACCAAGCAATTGCCTGGGGCCCCCGAGCTGACCAGGGGCCCCGAGCTGGCCAGGGGCCCCAGCAGGGAGGGCACTTGCCGCACTGCTGCTTCCTCCTGCAGTCCGGTCGGCCGTGTACCCAGTGCCGGCCCAAGACATGGTGCTGCCTGGGACCAAGAATGAAATGCTGCCCCCCCCCCCCAAAAAAAAATATAATAAATACGCCCACCAAAAGGCCCCCCCACATTCATTGTTTTATATCATGATATAAAATCTAATTTATCAGAGAAGCAGATTTACCATATGCAAAGTTACAGTGAGTAAACCCATATTTGTTTATTTTAATGAGGCAGAAGGCCTGCAATAATTGTGCAAACTGAAGGGATGTAAAAATGTTGGGTCTATCCCAATGGGTCGAGAAAATAATTTTATTTTTAGGGATTTTATTAATGTAATAACAGGGCACAGCGGCGACAATTGGCACAGTGTAGACAATTAAAGGGCACAGTGGCAACAATTGGCACAGTGGCGACAATTGATGGCACAGTGGCTGCGTTTGATGGCATGGCACAGTGGTGACAATTGATGGGCCCAGTGGTTGCATATGATGAGCACAGTCAGTGAGGCTGCAATCGTTTTTTTTTTTCGTTTGCGCCGCTTCCCCCCAAAACATTTTGAGCACCAGTCGCCGGCCACTGGACAAACAAATGAATACTAGTTTGCAGATAGATAAGACAGGCAGTGCACAGCTGCCCAGGCCCGGCCCAGCACATGCCACAGCTACTGAACTGTAAGTTTAGTTACCTTTTCTTTAGGAGTCAGTCATGATGCACAGTACCACCCATGTCTGTGTGGCATGTGCTGGGGCCTAGGCAGGGCAGCTCTTATTTATTGCTCATGGATTCCATTTTAGTTTAGTTGCATTTTATTTAAGAGGAGTCACTCACTGTCTTAGAGGGGGAGGGCTCACACTGTCAGTCAGACAGGTGGTGGTCGGCGTCATCCGGTCCACGTCCACAGGCAGCAAGCACAGACCCAGGACTCTATCAGGATGGATCATCCGAATCCGATCATGGAGGAGGTGCAGACAGTCGGTCGACTCGTGCAGAGCAATTTGGCGTGGAGGAGTGGCGCGCTGTGAATGCTGGGGCGGTCGCAACCTCCTCGGCTCCTCCTCCTCCTCCTGATGTAATCACAAATCACTCACTGGGTCTCTGCATTTCTGGTTGCTAGGCGCCGGCCGACGCTGTCAGCACGGCTCTCCGCGGCGCTCGTATGTAAGAGAGTGAGAGTGACTTTCAAATTCTGCCGGCCGGCGGCCGGATTGCCGCTCCCTCCAATATGCCGCCTGGTACCATGGGTACCATTGGGTCCCATGGTAGGGCCGGCTCTGCGTGTACCATAACCGCGCGGTACAGGAGAATCAGGTTCCTGTTCCCGGCCGGACTGACGGGAAGTGCACACACTGAGTGTTTACTTCCTTTCAGTCCGGCCCCCGGAAATAGTAAACAATCTCCTGTACCGCGCGGTTGTGGTACACGGCCGACCGGACTGCAGGAGGAAGCAGCGGTGCAGCAAGGCCCCTCTTGGCTTGGGGCCCCCTAATTTCTTCAAACTGCCCTGAATCAACTACGCCTATACCCAGAAGGAATCCCTGCTCGGAGCCGGATAACAAAGGCTGATATAACGATAAGTACAAAAAAAAAAAACAGCATACTGCAGATATCAGCAGTATGCTGGATCTAATGGCAGATAGTTGATTTTTGGGTGAACCTCCGCTTTAATGCAGCAACTGAAAGTGGAACTAAACCTCCTATCCTTTACAGCCAAGGAGGCTGCCATCTTAGCCTCTGTTTGATCTGCACTTGCCATAGTGCTGCACATGTGACCAGCTATGGTACCAGCCATTTAAGGGCTTGAGTTG
The DNA here is from genome assembly GCA_029574335.1 of Rana kukunoris. Classification (NCBI taxonomy): domain Eukaryota; kingdom Metazoa; phylum Chordata; class Amphibia; order Anura; family Ranidae; genus Rana; species Rana kukunoris. Next base: position 482,552,075 of record CM056051.1, read on the forward strand.
ATAAGAGTTGACAAAAGCACACTGGCATCCTTCACAATTATCAGAGGCATGTGGCAGAGGACTGTAACTGTTTTAGGAAAGAGAAACTAAAGTTTAAAATAACAAAAAGTAAGCAGGCAGACTTGTAGGCAGGTTGTCTACAGGGTTAGGCAGACTAGTGTAGTTGCCCTGATTAGAGTTACATAGTAGGTGAGGTTGAAAAAAGACACAAGTCCAACCTATGTGTGTGATTATATGTCAGTATTACATTGTATATCCCTGTATGTTGTGGTCGTTCAGGTGCTTATCTAAGACTCCTTTCACACTGGAGCGTTTTTCAGGCTCTTTAGCGTTAAAAAAAGCTGCATCAATATGAAAGCCCGATTGTTTTCACACTAAGGCGCTGTGCTGGCAGGGCGTCAAAAAAGTCCTGCAAGCAGCTTCTTTGCAGCACTTTAGGAGCGTTGAATACACTGCTCCTGAATCCCCCTTCCCATTGAGGGGGCTTTTTTTAACGCCAAAGTGCCTGAAAAACGCCCAGTGTGAAAGTGGTGCTTTACCAGCGTGTCGGGGGCAGTAGATAGACCCCCTCCCCCCCAACCCGTTAAGCACTCACTCACCTTGTGATGACAGGCGGTGGCTTTCTCCCTCTCTCAGCCTCCTCTGTGTCCTGGGCTTCTCTTGTGTTTCATCTCCTCCTCCTTCCTTTCTCAGCCATACATCTTCTCCTCTAATAGGATTTCTTCTCTTTTCGGCCAATCAGGAAATGGGTCTCATGTTTCTGCTTCCTGATTGGCCAGGAGGAGAATCGGTGTGGTAATAGGGAACACCCTTTTTGGAAGCCGATTAGAGCCTCAGGCTCTAATAATGTGCTTTAAACAACCCCCCCCCCCATTGGAATCCATGGTCCGGCACCCTGTATGTAGATCGGGGGGCCAGACCCATGGATGGGGGGGCGGTAACTATGTGCCCCGAATGGATGTGCCTCTATTGAAATAAAAAATTACCTCCCTCCCCAAGCAAAACCCCCCAGTACAGATCTCCCCACCTCCCACTAGTAAAGCTCCCCCCCCCCCCCCCCCCCCAGGACAGATCTCCCTACCACCCATAAAACTCCTCCCCAGTATAAACCCCCCTCCCATAGTACATACCTCTTCCTCCATCATTACTGTTCCTCCAACCCCCCAGTGCAGTTCTTCTCCCCAGTACAGCCCCCCCCCCCCTTTTAGTACAGATTGCTCCCCCTCCTCAGTGCACCCCCTTCTCAGGATCGATCCCAATGCCAGAATACTATGATTTTTTTTGTTCTTGGGGTTAGATTGGCTTTTTGACAATGTTTGGAGTAGTATTATTTATACAAAATGCATTGCTCCAAAACAAACTACCTTTTTGTTTTTGCATTTTTGTCAATTTCTTTGCTTTTTATAAAAATAAATACATTTTCAGTGTTTTAGGAAATAACAGCCCATCAAATTAAAGCGAAAGTACTGTATGTCAATATTTCAACAAGGCAAATGTTGCCTATTCCCAGATTAATAGCTGATTATACAATGCTGCCATCTGCTGGTCAATGGTGTAAATGTTATTTCAAAATTCTACTTTATGGGGTCCACATACATGTAGCTTTGACAGGCTAATGCAGAGCTGGATCACCTACAAGGCAAACTAGCTATGAGCCCAGGGCCTGACATAGGTTTGAGAGGCCCAGCATTTGATTTTGTCCAAATTCACACAAGCTGAATAGCTCTGCAATTCTTTTTATAAATACACCTCCAGGGGCCAGATTCAGAGAAGTTGGCGTTAATTTCTGCGGGCGTAGCGTATGCTCTTTACACTACGCCTCCGCAACTGTTATGGGCAAGTGTCTTATTCAGAAAGCACTTGCTGTCACAGCGGTCACATGATCAGAAAGCTCCCGATTGCAAGTATGCATCGGGAACTTTCCAGAATTCGCTGGTTACCGTGCACGCCCTCAGTACTGTAATTTGTTTACACAGGGCCACATATATGTGGCCACTTGGCATTCACCACTTGACCACCGGGCACGTAAACCCACTTAATAACCAGACCAATTTTCAGCATTCAGTGCTCTCATAGTTTGAATGACAATAACTCAGTCATACAACACTGTAACCATATGAAATTGTTGTCCTTTTTTTCCCACAAATAAAGCTTTCTTTTGGTGGTATTTGATCACCTCTGCCATTTTTATTTTTTTCACTATAAATGAAAAAAGAACAAAAATTTTGTAAAAAAAAAATATTTTTTCTTCATTTCTATCATAAAATTTTGCAAAAAATAAATTTTTCTTCATAAATTTGGCCTAAAATGTATACTGCTAAATATCTTTGGTAAAACATAATAATAATTTTTGATATTATTTAGTCTGGGTGAAAGTTATAGGGTCTACAAGCTATGGTACCAATTACTGAAAATGTATCAATTTGATCATACCTGATGTACTGACAGCCTCTCTCATTTATTGAGACCCTAACATGCCAGAAAAGTACAAATACCACCCAAATGACCCATTTTTGGAAAGTAGACATTCCAAGGTAGTTAGTAAGAGGCATAGTTAGTTTTTTGAAGTTGTAATTTTTTCCTACAATTCTTTGCAAATAACAAACATGTTATAATTACCTGCCCTGTGTAGTGGATTTGCACAGAGCAGCCCAAATCCTCGTCTTCTTGGGTCCCTCCTCCTCCCTGTGCTCCTGGCTCCTCCCTCCCTTTATGTGCCCCCCACAGTAAGCAGCTTGCTATGGGGGCACCCGAGCTGAGTCACAGTATCCCTGTGTCTATTCAGACATGAGGCCCCACCCCTCTCTTCCCTAATTGCCTGGCTGACTTTGATTGACAGCAACGGCAGCCAGTGGCGCAGCTGCTGTGTCTCAGCCAATCAGGAGGGAGAATCCTGGACAGCTGAGACACTCGTGGACATCGCTGAACAGAGAGGGACCTCAGGTAAGGGCTGCTGGACACAGAAGGCTTTTTCTCTTAATGCAAAGAATTTACAACCACTTTAAGTGCTAAACGCACATTGCGTTACCCGTGTCATTGTTTTTTTCTACCTAAACTCTGCTGCTCCTGGACACACTGGCAGCGGATTTTCTTTTGCCTGCCTCTAAACTCTCCTGTCACTAAACTCCTCTAAAAGTCTATGGGGTCGATTTACTAAAGGCAGTGCAGTTGCTCCAGAGCTTAGTAAGTGAGCTAAGGCTTTACTTTGCAAGAAATACCCAATGACATGCAAGGAAAAAAAAAAAAAAAACAGCATTTTTGCTTGCACACGATTGGATGATGGAAGTCCGCAGAGTTTCTTCTCATTTACTAAGCTCTGGAGCAACTGCTCTTGCATAGTGGACAGTCTTTTTTTCTTTAGGAAATCAACCCCTATGTGTGCATGCATACAGGCTAACATGGAGGGGAGTTTGGTGGCAGGAAGAAAAAAAAAAGCCCCTACTGGCAGCTGTAAAAGCGTCTAGTGTGCATGAGGCTTTTTAGACCCCTTTCACACTGAGGCATTTTACAGGTGTTTTAGCCCTAAAAATTTGTGCCTGTAAAGCCCCTTTAACTTTTTTTTCACCGCCCGCCATTAAATGACAGCGGGAGGCAGACCCTGTTGTTCTGGGTGGACATCATATTACGTTGCGCCCTTTTAGTTCACTGGGGAACAGGTACACGTGCCCGGCGGCCGCGATCGCCGCCGGGCGTCCGCGATTGCCCAGTAACTGAGCAGGCATGTGGACACACAGATCCACGTCCTGTCAGGGAGAGGGGACCGATGGTGTGTGCATTGTACATAGGGACCCCCCTCCCCCACAGTAAGAATGACTCCCTAGGGAATACATTAACCCTTTGATCGTCCCCCTAGTGTTAACCCCTTCCCTGCCAGTCACATTTATACAGTAATCAATGCATTTTTATAGCAGGGATCGCTGTATAAATGTGAATGGTCCCAAAAATGTGTCAAAAGTGTCCGATGTGTCCACCGCAATATCGCAGTCACGAAAAAAATCGCTGATCGCCGCCATTACTATAAAAAAAAAAAAATTATAAAATTTTATTTTGTAGACCCTATAACTTTTGCGCAAACCAATCAATATACGCTTATTGTGATTTTAATTATTTTTTTACCAAAAATATGTAGAAGAATACGTATCGGCCAAAACTGAGAAAAAAAATGTTTAAAAAATAAAAAAAATGCATATTTATTATAGCAAAAAGTAAATTGGGCCAGATCCACAAAACATTGGAGATACGCCGCCGTAATTTCAAATCTGCACTGGCGTATCTTTACGCCGATTCTCAAAGGCAGATACGTCTAAAAAATAGGCTTCCTCCGCCGGCGTAACTTGCCTACGCTGACGTATAATTGTGTGCAATTATACGCTGGCTGCTAGGGGCGCTTCTGTCGATTTTCTGCGTTGAATATGCAAATGACCTAAATACGCTGATCCACGAACGCCTAGTGTATCAATATACGCAGTTTACGCAAGGCGTACAACCGGCGTAACTTCACCCCTCATAAAGCAGGGGTAAGTCATGTTAACGTATGGACGTCAGAACAGAGTCGTATTTTACGACGTTTGCGTAAGTCGTACACGAATAGGGCATTGCGTAAGTTACGTTCACTTCGGAGACATTTTTCAACGTATCATAGGAATTCGATCGGACATGAGTCAGAGCATGCGCACTGGGTTTACTCCACGGACGGCGCATGCGCCGTTTGTAAGGACATGCATCTACATGGGGTCAAGCCTCATTATAATACTACACGCCCACGACCTGCCTACTTCGAAATACGCGGGCTTCTGCTGGCCCATTTACGCTACGCCGCCGTAACTTAGGACGCAAGTGCTTTGTGAATACAGCACTTGCCTCTCTAAGTTGCGGCGGTGTAGCGTAAAGAAGATACGATACGCCCGCACAAAGATCCGCTGATGTCTGTGGATCTGGCCCATTGGTTTTTTTCTTTCAAACTTGTCCCTCTTCTTTTGTTTATAGCGCAAGAAATAAAAACCGCAGAGGTGATCAGCTATCACCAAAAGAAACCTCTACTTGTGGCCGCTTTTAAGCCAAATAGTGCCGCTATAACAGTGGCAAAGCGCTGCTAAAACTAGCTGTGCCTTACCGCTAACGCACCCCCCTGCCCCAGTGTGAAAGGGTCTTAGTTCTTCCACTGTGTGGTGTGTGATTTACACTTGGGATTACTATATAGGTACAGCAATGCTTTTCTAGAAATGAGAATAGTACATCCCAAGCACATACCTTATAACAAGGAGGGATCCTTCTATCTGATAGCATTTGATGTGAGGCTTTGAAGCCTGGAGCCTCCTCCAGATGGACAGTCAGTGGTGAGGGAAGCGGGGAGTCATTAGTCCTGTTATAGGCATCCCAGTGATAAAAGAGTGCAATGTGAAGGGAGAATTCCAGAGCAATTGAAAGAATTCTTTATGGGAAGCAGCAGACCCCAGTTGTTTGGGTCCACCCAGCTGTTGCCATAGATATCTGGAATCAGGAGTGAAACATCTGGTTTTCACGTGAAGCTATCCAGTAATGGGTTTTAACTCTATAGAAACAATGCATCATTTTATTTATATTATATATTTTATATATACTGTATATATATATTTATTTAATGCCAGTACAGTTAATTAATCTGAATGTTTTTTGTGTACCGTAATTGTGTAGGAGAGGTGTATTTTTCCCCTATCCTTATCGCACACACATTTCCAAATATACCAATCCAATTTTGTATTATCTAGAAGGACTCAGCTACTGCTCAGGTCTTTTCTATGAAACAAAGCAAATAATCCTTAACCACTTGCTTACTGGGCACATATACCCCCCTCCTGCCCAGGTGAAATTTCAGCTTCCGGCACTGCGTCGCTTTAACTGAAAATTGCGCGGTCGTGCGACTTGGCTCTCAGACAAAATTGACGTCCTTTTTTCCCCACAAGTAGAGCTTTCTTTTGGTGGTATTTGATCGCCTGTGCAGTTTTTTTTTTTTTGCTTGTTGCTATAATAAATATCCCAATTCTTTTCTCAGTTTAGGCTGATACGTATTCTTTTACATATTTTTGGTAAAAAAAAAAATCGCAATAAGCGACTGGTTTGCACAAAAGTTATAGCGCCTACAAAATAGGGGACAGAATTATTATTATTATTTTTTTTTACTAGAAATGGCGGCGATCTGCGATTTTTATTGGGACTGCGAAGTTATGGCGGACACATCGGACACTTTTGACACATTTTTGGCGCCATTCACATTTATACTGCGATCAGTGCTATAAATATGCACTAATTAATGTATAAATGTGACTGGCATTGAAGGGGTTAACACTAGGGGGTGAGGAAGGGGTTAAATGTATTCCCTACATAGTGTTCTAACTGTGGGGGGAGGGGGGGTGACTGGGGGAGGTGACCGATCTGTGTCCCTATGTCCAGATCGATCTCCTCCTCTCCAGAGACAGGACGCTGTCTCTGTGTAAAACGGCAATGAGAGATGATCTCATATGTTTACATATGAGATCATCTCTCATTGGCCGCGCAGATCGCATAGCAAGCGGCCACTCTGATTGGCCGTTCGTCCCGATCTGTGATTGTCTGTGTCCAAGGGACACGGCCAACATAGAGCTTCCTCACTGCGCGCTCTGGAGCGCGCGCGGGGAACGCCTTAACCTCCCTGGCGGTATGATTCTGTCTGGAATTACATACCAAAAGCGGTACAATTTTTTGCATGGAAATTGGGCGTTTTATACTGTAGGCCTGCAATTCTTAGGAATTACTCGCTTAAATCTGTCCAAACAAGACATCCCGGGTATGATAAAGTTTGAAAAACAAAATCATAAATTTTTATATAATAAATAACCATAAATAATTAAAACAAATAATAATGTAATTATGATAAAAAATATTCAATAATGTAATCAACTCAAAAACACAGAAATTTGCTCAGTTGCAGAATTGTCGCTGTCATTTTATTTTTTTTATGACGAATTTCCCCACAAATCGCTATCGCTCAATTCTGCAAGTGATTATAATTTATTATCGTGTTTTCTAGCTGATCTAAAACCATTTTTGACATAAAGGGACACTTTTGGTTGCTATGGACAATCTACAGTTTTCAGGGAGAAAGAACACTTTTTATTATATAAAAGAACATGCAGGGCACTGGACAGACCACTAGGGACAAGGGGGTGTGTACTTTTTACATACAGTACTGTAATCTATAAGATTACAGTATACTGTATGTAATGTGTTTGTTTACGTTTTTGAATTTGGCTCCGTTCTCCGCTCCCGTGCGTCGTAACGGAGATCGGCGGCACACGGGGACACTGTGTGAATCGAGCGAGCACCCGCTCGCTCACACAGCGTGGATGTATCGCTGGATCCAGGAACAAGGTAAGCCAGCGCACGCTGCAGGCTCTGCATAGCTACCCGGAGTGTGACTCGGGGATACCGATCTTAGCAAAAAAAAACACCCCGAGTCACGTTTGGGGATACTGCCAGGGGGATTAAGGGGCGGCCGTCAATTGATGGCGGCTTGGATATTCAGGTCCGCGCTGTAGCCGTCATTAGGCTATAGCGCGGGCCGCAAGTGGTTAAAGTGGCAAACTCTTTTCAAGTATGTTTTCTTAAAAGAGTTGTAAAGGAAAAAAATGTTTTGATGAAATTACTGTTTACAGGGTATAGAGACGTAGGGCCAGATTCAGGTAGGAGCGGCGTAATAACCACTCCGGCGTAGCGTATGCTGTTTACACTACGCCGCCGCAACTTTTACAGGCAAGTGCTGTATTCACAAAGCACTTGCCTGTAAAGTTGCGGCGGCGTAGCGTAAATGGCCCGTCGTAAGTCATATTGGGCGGGTAGGGGGCGTGTATTATTTAAATAACGCGCGATCCCGCGCCGAACGTTCTGCGCATGCGCCGGCCGTGAATTTATCCCAGTGCACATGCTCCAAATCACGACGCAAATACTCAATGAAAACAACGTGAACGTCACTTACGCAAAGCCCTATTCGCGAACGTTTCACGTAAACGACGGGAAAAAATACGCCGGCACGCCGTCCATACTTAACATTGGCTGCGCCTCATACAGCAGGGGTAACATTACGCCGGATCTACGCTTACGCAAACAACGTAAAAAAAATGCGCCGGCCGCACGTACGTTCGGGAATCGGCGTATTAGGCTCATTTGCATATTTTAGACAGGAACGCCACCTAGCGTTCAGCGTAAATATGCAAGTTAGATACGAAGGCGTAAGAGACTTACGCCAGTCGGATCTAATAGAAATCTATGCGTAACTGATTCTGGCGTGCGTAACAGTAATGCAAGGCTTTCTCCCTGGTGTGGAGTGTCGTGCTCGCCCCCTCCTCTGGAATACAGGAGAGTCAGGACATCCACTAACACACACCTCTTTTCTCTATCTGCCACATAGAGAGAGCATCCTGACTCTCCTGTAGTCCAAGGGAGCGGGCGAGCACGACACTCCACACCATGGAGAAAGCCTTGCATTACTGTGTGGAGTTACAGACACAAGAACAGGAAGTGAGGATTTCTCAGAAGAAATAAGGAAATTTAAAAGCAAAATGGAAGGATGAGGTAAGTGAAGGAGGACTGCACTAAGGTAAAGGAAGCTATTTAGGGGAAAAAATTACTTTTACAACCCCTTTAATACTATATTCAGGCTGCTTAAAGGGGATTTCAAATCTGAGAATAACCCCAAGAGCAGAGGCAAACACTTCAGCAGTGGCAATTCTGTATCAGATTGGTTACATAAATTGGCTCTATGAGTCCAGGCAGGAGGAGAGCAGAGGAATGGCCCTCTCTTATGTCAGACCTCTCTCTTCTATCCTCTGACACCACAGGCCCGACTACAACCACTGTACTCAAATCAACATTCAATAGCTTAACCCCCCAATGTAAACCATCCCACACACCCACTACGTATACAGAGCCCTGAGTATGTGTGTGTGCCCATATGGCACCAGTAACTCCAGTCCCTTAGGAGTAGTGTTGCTCACGAATATTCGCATTGCGAATATTCGCTACGAATATTGCATATTCGAGTATTCGCGAATAACTCGAATATTGCGGCGAATATTCGCTATGGCGAATATTCGTATTTTTTCAATTTTTTTTTTTAAATAGATCACATCCTAGTGATCTCCATCGACGTCTAAAAGCATTGCTGGTATGATTAGAGAGAGACCCTGGGCCGAGTAGCTGATGCAATTCTTTTATGTTGCCGAAAATTCGCATTGCAAATTTTCGGCAACATAAAAGAATCGCATCAGCTACTCGGCCCTTCTTTTGCATCAGAGCCAATCAGAATAACTCGAATATTCGACAAACGGAATATTGCGTGATTATCTTCTCCGCCCTTCTTTTGCATCAGAGCCAATCAGAATAACTCGAATATTCAGCAAAAGGAATATTGCGCGATATTCCTTTTGCCAAATATTCGAGTTATTCTAAATGGCTCTGATGCAAAAGAAGGGCGGAGAAGATAATCGCGCAATATTCCTTTTGCCGAATATTCGAGTTATTCTGATTGGCTCTGATGCAAAAGAAGGGCGGAGAAGATAATCGCGCAATATTCCTTTTGCCGAAAATTCGAGTTATTCTGATTGGCTCTGATGCGCCCTTCTTTTGCATCAGAGCCAATCAGAATAACTTGAATATTCGGCAAAAGGAATATTGCGCGATATTCCTTTTGACGAATATTCGAGTTATTCTGATGCAAAAGAAGGGCAGAGAAGATAATCGCGCAATAGGAATATTGCGCGATTATCTTCTCCGCCCTTCTTTTGCCCCCTTATTCTCCTTTCTTTTAAGTAGAGTTAGTGTAGAGTTAGTGTTTAGTGCATATTAGTTTAGTAATACAGGAAATGATCTCCGTTTATGAGAATTTCGCAATAATTTTCGCATTAGCGAAATTTCGCAAAAATTTTTTTGGATTAAATATCACGAATATTCGATATTAGCGAATATTCGCGAATATTCTTCTATATATTCGCGCAATATCGCGAAATCGAATATGGCGTATTCCACTCAACACTACTTAGGAGAAATATGAGTCTTTGGATCTTCGGCTAGCCACTTTAGTTGGTGCATTTAAGCTCCTGCTTAGCAAAGTGTAACTGTGGTATGCTGACAGTATATGAATAACAAGACGGATACTGTGACTGTTTAACAGGGTGCTAGAAAGAGCCAGGTTCTGGTAAGTGTAGGCAAAAGTGAGGTAATTCTGTCTGTGTGCGGTGTCTTTGTTTCTTGCACATGAGCAAGTGCCCTCTCACCAATCCTGCGATCAGGGCCCAAACGAACGTCCTGAAAGAGGCAGGCTCTTCTGGTGACACGACTGGTCACCTCACACTGGAACGCTTCACAATGTTGGTGCAGGTGCGCCTGGATATGCACCTAGGATTCCCCTCTCTCTCAAGCTAGATGTCCCCAACTGGCTGTGGAAATTGTAAAGGAGTTGAAGACTGACCTCTCCCCTGAGGCCAGTCTCTTCCCCTCAGACAACAAAATGGTGTGCTTTGTTCCTTTGCTCCAGAGCATGCTGGCTCTTGTAGTTCCTGGCCTTATACAAGGATATGAGTCAATTTTTGATGAGAACTACATGGCCCATGATACATGGCTACTGCTGCTGCTGTTGTCCTTCTCATTGGTTCCTGTAATTGCCTTCTCCTGCCAATAGGAACACAGGGGAGGGAGCAGAGAGCAGGCGAATGTCTGTGTGAGTCAGTGAGTAGGAAAAAATGAGGGCACTGACAGGCTCTCTCTCCCTCACAGGAAAGCCTCAGCCAGCTTGGCAAGGCCACGGGATATGCGGAGCAGTGCCTTCCATTCTAAATTGTGACTGTAGCGCCCCCTACTGTCAGTTATGGGCGCTATTGTAAATTTAGTGGAGGGATGAGAGAGTTATCCTTCTCTCATCCATGTTAATTGCCTAAATTTGTGTTTCGGGCTGGGCTGCCTGTGGTCCCATTTTCTGTCCTGAGGATATGTTACCATCCTTGGGCAGCAGATGGCGCCAGAAGGGTTACAGAACAGAGCCGCCTTTCCTCAGCAGCCAATCAGAAGAGTATTTCCCTTGCTGGGCATGCTGGAAGAGGGTATATCTGCTGCGAGCACCTTTTTGTCCGGGTCTTCTACCCGCCACGAGGCCGCCACTATGGCCTACCTGGCCGGGGCCTACACTATGCGTAGCTACGAACTCTGGGCCTCATGGCTCGGAGCAACTGATGCTATCACTGACCCCAGTGACTTACTGGGTTCCTACTTCTACTGAGAAGATCCCAAGCTGGCTGCTGTTCGGTGGGGGATCGGTATGAGGAGAACCCGGAGGCAGGTGATCCAACAGGGCTTGAACGAACCATCGGGGATCTGGTTACCAGAAACTGACAGAACATAGTCAGACTGTAAGCTGGTGACCTTTACTAAAATACCTACTGGGAGGATTTGCTCTACAGCTCTACTCTGCAAACATTGGGCCTGTGAGAGAGGTTTCCATCTTAAATCCTAAGCTAATTAGAGCCAAGTCAGTGGCAGAGACGTGTTTCTTCCCAGAAGCTCTGAGTGATGCTTTGGCTGCCATGCCTGTGAGAGGGGTCTGTCCGGGGGCACTTTACCCACTCTGGCTAGAGTGGCGACGTGATAGATACTACTGTTAAAAGTAGGACTGCTTTCCTTATCCAAAGCCTGATGCTGCAAAGTTCTTCTTCCCTTCATCAACCTATCCTGTTTACCTCAAGTTGATGTTGGTCATGTTTGACCAGGAATAAAGCATTGGAAAATTCAATCATCAGCCTGGACATTCAGTTACTACTCTGCTCACCACCTTCACCCCTAGACACCACACAGAGGTAGCTTAAATATGCCGATCCCAAATCTAATCAGCGGCTCCAGAGGGGGTTAGCGCTACCTGACTATAACATTGCTTACTTTATATTTTCTGTTTTAAAAGAATAGAGTGTTTTAACATTCGTAACAATAAAAACTTTAATAATTGGCACTGTTAAAGAGGAAGTAAACCCTCTTGTCAAAAAATAAATAAAAAAGACAACCTGCAAGACAAAGGCATAATGAGCTAGTATGCATAGCATACTAGCTCATCATAAATTACTTATAAGACTCACCATTGCAACTTTGCTTTTGCTAGAGACTTGCCACACACATTTTCTCAAAAGTCTCAACTAGAACTTGTGCTTCAAATGCTCTGAAAGTGTAAAACTTGGCAGTGACGATGTGCAGCAAGTTAACAGTCTTACAATTCAACACAACCACAAATTTGTGGCAAGTTATCCTTGCTATCTGGGTACTCCCCCTTTCTGAGTCACCCCTTGTCTCCATCCCCTACCCACCTCTGAGCATCGTCCCTTGGTTCTAACTCTCACCCACCTTCCAGGATCACCCCTTTTGGAGAATACAGAAACAGATATCATTTTGTGGTGCTAAGTAATTTGTATGGCATTTGCTAATGAAGAAAAGTGATAAAATAGATCCCCTGAAGCCAGAAAATATAGAACCACCCCAGCAGCCAGCAACAATAGATTCCTTCCTAAAAGTAGACCACCACACACACAAAAAGTAGATCACTCTCTCCAGCAACAATTTTGCAAGCATGCACATCTTTAGTTGTACTGATTTTGTCTCCTATGCCCACTAGTAAAGACATTTTGGTAAGTGCCTAACTTTACTCTGTAGGACAGGGGTGCCCAACCTTTTGAGGAGCAGGGGCCACTTAAGTGGCTTGGTAACCGGTCGCGGGCCACAATGAGTGGAGGGGGGATGACAGGTCTATGTCCACTCTGCATATGTAGAGTGGACATGGACATGGCCCACTCTACTCTATGGGCCCTCTGATCTGATCTGCCCAAATGGAAGGGGACAGATCCCCCTTCTGTTTTTTTTTTAGCAGATTGAATTGGAGATAGGTGGGTATATGGCCACAAAACAGGTGACCAATGGGTCCGATTGGGTCGGACTGATCGTGTCAAAGAGGCCTAAGGGTGTTTTCACACTGATGCTCTGTGGTTTACCCACACCAAGGGTGCAGCGCAGTGCACCTGTGGCTTATCTGTGGGTGAGCTGCACTTTGCCATAGGCTTCTATTATATCCTGCAGGTGTAGTGCATTTTTTTTGTGTGCACCAAACCCACAGGTAACAATAGAAGTCTATGGCAAAGTGCAGGTAACACACAGGTGTTCTGCAGTGCACCTGCGGATCAGTTTCAATGCAGCCCAGTAACCACTGCAGAACAGATATTCCCATAGATACACTTTGAGTTTAGTAATAAACACTACCTTTGATAACAGTCTTTAATTCAGGTATCGCCACCTACTTCTGTCCAAAGCAGAGTGCATTTAACCACTTCCTGCCCGGGCAGTCACAGATTGATGTCCGGGAAGTGGTTCTGAAATCCTGACTGGACGTCTATTGACGTCCTGCAGGATTTCATGCAGCGCGGCGATCAGTGATGCAGGATGTCAGTCTGACACCCTGCATCTCCAATCTCGGTAATGAGTTTCCGGCGGAGGCTCGTTACCACGTGGTCAGCCGTGTCCAATCACGGCTAATTACGACGTAGACAGGAAGAGCCGTTGATGGCTCTTCCTCACTCGCGTCTGACAGACGCGAGTAGAGGAGAGCCTATCGGCAGCTTTCCTGACAGGGGGGGTTTGCACTGATTGTTTATCAGCGCAGCCCCCCCTCGGATGCCCACACTAGACCACCAGGAAGCCCACACTGGGAAGGCCAAAAGAATTCAGTAAAAATAATAAAAAAATAAGGCCAGTAAAAAAAAGATGCCAGTCAGTGCCCACACATGGGCATTGACTGGTAACATGATCCATCAGTGCCACCCCTCAGTGTCCATCAGTGCCACCCCTCAGTGTCCATCAGTGCCACCCCTCAGTGCCAATCCATGCCCAGTGCCTACCTATCAGTGCCACCCATAAGTACCCATCAGTGCCGCCTATGAGTGCCCATCAGTGCCACCCATGAGTGCCCATCAGTGCCGCCTATGAGTGCCCATCAGTGCCACCTATGAGTGCCCATCAGTGCCGCCTAAGAATGCCCATCAATGGGGCATACCAGCTCCTCCTATCAGTGCCACCTCATCGGTGTCCATCAGTACCACCTCATCTGTGTCCATCAGTGCCACCTCATGGATGCCCATCAGTGCCGCCATATCAGTGGCCAAAATTGAAAGAGAAACCTTACTTATTTGTAAAAAAATGAACAGAAAAAAAACCGTATTTTGTTTTAAAAAATTTTAGTCATTTATTAGTTGTTGCGCAAAAAATAAAAACCGCAGAGGTGATCAAATACCACCAAAAGAAAGCTCTATTTGTGGGGAAAAAAGGACGCCAATTTTGTTTGGGTACAATGTAGCATGAGCGCGCAATTGTCATTCAAAGTGCGACAGCGCTGAAAGCTGAAAATTGGCTTGGCTGGTATGGAAGTGGTTAATATCACCCCACCTATGACAGGAGTTGGCACTTGCTTCACAACACTGAGGATGGTGGGTCGACAACCCACAATCTGGGCATGCCAACCTGCCATCCCAGAGCAGGAGGTCATGGGCCACATCAGAGGGCTCCGCAGGCCACTGGTTGGACACCCCTGAGGTAGGACTTCTAGATGCATTGGGACCTACCTCTACTATGAGCTTGGTATAATAACCACCCCAAAGGTGCTACTTAGTCCCATTCTGGTGCTAGAGAGCTACAAAAGGGGAGTGGTGGGCATGTGGCTAAAAATACACTAAAGCTGCCCATAGATGGATTTTTCAAACTTCCCCCATACATATAAACTCAAACTAACAAGGATAGTAACAGATGATCTGATCTTCTTTACCTTTTCACTTGTACATAAAGAAAAATTACTTTACTAGACAGTAGCAAACCCCCCCCCCCCCCCCCCCCCCAAGCTACCAAACCGAGATTTACAAAGAAAAAAATAAAGCTATAAAACAAAATAGTGTGTTTAGTGAGTTTATTGCATAAAAATAAAATACAATGAAAATAAGTACAGAAACATACCTCAACATGAGGAACAACTACATAACAATTGTTTTATAATCTATTATGCATCCATCCAAAATCTCAAATTATAGTCTCCAGTACTCAGATAATAGAAACAAGTCTCAAACTCCTAATTATTTATCGAGACCTTTTTCAGGAAACGACGGAAAGTTACTTGCACCATGCAGATGGGCTTGGGAGACTGTGACGTTGGGATTAGACAGGGATGACGTCAGGGGGGCGGCATTTCAGGCCTTGGTCTCTACCAGGGACAGACTCATTCACTACAAATTTCTGCATAGGATATACTTGACCCCAGCTAGACTGGCCAGAATGTTTGGGAATCAGACATCTGTCTGTTGGCGGTGTTTTATGCCCTCTGCAAACTTTATGCATATCTTTTGGGATTGTCCCCGGGTTCAATCATATTGGCAAGCTGTGGTGGATTGCATTTGAATGGTCACTTCTATCTCGATCCCCATGACTGTGGAGGTGTGTTTACTGCATCTAGTGGATCCTCTGGCTACGACTAGGGAAATCAGAACTCTCCTCATTCTTTTGCCTTTTTACGCCAAAAAATGAATTATCCTTTTCTTAGCTCAGCCCCAACGGTGGTATCTTGGAAAGTGTTAGTTAACAAAGCCATCCCATTTTACAAGGCTACTTACCTGAGTAGGGGGGGCACTGACCAAATTTGATAAGGTGTGGGGGGGCTGGATGGCCTCGGTGGATACGGTGTCGGCTTGAGGCATGGTTTAGTAGAGCAGTTAATTATATGCTAAATAAATTCGGTAGGGAATTTTAGGGGTTTGGTGGACCATTGATCATCTTATGATGGGGTTACTGTGTACTCTGGGAGAACGTGTTCTTTTTCACAATGCATTTGGGTTTCTTCAGAGGGAAGGGAGTCATGCTTTGCATTTTAAACTTTATCTGATATCGGGGCCCCGGGGGGGGGGGGGGCAGAGAGCGCGGGTGCTGTGTCTTCTGGCACCTACCCCCAATTCGGGGGGTCAGCAATGAAACTAAGATTGGGCACAAGGTCTTCATTATGTTGGGGGGGATCTGATTTCATTTTAGTTTGGTCTGTAAATATTTGATGTATGTTATTATTTTCCCCTGTTTTTTTTTTTTTTCTCTGTAAACCGGTAACTGTGTTTTTGGCCAGTAATTGTTGGGAATGACTCGTGGCCAGTTGCTGTATCTATCTTTTGAAAATTGAATAAAAATTATTTTACAAAAAAATAAAAAAAAGTCTCAAACTCTGAACCATTTAAGTTGCCATTCTTCTCTTTAAAGAGCCCCACATTCTTCAATGATCATGTCATCATGGTGTCTTAAAACAAGGTTGGAATCTTCATGGGATAGCATGAACAATGGCTGCATCTTTACTGGCACACATGAGGAACATTCAACTTTCTCCCCTTCCTTTAGATTGATGAAACTCTATGAAAATAAAAATAGAACATTCAAACATTAGTAATTGGGTTTAGCAATTTTGCTTAGGCCATTAAACGGTGTTCATAAAATGAATATCAGAAAAACAGATAGTTTCAATGCAAAATGTTAAATCTATAGTATACAAAGATAATACGTATACACATATAATATGTAATTGACTATTTACCTTGCCTGCTGTTTTTATAATATATGATTGTATTTCATATACAGATGTTTATGTGCACCCTCCGGTGATCAGCTAAAAAGAAGACCTGTCATCAGAGACAAATCGAGACTTCTATGGCCGCGTACACACGATCAAATCTATCTGCTGGAAACGGTCTGACAGACCGTCTCAGCAGACAGATTAGTTCGTGTGTACGGGCGAGCAGACGGATTTGTCCAGCAGACAGATTTTAGGCCTCGTACACACGATCAAATCTGTCTGCTGGAAACGGTCTGCTAGACCGTCCCAGCAGACAGATTCGATCGTGTGTACGGCCGAGCTGACGGATTTGGCCACCCGACAGATTTCAAAGCATGCTTTCAAATCTGTCGGCTGGGAATCCGTCCGCCCGACATGTCTGCTGGTTAGTACACTTACCAGCAGACATGTCGTCCCGCACCGCCGCCGAATGGATTCGGCGCATGCGCGGAAGTGTTTTACTTCCTGGTGCGGTGACGTGGCGGCGTCAACGTCACCGCCACGTCACCACGCTGTCTGCCGGCAGGGATTTTGGTTTGATCGTGTGTACAGCGATCAAACCAAAACAGCCAGCAGACAAATCTGATCAAATCGGTCTGTCTGACCGATTTGAGCAGATTTATTTGGTCGTGTGTACGCGGCCTATGACTAATCCCCTTTTGACAAATCTAATAATCTGGATGAACAAAGTGGGGTTGATTTACTAAAACTGAAGCGTGCAAAATCTGGTGCAGCTGTGCATGGCAACCAATCAGCTTCTAACTTTAGCTTGTTCAATTAATCTTTGACAAAATACCTGGAAGCTGATTGGTTACTATGCAGCGCTGCACCAGATTTTGCACTCTCCAGTTTTAGTAAATCAAACCCAGTTATTCCTTTGCTTCAGTGCTTTGTTTGCAAATTGCAGATCAGATGTTCTGATTTCACTGGCTCTGTAATTGCTGGGTCAGTAAATCAGAAAGTATGGAAAACACACAAAGCCAGGTAGCTAGCATTTTCAGGAGAAGGTCAGCAAGTCAACCTACATGTTTCTTCTCAAGCAAGTTACACTGAGAGAAATAAATAGTCTGTCATAGCTAACCTCTACTTCTGAAAATGATAAATCTTTGGCTGTATTCCTAATGCTTTGGCTTCCATACTTTCTGTCTCACTGACCCAGGACAAGTAAACATTTTTAGCATCAGCATTGTGTCTCAAAAGCCAATAGACAAATAGGTGTTCCGCAATGTACATACAGTATATATTTCAAAATTATACACCTAAACTATCATATTCATTGATTAGTACTAATATTCACATATATAAAAACACTAAAACTGCAGTTTCCCTTAAATAAAAACATGTTTTTAGTGGGGATCGGAGGTAGCAATGCAAACTTTTCTCACCTTAACATAGTTATAGATTGTTGGCTTGGCGGTGCCCTTTAGTGGGGTATGGCAGCTTCCTTCACACCGGTAGGCGTTGTATTTTTTGGGATAGACAATCCAATTGTCCCATCCAAGCTCCTTGAAATCTACCATCATGTCAACCTTTCTACATAAAGGTCCTTGCTTTTCTTCTGGCATGTCATGAGTGATGAATGGAGTAATTAATTGCCTGTTTCTGTTTTGTCTTTGATTCCGGAACCCAGCCATCTTTGGAGAGCTTTCTGACAATATATTGATCAGGCCTGGAGACTCTGGCTTGGAAAATGGCTTGTCCTTACTGAAAAATACAATGATTGCTTGATTTGTGGATCTCTTCTGAAGAGATTTGTTAATGAGCTTTTTGGGATTTCCAAAATGAAATACTGCAGCGCTGTGAGCATTTCCTCTAGCATGCGTGTCTTTATTATTGGCAAGTTTATTGCCCCAGTGAAGATACTGTCCCATCAGATCAGTCACATTGAAGCTTTTCCAGGCAGAATGGTGACTCACTGTCATGCTTTTCATGATTGACCCTAAAAAGACTCTATCCTGTCCATTTTCAGCGTGGAAGATCTCCATAGTGATTGTGGTGGGAGTTTCAAATGGTGGGAGAAGAACTCGAAGCTCAACCAATCTTAGATCATCATCCCCTTTGGAGATAGGTGTGAGGTCAAAACTCACTGACCAGCGATTATCTTCCACAGTAAAACCTGGGAGAAATAAAAAACAAAAAACTTCTTATTAGTATGTTTTGTTCCATAAAAATGAGTTGCTATTAACTGCAGATAGAAACCTACTATAATCAGTTTGAAATTACAAATGACTGTTCATCAATTAAGATAATAAAAGAAGCTTAAAGACAAAATATAGAAAATACAGTTTCTAGTCTTATATATTTGTGATAAATAATAATTAGTCGAAAGCCAAATGCACAATATTAGATTTTCTGCAGATTTTTGTCTTCAGATTTACCAAAACCATATAATATGAGGACAAACCTTAAGAGTTTCAATTTGTGTGCAATCAGGTAGGCCCTTCCACTACATGGTTTTGGTAAATCTGAAGACAAAAATCTGCAGAAAATCTAATGGTGTGTATGGGGTCTAAGGCTGGCCACACACTATACAATTTTCTTGTATAACTTTTCTTTAGATTTGCCAAAACCATATAATTTGAGGTCAAACCTAAACCCTTTCAATTTGTATGCAACCAGGATGGCCCTTGCACTACATAGTTGAAGGTAAATCTAAAGGAAATTGAATACAAACATTTTTGATGGTGTATGGCCAGCCTTAGGGTCTGACATATATACTTTCAGTATTTCAGATTAGAATCAGATTAAAACATTTGTATTTGAAATGATATTTGCTACTGCAAGTTCGGTTACTATAGTTTGGTTACTATCTACTATTTGGTCACAGAGCTTATATCATATTTGTCATCAGCAATCAAATCAATAAATAGATGCAAATATATATCACATAGATGAGTTCAGTTACACTATGTACTTACTTTTAGCAGGAAGGCTCTGGACAGTATCGGACTCTTCCAGGATTTGATGTTCTGGCCTGTGAAGGTCTTTTCGCTGATCCATGAGGGTTTGGTAAAGATGCATCATATAAGGAGGAACCTTGAGCTTTGGAGAGTGTCTGTTTAACCCAGAAGATGGAATGCTCAATTCCTTTGAGTTAAGTGGAAAAGGAGGTCTTCCCAGGGCCATGCAGATGGACAAAAAATATAAGATAGTCTTTAAGGTGAACGCTGAAGGCATCTTCTTCTCTGTTTCTTAATCGGCTCTGGAGATGTTGACTTCTCAGAGGTTTGCCAAGACTGGTGATAGTTTGAGGTCTCCCAGATTTATATGCTGATGAACCCCCTTACATCTTCACTTCTATGACACCTTGAACCCTTTCATCCAGAGGATCCTTGCACATTAAAGAGTCAATCACTGCCTTATTACCGTGTCATTATCATGCTAATCATAGTATCAGTGAATCAGTACAAACTATAAATAAAGATAAAACAACATAAATGAAATAAGCCAACTTCTTTGATAAAAAATATAGTTTCACAGTAAACAAAATAAAATGTATATTTATAGAGAGAGAGAAATCTAATGTAACTGGGTGATACAAATGTACTAGCTAACCATTTTAGTTCAAATATGACATATGGCATTAAGCTGATACAGTGTTTTAATTGATATTTGTATTATTATTATTATTATAATTATTAGTATTAGTATCTTGTTATTTGAATATAACATTATTATATTTGTATATCATTGATTATAATGTTGTTATATTATTACTATTACCACTATTATTATTTATAAATATACCCCTTAGTTTTATGAGAACACTTTTTAATTTCACAAATACTTTTATATGATATTATAAAACTATATAATCTTAAAATATAAATAAGAAGAAGAATATACAATTATAACATATTATATTTTTTTAAATATTTAAATGCAATTCATATATTTTTTTTACATTCCATTACATTTTTATAGCTACAAAGGCATTATTTCTAGTATTTTAGTATTCTTTCTAGTATTAATAGTATTTATTACTATTTTGAAAATGAAGTTCTCTCCTGTGCAATGTACATTTTCTAAAAAAACAGGTTAACATTGATGGTGCCATCACACATTTATATTTTTGAGAGGAACTGTATTTGTAGTAAGAAATGTTATTGCTTTAGGATGTATAAAATCTTAATTGAGTAAATCTGAATATAAATTGAGAGGGCCAGATTCAGGTAGTAGAGCGTATCTTTGTGCGGGCGTAGCGTATCCTATTTACGCTACGCCTCTGCAACTTAGACAGGCAAGTGCTGTATTCACAAAGCACTTGCTCCGTAAGTTGCGGCGGCGTAGCGTAAATGGGCTGGCGAAACCGCGCGTAATTCAAAGTAGGCTGGTAGTGGGCGTGTTGTATGTTAATAAATGGTGACCCCACGTAAATGACGCGCCGAATGAACTGCTATTTGTGACGTGATTTTGAGCATGCGCACTGGGATACGTCCACGGCCAGCTCAAAATCACGTCACAAATAGTCATTGATATCGTCGTGAACGTAACTTACGCTCAGCCCCATTCTGAATCGGCTTACGCAAACGCCGTACAGTATAACGCTGTCCCGACGTCCATACTTAACATTGCCTGCGCCTCATATAGCAGGGGTAACTTTACGCCGGTCCGACGCCTTACGTAAACGACGCAAATAGATACGCCGGCCGCAACTACGTTCGTGAATCAGCGTAACTACCTAATTTGCATATTCGACGCGTAAATCTACGGAAGGGCCACCTAGCGGCCAGCGTAAATATGCAACTAAGATATGGCGGTTTAAGAGACTTACATCGGTCGTATCTTAGCTAAATCCTGGCGTATCCGATTCTTTGAATCAGGCGCAGAGATACGACGGCACTCATTCGGACTTACGACGGCGTAAGTCTTTCTGAATCTGGCCCAGAATGTCCCAATAAGATTTAAAATGTAAAAATTAGCTGGAGCAATAGAACAGCTATCTTAAAGCTACAAATTGGTTCTTGATTTTCATAATTACTTTCTCTAAGGCTCATGTCACACTATATCGATCCTGACACTGGTGGCACTGGGAAACCAATAGTTACAGATCACTAAGAAAGTTGTCCTTCTCATTGGTTCCTGTAAAATCCTGTAATTGCCTTTCCTCTGATTGGCTCCCTCTCCCCTGACATTAGGAACAAAGGAGAGGGAGCAGGGAGAGGGTAAATGTCTGTGTGACTCACAGGAGAGTCTCAGCCAGCTTGGCAAGGCCATGGGATATATGGGGCACCTGCTACACAACTTTTCTGTCTTTCTTTATATTGTAAAGCAAAAACTGTTGCTATATAAATCCTGTATAATAATAATATAAAAAACAACTGTGCATCCCTGTACAGATAAACATGACGCTTGCATGGGTGTACGCTGTAGTATGCCCCATGTTAATGAGACATAAACAGATTTTGTGAGTCTAAAACTGTTTCTGGATAGGATTAGAAATGAAAGCAAATACAAATATGTAAGCTGTTATTGCTGATCAGGGCCTTCTTATTCCTCCTGTATTGAATTGTATTGTAACTGAACTTTCTGCCCTAACATTATAAAGTGCCGCACAAACTTTTGGCGCTACATAAATCCTGTATAATAATAAAAATAATAATAATCCTTACCCACTCCCTCACCACTTTTTTTTTTCTTCTTTTCTTTTCCCCTTTCTTGACCCAACCTTGCTATCACCTTCCAAATACCACTAATGCATCACTTCCACAGCCCACCCAACTAAGGAACAACTGTACACCCCATTGCCTGTAATACTTACACTTCATAAAGACCTAATATACAGATAGCATAGAGAGAGCGGTGTACACTGGAGAGAAACAACTCTCCTGCATCTGTGAGCATTCTACTGATGTAGGGGAAGCCACTATTTTAGCAATCTATACGTTTTATGGTAACATGGATGTCAGTTTCAACCTATCTGTAAATTTTTAGATGACTGTAAAGGGAAACAAAATACATTCCTGTGATGCAAATAATCAATAATGGTTTATTTTATGCCTGTATTTACGACAACATCTATGTATCATACCATGATGTTGAATTCTGGACTGTGCAATATGTTTTGAAGGCTAATAAATATTGATTAAACGAAAAAAAAATTTTTTACATTACTATATAGTATATTAAAGCGGATGGTTCACAAATAAAAATATATTAAAAGCCAGCAGCAACAAATACTGCAGCTGCTGACTTTTAATATTAGGACACTTACCTGTCCTGGAGTCCAGCGCCGTCCGCAGCAGAGGATGAGCGATCGCTCATCACCCTGCTGCTCCCCCCTCCATCCACGGTGAGGGAACCAGGAAGTGAAGCGCTGCGGCTTCACTGCCCGGTTCCCTACGGCGCATGCGCGAGCTGCGCTGCGCCCGCGATTGGCTCCAGCTGTGTGCTGGGAGCCGAGTGTTCCCAGCACACAACGGGCGGGAGACGGGATGTGATGCAATGCCCGTCTTTTGCCCGTGAATGCTGGGCCGGAAGTGGGTGCAGATACATGTCTATCTGCACCCCCCTCCCCCCTGAAAGGTGTCAATTGTGACACCGGAGGGGGGGAGTGTTCGGATCAGCGGATCTTCACTTTAGGGTGGAGATCCGCTTTAATTATTGTACTGATATCATGACAGGGGCGTCCATCTCAATTTCATCATGGGCCGTGTCAGCATTATGATTCCCCTTTAAGACTAGGTGCCCAGAACACCCCACTTTCCCTTACATCAGATGTCAAGACCCCCCCCCCACCTTCCCCGTAAATCACAGTGCACCCCCTTACTTTGTGATGCTGCCGGGAAGAAGCTGGGGCAGAGGTGGGAAGCAGAATTGCAGGGTCTGAAGGAGGACCAAGGAAGGGGTGGAGTCTGCAGAAGGCTGAGACCAGGGGCAAGTGACACGCTGAATCTGGAGGCAGGTGATGGTGGCAAGTGACATGCTGAATCTGGAGGCAGGTGATGGTGGCAAGTGACACGCTGAATCTGGTTGCAGGGGACAGTAGCAAGTAACACGCTGAATCTGGTGGCAGGTGACGATGGCAAGTGACACGCTGAATCTGGAGGCAGGTGAAGGTGGCAAGTGACACGCTGAATCTGGAGGCAGGTGAAGGTGGCAAGTGACACGCTGAATCTGGAGGCAGGTAAAGGTGGCAAGTGACACGCTGAATCTGGAGGCAGGTGAAGGTGGCAAGTGACACGCTGAATCTGGAGGCAGGTAAGGGTGGCAAGTGACACGCTGAATCTGGTGGCAGGGATCAGTAGCAACTGACCCGCTGTAAAGTAGAAATATTGTACTTTCATTCTTAAGAGTAGGTGCATAAATTGGGGCAGGCTTTACTTTAGCATAGCATTACTTTGCCCAGGGGCCCATGATGCTATTAAGATGGCCCTGGTGCGAAATGGAAAATGAAATGGACTGGAGGGCCAGTCTTGGCCCACAGGCCTTGTGTTTGACACATGTGTCAGAAGGGACAGAACATAAGGGTTAATCTCCCCAAAGGCATCACCATGAATCCTTGAAAGGGAAATTTCACCACATGCTCTAAACTCTGGGGCAAATTTCCTTGTGAAGTAAACAGCGTGTTTGATATGGGAAAAACTGCGCTTAGGAAGGACAAGTAGATGGTGAAGGACTGCAGCTCCCCCTAATTAGATGCCCCAAAGGGGTACTGAAGGAGTATGTGATGTGTTGGGGGTGGTGTCGCTGTCCACAGGATTCCTAAATAAGCTGTGTAGGAAACCACTAACGTGTGATATAATTATCTGCTCAGGTGAGACATAAACAATAAATAAATAAAATAAAAAATAAAAAATACATGCACCTTACCCCTGTAGGGGTTAGTGGATCTGGTGAGTGGGGACCTGGTGGGGGAGCACTGGAACACAGCGGAGACACCCTGTAATTTGTTGATGATCTTGATACTAAGGACTGTTGCACCTTATAAGAATACCCATTGATATGAACTTTTGTGTCCCCCACATATGCAGCCATGTCCCTCCAGCCATGTCCCTCCAGCCATGTCCCTCCAGCCATGTCCCTCTAGCCATGTCCCTTCAGCCATGTCCCTTCAGCCATGTCCCTCTAGCCATGTATCTTCAGCCATGTCCCTCTAGCCACGTCCCTCCAGCCATGTCCCTTCAGCCATGTCCCTCCAGCCATGTGCCTCTAGCCATGTCCCTCCAGCCATGTCCCTCTAGCCATGTCCCTTTAGCCATGTCCATACCTAGCCGCCGCCGCCGCACGGAGATCATCACAGCATTCATTTAAATAGCTGTTTTGCCCGCACGTATAGACATTCCCCCTTGTTCGGGATTGGACAGATCACGATTACCCATCCAATCCTGAGCAAGGGGGAGTGTACACTACAGCTATTCAAATGAAAGCTGTGATGCAGCCATGTCCCCCACATATGCAGCCATGTCCCCCACATATGCAGCCATGTCCCTCCACATATGCAGCCATGTCCCCCACAAATGCAGCCATGTCACCCACAAATGCAGCCATGTCTCCCACATATGCAGCCATGTCCCTCCAGCCATGTCCCTCCAGCCATGTCCCCCACATTTGCAGCCATGTCCCTCCAGCCATGTCCCCCACATATGCAGCCATGTCCCTCCAGCCATGTCCCCCACATATGCAGTCATGTCCCTCCAGCCTTGTCCCTCCAGCCATGTCCCTCCAGTCATGTCCCCCACATATGCAGCCATGTCCCTCCAGCCATGTCCCCCACATATGCAGCCATGTCCCTTCAGCCATGTCCCTCCAGCCATGTCCCTCCAGTCATGTCCCTCTAGCCATGTCCCTTCAGCCATGTCCCTCTAGCCATGTCCCTTCAGCCATGTCCCTCTAGCCATGTCCCTCCAGCCATGTCCCTTTAGCCATGTCCCTCCAGCCATGTCTCTCCAGCCATGTCCCTCTAGCCATGTCCCCCGCACGGAGATCATCACAGCATTCATTTAAATAGCTGTTTTGCCCGCACGTATAGACACTCCCCCTTGCTCGGGATTGGACAGATCACGATCACCCATCCAATCCCGAGCAAGGGGGAGTGCCTATACACGCGGGAACACTACAGCTATTCAAATGAAAGCTGTGATGTTCCCGCACATTCCCGTTTAACTCATGTGGCGCGGGTTTCGATGCGGCGGCTTTGGCGGCGGCGGCGGGGGGGGCATCGGGGGGGAAGTATTCTATTTAGGCATCGGGGGTATTTGCGGGAGTACAAAAACTCCCGTAAATACTCAGGATCGGTCCCGATACCGGTACTGGTAACGGTATCGGGACAACCCTAACAAATACTATGTCCAAACAAAGGGGGTGGCAATGGGGGAACGGTATGCCCCTAGTGTGGCCAACCTCCTGATAGACTGCTGGGAGGAGAAACAGATTTATAGCCAAAGTTTCTCTCAAATCAAACTATACCGAAGATATATCGGCGATATATTAATATTATGGGATGGCACAGTGGAAAACTTCCACGAATTCTTACAAGGTCTCAACATCAATAATTATGGCCTCACGTTCACAGGAAAGTGCGACAACAAGAGTATAGAATACCTGGATCTGGAAATCTTCAAAAACGGATCTGTCCTACATACTAAAACCTTCTGTAAGGCCACGGACCGTAGTGGGTATATCCCATCAGTCAGCTGTCACCATCCGAGATGGAAGGCCAACATATCTAAAGGACAACTCCTACGCTTACGCAGAAATTGCAATTCAATTGAGGATTTTGAAACCTAAGCCAACGTGATCATTAACAGATTCAGAGACAAAGGCTATACCATAGAGGGACTGTTGAAAACAAAAAATGAAGTTCTTAATACAGATAGAAATAGCCTGCTAGTCCAGAAGGAGAAGAAAAAGAACAAAAAACAAGGAGTATCTTTCATCACAGGCTTCAATTCGCAGTTCAGAGAATTCAAACGCATTATTAAAAAATACTGGCCAATCCTACAAGAGGACTACACTTTGAGAAAAATTCTGACTAACAAGCCCTCGTTCATTTACAGACGGGCACCATCTCTACGACACCATCTGGTACACAATGTCATAGACCCGCCAAAAGCTGTCAACATCTGCCCAGAGCTAAAAGGGTTTTATAAATGCCAGAGATGCCTCCAAAGCAGGGTCAGTAAGAAACAACCCTGGCGAAAAACCACTTTCAAATCTAAAACAGACCACAGGGAATACCCAATTAAAGAATTAATTACATGCCAGACCACCCAGGTCACCTATGTCATCGAATGCCCATGTCATCTTCAATATGTGGGAAGAACCACCCGACCACTAAATGTGCGGATTAGAGAACACATTAAGAATATCAGGAAAGGCTTTCCGAAACATAATCTCTTCCGCCATTTTAGTAAATTTCATAACAAAGACCCGACAGGACTAATATTCTATGGAATAGACTGTGTTAAGGACAACTGGAGGGGGGGCAATAAGACTATTGCCATATCACAAAATGAAACAAGCTGGATCTACAAATTAAGATCTTTGGTACCGTATGGGTTAAATGTCGATATAGACCTGAACTGTTTCTTGTCCAACCCATAATTACATCCAGGCAACCAGCTCCATCGGATTGCCCTCTATAATCTAGCATACTGATACACAGTATGAGTATCCCTGGTTTACTACTTATTCTTTGAGTACTGCAATTTCATTATTAACAATACTCAGTCATATGTTGAAATTATCTTGTCCATTTATTAGACTAAATATCCAATCCCAGGAGGTCTTAATATATACCCAATTGCAGGAGGTCTTAATATAGCCCACAATTTATTATTCCTATTACCAGTATCATTACGTCACAGGGCAATCCTGCCCACTTTACGATACCATAGGAAGATCCCTCATTGAGTAGCTTAATATGACGGACTCTACCCCACTCTGGATTAACCCCATTACAAATATGTGGTACCTCGCAGACATATTTGTCTAAACAGCTACCCCATGTACTTATCACCTGGTATATGTGGTTATACAACACCCAGCTATACTTTTGCAATCTGTCTCTTTTTCTCATGCTTTCAAGGAATCTCCCCTTTTTTACTAGTCACCTACTATAGATGTGGGACTGCGCGAATTAACGCAGGTTATGTACGGTTCTCCTACATCTATCCTCGAGTTTGGGCCAGACCCCTGTACTACAAATAGGCCTCCCCCCGTATACAAAGGGGCATATATGCGTCCATACATTCTGTATTACCAAAACCCTACACACCTGTATCACACATGATGCATTAGACATTAAAGCACCTTGGATACATTGTCATGTTTATTAATTATCGCTCATGTTTGTAATTATCACCTATGTATAGAAATTTCTATGTATTTGTATATATATCCACTGGTGAAATATGGACACTAGCTAGTCTCCTGAAATCATCATATTATTAAGTTTACCTGCATCTAATTTTGCTAGTTTATATTGCGCATCCAAATTCAATTAATCGGGCTATGAGGCTCAGCCGATACGTTAGTTTCAGCAGATGGACAACTGCCTGTGATTGACTCTCTCACCGGGATGGGGAGGGTCATTGGACAGTGTTTTTTCCTTTATTTAGATGCAAGTAACCACAGCGTGCAACTGCTTTTGAAAACGTCATTACGAAACGTACATCAAGCGGACACACGCGCGCACGCACACACCTCTGGTTAGCTGCTTGGGAGGCAGTGGAACGCACGCCAGTGCTAGCTACCAGCGGCATACACTCACGGCTGTGCATAGTGTGCCCTGTTCGTTCCTTACTTTATATTTTATTCCTTTTTTATTTTATTACTAGCTCATTGTGCTGTTATATTTTTAATTCATATTTTTATTGCAACCCCCCTGGGACCGGGTGAATAGTGCAAATAAAACTAGTTTTTTTATTTACCACACTATGGGAGCTTGTCCTTTTTTCCCCCGGATGTACCAGGATCTGTAAACTACCACACCCTACCTCTTGGATCCACACTCAAGGCACACAGTAACTGGAGGAAGATCCACCCCAGTGATTACTACATGCACTTTACCCCTGTAGGGGTTAGTGGATCTGGTGAGTGGGGACCTGGTGGGGGAGCACCGGAACACAGCAGAGACACCCTGTAATTTGTTGATGATCTAAGTACTGTTGCACCTTATAAGAATACCCATTGATATGAACTTTTGTGGACTTTTGCACCTGATTCACTAGTCACGTTTATGTGATATTCACATTTAAGTTTGATTTATTTCTGCTAAGTGGCAGTTGATTCACTTAACATTCTATATGTATACATTGTAATATTTAGTTATGTATGCAGGCACTCTTAGCTATTGCACTGGTTTAAGTGATAACACATTTTTGATTGTTATACAATATATCCCTAGGCTGATGCACTTCACCTACCAAGGGCTCTCTAGTGCTCCTAGTGGCGATCTATTTATTCATTTTTTATTTTTTATTTTATTTATTTATTGTTTATGCCTCATCTGAGCAGATAATTAGGTGCCTTTCACACGGGCGGCTGTTCTGCCGCAGTTAATGATGATTATTTTAAATGTGCTTCCTGTTGTTTTTTCTTTTGTTCACGCTGCTATCCGCAGCTGACACAGTGCACTGCGATTACCTGCAGTTATGTGCAGATAGCTGCGCAAAATCGTTCTTGGACGCAGTCAAATCTATTTTTTCTATTTACACCAAACCGCATGTAATGAAACCGCAGCTAAACGCAGTGTGTGAATGGGGCCGCAGTAGAAAACTAGAAAATCCGCAGCTAAAAGCACCATTCTATCCGTCCAGAGGGTCAGGACGCTATCTACTTTGCAGATAGAGAAAGGAGCTGTGTGTTAGTGAGTGTCCTGACACTCCTGCTTGCCCCCTCCCCCCTCAAGAGGCTTTCTCCACACCAGGGAGAAAGCCTTGCATTACTGTGTGTAGTTACAGACAGAAGAACAGGAAGTGAGGATTTCTCAGAAGAAATTAGGACATTTAAAAGCAAAATTGAAGGATGAGGTAAGTGAAGGAGGACTGCACTAAGGTAAAGGAAGCGATTTAGGGGGGGGGGGGGAATTACCATTACAACCCCTTTAAAGTACAACTAAACTTTTCTCTTTCTAATTGCAATGTCTGCTACATATTTGAGAATAAAAATATGCATGCTTGCAAAATTGCAAGATGAGGTAAGTGAAGGAGGACTGCACTAAGGTAAAGGAAGCTATTTAGGGAAAACATTTTTTACCTTTACAACCCCTTTAAGCTTTTGCTGTCTCATATTAGTAAATTATAGTAAGTGCCTAACTTTACTCTGTAGGACTTCTAGATGTTTTGGGATCCACCCCAACTATGAGCATGGTCTAGTAACCACCCCATAGGTACTCCTTGGTCCCATTCTGGTGCTAGAGAGCTACAAAAAGGGAGTGGGGTGCATGTGGCTAAAAACAAACTAAAGCTGCCCATAGATGGATTTTTCAAAACTTTGCCCATACATATAAACTCAGAGTAACAAGAATAGTAACAGATGATCTGATCTTCTTTAGCTTTTCACTTGTACATAAAGTAAAATTACTTTACTAGACAGTAGCAAAAACTTGCTCCCCCCCAAGCTACCAAACTGAGATTTACAAAGCGAAATAAAGCTATAAAACAAAGTAGTGTGTTTAGTGAGTTTATTGCATAAAAATTAAATAAAGACAAATAAAATAAAAATAAGAGTACAGAAACATACCTCAACATGAGGAACTACATAACAGTTGTTTTATAATCTATTATGCATGCATCCCAAATCTCAAATTATAGTTTCTCCAGTACTCCAATAATAGAACAAAGTCCCAAACGCTTAACCATTTAAGTTGCCATTCTTCTCTTCAAAGGGCCCCACATTCTTCAATGATCATGTCATCATGATGTCTTAAAACAAGGTTGGAATCTTCATGGGACAGCATGAACAATGGCTGCATCTTTATTGGCAGGCATGAGGAACATTCAACTTTCTCCTCTTCCTTTAGATTGATGAAACTCTATGAAAATAAAAATAAAACATTCAAACATTAGTAATTGGGTTTAGCAATTTTTCTTAGGCCATTAAACAGTGTTCATAAAATGAATATCAGAAAAACAGATAGTTTTAGTGGAAAATTTTAAAACTATAGTATACAAAGATAATAAGTATACACATATGATATGTAATTAACAATTTACCTTGCCTGCTGTTTTATAATATATGATCGTATTTCACATACAGATTTTTATGTGCACCCACTGTAAAGAAGACCTGTCATCAGAGACAATTCTAGACTTCTATGAAAAGTCTAATAAGCTGTATGAACCTAGTAGTGTTTAGTAAATCAACCCCATAGTCTGTCATAGCTAACCTCTACTTCTGAGAATGATAAATGTTTGGCTGTACTCCTAATGCTTTGGCTTCCATACTTTCTGTCTCACTGACCCAGGACAAGTAAACATTTTTAACATGAGGTCTGTGTCTCAAAAGCCAATAAGCAAATAGGTATTCCCCAATGTAAATACAGAATATATTTCAAAATTATACACATAAACCATCATATTCATTGAATAGTGCTAATATTCACATATATAAAAACACTAAAACTGCAGTTTCCCTTAAATAAAAACATGTTTTTAGTGGGGATCGGAGGTAACAATGCAAACTTTTCTCACCTTAACGTAGTTATAGATTGTTGGCTTGGCGGTACCCTTTAGTGGGGTATGGCAGCTTCCTTCACATCGGTAGGCGTTGTATTTTTTGGGATAGACAATCCAATTGTCCCATCCAAGCTCCTTGAAATCTACCATCATGTCAACCTTTCTACATAAAGGTTCTTGCTTTTCTTCTGGTATGGCATGAGTGGCGGATGGAGTACTTAATTGCCTGTTTCTGTTTCGTCTTTGTCTCCGGAACCCAGCCATCTTTGGAGAGCTTTCTGACAATTTCTCGATCAGGCCTGGAGACTCTGGCTTGGAAAATGGCTTGTCCTTACTGAAAAATACAATGATTGCTTGATTTGTGGATCTCTTCTGAAGAGATTTGTTAATTAGTGTTTTGGGGTTTCCAGAATGAGATACTGCAGCGCTGTGAGAATTTCCTCTAGCATGCGTGTCTTTGTTATTGGAAAGTTTATTGCCCCAATGAAGATACTGTCCCATCAGATCAGTCACATTGAAGCTTTTCCAGGCAGAATGGTGTCTCACTGTCATGTTTTTCATGATTGACCCCAAGAAGACTCCATTTTTTCCATTTTCAGTGTGGAAGATCTCCATAGTGATTGTGGTGGGGGTTTCAAATGGTGGGAGAAGAACTCGAAGCTCCACCAATCTTAGATCATCCCCTTTGGAGATAGGTGTGAGGTCAAAACTCACTGACCAGCGATTATCTTCCACAATACAACCTGGAATAAATAAATAAAAAGTTTTATAAGTATGTTTTATTCCATAAATATTAGTTGCTATTAACTGCAGATAGAAAACTACTATAGTCAGTTTGAAATTACAAATGACTGTTCATCAATTAAGATAATAAAGGAAGCTTAAAGACAAAATATAGAAAATACAGTTTCTAGTCTTATATATTTGTGATAAATAATAATTAGTATAAAGCCGAATACACGCTATTAGATTTTCTGCAGATTTTTGTCTTCAGATTTACCAAAACCATATACTGTAATATGTGGTCAACCCTTAAGAGTTTCAATTTGTATGCAATCAGCCAGGCCCTTCCACTACATGGTTTTGGTAAATCTGAAGACAAAATTCTGCTGAAACTTTAATAGTGTTTATGGGGGTCTAAGGGTCTGACATATACCGTATACTTTCAGTATTTCAGATTAGAATCAGATTAAAACATTTGTATTTGAAATGATATTTGCTACTGCAAGTTCGGTTACTACCAGTTACCCAGACAATCAAATCAATAAATAATTGAAAATATATATCACATAGATGAGTTCAGTTACACTATGTACTTACTTTTAGCAGGAAGGCTCTGGACAGTATCGGACTCTTCCAGGATTTGATGTTCTGGCCTGTGAAGGTCTTTTCGCTGATCCACGAGGGTTTGGTAAAGATGCACCATATAAGGAGGAACCTTGAGCTTTGGAGAGTGTCTGTTTAATCCAGAAGATGGAATGCTCAATTCCTTTGAGTTAAGTGGAAAAGGAGGTCTTCCCAGGGCCATGCAGATGGACAAATAATATAAGATAGTCTTCAAGGTGAACGCTGAAGGCATCTTCTTCTCTGTGTCTTAATCAGCTCAGGAGATGTTGACTTCTCAGAGGTTTGCCAAGACTGATGATAGTTTGAGGTCTCCCAGATTTATATGCTGATGAACCCCCTTACATCTTCACATCTATGACACCATGAACGCCTTTCATCCAGGTGATCATTGCACATTAAAGAGTCAATCACTGCCTTGTTATCATGTCATTATTATGCTAATCATTGTAGCAATGAATCAGTACTAACTATAAATAAAGATAATACATCATAACTTCTTTTAAGTTTGATATAAAATGATAGTTTCACAGTAAACTAATTATATATATATATATATATATATATATATATAATTTTTATAGAGAGACAGTAAAAAAATAATAATTTAACTGGGTAATACAAATGTGCTAGCTAACCATTTGAGCCCAAATAGATACAGCATTTTAATTATTTTATCTTTAAATTATTATTATTATAATTAGTATCTTGTTATTTGAATATAATATTATTATATGTTTAAATCATTGATTATGATTTTGTTATATTATTACTGTTATTATTATTTTTTAATATATCCTTAGTTTTATGAGAACACTTTTTAGTTTCACAAATACTTTTATATAATATTATAAAATTATATAATATTAAAATATAAACAAGAAGAAGAATATACAATTATAACATATTATATATTTTTAAATATTTAAACCCAATTATTTATTTTTATTTGCATTTCATTCCTTTTTTATATACCTAAAAAGGGTATTGTGTCTAGTATTTTAGTATTCTTTCTAGTATTAATAGTATTTATTACTATTTTGAAAATTAAGTTCTCTTCTATGCAATGTACATTTTCTGTTAATATTAATATATTAATTTTATGTTAATACTGATGGTGCCATCACACATTACATTTTTCAGAGGAACTGTATTTGTAGTGAGAAATGTTATTGCTTTAGGATGTATGAAAATGTAACTGTGTAAATCTGATTATAAATAGACAATGTCCCAATAAGATTCAAAATGTAAAAAGTAGCTGGATCAATAGAACAGCTATCTTAAAGCTACAAATTGACATACATTTTCAATTTTAATTAAATAAAATAACTCTGCTAAAGACTTCCTAATGCCTGGTTACACATTTTTCACCTCTTTCTTGCCCAACATTACTGTGTTTCTGTTCAAGCAATTCAAAAACATATTAATTTATTTTATAATCTGTTACTGCTTCTTTCCCTGTTATTTAATCCTTTGTAGTATGAATTGTAAAGTGGGGGGAATAATATTTCCACAAGGGGCTTGTCAAAAACATTGACAAGATCTATGTGGCATACGTGTCTATTTTCTATGGGGAAAATAACTGTAATAATGGAGAAAAATACATAATAAAGGAAATTGGATGTAGGCCTCATCCAAACAATCTGAACAAAACTAATAGAAATAGACAGGGGAACCCCCAGTATCTTACAATAAAGGATTATAAGACATTATTAAATAATGCGTAATATTATTTTTATTACTCTATTGATTTGAAAGGAATTAAAAATGTAAAGTATTGTGAAAAACAATTTATGAAAATGTCTTGTTTCTCCAAAAATAAATTATAGAAATAGTTGGGGGTAACCCTCAGTATCCTACAATGACGGATTATATTGGCCACAGAAAGATGACATGTACAATAAAAGTAAATTGTATTAGAAAAAGATTAAAAAAGATTAAAAAGTTGGAATAAAACCCAACAAACAAATATATATAAAAAGCATACAAGTAAAATAACATATACAAATTAGAAAATATAGTCCATACAGTGGTATGGTATGGTGTTGTCTGTACGGTCAACGTTTTTCCATTAACTTACCGTACTTTTATTGTACATGTCTCCTTTCTGTGGCCGATATAATCCGTCATTGTACATAGAATACTGAGGGTTACCCCCAACCATTTCTATATTTTTTTGGGAGAAAAATAAGACATTTTCATAAATTGTTTTTCACAATACTTCACATTTTCAATTCCTTTCAAATCAATAGAGTAATAAAAATAATATTACACATTATTTATGTCTCATAGTTACTTATTATATTGTTGTGCATAGTTCTGTACTATGGGGCAGATTCACAAAACAATTACGCCTGTCTAACTGGGGTTAGACAGGAGTAATTTCAAATTTCGCGCGGCATATCACTAGTTTGAATCCTCAAACCATGATACGCCGGCTTCGGGCTTCGATCCGAGAGGCTTACGTCTTCGTAAGCCTTCGGATCTACGCTGCCATCTATTTGCGGCCGCTGGGAGGAGTTTGCGTCGTTTTGGTGCGTCGGGATATGCAAATGTGTTTTTACGGGGATTCACGAACATACGAGCGGGCGTCGCACTCGTTTTCGTCTATTTTTTTATACGTAATGTTAGAGCAGCTTTTTGCTGCTCTAACTTTACGTAGCCCATGTTAAGTATGGCCGTCGTTCCCGCTTCGAATTTATTTAAAATTTTATTTTGTTTACGTAACTCGTCGGGACGTGGATCGCCTGTAAAGTACGCTACATAAACAACGAATGACGTCACGACGTGATTTCGCGCAATGCACGGCGGGAAATTTGCGAACGGAGCATGCGCAGAGCGATCGCCGCGGGAACGCGCCTAATTTAAATGTTTCACGCCCCCTACTCGCGCAGATGGATTGCGACGGGAGAAATACACTACGCCGCCGTCGTTTACCGTAGAAAATCTACCTGAATTCCACGTAGAGCAAGGTAAAAAACGGCGGCGTAGTGTATTTCTGATACGCTACGATAATCCATTTCTCTGTGAATCTGCCCCTATATTTGGACAATTAGACTGAAGTCCCATTGTATGCTTTTCTCTCGCAAGGCAATGTTTTCTGACTTTTGAGACCAGCAATTTTGGTTTATCATTTGCTGTCCCATAGACATTAGATCATCTTTGTCATCTTATGTCTATGAACATCTTTATAGACTCCAGTTTGACATGCTTGAAGTTGTCCGTCCATAGAGACCGCAGAGGTTTTATTCTTCTAATTTATTTTCTGAATATATAACATTTAATCAGTGATGATCTTATTTTACCTACTGCTTTCCCAGTCACATTCAATTATTGCATGTTATCCAGGTTGTTGTTTTACAGCTTTATAAATGATGCAACAATTATGTATATAATCACCTGGATTCACCACCAAAATGTTACCTTCTTAACTGGAATAACTGAAATATTTAAGAGCATTTATAAGAATACGAAACATATATGACCATGTTTAATTTATTTAGCAGAAGTATTTTAGCTACATCTATATGAGATGTCTGTAGTAGGACTATTGGCCAAAATATGTAAAAGTCTGGTAAAAAAAAAAAGGTGTATAAAATGGCATCTATAATCATGTGGATTCATATCCACTACGTTATGTTTTTATTTTGAATTTGTCTAAGAACATTTGTAAGAATACAAAACATATATGGCTATTTTTAATTGATTTATTATAGCTGCATCTATATTATATGTGTGTGTGTGTGTGTGTGTGTGTGTTTTTAATGTTATATGTAAAAAGTAAAATTAAATCAATTCAATAATTTTAAATATATAAAAGTATTTTTACTTTTAAAATTATATATATTAAAGTCATGTCTATACAGTATATTACATCTGTAGTAGGTCATGTGGATGTAATACAAACATTATATTGACCAATGCTGTGTTTTAAATTACCACTATATGATATAATTAAACAATATGTTATATGTTGAAATTCATTTATATATATATATGTACATGTATGTATATATATATATATATATATATATATATATGATATAAAATATAGTAAATCATTTCAAACAAAAAGTGTTTCAATTCATTACAAATGTTTTCTGTACAGTTTGTTTGAAAATGGAGATCAATCTATCCATGACAACTATGCAATTAGTCAATCAATCAATCAATCAATCAATCAATCAATCATTCTTCACAAACATTGTAATAATGGCTTTGATCTGGTATCACATACTGATGACCAGTATCACTTTATGTAATACCACAAACTTAAATGCTAATGGGCGTGAAAACATTGACACCTTTGTCTTCCATTACATCAAACAAAATAGTCAATGCATGCTGCTTGTTTTGTGTATTTATATATATATTTGAAGTTCAGGTAGAAAAAAAAACCATGTAAATAAGATGGAAACCTTTGATCTTTGCATCTGATATGAACATAGTGTATTGTAGATATTTTGCTGCAGGAATGGGTAAAACTAATGAATTTTAACTTTAAAAATAGTTTGTATACATTTTAACCATCCCGAAATAATATTTATTAAAATGCATTTATAAACCGACAAATTATGTCGAGATCGAAAACTAATACAAAAATAATTTTACCATTTTACATTTTTTTATGTTGTATGATCTTTTTGGCAAAGTAAACCCTGATTTGCAGTATCTATTAAAACATTTTAAAGTACAGAATGTTAGTTAACTGTATTTTTGGTAAATGGACAAAAGGTGGGGGTAGTGGCGCTGTCACCAATATGTTGTATAACTAGCCCGATATATAACCGCTCGGTTGGTATATAGGTTCTATTAGGGCAACATTCCCTGTGTTAGATATCTGCCTGGTGGTTATGATGGTGAGTAGTTACTCTAGATCACAGGCAAAGGATGTGTATCAGTGTTGTTACATAACATACATGTACATGTAAAATGTACTATGGGTGGGTCAAATATACATAAGCTGCTTACCACATTGAGGAAATAATAATACAAAAAAGAGAACCTTACAGGGCCTAGTTCACATATACATATGAGCACAAGGTCCCGTGTTCAAAATAAAAAAGGCAGTAAGTACTGGTGGTATCAAAAAGACATATAGCATAAATTGCAAAAGTCCATGCAGCAAGTATAATCAAATTTGTAATAAAGAGTTCAGGGTGCACCTATGTGGGTAGGTGATTTTAACAATGCATCAAGTGTTAACTCGCAGTGGGTCCGGTGCTCCCCCTTGTGGCTCCCCACTCACCAGAAGCAATCACCCCTGCAGGGGTAGAGTGCGTATCAGACGGTCAGTTGTTCCTTGGTGCTGTTGTTTCCTTATCCACAGTTCCTGGTGGGTATTCTTGATGCAGGTGTTAGGGTATGGTTGTCTGTCAGATTTCCTCCAAATCAAAAAAAACAGGTTCCCATAGCGTAATATGTTTTTAAAAACTTGTTTTATTGACACTGCCAAAAAGGCGTGTACAAAACATATGTAAAACGATAGTACAAAATTGATATATATACAGAAGCTCCAAAAAAGTATACCGAAAATGTATATAGGTAGCCGACTGCAAGGCAGCAAATGGAATATGAGCACGGCTAAGCAGTATACAGATTTGGGATAAAGAAGCCAAAAAATCATAAAGAATAAAAGTGGGTAAATAAAATCTGTTGCCTAACGTTTAAATGGGTCTAGGCATATCAGATACACTGCACTATGGGGGTCCGTGAGCTGCTCTCCCCAGCATGGGAGCGGCGTGCGTTCCAAGCGCAGTCAGCTGGTTACCCGGAAGTGCGTGTAGGAGTACGTGTATCCGCTTTACGTACGTTTCGTATTTGGTAACGTCTTCTGAAGCGGGTACACGTAAACAGTAACTCTCTAAATATATGGAGGAAGTCGGCATGGCAACGTTCAGACGCTGAGTAGCGTTGACCAATCAGGTGAAGGGGTGGCTGCGAGAGTGTTCAATGGTATTGATAGGCTGTAAGTCTTATGGGGGCGTATCGTAAGATTGAAGTGGGCCAATTCAACAGGTGGGTTTAAGCTCCAATCATAAGAAGCCCTTAGGACTCAAATAATAGTTGCCATGTCGACAGTCCTGGGTATCCCGATCTAGACAGGAAGTGTGTACCGGTGTATAAGTATTTAAAAGTATTTTGTGATATAGTTCGAAGTGTGAGGGATGCCTATCCTATATGTAAGATGGAATATTTAGGCTTATATTTTATATCTTATGTAATGGGAGTGCTGACACCGCGCAGACATGGGTAAACCACCATGTTATACATATGCTGCACAGAGTCACATGCCTCAGCAGGACATGGGTGAAATAGTGATAGTAGCTTCCTACGTACAACTCTGCCTTTAGTGTGATAAGTATTGGTGGAAAAGTGGTTATTTTCATTAGGGCCGCATACATGTAGGTACACCATTATATTTTATAGTCACTACATTGGGTCTACAGCACATCGTAAGGAAATAGATGTTGATGTGACACAAGTGCATCATAACGTGACAAGAAATCATAATTAATTATTAGAATATATATGTGATAAAACAATATAATGTGATAGTACAATATATTTACAGTGATTGGGGGGTCTAGAGTAGGGTATGGGTATAGTATATACCTGCAGTAGTCCCCTGTCCATGCTCTCTAGTGTGTACAATACATATATGCCCCAACACTGGTAATATCATGGGTAATGGTATATTGGAACCAGTAATGGGGAACATTAATGTACACCCTACGGAGAGGTCCTAATGTGAGTATCCCCAATGAAGGTGTGCGCTCTCAAGTGTGAGGTCATTATTAGATAAACAAGTGATAAGTAAGTGTGATTACTTTACTCAAATATAATATATATAAAAAATATATGTGGTATAGAATTATTATGGTGCATGAGAATAGTGGAACTAGTATGCATATATATATACAAATGTATATATATATAAATATATGTAGTGCATACATATATGTGACAAAGTGCTAGCTTCCTAGTGCCCTCTATTGTGGACAAGTGGATGTTACAAAAAGGGGGGGGGGGGAGAATAGAGGTCTGTAGGTGTATGTATAGGTGATGATCACCTCTTATACCCCAGTGAGGGCCAGTGGATGTAGCGGGAAGAGGAGGGGGGGGTGGTTTTGTAGTGTATACTGCTCAAGGGTTCGTTAGGAAACAGTTGAGATCTATATCTACATTTAATCCGTTAGGTCTTAAAGATCCCAGACGGTAGATCCAGCTGGTTTCATTCTGGGAGATGGCTATGGTTTTATTCCCACCTCTCCAGTGATCTTTGATTAGATCTATGCCATAGAAGATAAGTCCTGTCGGATCTTGGTGATGGAATTTCTTGAAATGGCGTGAGAGATTATGCTTCGTGGATCCTTTCTTAATCCTATTGATGTGTTCCCGGATCCTGACTTTTAGTTGTCGTGTGGTTCGTCCTACATATTGTAGGTGGCAGGGGCATTCGATGACATAGGTCACGTGGGTGGAATGACAGGTGATAAGATCTCTGATTTGATATTCTTTAAAGTCAGCCCTCGACTTGAAACTCAGTTTTCTCCTTGGTTGTTTCTTGCTTACCCTACACGGTAGGCATTTTTGACATTTGAAGAAACCCTTTAGCTCAGGGCACAGGCTGATGTGTTTTGGTGGATCGATAACGTTATGTACAAGGTGGTGACGTAACGAGGGGGCACGCCTGTAGATAAAGGTAGGTTTTTTCTTTAGAATTTTGTTCAGAGCATGATCTTCCTGTAGAATGGGCCAGTACTTATTGACTATATTTTCAAAATCTTTATATTGTGAATTAAACCCGGTGATAAAGGCTATATTTGATGTATTGGGTTTGTTCTTTTCTTTTGGTGTCAACATGCTGTTCCTGTCCATGTTCTGAACATCCTCTTTGAGTTTCATCAGAGTGCTTTCCTTGTAACCTTTCTCCTTGAACCTCTCAATTATTACATCAGCTTGATTACTGTAGTCTAGGGTGGAATTACAATTTCTGCGAAGGCGCATAAGTTGACCTTTGGGTATATTAGCTTTCCACTTTGGATGGTGGCAGCTTGTGGATGGGATATACCCATTGCGGTCCGTCGATTTAAAGAATGTTTTAGTATGCAATTTAGACCCTTCTTTGAAAATTTGTAGGTCTAGGTAGTCTATGATCTCCATATTCCACTTCCCCGTGAATGTGAGGCCATATTTGTTGTTGTTCAGGTTAAGTAGAAATGTTTGGAATGAGTCTGCGGGTCCGTCCCATAAAATGACAATGTCATCGATATATCTTCGGTACAGTCTGATCTGAGGTATGTTGAGGTTGTACACATACTCCTCCTCCCAGCAGTCCATCAGTAGGTTAGCGACACTGGGGGCATATCGTGCCCCCATTGCCACTCCCTTGGTTTGCACATAGTAGTTCTTCTTGTACCAGAAATAGTTACAGCTCATTGCCATTCCTAAGCCTTCAATGATGAAATTAATCTGTTCCTGTTTCAGTCTTGTGTGTTGATGGAGGGCTTTTTCCACCCCGTCAATGCCGTCTGTTTGCGAAATGCTAGTGTACAGTGAATTGACATCAATTGTGGCAAGCACAAGATTTTCCGCATTTTCCACCAGTTTGAGTTCACCAATCAGTTGTACACTATCGCGAAGGTACGATCTACCCACTTTGACAACGGGTTTTAGAAATGAGTCCAAGTATTCTCCTAGTCTGGAGAACATGGAATTGATCCCACTTATGATGGGTCTTCCTGGGGGCTTGTTGAGTCTTTTATGTATCTTGGGTGTGTAATAAATGACTGGTGTCCTGATGGAATTTGATATCAGATATTCAGCCTCATTAGGGTTCAGTATGCCCATAGTTCTGCCTTTATTAACATACTTAGCCAGTTTCTTATTGTACCTCACCTTGGGGTTACTCTTTAACTTCTTGTATGTGTTCGGGACCTTAAGAAGATTGTCCATTTCCTCTTCATAGTCCGTCTTGTTGAGAATAACAAGCCCACCCCCCTTATCCGCCGGCCTAATAACGACCTCATTCTTCTTCGCAATTTCTTGAATCGTTTTCCACACATTCTTATTTTTATTTTTGAACTTTCTTTTTAGTTTCCTTAAGTCGCTTTCCACCATCTTTTTGAAAGCTGCTATACACTGGTTGCCTGGAGTGTTGGGATTGAATACAGAATTATTCTTTAAATTAGTTTGTGTGTATTCAGAGGGGTTAGTGTTGCGTTCTTCTGTGTTGTTCATAAAGAATTTGCGCAGATTCAATTTCCTAAGGAATTTTTGGAGGTCAATATAGACTTCAAATTGGTCTACAGCTTTTTCAGGGGCGTATTTCAGGCCTAGATCTAAAATTTGTAGTTCTTCTTTGGTGAGTTGGATACTACTAAGGTTGAAGATACCTCTACCTAGTATTGTCTGGGGCGCTTTCTTCTGCCCTCCCCTACACCCTCTGGTGCGTTTTCTCTTTGGGTGGGTTCTTCTTCTCTCTCTTGGTTGTATGTATGATTCCCTCGTTGGTTGGGGTACGGTCCCTGGTCTTGGTAGCTTTGATTTCTTTGGTATTCCCCTCTTCCTGTAGGTCTTCCATGGGTATCCTGCCGGTTGCCATTCATCCCTCTCCATCCTGTGTTCCCTTGTCCATCCCTTGGTCTCCATCTTCCTCTTCCTGGTGGTCTGGTGTTGGGCCCACCCCTGTGAAAATCCCTGTTATCCCTCCTGTTCCTCCCTTGTTGGGGGTGTTGGTTGTAGGTATGGTAATTAATACCAGGAGATAGTCTGTTGCGACTAGTTGATCTCCACCTAGGTTGATTGGGACTTCTATAGTTCTCGGTGTCTTGATATCGCACCCTCCTGTTCTCAGGTCTGCCTTGTTGCCATCTGGGGGTGTGATTGACACTTTGTGTAAATTCCCTAGCCCCATTAGGGGTGTTGGGGGGGTTGATGAACGCAGGTGTCAGCCCTCCATGGTTGATACCTGGGGATGATTCATGCTCATCCATAAGAGTTTCATCTAGGTCTTCAGTGGATCCATCCATGGCTAGTTGCCATTTATAGACTTGCATGTTTTTATAGTCTAAGACATCCCTCTTGAATTTCTTCTGTTTTTTAATTTGAATATCATGATCATACTTTTTAATATGTTCCTGTAATTCCTTTGTCTTGTCTTTATAATCTTGTTGACTGGCAAAAGGTGTCAGTGATTTCTGTATTTCTGCAATGTGTGTTTCTATTGTTTTAAGTTTGAAATTCCTTCTTTTAACTATTTGGTGTAGAAGTTCATTCTCGCTTGTGTTGAAAAAGTTATACCATTCGTTCATTAGCCCAGCGTCTGTAACATTATCATTGGGGTGTACATCCCATCGTAACCTCCTAGGGGTCATTTTTTCTTTGATATATGTTTCTAGCGTAGCTATGTCCCACCAAACTCTTAGTTGTTTCTCCATTGTATGTTTCAGCTGTTTAACCATTCCTTGCATGTCCTGGTTATTTATAATTTCCTCTTGGCTGAAAATCCCATCGACATTAATATTTCTATTTGTCATATATCCAAAGACTTCCATAGCTGCAGGTAAGTATTACACCTAGGTGCAATAAAATGTGATAGAAAGGAGGGTGAACTGCGCTTAGGATAGTTCTAAGGGTGATGGGTTAAGGTATAGTCGGTGACTGCTGCCCCCCCTAAATATAGCTCCCCTGAGGGGGTATAATGAAGTAAATGGACAAAAGGTGGGGGTAGTGGCGCTGTCACCAATATGTTGTATAACTAGCCCGATATATAACCGCTCGGTTGGTATATAGGTTCTATTAGGGCAACATTCCCTGTGTTAGATATCTGCCTGGTGGTTATGATGGTGAGTAGTTACTCTAGATCACAGGCAAAGGATGTGTATCAGTGTTGTTACATAACATACATGTACATGTAAAATGTACTATGGGTGGGTCAAATATACATAAGCTGCTTACCACATTGAGGAAATAATAATACAAAAAAGAGAACCTTACAGGGCCTAGTTCACATATACATATGAGCACAAGGTCCCGTGTTCAAAATAAAAAAGGCAGTAAGTACTGGTGGTATCAAAAAGACATATAGCATAAATTGCAAAAGTCCATGCAGCAAGTATAATCAAATTTGTAATAAAGAGTTCAGGGTGCACCTATGTGGGTAGGTGATTTTAACAATGCATCAAGTGTTAACTCGCAGTGGGTCCGGTGCTCCCCCTTGTGGCTCCCCACTCACCAGAAGCAATCACCCCTGCAGGGGTAGAGTGCGTATCAGACGGTCAGTTGTTCCTTGGTGCTGTTGTTTCCTTATCCACAGTTCCTGGTGGGTATTCTTGATGCAGGTGTTAGGGTATGGTTGTCTGTCAGATTTCCTCCAAATCAAAAAAAACAGGTTCCCATAGCGTAATATGTTTTTAAAAACTTGTTTTATTGACACTGCCAAAAAGGCGTGTACAAAACATATGTAAAACGATAGTACAAAATTGATATATATACAGAAGCTCCAAAAAAGTATACCGAAAATGTATATAGGTAGCCGACTGCAAGGCAGCAAATGGAATATGAGCACGGCTAAGCAGTATACAGATTTGGGATAAAGAAGCCAAAAAATCATAAAGAATAAAAGTGGGTAAATAAAATCTGTTGCCTAACGTTTAAATGGGTCTAGGCATATCAGATACACTGCACTATGGGGGTCCGTGAGCTGCTCTCCCCAGCATGGGAGCGGCGTGCGTTCCAAGCGCAGTCAGCTGGTTACCCGGAAGTGCGTGTAGGAGTACGTGTATCCGCTTTACGTACGTTTCGTATTTGGTAACGTCTTCTGAAGCGGGTACACGTAAACAGTAACTCTCTAAATATATGGAGGAAGTCGGCATGGCAACGTTCAGACGCTGAGTAGCGTTGACCAATCAGGTGAAGGGGTGGCTGCGAGAGTGTTCAATGGTATTGATAGGCTGTAAGTCTTATGGGGGCGTATCGTAAGATTGAAGTGGGCCAATTCAACAGGTGGGTTTAAGCTCCAATCATAAGAAGCCCTTAGGACTCAAATAATAGTTGCCATGTCGACAGTCCTGGGTATC
This sequence comes from Rana kukunoris, assembly GCA_029574335.1. Lineage (NCBI taxonomy): Eukaryota > Metazoa > Chordata > Amphibia > Anura > Ranidae > Rana > Rana kukunoris. Next base: position 482,596,789 of record CM056051.1, read on the forward strand.
CCGATCTAGACAGGAAGTGTGTACCGGTGTATAAGTATTTAAAAGTATTTTGTGATATAGTTCGAAGTGTGAGGGATGCCTATCCTATATGTAAGATGGAATATTTAGGCTTATATTTTATATCTTATGTAATGGGAGTGCTGACACCGCGCAGACATGGGTAAACCACCATGTTATACATATGCTGCACAGAGTCACATGCCTCAGCAGGACATGGGTGAAATAGTGATAGTAGCTTCCTACGTACAACTCTGCCTTTAGTGTGATAAGTATTGGTGGAAAAGTGGTTATTTTCATTAGGGCCGCATACATGTAGGTACACCATTATATTTTATAGTCACTACATTGGGTCTACAGCACATCGTAAGGAAATAGATGTTGATGTGACACAAGTGCATCATAACGTGACAAGAAATCATAATTAATTATTAGAATATATATGTGATAAAACAATATAATGTGATAGTACAATATATTTACAGTGATTGGGGGGTCTAGAGTAGGGTATGGGTATAGTATATACCTGCAGTAGTCCCCTGTCCATGCTCTCTAGTGTGTACAATACATATATGCCCCAACACTGGTAATATCATGGGTAATGGTATATTGGAACCAGTAATGGGGAACATTAATGTACACCCTACGGAGAGGTCCTAATGTGAGTATCCCCAATGAAGGTGTGCGCTCTCAAGTGTGAGGTCATTATTAGATAAACAAGTGATAAGTAAGTGTGATTACTTTACTCAAATATAATATATATAAAAAATATATGTGGTATAGAATTATTATGGTGCATGAGAATAGTGGAACTAGTATGCATATATATATACAAATGTATATATATATAAATATATGTAGTGCATACATATATGTGACAAAGTGCTAGCTTCCTAGTGCCCTCTATTGTGGACAAGTGGATGTTACAAAAAGGGGGGGGGGGAGAATAGAGGTCTGTAGGTGTATGTATAGGTGATGATCACCTCTTATACCCCAGTGAGGGCCAGTGGATGTAGCGGGAAGAGGAGGGGGGGGTGGTTTTGTAGTGTATACTGCTCAAGGGTTCGTTAGGAAACAGTTGAGATCTATATCTACATTTAATCCGTTAGGTCTTAAAGATCCCAGACGGTAGATCCAGCTGGTTTCATTCTGGGAGATGGCTATGGTTTTATTCCCACCTCTCCAGTGATCTTTGATTAGATCTATGCCATAGAAGATAAGTCCTGTCGGATCTTGGTGATGGAATTTCTTGAAATGGCGTGAGAGATTATGCTTCGTGGATCCTTTCTTAATCCTATTGATGTGTTCCCGGATCCTGACTTTTAGTTGTCGTGTGGTTCGTCCTACATATTGTAGGTGGCAGGGGCATTCGATGACATAGGTCACGTGGGTGGAATGACAGGTGATAAGATCTCTGATTTGATATTCTTTAAAGTCAGCCCTCGACTTGAAACTCAGTTTTCTCCTTGGTTGTTTCTTGCTTACCCTACACGGTAGGCATTTTTGACATTTGAAGAAACCCTTTAGCTCAGGGCACAGGCTGATGTGTTTTGGTGGATCGATAACGTTATGTACAAGGTGGTGACGTAACGAGGGGGCACGTCTGTAGATAAAGGTAGGTTTTTTCTTTAGAATTTTGTTCAGAGCATGATCTTCCTGTAGAATGGGCCAGTACTTATTGACTATATTTTCAAAATCTTTATATTGTGAATTAAACCCGGTGATAAAGGCTATATTTGATGTATTGGGTTTGTTCTTTTCTTTTGGTGTCAACATGCTGTTCCTGTCCATGTTCTGAACATCCTCTTTGAGTTTCATCAGAGTGCTTTCCTTGTAACCTTTCTCCTTGAACCTCTCAATTATTACATCAGCTTGATTACTGTAGTCTAGGGTGGAATTACAATTTCTGCGAAGGCGCATAAGTTGACCTTTGGGTATATTAGCTTTCCACTTTGGATGGTGGCAGCTTGTGGATGGGATATACCCATTGCGGTCCGTCGATTTAAAGAATGTTTTAGTATGCAATTTAGACCCTTCTTTGAAAATTTGTAGGTCTAGGTAGTCTATGATCTCCATATTCCACTTCCCCGTGAATGTGAGGCCATATTTGTTGTTGTTCAGGTTAAGTAGAAATGTTTGGAATGAGTCTGCGGGTCCGTCCCATAAAATGACAATGTCATCGATATATCTTCGGTACAGTCTGATCTGAGGTATGTTGAGGTTGTACACATACTCCTCCTCCCAGCAGTCCATCAGTAGGTTAGCGACACTGGGGGCATATCGTGCCCCCATTGCCACTCCCTTGGTTTGCACATAGTAGTTCTTCTTGTACCAGAAATAGTTACAGCTCATTGCCATTCCTAAGCCTTCAATGATGAAATTAATCTGTTCCTGTTTCAGTCTTGTGTGTTGATGGAGGGCTTTTTCCACCCCGTCAATGCCGTCTGTTTGCGAAATGCTAGTGTACAGTGAATTGACATCAATTGTGGCAAGCACAAGATTTTCCGCATTTTCCACCAGTTTGAGTTCACCAATCAGTTGTACACTATCGCGAAGGTACGATCTACCCACTTTGACAACGGGTTTTAGAAATGAGTCCAAGTATTCTCCTAGTCTGGAGAACATGGAATTGATCCCACTTATGATGGGTCTTCCTGGGGGCTTGTTGAGTCTTTTATGTATCTTGGGTGTGTAATAAATGACTGGTGTCCTGATGGAATTTGATATCAGATATTCAGCCTCATTAGGGTTCAGTATGCCCATAGTTCTGCCTTTATTAACATACTTAGCCAGTTTCTTATTGTACCTCACCTTGGGGTTACTCTTTAACTTCTTGTATGTGTTCGGGACCTTAAGAAGATTGTCCATTTCCTCTTCATAGTCCGTCTTGTTGAGAATAACAAGCCCACCCCCCTTATCCGCCGGCCTAATAACGACCTCATTCTTCTTCGCAATTTCTTGAATCGTTTTCCACACATTCTTATTTTTATTTTTGAACTTTCTTTTTAGTTTCCTTAAGTCGCTTTCCACCATCTTTTTGAAAGCTGCTATACACTGGTTGCCTGGAGTGTTGGGATTGAATACAGAATTATTCTTCGCAAGAAATTGCGAAGAAGAATGAGGTCGTTATTAGGCCGGCGGATAAGGGGGGTGGGCTTGTTATTCTCAACAAGACGGACTATGAAGAGGAAATGGACAATCTTCTTAAGGTCCCGAACACATACAAGAAGTTAAAGAGTAACCCCAAGGTGAGGTACAATAAGAAACTGGCTAAGTATGTTAATAAAGGCAGAACTATGGGCATACTGAACCCTAATGAGGCTGAATATCTGATATCAAATTCCATCAGGACACCAGTCATTTATTACACACCCAAGATACATAAAAGACTCAACAAGCCCCCAGGAAGACCCATCATAAGTGGGATCAATTCCATGTTCTCCAGACTAGGAGAATACTTGGACTCATTTCTAAAACCCGTTGTCAAAGTGGGTAGATCGTACCTTCGCGATAGTGTACAACTGATTGGTGAACTCAAACTGGTGGAAAATGCGGAAAATCTTGTGCTTGCCACAATTGATGTCAATTCACTGTACACTAGCATTTCGCAAACAGACGGCATTGACGGGGTGGAAAAAGCCCTCCATCAACACACAAGACTGAAACAGGAACAGATTAATTTCATCATTGAAGGCTTAGGAATGGCAATGAGCTGTAACTATTTCTGGTACAAGAAGAACTACTATGTGCAAACCAAGGGAGTGGCAATGGGGGCACGATATGCCCCCAGTGTCGCTAACCTACTGATGGACTGCTGGGAGGAGGAGTATGTGTACAACCTCAACATACCTCAGATCAGACTGTACCGAAGATATATCGATGACATTGTCATTTTATGGGACGGACCCGCAGACTCATTCCAAACATTTCTACTTAACCTGAACAACAACAAATATGGCCTCACATTCACGGGGAAGTGGAATATGGAGATCATAGACTACCTAGACCTACAAATTTTCAAAGAAGGGTCTAAATTGCATACTAAAACATTCTTTAAATCGACGGACCGCAATGGGTATATCCCATCCACAAGCTGCCACCATCCAAAGTGGAAAGCTAATATACCCAAAGGTCAACTTATGCGCCTTCGCAGAAATTGTAATTCCACCCTAGACTACAGTAATCAAGCTGATGTAATAATTGAGAGGTTCAAGGAGAAAGGTTACAAGGAAAGCACTCTGATGAAACTCAAAGAGGATGTTCAGAACATGGACAGGAACAGCATGTTGACACCAAAAGAAAAGAACAAACCCAATACATCAAATATAGCCTTTATCACCGGGTTTAATTCACAATATAAAGATTTTGAAAATATAGTCAATAAGTACTGGCCCATTCTACAGGAAGATCATGCTCTGAACAAAATTCTAAAGAAAAAACCTACCTTTATCTACAGACGTGCCCCCTCGTTACGTCACCACCTTGTACATAACGTTATCGATCCACCAAAACACATCAGCCTGTGCCCTGAGCTAAAGGGTTTCTTCAAATGTCAAAAATGCCTACCGTGTAGGGTAAGCAAGAAACAACCAAGGAGAAAACTGAGTTTCAAGTCGAGGGCTGACTTTAAAGAATATCAAATCAGAGATCTTATCACCTGTCATTCCACCCACGTGACCTATGTCATCGAATGCCCCTGCCACCTACAATATGTAGGACGAACCACACGACAACTAAAAGTCAGGATCCGGGAACACATCAATAGGATTAAGAAAGGATCCACGAAGCATAATCTCTCACGCCATTTCAAGAAATTCCATCACCAAGATCCGACAGGACTTATCTTCTATGGCATAGATCTAATCAAAGATCACTGGAGAGGTGGGAATAAAACCATAGCCATCTCCCAGAATGAAACCAGCTGGATCTACCGTCTGGGATCTTTAAGACCTAACGGATTAAATGTAGATATAGATCTCAACTGTTTCCTAACGAACCCTTGAGCAGTATACACTACAAAACCACCCCCCCCTCCTCTTCCCGCTACATCCACTGGCCCTCACTGGGGTATAAGAGGTGATCATCACCTATACATACACCTACAGACCTCTATTCTCCCCCCCCCCCCTTTTTGTAACATCCACTTGTCCACAATAGAGGGCACTAGGAAGCTAGCACTTTGTCACATATATGTATGCACTACATATATTTATATATATATACATTTGTATATATATATGCATACTAGTTCCACTATTCTCATGCACCATAATAATTCTATACCACATATATTTTTTATATATATTATATTTGAGTAAAGTAATCACACTTACTTATCACTTGTTTATCTAATAATGACCTCACACTTGAGAGCGCACACCTTCATTGGGGATACTCACATTAGGACCTCTCCGTAGGGTGTACATTAATGTTCCCCATTACTGGTTCCAATATACCATTACCCATGATATTACCAGTGTTGGGGCATATATGTATTGTACACACTAGAGAGCATGGACAGGGGACTACTGCAGGTATATACTATACCCATACCCTACTCTAGACCCCCCAATCACTGTAAATATATTGTACTATCACATTATATTGTTTTATCACATATATATTCTAATAATTAATTATGATTTCTTGTCACGTTATGATGCACTTGTGTCACATCAACATCTATTTCCTTACGATGTGCTGTAGACCCAATGTAGTGACTATAAAATATAATGGTGTACCTACATGTATGCGGCCCTAATGAAAATAACCACTTTTCCACCAATACTTATCACACTAAAGGCAGAGTTGTACGTAGGAAGCTACTATCACTATTTCACCCATGTCCTGCTGAGGCATGTGACTCTGTGCAGCATATGTATAACATGGTGGTTTACCCATGTCTGCGCGGTGTCAGCACTCCCATTACATAAGATATAAAATATAAGCCTAAATATTCCATCTTACATATAGGATAGGCATCCCTCACACTTCGAACTATATCACAAAATACTTTTAAATACTTATACACCGGTACACACTTCCTGTCTAGATCGGGATACCCAGGACTGTCGACATGGCAACTATTATTTGAGTCCTAAGGGCTTCTTATGATTGGAGCTTAAACCCACCTGTTGAATTGGCCCACTTCAATCTTACGATACGCCCCCATAAGACTTACAGCCTATCAATACCATTGAACACTCTCGCAGCCACCCCTTCACCTGATTGGTCAACGCTACTCAGCGTCTGAACGTTGCCATGCCGACTTCCTCCATATATTTAGAGAGTTACTGTTTACGTGTACCCGCTTCAGAAGACGTTACCAAATACGAAACGTACGTAAAGCGGATACACGTACTCCTACACGCACTTCCGGGTAACCAGCTGACTGCGCTTGGAACGCACGCCGCTCCCATGCTGGGGAGAGCAGCTCACGGACCCCCATAGTGCAGTGTATCTGATATGCCTAGACCCATTTAAACGTTAGGCAACAGATTTTATTTACCCACTTTTATTCTTTATGATTTTTTGGCTTCTTTATCCCAAATCTGTATACTGCTTAGCCGTGCTCATATTCCATTTGCTGCCTTGCAGTCGGCTACCTATATACATTTTCGGTATACTTTTTTGGAGCTTCTGTATATATATCAATTTTGTACTATCGTTTTACATATGTTTTGTACACGCCTTTTTGGCAGTGTCAATAAAACAAGTTTTTAAAAACATATTACGCTATGGGAACCTGTTTTTTTTTGATTTGGAGGAAATCTGACAGACAACCATACCCTAACACCTGCATCAAGAATACCCACCAGGAACTGTGGATAAGGAAACAACAGCACCAAGGAACAACTGACCGTCTGATACGCACTCTACCCCTGCAGGGGTGATTGCTTCTGGTGAGTGGGGAGCCACAAGGGGGAGCACCGGACCCACTGCGAGTTAACACTTGATGCATTGTTAAAATCACCTACCCACATAGGTGCACCCTGAACTCTTTATTACAAATTTGATTATACTTGCTGCATGGACTTTTGCAATTTATGCTATATGTCTTTTTGATACCACCAGTACTTACTGCCTTTTTTATTTTGAACACGGGACCTTGTGCTCATATGTATATGTGAACTAGGCCCTGTAAGGTTCTCTTTTTTGTATTATTATTTCCTCAATGTGGTAAGCAGCTTATGTATATTTGACCCACCCATAGTACATTTTACATGTACATGTATGTTATGTAACAACACTGATACACATCCTTTGCCTGTGATCTAGAGTAACTACTCACCATCATAACCACCAGGCAGATATCTAACACAGGGAATGTTGCCCTAATAGAACCTATATACCAACCGAGCGGTTATATATCGGGCTAGTTATACAACATATTGGTGACAGCGCCACTACCCCCACCTTTTGTCCATTTACTTCATTATACCCCCTCAGGGGAGCTATATTTAGGGGGGGCAGCAGTCACCGACTATACCTTAACCCATCACCCTTAGAACTATCCTAAGCGCAGTTCACCCTCCTTTCTATCACATTGTATTTTTGGTAGCAATACATCTAATGATAGTACGAAAAGCATAAAATTGTACTAAATACCAAATCAGGTGCATATTACTTTTTCTATCTGTTTTGTCTCTATGTATTTATAATATTATATTGACCAATTTATACTTTAAATTACCACTATATGATATAATTAAACAATATGTTATATGTTGAAATTCATATATACATATATGGCTATGTTTAATTGATTTATTATAGCTGCATCTATAATATGTGTGAGTGAGCGTGTTTAATGTTATATGTAAAAAATAAAATTAAATCAGTTCAATCATTTTAATAACATTTTGGTGCACAGCTATAGTTATATACATTCAGACTTAAATAACTTTAAGTAAGTAAGTATATAAGTAAATAGCTATGTATTTGTATATGTACTGTATAAAGTACTTAGTAATGTTCCATCTTTATTTAAATACAAGAAATTAATATATACCTTATAGCCATATTTAAACTGTTTTATGGGAATGTAAAAGTTTTTGTTTTAGTTTTACATAATTAAAAAGAAGAAGTTCAGGTGGCTAGGTAAAACATTTATGTAAAGTCAAACTCCAAACCAAAACCTTTTTTTGCTTTGCATAGACTTGGAAAATATATATATTTATCTACACTAGTTATCTACACACAGCGCATAATGCTTATTTTCTGGTTTTTGGTTTCATAGACTTCAATGGATCAAAAACGTGTATTGAAAAATGCAAAATGCACCTGCAGTATAAAAACTTCAACCTGCATAGGTGTGAATCAGGCCTAATACTTAAGCCTGGTTCACACCTATGCATTTTTTTTTTGCGGTTTCAGTTTTGCAGAAATACACTCCATTTAACAGGATTTCTATGGGTGTAGTTCACATCTGTGCATTTTATGGAAAGGGCCAGGGACTTTTTTCTGGTTTTTAGTTCCATAGACTTCAATGGATCAAAAGTGTGTATTGAAAAACTCAAAATACACCTGCAATATGCAAACTGCAACCAGCATGGGTGTGAACCAGGCCTCATGCAGGTTGCACTTTGCATATTGCAGGTGTATTTTGTGTTTTTCAATACACGCTTATCATCCATTGAAGTCTATGGATGAAGTCATAGGTGCGAATCAAACTTAAAACCCCATACATGCTATAAAGCCCTGTACACATGATCGGTCATCTGATCCGATGAAGCTGACTGATGGACTGATGTGCCTACACATCATCGGTACATGAACCGATCGTGTCAGAATGCGGTGACGTAAAACACAACGATGGGATGAAAAAAACGAAGTTGAATGCTTCCAAGCATGCGTCGACTTGATTCTGAGCATGCGTGGATTTTTAACTGGTGCTCGTGCGTACTAACGATCGGTTTTGACCTATCGGTTAGCTGTCCATCGGTTCAATTTTAAAGCAAGCCATCTGTTTTTGGACCGAAGGACCAGACCGATTGGGCCTACACACGATCGGACCGATTTGCACCGATGAAAACGAACTTCAGTCTGTTTTCATCGGTTTGCACCGATCGTGTGTACATGGCTTTAGATTTTCTGCAGATTTTTGTCTTCAGATTTACCAAAACCATAAAATATGAGGTCAAACTTTAAGGCTGGATTCCCACCTATCCATTTTTACTGCTTTTTCCTTTTTGCAGATTTGCACTACAGAATTTCTTCCATAGGAAACCATGTTAAATGAACTGTAGTGCGTATCTGCAAAATGCAAAAAGCACTAAAAATGCATAGGTGTGAATCTAGCCTAAAGCCTCTTACACACGCTCGGTTTTCTCGGCAAGAAGTATACCGAGCGTGTGTACGAGGCTTTCAGGTTGCTCGTCAAGAAAACTGCCCAGAATCTAGACAAGAAAAATAGAGAACACGTTCTCTATTTTCTCATTGTGATTCTCGGCCGTGTTTTCCTGGCGAGAAACCCGAGCGTGTGTGTATACTTACCTCTCTATGGAAACCCATGCATGCTCGAAATGACTTAGATGCATGCGCAGTAGCTTCCTAGGCATAGGTAGGGTGCAGCAAGAAGGTGGCGACGGCATTGAATGCGACAAGCGCATGCTCGTCGCATTCGATGACGTCACCGCATTCTTGCCATTCAAAAGAACGGCGGTTCTTTTGAATGGAGTGTCTGTACACTCGGGCAGGAACAGATTCTTGCCAAGAATCTCGTCAGGAAAAACAACATTTTTTTCCTGATGAGATTCTGGCCCGTGTGTACAGGGCTTAAGAGCTTAAATTTGTATGCAATCAGGCAGGCCCTTTCACTACATGGTCTGGGTTAATCTGAAGAAAATCTAATAGTGTGTATGGGGCTTTAATCTTTTACCCACATGTATTGCTCCATACACATACAGAGCATCAGAGAACACACAGGTGTATCACTTCACCAATCTGCTTGTTAGCCCTTCAATTAACCCATTCCATTTCTAGAGTTAATAATAACAATAATAATAAATGAACAGCACCCAGGACACCCATATAAACTCTTTAAACATTTCCTATCTCTCTATCACGTCGATCCAAATACTAAGGCCGCGTACAAAGGACCGTTCTCATCAGATGGACTGATCGTGTGTACGCGGTCTATGATGTGTAAAGTAACCAAAAAATCTGAAATAAAGAACAAAGAGTGACCTGTTTAGACCAAAACAAAACAATGACATGAATCCATCACTATATTTATATATAAAAAGGGAAATGGATTTTGGGACTTGGCATGAATATGTATATGATGTTATGTAAGATACTAGTTATAAATAAGTTAGATGTCTCAATCCCCGTACGGAGATTCATGTAACCATAATAAAATAATGATTAATAAATCCAATGAATTCAATTCAATTGATAAATATGAAAATAAATATGATATATAACGTATCATATAAATAATATATAATAAATGGGGTAAGCGAAAAAGGCAGAATAAATATAATAATATTCATGTTGACATATTTAATATTGAAACTGAATAAACATAATTGATATAGGAAATTACAATTAATTAATTAATTAAAGTTGAAGTTCACCAAAAAATAAATTTCTAAAAATACCTTGAGCCGACCGGTTAGACTGCGAGGATGCTGTTTTTTTTATACATACCGTGTTAGCGGTGTTTCATCCCTCGGGTTCTGGGTACGATTCTTGCATGGCTGGGCGTTCCTAGTTGATTGACGTTCCTCCGACCGGTGCATACTGCGCGTCACGACTTTCCAAAATAAGCCGAACGACGCTTTGCAGGCACCGTATAGAGCCGACTCTATACGGCGCCTGCGCAATGACGTTTGGCTTCTTTCGGAAAGTCATGACGCGCAGTATGCGCCGGTCGGTGAACTTCTACTTTAAATAAACATACAGATCAAATAAACGTGATAATCATGATGGATGTAAACAATAAATGTTATTGGCAGAATTCATGATTGAGACGGCTCACTCAGGGCCACCATTCTACTCCATCATGGGCTATGCCATCGGTAATATATAAACTACTAGTTCCTGCTCTCTTCTGAGCATGATATGCCATGCTCAGAAAGCATGGCATATCATCTGAGATTCTATTTATATATTTATTTATTTATTTATTCCACTCTGTAGCCAAAATTCATTCATCCTACTTCTGATGATTGGTTGTAAATGCCATGTAACGCCAAGTCTACACTCAAGGGTGCCAAGTCAAGCTTGCCCAAAATCATGAATTCTGCCAATAACATTTATTGTTTACATCCATCATGATTAATTTAATCTGTATGTTTTTTTAAATTAATTCATTAATTGTCATTGCCTGTATCAATTATGTTTAATCAATTTCAATATTAAATATGTCAATATGATTATTATTATATTTATTATGCCTTTTTTCACTTACCCCATGTATTATATATTATTTATATGATACATTATAAATCATATTTATTATCATATTTATCAGTTGGATTTATTAATCATTCATTTATTATGGTTACATGGATCTCCCTACGGGGGTTGTGACATCTAACTTATTTACAATTTGGTATGTTATGTAGCGGTACTCCCGAAGGAGCTGCTGAGAAATGATGAGATGGCATGTTACCTCATGGCTCTGGCGAAGTGTCTAAGTGAACGATGAATGAAATCACAGTAAAGGAATGTCTGCAAATAGGAAGTCTCTTTATATGTGCTCTTTATTACCCAGCCGGGTAAAAACAGTTAACAGGTGATGGGAAGGATAGACAAAGGTTTGAAGGAGAACAGCAGATTCAGGCCTTGGGTATGGAAACAGCCCTGTCTCCAAGAATAATTAGTTTCTTTCACCACTCCAGCCTGAGTGGGTATAGCGTACCTGGACAGGTCTCTCTCACCGACCTGGCAGCCAGAGTATCGCTTGGAACTTGAGAAGGATGTCTATGCCACAGACTCTTCTAGGTGACCATCAGGAAAACGCCTCTGCCACAGGCCTTCCCTGAGTTTAGAGATGGAGGAACTCCTCCCGAGTAAAGGGATGCCTGAACCTTCCTTCAACGTCACCCAAGTACCGACTGAGAGGGGAATCAATCCCTCAGTGTCCAGTACCTCAATCCCTTAATGATGGTTTGTCTCAATACTGTTGGGCCGCCAGCCTCTCAATGGCACCCCTCAACTGGACTCCCTACCGAACAGCTAAACTTGCTTGGGATCTTTAGAAGTGAGAACCCAGTCGATCACTGGGTTCCTGTGCTGCTTGGATGTTCCGGACCAGCTTGGCTCCAGAACCGAGTACACAGCGTAGCACCCACGCCCCGGCCAGGTAGGCCATAACGCTCGGGGCGCCGTGATGTGGCTACCCTAAAGGTGGGTGCCACACTCCAGGAAGAACCCTCTAAATTCTGACTCATAATTACCCTCTCCCAGCATGCCCAGCGAGGCCCAAGCCTCCTGATTGGTCGCTTGGAGAGAACACACGAACCTCAGCTTCCACTGCTGTCACCTGTCGACTCAGGGTGGAACTACACCCCAGGCACGACAGAATGAGCCCACAGCTCAGCCAAGCTGAAACAGAGAGCCTTACAATAATCAGAATTGAGACCAGAGTCACTTACAATCTGATCATCTCATTAAATTTACTAGCACCCGTACTTGGAAGTACATGGGCGCTACACTTACATAACATCATACACATATTCATGTCTCGTTTAACCGCTTGCTTGGCTCGACTTTGCAAAATCACGTAATATTATGTGATTTTGCATTTCAGCCACTAGGGGCGTGTGCCCGTCGGGGCTCGATCGCTGTCGGGCACTAGCGATCGCTCGTTACAAAGCGAATAACGGGAGCTGTGTGTGTAAATGTATGAACAGTGATCTGTCATTTCCTCTAGTCAGTCCCCTCCCCCCTTCAGTTAGAACACACCTAGGGAACATATTTAACCCCTTCCTCGCTCCCTAGTGTTAAAGAGGAGTTCCACCCATTTTTCGAACTTTGTCTGAGCTGCATGCCCTTACCTTATAGATCTCACAATGGCAATTATTTATTTATTTTGATGCTTCTAAATACGTTTTTTTAATTTGCCCCGCCCTTAATCGCCTAGGCGAATAAGTCACATGATGATTCACAAGGGTTCCTGGGATAGCAGCGTCATGTACCCCAGGAGTCCTTGTGAATCGCCTATTGCCGAAATCTCGCGTTTTTTTGCATGTGACGCGAGTGGGAGGAGCTACTGATCAGCCGGGAGGAAGTAAACATCTCCAAACATGAGTATGTGGCCTGGCTATTCATGCAGTGCCACGGGTTTGCAAGATATAATGTCTCCCCTCTCCCTGGTGACAGCCTTGTTTAGCAGAGCAGTGTGTCAGATAATCGTAGCTCCCCCCTCCCCCTCCTCCTCCTCTCCTGCTCTGTATACACACGAGGAGGAGGGGGAGGGGGGAGCAGGGACACCGCTGATCTCCGGTCAGTAAAAAGTTTATCTTTGCTGTGTAGATGGACAGGGGAGAGAGCGGCTGGAAAGGAGGACAAGGTAGAAAATATGTGTAGTGATAGAGGGATTAGCAGGATGTGTACTGGAAGCTTTGGCAGGGAGAAGACAATGCTAGAAGTGTGGACTGGATTTTAAATCTGACAACTGTCACAGGCTGCATAAGATGGGCACATAGGATGGGATGCGATTCGTTGTGCTGGGGGTGATGCAATGTGCTGTGGGTGGATGCGATTCGTTGTGCTGGGGGTGATGCAATGTGCTGTGGGTGGATGCGATTCGTTGTGCTGGGGGTGATGCAATGTGCTGTGGGTGGATGCGATTCGTTGTGCTGGGGGTGATGCAATGTGCTGTGGACGATGGAATTTGATGTGCTGGGGGTGATGCAATGTGCTGTGGGTGGATGCGATTCGTTGTGCTGGGGGTGATGCAATGTGCTGTGGACGATGGAATTTGATGTGCTGGGGGTGATGCAATGTGCTGTGGGTGGATGCGATTCGTTGTGCTGGGGGTGATGCAATGTGCTGTGGGTGGATGCGATTCGTTGTGCTGGGGGTGATGCAATGTGCTGTGGACGATGGAATTTGATGTGCTGGGGGTGATGCAATGTGCTGTGGGTGGATGCGATTCGTTGTGCTGGGGGTGATGCAATGTGCTGTGGGTGGATGCGATTCGTTGTGCTGGGGGTGATGCAATGTGCTGTGGACGATGGAATTTGATGTGCTGGGGGTGATGCAATGTGCTGTGGGTGGATGCGATTCGTTGTGCTGGGGGTGATGCAATGTGCTGTGGGTGGATGCGATTCGTTGTGCTGGGGGTGATGCAATGTGCTGTGGACGATGGAATTTGATGTGCTGGGGGTGATGCAATGTGCTGTGGGTGGATGCGATTCGTTGTGCTGGGGGTGATGCAATGTGCTGTGGGTGGATGCGATTCGTTGTGCTGGGGGTGATGCAATGTGCTGTGGACGATGGAATTTGATGTGCTGGGGGTGATGCAATGTGCTGTGGGTGGATGCGATTCGTTGTGCTGAGGGTGATGCAATGTGCTGGGGGTGATGCGATTCGTTGTGCTGCGGAGTGATGCGATTCGTTGTGTTCCGGGGTTGTGATGCGATTCGTTGTGCTGAGGGTGATGCAATGTGCTGGGGGTAATGCGATTCGTTGTGCTGCGGAGTGATGCGATTCGTTGTGTTCCGGGGTTGTGATGCGATTCGTTGTGCTGAGGGTGATGCAATGTGCTGGGGGTGGATGCGATTCGTTGTGCTGAGGGTGATGCAATGTGCTGGGGGTGGATGCGATTCGTTGTGCTGAGGGTGATGCAATGTGCTGGGGGTGATGCAATGTGCTGGGGGTGATGCGATTCGTTGTGCTGGGGGTGATGCAATGTGCTGGGGGTGATGCAATGTGCTGGGGGTGATGCGATTCGTTGTGCTGGGGGTGATGCAATGTGCTGGGGGTTGATGCAATTCGTTGTGCTGGTGGTGATGCAATGTGCTGGGGGTGATGCGATTTGTTGTGCTGGGGGTGATGCTATTCGATGTGCTGGGGGGTGATGCAATGTGCTGGGGGTGATGCGATTCATTGTGCTGGGGGTGATGCAATGTGCTGGGGGTGATGCGATTCACTGTGCTGGGGGTGGATGCGATTCGTTGTGCTGAGGGTGATGCCATGTGCTGGGGGTGGATGCGATTCGTTGTGCTGAGGGTGATGCAATGTGCTGGGGGTAATGCGATTCGTTGTGCTGCGGAGTGATGCGATTCGTTGTGTTCCGGGGTTGTGATGCGATTCGTTGTGCTGAGGGTGATGCAATGTGCTGGGGGTAATGCGATTCGTTGTGCTGCGGAGTGATGCGATTCGTTGTGTTCCGGGTTGTGATGCGATTCGTTGTGCTGAGGGTGATGCAATGTGCTGGGGGTAATGCGATTCGTTGTGCTGCGGAGTGATGCGATTCGTTGTGTTCCGGGGTTGTGATGCGATTCGTTGTGCTGGGGGTGATGCAATGTGCTGTGGACGATGGAATTTGATGTGCTGGGGGTGATGCAATGTGCTGTGGGTGGATGCGATTCGTTGTGCTGGGGGTGATGCAATGTGCTGTGGGTGGATGCGATTCGTTGTGCTGGGGGTGATGCAATGTGCTGTGGACGATGGAATTTGATGTGCTGGGGGTGATGCAATGTGCTGTGGGTGGATGCGATTCGTTGTGCTGAGGGTGATGCAATGTGCTGGGGGTGATGCGATTCGTTGTGCTGCGGAGTGATGCGATTCGTTGTGTTCCGGGGTTGTGATGCGATTCGTTGTGCTGAGGGTGATGCAATGTGCTGGGGGTAATGCGATTCGTTGTGCTGCGGAGTGATGCGATTCGTTGTGTTCCGGGGTTGTGATGCGATTCGTTGTGCTGAGGGTGATGCAATGTGCTGGGGGTGGATGCGATTCGTTGTGCTGAGGGTGATGCAATGTGCTGGGGGTGGATGCGATTCGTTGTGCTGGGGGTGCTGCAATGTGCTGGGGGTGATGCAATGTGCTGGGGGTGATGCGATTCGTTGTGCTGAGGGTGATGCAATGTGCTGGGGGTGATGCGATTCGTTGTGCTGCGGAGTGATGCGATTCGTTGTGTTCCGGGGTTGTGATGCGATTCGTTGTGCTGGGGGTGATGCAATGTGCTGGGGGTGATGCGATTTGTTGTGCTGGGGGTGATGCTATTCGATGTGCTGGGGGGTGATGCAATGTGCTGGGGGTGATGCGATTCATTGTGCTGGGGGTGATGCAATGTGCTGGGGGTGATGCGATTCATTGTGCTGGGGGTGATGCGATTCGTTGTGCTGAGGGTGATGCAATGTGCTGGGGGTGGATGCGATTCGTTGTGCTGAGGGTGATGCAATGTGCTGGGGGTAATGCGATTCGTTGTGCTGCGGAGTGATGCGATTCGTTGTGTTCCGGGGTTGTGATGCGATTCGTTGTGCTGAGGGTGATGCAATGTGCTGGGGGTAATGCGATTCGTTGTGCTGCGGAGTGATGCGATTCGTTGTGTTCCGGGGTTGTGATGCGATTCGTTGTGCTGAGGGTGATGCAATGTGCTGGGGGTAATGCGATTCGTTGTGCTGCGGAGTGATGCGATTCGTTGTGTTCCGGGGTTGTGATGCGATTCGTTGTGCTGGGGGTGATGCAATGTGCTGGGGGTGATGCGATTCGTTGTGCTGGGGGTGATGCGATTTATTGTGCTGGGGGTGATGCGATCTCTAGATGCATAAATGAATTTTGTTGCTGAGATTTTTATTTTTTTAAATGAACAGCTGTACATAAATAAGTAGCCGCTGAGTGTAGGGGGGTGAGAGTATGTATGTATATGTGTGTGTATGTGTGTGTGTGTGTATATATATGAATATATATATATATATATACACACACATTTCTTGAACATGCACAATATTTCCTGGTTCTTGCAGGGAGGAGAGGTTTGCATAGAAAAGTGTCAACTTCCTCTGACACTCCGTTGCTATGGAAACCTGACCTAAACTCTATTACATCGCTTGTGCAGCACTGAGCATGTGCGAGATCTGCAATCAGGAAATCCAGGAAGTAATACAGTATGCCCACACTTAAGATGGCCACGGTCTAATGCTAGTTTTAAAACTTGCAAAATGCTGTAACAACCTAACAAAACAGACCTTAGTTTACAGACTAACTTTACTAGAATACATTAAGCTTGTGTATTACAGAGGTATTTTTATTTAAAAAGTGTAATTTCTGCTGGAACACCCCTTTAACCCCTTCCCTGCCAGTGGCATTTTTATAGTAATCAATGCATTTTTATAACACTGATCGCTATAAAAATGCCAATGGTTCCAAAAATGTGTCAAAAGTGTCCGAAGTGTCCACCATAATGTCGCAGTACCGATAAAAATTGCTGATCGCCGTCATTACTAGTAAAAAAAATATTAAAATGCCATAAAACTATCCCCTATTTTGTAGACGCTATAACTTTTGCGCAAACCAATCAATAAACGCTTATTGCGGGGGGGGGTTTTATGTAAAAAATGTAGAAGAATACATATCGGCCTAAACTGAGGGAAAAAAAATATATATATTTTTGGGGATATATATTATAGCAAAAAGTTAAAAATATTACGCCGACCAATATATGCTACGCCGGCACAACGTTGGGCGCATTTTCTTTGTGAATTTCATACTTGCCTCTCAACGTTTCTCCGGCGTAGAGTAAAGAAGATACGCTACGGCGGCATAAAGATGCGCCGATCTATGTAAATCCGAGCCATAGATTCTAAATCTGTATCACTGTGTCCAAATTGCATATAGTGTTGTTTTATTCCTAATATTCCTCATCAATTTTCACTGCACACAACTGAGACATGGATACGATCCACTTCTCTTACCCAAAAATATATTTTTTTCTACTTTTTTTTACATATTTATGTTCTGAATGGACTAACATGTCCCTTAATGTTTGGTTCCTTCGATAAGCCTTTAGTCCTGGTTCGCACCTATGCATTTTTTAGTGCATATTCAATTTTGCTGAAACACACTACAGTCCATTTAACATGGTTTCCTATAGATGTTGTTCACATCTGTGCATTTATTTTGGAAAGGGTCAGGGATTGTTTTCTGGTTTCTGGTTCCATAGACTTCAATGGATCAATGGGGTCGGGGATCCAGCTGCCACGTCCTTAGCAACCGATGAGTCATCAGCTCTGTCAGCGAGATTCCCCGCTATAAGCTGAATGTAAAACAATAAATAAAATTGCCGGCAAAAAAAAAAAAAATCGCAACAAAAAAAATGGTGTGGGGTTCCCACCCAGGACCAGACCAGGCCCTTCAGGTCTAGTATGAATTCTGAGGGGACCATCTAAGACAGCATGGAAGCTGAATCCAGGAAGTGACATCAACGGGAAGGGACCAACAACCAGCGTGGACAGTAGATCGGAAGTGATGTCATCAACATTGCTGTCCACGTTGGTTGTTCGTCCATTCCCGTTGACCTCACTTCTTGGATTCGTCATCCATACTATCTCAGACAGCCTAGCTGTCTTCCCAGTATCAAAGAGAGTTGTGGCTTCCCTCTGCTGGCCAATTCAGAATATGCTACCATAGAATTACACCTCTGCATATCCCTAGAATTCCTTGGGACTACTAGAACACCAGACCACCTGCCATATTACTAATATGATGTGCTCCTACCTATCCTCTCTTTTTTAAGTGTTTTTAACCCTTTTGGGAAATATAACGTTTTACTTAAGAAGCGCCTTTTTTTCTTTTCAGAAAGTATGGTCCGCATGTCAATCAGCTAACATTTAAATACTGTATGTGAAATATTTTACATGCAGCTCCGGGTGAGATCAGACTCCACAATCACGTCTCATGTTCTGGCTCAGCTTGTCTCCACCAAAACAATCACCTGTATCAGAAACAGGAATACCGCTCACCAAGGAGCAAAATAATCTCCCTTAAAAAACTAGCCAGCAGTAACAAGTTCTAATCTGACATTTTTCGGGCTAGGCACAGCATTTTGAAGAAAGTGATATGCCTAGCATGTCAGAAAAGAACTTGTTTCTGCTGGCTATTTTAATAAGGAAGATTATTTTGCATCTCAGCGAGTGGTATTCCTGTTGCATATATCATTCATTTCTAAAATGTAGTCAGCAACAACTATCATTCTCTTTTTTTTTTACCACTTCCTAACCAAGCCATAGCTGAAAGACAGCCACAGCGCGTCTCACTTGTTCCCGGAGGGTGTCCATGGACGTCCTCCCGGAACCATGCCCCTAGTGTGCCTAGGGTTGTCACCTTTACTGGAATGACCTGGACAGTCCGGGTTTTGACAACTGTGCCCGGGTTTGTGTCCTCCTGAAATTTGGACACAGCAGCATAAGCTCTAGTCCCAGCCAGTGTGGTAAGTACCTGCAGCCTCCACCAGCACAATTACTTCACCCCCGGGCCCCGCCCCTCCCCCGCTGAATGTACTCTCTCCCGAGTCCCAGCAGCAGCACTTCCCCTGCTCCTGTGGCTTCAGTGGTGAGTGCCTCCTTGTGCTACTTGCAAGAGCCCAGCAGAAGGAGCAGACAGTGTAGCGATCAGCCTCAGTAAAAGGCGCAACCCACAACTTATAGGATGGGACAGCAGGAGAGAGGTATATACAGTTCACCACTGTCCATCCCACTGTCCATCAGTCTATCCCACTGCCCCCCCCCCACTGTCCTCCTGTCCACCCCCTCGCCCCCTTGTCCATCCCACTGTCCCCCTGTTCATCCCACTATACCCCCCAGCTGTCCCCCTGTCCACCCCACTCTCCCCCTGTCCACCCCACTGTCTTCCTGTTTTTCCCACTGCCCTTCTGTCCATCGCATTGTCCCCCTGTCCATCCTACTGTCCCCCTGTCCATCCCAATCCCCCCCACTTTTCCCCTGCCCATCCCACTGTCCATCCCACAGCCCGCCCCTCTTTCCCCCCACCCACTGTCCCCCTGTACATCCCACTGTTCCCCTGTCCATCCCACTGTCCCTCTGACTACTCTGCAGCCCCCCCCCCAGTCCATCCTGTTGCCTCCCCCTGTGCATCTCACTGGTGTGGGGTTCTTTGTGGTGCTGTGGTCAGGGTGGTCCACTTTGTGGTGCCTTGGATATGATGGACTGATTTGGAGTGTTGAGCTAGAATGGGCCTCTTTAGTGTGGTGCTGTTTGCTATAGGTAGGATGGGCTACTTTGGACTGTCAGTGGAAGGTTGAGATGCTGTTGATAGTGATGGGTGCTGTAGGTAGGGTGGGCTAATTTAGGTGAACGCAATGTGGCTACACCCTCTGTCCACCATGGCATACACAGCACACCATACCTATTAAATTCCTTCATCTATATCATCTCCGTTCTAGGTTCTGTTCTCTAATTCACTTCCTGGTTTGCGCCGCTCTGTTTGTCTGCAGGTAAAGATTGCTTATTATGAAAAAAAAATTCCTTTACAACTCCTTTAAAGCGGATGGTTCACCAAAAATAAATATTAAAAGCCAGCAGCAACAAATACTGCAGCTGCTGACTTTTAATATTAGGACACTTACCTGTCCTGGAGTCCAGCGGCGTCCGCAGCAGAGGATGAGCGATCGCTCGTCACCCTGCTGCTCCCCCCTCCATCCACGGCGAGGGAACCAGGAATTGAAGCGCTCCGGCTTCACTGCCCGGTTCCCTACGGCACATGTGCGAGTCGCGCTGCGCCCGCGATTGGCTCCCGCTGTGTGTTGGGAGCTGAGAGTTCCCAGCACACAACGGGAAAAGCCCGTCTTTTGCCCGAGACTGCGGGCCGGAAGTGGGTGCGGATACCTGTCTTTAGACAGGTATCTGCACCCCCCTCCCCCCTGAAAGGTGTCAAATGTGACACCGGAGGGGGGGAGGGTTCCGATCAGCGGATCTTCACTTTAGGGTGGAGATCCGCTTTAAGTAACCGAAAGTTGTCCAAGGTGTTTTACAATCCTATTGGCTATAGTCAGGGCAGGACTTAGGGTGGTGGGGGCCCTGGTCTTGAGTCACTTTCGGGCCCTACCTTCTACAGCAAAGATGGACAAATCTCCTTCCGTAAATCTTTGGACAGTCAAAATATGCAGTGTATTTGCCTTTAGTAAATCCCTGTAGTATCATTATACCAAAAGCTGCTATACGCAGAGGACAGGGAGAGGTGACAATCTGGGGTTGATTTACTGAAGTTAAATAGAATGTGCACTCTGCACACTGCAAGGGCAGTTGTTCTAGAGCAGGGGTCTTCAAACTGTGGCCCTGCAGTTGTTCAGGAACTACAATTCCCATCATGCCTAGTCATGTCTGTGAATGTAAGGCCTCATACACACGATCGTTTTCCTCGACAGAATCCATCAAGAAACTTGGTGGCAGAGCTTTTTTGGAGAGGAAAACAGTTGAACACGATGAGAAAACATTTTCTGGTCGGGAGTCTCAATTTCCGACGAGAAACACGTTTGTGTGTATGCTAAGAAACCCGCGCATGCTCAGAATAAAGTATGAGACGGGAGCGCACCTTTGGTAAATGTAATGTTAGTAATGGAGATAGCACATTTGTCACTCTGTAACAGACTGAAAAGCGCGAATAGTCTCCTACCAATCTTTTACCTAACACGCAGTAACAAAAGAATAGCAAAAGCAGCCCCAAGGGTTGTGCCAGTGAAATCGAACTTCCCCTTTATAGTGCTGTAGTACGTGTTGTAAATCAACCCCTCTGCATTAGTTCTTAAATCATTTAGAGCAATGATCACTTTTTACTGCTTTTTCATCTATAACAAACTGTTGTTTTTCCTTTAGTGTGATTTTGTATTAGGCTGATATTTTGGAGTTTTAAAGCGGAGGTTCACCCTAAAATATACTTTTTTTTTTTTAAATCTCCCACTTACTGTGAAATCTTTCATTTTTATTTCTTTCCCCCGCGGTGGCTGGCACCTATACAGCTTGTCAAAGCTTCCGAAAATACCCGATTTAGGACTCGGGTATTTCCGGCGCAATGCGGCGCCTGCGCACAGACCTAGGAGCTGACTGCGCAAGCGCCGTATTTCTCCGAGTCCTATTTCGCCTTTTTTCGGAGGGCGTGACGTGCCATAGCCATAGGACTCGGAGAAATACGGAGTCAGCTCCTAGGTCTGTGCGCAGGCGCTGCATTGCGCCGGAAATACCCGAGTCCTAAATCGGGTATTTTCGGAAGCTGTGACGCGCTATACAGGCGCCATCCACCACGGGGGGAAAGAAATAAAAATTAAAGATTTCACAGTAAGTGGGGGATTTAAAAAAAAAAACAGCATACTGGCGCTGACGCCAGTATGCTGAATCGCATGGGAGAGATAATATTTAGGGTGAACCTCCTCTTTAATAACTTTTGACATTATATTGGTTTATGTGTCTTTTTCCATCAATAATCAGAAACCCACCATCTTGCAGACACTTGTTCTGTTGTTAAAGGAACACTAAAGGTTCGTTTTTTATTAGATCAATTGATTTCTGTAAGCTAGAACATTTAAATATCACTTACCTCGTTTTTCCTTTTGACTTCCAAAATACAGTAATTCAGGTTTGAAAATGCCATTTCCTGTCTCTCCTCTTCTTGCTTTCCACCAGCATCTGCATGGTGGAAAGCAGAATGTGCTCACCCCCTCCCTATGACTTCAGCCCTGCGTGAAGATGCTCTTTTAACCCTCATAGGCATGGAGGCTAAGCCTAATGGGAACTGTAGTTCCCATTAGGCCGTGATGTAGCAAGAATGAATGTGCACCGCAAACCAGGAAGTCGTTCAGAATAACAATTCAGGAGTGACAGAGGTGAATAAAACGGCTCGATTTCAAAAGGTATCAAACTAGTTATACTGCAAAACATTACTTTTTACTTTATCAGCTACTGTCAGACTTTAATTTAAGAGGAATTTTTTTTTGTCTTTACAACCCCTTTAACTCTGCTCTGAGCTCAGTCCACTTGCAGCACCTGTGCAGCAAAGTTCACTCCTCCCTCCTAAAATGTCAGATGGCTAAAAGTAAGGCCCAATTCACACTGTTGCAACAAACGCTCTGACTTTGAGACACTTGTCGCATCAGAAGTTGGACCTCATTCTGTGCAATGAAACCGTTCTAATCAATGCAATTTAAGTCACTCCAACATTGAAAAAGGTTTCTGCACTACTTTTGGTCTGACTTGGTCACGCCCTGCATTCACTTGTGTTCAGTGGCATTGGGAGGGGGGCTAACGAAAGCTGGAGCCCTGAGTGGATCCCCAAAAAGCCCCCGGTCTCGGGCATTAACAAATCTATTTTTAGCCCCGAGCCCAAGCGGAGCTCCATAGAGTGGCATAGCAGGTTCCGCCTTTTGGAGCGTGCAGAGCCTATGATGGGCATCCCACTGGTCCAATGCCGGGGCCGCGGGATGTGCAACATCCATCATAGGTGCTGCAGGCTCCAGAAGGCGGGAATTACAATGCGGACGTGTCACTATGAGAAGGTACCCACTTGGCGCTCGGACGGACGGCTCTCCTGTCCTCTCCTGACTCTGGCTGTCTGCTGTCAACTGGGATAGGTGTGCCAATGCCGCACACTACGGCTGAGCTGAGCTGAAGGAGGATCCGGAGGTTATGGTCACCTTTCAGTCTGACGTTACATGTAATGTTCAGGTAGGTCAGTGCATGTCAGTGTGTGTCAGGCAGGTCAGTGCATGTCAGTGTGTGTCAGGTAGGTCAGTGTGGGTCTGGGTCAGTGTAATGGTCAGTGTATGTCAGGTAGGTCAGTGTGGGTCAGGTAGGTCAGTGTAATGGTCAGTGTGAGTCAGGTAGGTAAGTGTGGGTCAGTGTAATGGTCAGGTAGGTCAGTGTGGGTCAGGTAGGTCAGTGTAATGGTCAGGTAGGTCAGTGTAATGGTCAGTGTGTGTCAGGTAGGTCAGTGTGTGTCAGGTAGGTCAGTATGGGTCAGGTAGGTCAGTTTTTAGTGGTCAGCATTGATGGGCACTGGTAAGCCAGGCAGCAACCAGCAGGTGAGCTTACCCACCCCCACTCCCCCACCACACAACACCCCCCTCTTTTTCCCACCTGGCAACAGAAGTCGCATGCAAGTTGTGCCGGGAGTTCCACTTCAAAGTCAACTATGAAGTTGGGTACAAATTTAACCCAGGCTTAATGCTCTGACATTGGGTGAGAAAATGTCTATAATATTTAACCACTTGCTGACCAGCCACTGTATACAGTGCGGAAAATAAGTATTTGAACACCCTGCTATTTTGCAAGTTCTCCCAATTGGAAATCATGGAGGGGTCTGAAATTGTCATCATAGGTGCATGTCCACTGTGAGAGACATAATCAAAAAAAAAAATTCCAGAAATCACAATTTATGAATTTTTTACTATTTATTTGTATGATACAGCTGCAAAGAAGTATTTGAACACCTGTCTATCAGCTAGAATTCTGACCCTCAAAGACCTGTTAGTCTGCCTTTAAAATGTCCACCTCCACTCCATTTATTATCCTAAATTATATGCACCTGTTTGAGGTGCATAAAGACACCTGTCCACCCCATACAATCAGTAAGAATCCAACTACTAACATAGCCAAGACCAAAGAGCTGTCCAAAGACACTAGAGACAAAATTGTACACCTCCACAAGGCTGGAAAGGGCTACGGGGAAATTGCCAAGCAGCTTGGTGAAAAAAGGTCCACTGTTGGAGCAATCATTAGAAAATGGAAGAAGCTAAACATGACTGTCAATCTCCCTCGAACTGGGGCTCCATGCAAAATCTCACCTCGTGGGGTCTCAATGATCCTAAGAAAGGTGAGAAATCAGCCCAGGACTACACGGGAGGAGCTGGTCAATGACCTGAATAGAGCTGGGACCACCGTTTCCAAGGTTACTGTTGGTAATACACTAAGACGTCATGGTTTGAAATCATGCATGGCAGGGAAGGTTCCCCTGCTTAAACCAGCACATGTCAAGGCCCGTCTTAAGTTTGCCAATGACCATTTGGATGATCCAGAGGAGTCATGGGAGAAAGTCATGTGGTCAGATGAGACCAAAATAGGACTTTTTGGTCATAATTCCACTAACCGTGTTTGGAGGAAGAAGAATGATGAGTACCATCCCAAGAACACCATCCCTACTGTGAAGCATGGGGGTGGTAGCATCATGTTTTGGGGGTGTTTTTCTGAAAATGGGACAGGGCGACTGCACTGTATTAAGGAGAGGATGACCGGGGCCATGTATTGCAAGATTTTGGGCAACAACCTCCTTCCCTCAGTTAGAGCTTTGAAGATGGGTCGAGGCTGGGTCTTCCAACATGACAATGACCCGAAGCACACAGCCAGGATAACCAAGGAGTGGCTCTGTAAAAAGCATATCAAGGTTCTGGCGTGGCCTAGCCAGTCTCCAGACCTAAACCCAATAGAGAATCTTTGGAGGGAGCTCAAACTCCGTGTTTCTCAGCGACAGCCCAGAAACCTGACTGATCTAGAGAAGATCTGTGTGGAGGAGTGGGCCAAAATCCCTCCTCCAGTGTGTGCAAACCTGGTGAAAAACTACAAGAAACGTTTGACCTCTGTAATTGCAAACAAAGGCTACTGTACCAAATATTAACATTGATTTTCTCAGGTGTTCAAATACTTATTTGCAGCTGTATCATACAAATAAATAGTTAAAAAAATCATACATTGTGATTTCTTGAAAAAATTTTTTGATTATGTCTCTCACAGTGGACATGCACCTACGATGACAATTTCAGACCCCTCCATGATTTCCAAGTGGGAGAACTTGCAAAATAGCAGGGTGTTCTGCACTGTACATATGGCGGCAGGTCGGCTCGATTGCTCAAACTGACATAACCGTCGGGCGGTTTGTGCATATGACACAGTGGGTTTTCTGTTTATAGCACAAAAAATAAAAACCACAGAGGTGATCAAATACCATCAAAAGGAATCTCTATTTGTGGGGAAAAAAGTACATCAATTTTGTTTGGGTACAACTTCACACGCAATTGTCAGATAAAGTGATGCAATGCGGTATTGCAAAAAATGGCCTGGTATTTAAGGGGATAAATCCTTCCGGGGCTGAAGTTGTGAATGGCAGTTTACACTTGCCATACAGGAAACGTTGCATTTTCCATTTCTGTGCTAGGCAGGTTTCAGAGGGAGGTGCCTTGTGTAATTACAATGGAAGGCAACGCTTACCTTTTTATAAAAATGTATCTCTGTTCTAAGCACTGCAGCTCAGAAAAGCATAGAAAATCAAGATGTTACAACTGCTGAAAAAATAAACAGGGCTTTTTTTCTCAGAGAATAGATATAGGCACTCCCCCTTTCTGAGTCACCCCTTGACTCTATCCCCTACCCACCTCTGAGCATCGTCCCTTGGTTCTAACTTTCACCCACCTTCCAGTATCACCACTTTTGGAGAATACAGAACCAGATATTATTTTGTGCTGTGGAAAAGCGGTAAAATACATCCCCGGCAACCAGCAACAATAGACTACTCCTCAAACGTAAATTCATCCCAGGAACCCAAGACCTATTCAGCAACAATAGATCTCCAACCAGCAACAGTAGATCTTCCCAGCAAAAATACACCACTCTCCACAACAAAAGATCCGTCCCCTCAGCAACAATTTTTCAAGCATGCTCATGTTTATTTTCAAATATGGAGCAGACAAAGCATTTAGAAAGAGAAAAGTTTAGTTGTACTGTAAGCCTTTGCTGTCTCCTATGCCCATTAGTAAGGAAATTATGGTAAGTGCCTAACGTTACTCTGTAAGCCTTCTAATCTAGATGCATTGGGACCCACCTCAACTATGAGCTTGGTATAATAACCACCCCAAGGGTGCTCCTTAGGCTGCATTCACACCTTAGTGCTGCGTTTTGTACCGCGATTTGCCGCGACAAAACGCATCGTTTTCAACCTTGTTTTTTTAACAGTTTATTATCAGCTATGCCGAACGCCGAAGCCGTCTGAAAAGAGGCTCCGGGACTTGTTTTGAGCTTCAGGCGTTCGGCGTGGAGATGTGAACCATCTCCATAGAGAACAATGTTAAATCACCCCTCCAGCGTATTTTAGGCTGCAATAGCGTCGGCTTCAGGCGACAAAACGCCTAGGTGTGAATGGAGCCTTAGTCATATTCTGGTGGTAGGGAGCTACAAAAAGGGAGTGGGGGGCATGTGATTAAAACTACTCTAAAGCTGCCCATAGATGGATTTTGCAAACTTTCCCCATACATATAAACCCAGAGTAACAGGAATAGTAACAGATGAGCTGATCTTCTTTACCTTTTCACTTTTACATAAAGTAAAATTACTTTACTAGACAAAAGCAAAAACTTGTTTCCCCCTCTACCAAACTGAGAATTACAAATAGAAACAAAGCTATAAAATGTAATTGTGTGTTTAGTAATTTTATTGCATAACAATAAAATACAAAACATTAAAATAAAAGTAAAAGAGTACAGAAACATAGAACAATATGAGGAACTACATAATAATTGTTTTATAATCTATTATGCATTCATCCCAAATCTCAAATTATAGTCTCTACCAGTACTCAGATAATAGAACAAAGTCCCAAACTCTTAATATTTTCAAATTGGCATTCTTCTCTTTACAGGGCCCCACATTCTTCAATGATCATGTCATCATGGTGTCTTAAAACAAAGCTGGATTCTTGATGGAATATCATGACCAATGGCTGCATCTTTACTGGCACACATGAGGAACATTGCACTCTCTCCCATTCCTTTAGATTGATTAAACTCTATAAAAAAAAATAGAACATTCAAACATTAGTAATTGGGTTAAGCAAATTTGCTTAGGTCATTAAACAGTGTTCATAACATAAATAACAGAAAAACAGATAGTTTTAATGCAAAATGTAAAATTATAGTATACACCAGGGATGAGCCGAACACCCCCGCGTTCGGTTCGCACCAGAACGTTCGAACAGACCGACAGTTCGCGCGAACATTTAGAACCCCATTGAAGTCTATGGGACTCGAACGTTCGAATTCAAAAGTGCTCATTTTAAAGCCCAATATTCAAGTTATTGTTGGAAAACGTCTTTGAGAACCCGGGTCTTGCCCCAGGGAACATGTATCAATGGAATTTTTTTTTTTAAATGGTCATTTTTTCAGGAGCAGGACTCCTGAAAAAATTACCGTTTTTAAAACTTTTTTCCATTGATACGTGTTCCCGGGTTCTCAAAGACGTTTTCACAGGCAAACTATAGACACCCAGCAGGTACAATATTTAAAGGAATTTTTATTTTTATTTTAATTTAAGCATCATTAAATTCGCTGCTCCAGGAGCAGTGATTTTAATGTTGCTTAAATAAATAAAAAAATGAAAAATTCCCTTAAATATTGTACCTGCTGGATGTCTATACCTGTGATAATGTCTTTAAATAGCACAATCACCTGCCTGCCAGTAATTCTAGGAATAACTGATCTAGCTAAGCTATACAGTGTATAAATATATATACAACTCCTAGGGATGTATATATATCCTCTACACACTGTAAATTAAGCTAAACTGACTAGCCTGCCTGCCTGCTCTATCTAGCTATATAAAAAGACTATGGCCCAGATTCAGAGACACTTAATAATCCGATGCGTAATCGAAATACTCTACGCTTCCGTATTTGACCAGGCTCTACACCGAATTCAGGTAGATTTTTGCCCGTACGCTATGGCTGCGTAGTTTATTTTTCGCCGCGTATTCGAAATACGCGATTAGGGGGCGTGAAGCATTTAAATTAAGCACGTCCCCGCGGCGATCGAACTGCGCATGCTCTGTCCAGGAATTTCCCGCCGTGCATTGCGTGAAATCACGTCGTTACGTCATTCGTTGTTTGAGTAGCGACGTTTACGAACATTCCTATTCCCGGAACGACTTACGTTAAAAAATATAAAAGACGTCGGAAGACGTTGAAATTCAACGCGGGAACGACGGCCATACTTAACATGGGCTGTCTAATATTAGAGCAGCAAAAAGCTGGTATAGTGATACGCAAAAAAAAGATGACTAAAGGTGCCGTAAGAGATTGCGTTTGAAGTGCGAAATTTCGTGGATTGCAGGCAAAAGCTCATTAGCATACCCTGACGGCGAAAAACAACAGGAAGTCCACCCAGTGGCCGCAATTTTATTGCAGTGTAGATCTGAAGGCGTACTAACACGTAAGACAGTCGAATTGGAGCCCGCAGCCGTCTTTTCATGGTTTGAGGTTTTCGACTAGCTAAAAAACACCCGTAAGTCGAAAATACTCCAGTCTAACACCAGTTAGACAGGCGTAATCGCTCTCTGAATCTGGGCCTATCTCTCTGTCTGTCTCTCTGACTGATCTCTGTTCAGAGCTGGAACACACTACACAAGGCCGCCCAGCAGGTGGCATTATATAGTGTGGGGCGTGTGCTAAAGCCCTGAGCCATAATTGGCCAATTATGGCTCTCCGTTTTTTGAGCGCTGTGATTTGCCAAGCATGCAGGGTCATACTGCATGTTTGGCCAATCATCAGCGTGCAATGCCGCAGTGAATTATGGGCCGTTGTACGTCACTCAAATTTGGCGAGAACGACCCGTTTTGTTCAAATTTCGTCCAACGTACAAACAGACAATGTTCGAGTCGAACATACGTTCGAATCGAACGCAGAGCTCATCCCTAGTATACACACATAATAGGTATACACATATAATATGTAAGTGACTATATAACTTGCTTGCTGTTTTATATGATTGTATTTCTTATACAGATTTGTATGTGCACCCTCTGGTGGTCAGCTGTAAAGGAGACCTGTCATCAGAGACATATCTACACTTATGACTGATCCCCTTTTGAACAATCGAATAATCTAGGTAACATACTGATTCTATGGCTTTAGTGCTTTCCTATTATCTCGCAAAACGAGCAGGATTCAGGCCAAAGCGGTGTGCAGTACTGCGTTTGGCCTGAGGTGGGGGACGCGGGAACCGACTGATGCCGATCGGCGCCATTCGGAAATGCACGGAAAGGCCCAAGGACAGCTCAGCTGACCTCAGAAAACCTTGGAAAGGCTCTGGAACGGAGTCTTTCCGAGGTTTGCCGAGGTCAGCTGAGGTGTCCTCAGGCCTTTCTGGTCGTTTCCGAGGCTCTCTGGCGCCCCCCACCGCTGGCCGCATCCGGTATTGCATGCCATTGAGGCCAATCAGGAACAAATAATTTTCGTTTCCATTGACTTCAATGGGGAAACTCGCTTTGATATGAGAGTACTTTGGATTACGAGCATTCTCCTGGAACAGATTATGCTTGTAATCCGAGGTTCCACTGTACAGTATATATTTCAAAATTATACACAGAAACATTAATGTTCATTGATTAGTAAAATGTAGCTGCTAAGATTTACATGTACGTGTAAAAACACAAAAAATGCAGTTTCCCTTAAAAAAAAAAAAAAAAACTGTTTTTAGGTGGGGATAGGAGGTAGCAATGCAAACTTTTCTCACCTTTATGTAGTTATAGTTTGTTCTCTTGGCGGGGCCCTTTAGTGGGGTATGGCAGCTTCCTTCACAGCGGTAGGCATTATATTCTTTGGGATATAGAACCCAGTTTTCATAGCCAAGCTCCTTGAAATCTACCATCATGTCAACCTTTCTACATAAAGGTCCTTGCTCTTCTGGAATGAAATGAGTGATGGATGGAGCAATTATTTGCCTGGTGTTTCTGTTTCGTCTTTGTCTTCCTAACCCAGCCATCTTTGGAGAGCTTTCTGACAATTTCTTGATCGGGCCTGGAGACTCTGACTTAGGAAATGGCTTGTCCTTACTGAAAAATACAATGATTGCTTGATTTGTGGATGTCTTCTGAAGAGGGACTTCATTGTTAATTAGCTTTTTGGGATTTTCAGAACGAGATACTGCAGCGCTGTGAGCATTTTCTATAGCATGTATGTCTTTATAATTGGCATTTTTATTGCCCCAGTGAAGATACTGTCCCATCATATCAGTTACGTTGAAGCTTTTCCAGGCAGAATGGTGACTCACTGGCATGCTTTCCATGACTGACCCCAAGAAGATTCTATCCTGTCCATTTTCAGTGTGGAAGATCTCCATAGTGATTGTGGTGGGGACTTCAAATGGTGGGAGAAGAACTCGAAGCTCCACCAATCTTAGATTATCCCCTTTGGTTATAGGTGTGAGGTCAAAACTCACTGACCAGCGATTATCTTCCACAGTACAACCTGGAAGAAATAAAAATGTTTTATCAGTATGTTTTATTCCATAAAAAATTGTTGAAGTTAACAGTAGATAAAAAACTTCTGTAACCACTTTAACATTCCAAATGACTGTGGATCATATAAGATAACAAAAGAAGCTTAACGACAAAATATAGAAAATACAGTTACTAACCTTTTTAATTTGTGATAAATAATAATTAGTATAAGAATCTGACAAATGTACTGCATTAAAATCAGATTAAAACGTTTGTATTTCAAATGATATTTGCTACTGCAAGTTTGATGTTTAGAGTCTAAGGCCCTGTACACACGGGCAAGAATCTCGTTGTTTTCCCTGACGAGATTCTTGGCAAGAAACTCTTGCCGCCCGAGTGTACAGACTCTCGTTTCAAAAGAACCGCCGTTCTCTCTAAAGCAAAGAACGCGGTGACATCATCGCGTACGACGAGCATGCGCTTGTCACATTCGATGCTGTCGCCGCCATCTTGCTTCACCCTACCTATGCCGTGGAAGCTACCACGCATGCGTCAAAGTCATTTCGAGCATGCACGGGTTTCCACGGCGACAGGTAAGTATACACACTCTCGGGTTTCTCTTCGGGAAACAGGCGAACAAGAATCTTAATGAGAAAAAAGAGAGCAGGTTCTCTTTTTTTCTCGTCGAGATTCTGGACAGATTTCCTGACGAGAAACCTGAATGCCTCGTACACACGAACGTCAATCTCGGCAAGAAGCAGTTTTCTTGATGGTTTTTGCCGAGAAAACCGGTCGTGTGTACGAGGCTTTATTGGTTACTATCAGTTACCCAGACAGGACTTCTTTCATATTTGTCATCAGCAATCAAATAAAAAGATGCAAATATATATCACATGATGAGTTGAGTTAAACTATGTACTTACTTTCAGCAGGAAGACTCAGGACAGTATCGGACTCTTCCAGGACTTGATTTTTTGCAGTGTAAAAATCTTTGTGCTCATCCATGAGGGTTTGGTGCATCATATGAGGAGGAACCTTGAGCTTTGGTGAGTGGCTGTTCATTCCAGAAGATGGAAAGCTCAATTCCCCTGAGTTAAGTTTAAAAGGTGGTCTTCCCAGGGCCATGCAGATGGGAAAAAAATATAAGATAGTCTTGAAGGTGAACTCTGAAGGCATCTTCTTCTCTGTGTCTTAATCAGCGCAGCAGACTTCTCAGAGGTTTGCCAAGACTGATAGCTTGAGGTCTCCCAGGTTTATATGCTGATGAACCCCCTTACATCTTTACATCTATGACACCATGAATGCCTTTCATCCAGAGGATCCTTGCACATTAAAGTGTCAATCACTGCCTTGTTACTGTGTCATTATTATGCTAATCATAGTAGCAGTGCATCAGTACAAACTATAAAGCTAAAGCAACATAGATAAAATAAGCCAACTTCTTTTACGTTTGATGTAAAATGCTAGTTTCACAGTAAACAAAATAAAATGTATATTTATTTATAAATCTAGTGTGAGAGTGAGAAAAAAATATCGAATATGAGTGATACAAATGTTACACCTAACCATTTTTAGCCAAAAAATGACATCCTTTGGTTAAATAGATACAGGGTTTAAATTATTATTACTAATTTATTATTATTATTACTATTATTATTATTAATTTATTATTATTATTATTATTATTATTGCTATTATTATTACTACTATTATTGTTATTTCTATTATTATTATTGTTACTATTACTATTTTTACTATTACTATTATTATTATTAGTAGTAGTAGTAGTAGTAGTAGTAATAGTATCTTCATTGTTATATGAATGAAATATTGTTATTATACCATTAATTATAAATATGTTTTATTATTAATATTCAAAATACCACTATTATTATTTTAACAAACCCCCTTAGTTTTATGCAAACACTTTTTAATTTCACAAATACTTTTATATAATAATATAAAATTATAACATATTACAATATAATAAATAATAATAATATACAATTATAACATATTATATTTAAAAAAATAAGTTAACCTAATTCATTTTTTCTTTAGGTAAAAAAGGTGTTCCTTCTGAACATACACAGTTTTTTTTTGGGGGGGGGGGGGGGGGCTCAGAAAGTATGGTCAGCATGTCAATCATATAGAAAATTCTGCACTTAGGTAAACTGGTTGCAGCCCCCCTTAAGGAGTCCCCAAAAGAACTCTAAAGTAAAAAAAAAAAAAAATGGGGTGATGGCGCTACCTATACCTGAAGAGTGATCTACCATGTCTCTGCTGTTGACTATGTAGAGCAGGGGTGTCAAACTCAATTGAGTCAAGAGCCACCCCACCATCAGAAGTTGCATCCCCCATACTCCCTTACATCACAGTGCACCCCCTTTTCCTTATGCTGCTGCTGGGAAGAAGCTGGATGCATTGCTTGAAAGCAGAAAGTAGGGGTGCGAGGGCCACATGAAATGGCCTAAAGGGCCGGATTTGGCCTGCGGGCGTTATGTTCGACCAGGGACAGCGCTAGTGCAAGGCAACATGGGCACTTGCCTTATGGTGCCGGCGCCGCCCAGGGTGAAAAATTGACCGGGACAGTCGCCAACCCGCCCGACACAGGTGTTGCTAGGTGGGTGCGGGGGGTGCGGACCGCACACGGGTGACACCCGTGGATAGCGGCAGAGCTATCACCACCCTCTGTCCTGTTGATCTCACCTCGCTCTGTTTCAGTGGAGTGGACTGAAGCCGCCGGCGCCTCCTCCACGCTCTTTACATACAATGAAGAGGAAGAGCCGAGAGACACACACCACTGTGTGTATACGTCTGCTGACGCGCTGTTCTGAGGTCTGTACTGTACACTTTATTACTCTATTATAAGTAGATGGACATGTGGGGGGCGCTATGGGAGGGGAGAGGGGTGCCTATGCTGATGGTGGATCTGAACTAAGGGGGGTGTCTATACTGTGGGGGGACTGTACTAAGGGGGATGTCTATACTGATGGGGGTGTCTATATTGATGGGGGAGTCTGCACTATGGGGGGTGTCTATACTGTGGGGGTCTTCACTAAGGGGGATTCTATACTAGTGGGGGTCTGCACTAAAGGGGGAAATCTATACTGATGGGGGGTCTGCACTAAAGGGGGGAAATCTATACTGATGGGGGGTCTGCACTAAAGGTGGGGTGTCTTCACTAAGAGGGGTGATTCTACACTGATGGGGTGTCTGTACTGAGGGAGGGGATCTATACTAATGGAGGGTGGTCTGTACTTTGTGTGGGGTCTATACTGACGGAGGGTGGTCTGTACTGAGGAAGGGGGGTCTGTTCTTAGTGAGGGGGATCCATACTGTGGGAGGGGGTCTGTAGTTAGTGGAGGGGGGTCTGATATATATACATATATAATGTATGATGTGTGTGCGTGTGACAGGGGGGGGGGTCGTTAAAATGCACATTCGCCCGAGTTGGCAAAAATCCTTGCATCGGCCCTGTGTTTAACACCTGTGATGTAGAGTGATACATAGATGGTAGGTCCAACAGTAATGAATGGGGAATTGGTGCCCACTTATGTCCAACAGTAACTGCCTGGATGTGAACATTGTTTTTTGGTTTAATTACACTTGAACAGTTACACTATTACATACCTAAGTTTGATTTTTTTGATGTCTGATACTATTTAGCTATTTCACTTCCTACTGTCACGTATTACTTACACTTTTTTATTAATTTTGTCACTTATCATTTATTCGGTATTGGTTAATTAATCAATTATCTGATCCTTTTGGTGAAAAGGTTATAGATTAGGACTTGTAGTCCCACTATTTGATCACTTGCACCTAACAATATCTTTATTTTTTTATCACTTATTTTTTATTTTTGGATTATTATATCTGGGACATAGTTTCCTATTATTGCACTAGGCAGCTCTAGGCACAGCTGGCACCTAAAGGCTTTTGGATGTGAGAAATGATACCGCCCTAAAAACTGCTGATCCCTTGGCTTTGCTTCCGTCCCACTAAACCAAAAAGGGTGCTGGCTATGCACAGGTGCATTGGATAGAAAAAGGTCCTGGACTGCCGCACTGCTTAAAACGATGTCTTTATCATACAAATAAAATCCAAAAAAACACCAAAGCAATACAGTCAAAATTAAGTGAACAAAAGTAAAAAGCTACGGGTAAGAATCACATGATGTGAAACATGTCAGCCACCTTTTTCCTTTTGTTCACTTCTGATACAATTGATTCCTAAAATGTAGTTATCAACAACTGCCATTCTGTTCCTTTAAAGTTAGAGTTTCGGTATGATTTTTTTTTTCATAGTTACATTGGCCCAGCTTGGATT
Source organism: Rana kukunoris (assembly GCA_029574335.1). Classification (NCBI taxonomy): domain Eukaryota; kingdom Metazoa; phylum Chordata; class Amphibia; order Anura; family Ranidae; genus Rana; species Rana kukunoris. The sequence goes on from CM056051.1 coordinate 482,632,278, forward strand.
AATATAAATATGCATATCCCATACCTGACTTATCCCTGTGTAATCTGCAAATCATTGTAATATTCACCGCTAATACAGTGATAGCAGCAGTCATCCAGGTAGAGTGCTAAGTGGCTGCAATTCTACATAGTAACCACATGAGGTCACTCTCTCATCACTGCTGCCATTCAGAGAAAGCCTTGTATTTAGGAAAACCAATACTCATGCTTTAAATAACCCCCCCACCAGGACATTACCGGGAACAAATTAATCTCAATGGGCAGCTGTACGCAGGGTACTGAGAAAGTGATTATGCAGGCTCTGCATGCTGTATGGCACCTGTATAGCCATGTGCACCAGGGGTGGCCCAATCATTAAGGGTGCACGGATGCCATCCCCCCATCCATGCGCCTGTCCCCTTTCAGGACATCAGATGCATGGAATGGATTCCAATGAAAGGGGGGGGATGCCAGAGGCTCTAATAGGCTTAAAAATAGGGTGGGCTCAGGGCGCAGAGAATGCGAATAGAGCCCACCCAGGTGTGTTACAATAGCAAATGAATATTTCGCTATTGTAACACTGATCCTCCTCCCGGCCAATCAGGAAGCGGGACGTGAGACCTGTCACCCGGTTGGCTGAAAGGACAGGTGATCCTTTTGGATGCCTAGAAGAAGGGGAGGAGTCACACGGTTGCATGGAGGAAAGGACACAGGAGCCGCTGCTAAAAGCCAGTTGTCTGATGCCCAATGCCCGCCGCCTGATGCTCCGATGCCCCCTGTCTGATAGGGGGTCTGAGGTGCCACTGGGGGGGTGGTTTGTTTGCCGCCCACCCCCAAAAATAAACACCAGCCGCCACTGATGTACATGAAGGTTAAATGTGTTTTTTTCCATTAATCTCTAGGCTAAGGTGACCAGATTTCTTTAATTAAATCTAGGGGCATATTTTTTTTATTGGCAAATGGTAAACTATTTTATAAGCATATTTTCCTCAAATCATATATGCAGTGTATGTGGTATGTGTTTATGGAATAATTGTATGATATATACGTTATTTCTCACATTTCATCCATGAGATTTAAAAAAGGATTATAACTACCAAATTTTAAAAAGATAAGATAGAGAAAATGGAGCAGCAAAATTCAAATCCAGTCCGGCTGGGGACAGACGTTGTTTGGGGACAGTGTCCTTAGTCCTCTATAAAGAAAAGACTGCGCCCACCCCCCACTCCATTATTTTTTTATGTCCTCAGGCCTGCAGGCATACATATCAACAACAGCCCCTACCTCACCGTTCCCATGCAACCATTACAGACTCATGTTCTCCTGTAGTGAGGTCCCACTACTTATGCTGATAAATGTGCCAGAAAAAAGGAAAGACCCCAATTCTGTGGATATTTTCAGGGTCACTAAGAGTCCATGGGGTTTCCCAGGAATCAGAAAGGAGTCCGGACCGGCATCCTTTCCCTCTCAATCTCCAGAGTCCGGACCGGCATCCTTTCCCTCTCAATCTCCAGAGTCCGGACCGGCATCCTTTCCCTCTCAATCTCCAGAGTCCGGACCGGCATTCTTTCCCTCTCAATCTCCACTCCTGTATGGCATACATGCAGCTTCTACTTCATAGTGTATCTTCTCTGTGAAACACTGGGCTCCTAGTGTCAGTGGAGCCTCGCACTCTGGGTCCAGGGTAGGGTTGCCACAACATCCATGTAAAACTGAACACATATTAATTACACAGGTTCTGTGGCTGACTAAAACACTCACTAGGTGCCTTATCTGCATTAAGTTAGCCTCAGAACCTGTGTAATTCCTGTGTGTTCGGGTTTAAAGGGATGAGGTGGCGACCTCAGTCCAGGGGCTTTTTCTAACTGCAGGGGTATGGTTTTCTAGTGGCGATATAACGTAATCACATATGCGCCATGCGCATGCACGGTAGCATAGTGGGTCCATCGGTGGCCATCTTGATACACCCAATTAAGGACTAATATATAAGGCGCCCTCAGCCTCATAATAGCGGTTTGTTCAGGGGTCAGTAAGGCCTACTCTGCCCCTTCTGTCAAGATGGATCCAGCCCCAGGTACTGGATTCATAAAAGAGCTGAAAAAAATCACGTGCCATGCATTTTCTGGTCCCAGGCTCCCTTGGTGTATGTGGAGCCCTAATGAGTTTAATCTGATTCGCTATTTTATTTTTTTTCCCCTGCAGCCAATTACCACATAGAAAAAAAATTCTCCTATTTCTTTTTGACAGTCTACAACGCCTTTCATCCCGCAAAACATCTAATAATGTAATAAACAAGGTCTGGCAGAAATTTCTAGACTTTGTGGGAAAAAATTGGTTTGATCCCTTAAAACCAAAGGGCTATTGTTCTTCTAATTAAGACTAGACTTGGGGTTAGGCCTTAATACCCTGAAAGTTAAAGTATCAGCTCTGTCGGCCTTAAAGGATACAAAATGGGCACTGAATCCTCTCAAAGAGCAATTCCAAAAAGCGGTTCTTTGGTTAAAGCCTCCAAGAGAATCCCTCTACCTTAAGTGGGATCTACAATTTTCAGTCTTGTTACGCTGAATTAAAACATATTTTTTTGCAACAATTCCTCCCCATAAGCAAGTTATTTACTATATGTAGGCTGTTATGGAGGCACCAGGAAACAGGAAAATTTTATATTTACCTTTCCGTCATTTTCTTTACCTGGTGCCAATAATGGCAGCATACACCCCTCCCTATTTTTTGTTCTCCTTGCTTTCCTATTTCTATGTAATTTTTGAGGCTTGGTACTAGAATAGAGTTGGGGGTACCAGTCCTTTCCTTTATAGAGTTAACGTGGTCCTGGTTAATTGTGGGCAGAGCAACCAACCATATGTATGATGTCAAGGAAAATTTTGGAAAGGTGAGTATTTAATTTTCTGTTTTTTGTTAGTTTTGGGTAAGGTGGGGAAGGGTTATACCCTCGGTCAAGATTTTATTGCTTTTCCCACTGGTGAGGGTCACCCTTCTATTTGTACACTATTTAAGTCACCAAAAAAATCAGGAGAGTCCAACATTTTTGAGTTGTCCCCAGAACAAGAGTAAGTGGAAATCTCCAGAGACTTTTTACATTTTGAGTCTTATTGGGACATCCTCTATTTATAGTCAGATTGACACCATGAAGATTTCATACATTCTAAAGCAAATTAACTGTTCTCAAAAATATAATAGTGTGATGGCACATTCGGGCTCGGTTAACACTAGAATTGGCTGCAGATCGCACAGCAACGCTGTGCGTCCCCATTCTCTGGTTCAGGGAGAAATCAGTGCCAAATCTGTGCCTGAATTCAGCCTTGAAATGGAGCTAAGGACGCACAGCGTTTCTGTGCATTGTGCGCTGCCACCGCCTCGCATATATGTAAACCGGCTCCATAGAGAGTCGGTCACATTCTCCTGCTATGCAAATTGGATGCAGGGAAGGCCGCATCCAATTTGCATTGGTGTAAACCCAGCTTTATTGTTAAACAGTTTTTTTCAGAAAATGTACATTGCATAGGAGAAAACTTAATTTTCTATAGAAAATCATGAAACTTAAAAAAAAGAATATGAATTAGGTTTAAATATTTAAAAAATATGAATGTTATAACTGTATATTATTATTTTTAGATTTATTAATTGTTATAATTTTATAATAGTATATAAACGTATTTGTGAAATTCAAAAGTGTTCTCATAAAAATAAGAGGTATATTTATAAAAAATATAGTGGTAATAATAATAATAATATAACATAATTATAGTAAATGGTATAATAACAGTATTATATTCAAATAACAATAAATACTACTATTACTATTACTAATAATAATAATAATAAATAAAATAATACATGAATATTAACAATCTAAACATTGTATATATTTAACCAAAATATATCATATTTTGGCTAAAAACGGTAAGCTGTAACATTTGTAATACCCAGTTAGATTCAATTTTTTTTACTCTAACTCTAAATTTTATTTTGTTTACTGTGAGACTAGCATTTTACATCAAACTTAAAAGAAGTTGGCTTGTTCCATCTATGTTGTTTTCGACTGATGCACTGCTACTATGATTAGCATAACAATAACCTGATACCAAGGCAGTGATTGACTCATTAATATGCATGGCTCATTTGGATGAAAAAGGTTCAAGGTATCATAGATGTGAAGATGTAAGGGGGTTCATCAGCATATAAATCTGGGAGACCTCAAAGTATCATCAGTCTTGGCAAACCTCTGAGAAGTCAACATCTCCTGAGCTGATTAAGACACAGAGAAGAAGATGCCTTCAGCGTTCACCCTGAAGACTATCTTATATTATTTGTCCATCTGCATGGCCCTGGGAAGACCTCCTTTTACACTTAAATCCGGGGAATTGAGCATTCCATCTTCTGGATTAAACAGACACTCTCCAAATCTCAAGGTTCCTCCTTATATGATGCATCTTTACCAAACTCTCATGGATGAGCACAAAGATCTTCGCAGGCCAGAAAATCAAGTCCTGGAAGAATCTGACACTGTCCAGAGTCTTCCTGCTAAAAGTAAGTAAATTTAACTTAAATGTGATACATATTTGCATCTATTTATTGATTTGACTGCTGATGGCAAATATGAAATAAGCTCTGTCTGGGGAACTGGTAGTAACCAATAAGATTCAAAACATCGATTGCGAGATGTTCAAAATACGTTGATCACCGGCTTCGGCTGAAATCTGCAGATAATTTCCCTCTATGCATGCATATTTGCTGATACCACCTGTTGTACTGTTATTACTGTGGTCCGTGTGGGCCGGTTTTCTGTTATGAATAAATAAACAATTAAAAAAAAAAGATTCAAAACATCAAACTTGCAGCAACAAATATTTAAAGTAAAAAAGTTTTAGGGTCCTTTCACACTAGCGGACCGTTCGTCCGCTCATTACAAGTCCGTTTACGGACTTGTAATGGGCCCCTATGGGAGCGGATCCGTTAGCGGATGATGCATCCGCTTACGTCCGCCAGATCCGCATTCGTTTTTGCGGACGGAAGAATGTCCTATTTTTCTTCCGTCCGGCCAAACGGATAGGATGCAAACGGACATACGGTCCGTTTCCATCCGACTCCCCATAGGGGAGAGCGGAGGAGAGACAGGGCGATCCCTGCACAGTGTGCGGGGACCGCCCTGTCCGCCGACAGCTGAGCGGAGACCCCCCGCTGAGCTGACGGACACACGGAGCGGACCGAAAAACGGACCGCTCCGTGTGTAAGGAGCCTTAATCTGATTTAATTCTGAAATACTGGCAATACATATATCAGACTCTTATACTAATAAATATTTATTACAACTAAAAAAGACTAATAACTGTACTTTATATATTTTATATTTTATCCTTAAGCTTCCTTTATTATCATATTGATCAACAGTTATTTGGAATTTCAAACTTGCTATAGTAGTTTTCTATCTGCTGTGAATCTTAACTATTTTTTTTATTTCTTCCAGGTTGTACTATGAAAGATAATCGCTGGTCAGTAAGTTTTGACCTTACACCTATCTCCAAAGGGGATGATCTAAGAATGGTGGAGCTTCGAGTTCTTCTCCCACCATTTGAAGTCCCCACCACAATCACTATTGAGATCTTCCACACTGAAAATGGACAAAATAGAGTCTTCTTGGGGTCAATCATGAAAAGCATGCCAGTAAATCACCATTCTGCCTGGAAAAGCTTCAACATGACTAATATGATGAGACAGTATCTTCACAGGGGCAATAAAATGGCCAATTATAAAGACATACATGCTATAGAAAATACTTACAGCTCTGCAGTATCTCATTTTGAAAATCCCAAAAAGCCAATTAACAATGAAATCCCTCTTCAGAAGAGATCCACAAATCAAGCAATCATTGTATTTTTCTGTAAGGACAAGCCATTTTCCAAGCCAGAGTCCCCAGGCCTGATTAAGAAATTGTCAGAAAGCTCTCCAAAGACGCCTGGATTCCGGAGTCAAAGACGAAACAGAAGCGGCAGGCAAATAATTACTCCATTCATTACTCATTTCATGCCAGAAGAAGAGCAAGGACCTTTATGTAGAAAGGTTGACATGATGGTGGATTTCAAGGAGATTGGATATGAGGATTGGGTTATATATCCCAAAAATTACAATGCCTACCGGTGTGAAGGAAGCTGCCATACCCCACTAAAGGGCCCCGCCAAGAGGACAAACTATAACTACATAAAGGTGAGAAACATTTATATTACTACCTCCTATCACCCCCAAAAAACATGGGCCCAGATTCATAAAGCAATTACGCCTGTCTAACTGGTGTTAGACAGGAGTAATTTCAAATTTTGCGCGCCGTATCACTAGTTTGAATCCTCAAACCATGATACGGCGGCTTCGGGCTTCGATCCGAGAGGCTTACGTCTTCGTAAGCCTTCGGATCTACGCTGCGATATTTTTGCGGCCGCTGGGAGGAGTTTGTGTCGTTTTGATGCGTCGGGATATGCAAATGTGTTTTTACGGCGATCCACGAAGATACGAGCGGTCTTCGCAATCGCTTACGTCTGTTTTTCTTTACGTACTGTTAGACCAGCTTTTTGCTGGTCTAACGGTGCGTAGCCCATGTTAAGTATGGCCGTCGTTCCCGCGTCAAATTACATTTTTTTTTTTTGCGTAACTCGTTCGGGAATAGAAATGTCCGTAAACGACGCTACTCAAACAACGAATGACGTAACGACGTGATTTCGCGCAATGCACGGCGGGAAATTTGCGAACGGAGCATGCGCAGTTCGATCGCCGCGGGAACGCGCCTATTTTAAATCCTTCACGCCCCCTACTCGTGTAGATGGATTGCGACGGGAGAAATACACTACGCCGCCGTCGTTTACTGGACAAAATCTACCTGGATTCCACGTAGAGCCAGGTAAAAAACGGCGGCGTAGTGTATTTCTGATACGCTACGAGAATCCAATTCTCTCTGAATCTGGGCCATGATTTTTATTTAAGGGAAACAGCCTTTTTTGTGTCTTTATCTATACATGCAAATCTTACTAGCAGAATTTAAATAATTTCATACTAATCAATGAATATTAATGTTTATGTGTATAATTTTGGAATATATACTGCAGAGGTGCCCAACCTTTTGAGGAGTGAGGGCCACTTAAGCGACTTGGTAACCGGTCGCGTTCCACAATGAGCGGAGCGGGTAGAGTACAGGCCCATGTCCACTCCGCATATGCAGAGCAGACAGGGGCACAGCCCACTGTACTCTATTGGCCCTCCAATTCGATCTTCCCATGTTTTTTTTAGATCGAATTAGAGGTAGATGTGTGTAAACGACCACAAGTCTGTTGAAATCTGTGGCTCAATAGAAGTGCACGAAGGGTCAAATTGGGTCAGACTGATCTGTCAAAGGGGCCTAAGGCTGCTTTCACACTGATGCGCTGCAGTATACCCACACCAAGGGTGCAGCGCAGTTCACCTGTGGCTTTCCTGCATGTTAGTTGCACTTTGCCATAGACTTCTATTATATCCTGCAGGTGTGGCGCACTTTCTGAAGTGCACCAACCCACAGGTATTAACAGAATTCTATGGCTCAGTGCAGGTAACCCGCAGGTGTTCTGCACTGCACCTGCAAATCAGTTTGAAAGCAGCCCAGTAACCACTGCAGAACACATATGCCATATAATGTGATTTTAGTATTAAACGTACCTTTAATAACAGTCTTCCATTCAGGTATCGCCAACTGTTGCTGTCCCAGGCAGAGAGAATTTGGTATCACACCACCTATGACAGGAGTTGGCGCTATACATGTAGCATCAGCTTATGCCAACCCGCTATTCCAGACCAGGAGGTCGCGGGCCACATCAGAGGGCTCCGCGGGCCACATGTGGCCCAGTCATAAAAGTCTAGCTATGTCTCTGATGACAGGTCTCCTTTACAGCTGACCACCAGAGGTGCACATAAAAGATATCTGTATATGAAATACAATAATATATTATAAAACAGCAGGCAAGTTAAATAATCAATTACATATTATATGTGTATACTTTTTTTATTTGTAAACTGTAGGTTTAACATTTTGCATTAAAACTATCTGTTTTTCTGTTATTCATTTTATAAACACTGTTTAATGACATAAGCAAAATTGCTAAACCCAATCACTAAAGTTTGAATGTTCTATTTTTTTTTTAATAGAGTTTAATCAATCTAAAGCAATCGGAGAAAGCTGAATGTTCCTCATGTGTGCCAGTAAAGATGCAGCCTTTGGTCATGATATTCCATCAAGAATCCAACCTTGTTTTAAGACACCATGATGACATGATCATTGAAGAATGTGGGGCCCTTTGAAGAGAAGAACTTAATTGGTTAAGCGTTTGGGACTTTGTTCTATTATTGGAGTACTATAATTTGGGATGTATGCATAATATATTATAAAATAATTGTAATTCCTCATGTTGAGCTATATTTCTGCACTCTTTTATTTTTATTTTATTTTTATGCAATAAAATCACTAAATACCCTATTACATGTTATAACATTGTTTCTCTTTGTAAATCTCAGTTTGGTAGCTTGTGGGGGGAGCAAGTTTTTGCTTTTGTCTAAAGTAATTTTACTTTATGTACAAGATCATCTGTTACTATCCCTGTTACTCAGAATTTATATGCATGGGGAAAGTTTGCAAAATCCCATGGGTATGGGCAGCTTTAGTGTATTTTAGCCACCTACCCTTTTTGTAGCTCTCTAGCACCAGAATGTTACTAAGGAGCACTCTTGGGGATGTTAATAAACCATGCTCATAGTTTAGGTAGGTCCCGATGCACCCAGAAGTCCTACAGAGCAATGTTAGACACTTACCATAATTTCCTTACTGATGGGCGTAGGAGACAGTAGAAGCCTAAAGGGGTTGTAAAGGTAAAAAATGTTTTCCCTAAATAGCTTCCTATACCTTAGTGCAGTCCTCCTTCACTTACCTCACGATTCGATTTTGGTTTTAAATGTCCTTATTTCTTCTGAGAAATCCTCACTTCCTGTTCTTCTATCTGCAACTCCATACAGTAATGCAACACTTTCTCCATAGTGTGGATAAAGCCTCTTGAGGGGGGAGGGGGCGAGCAGGAGTGTCAGGACGCCCACTAACACATAGCTCCTTTCTCTATCTGCAAAGTAGAGAGTGTCCAGACACTCCTACTCACCTCCTTCCTCCTCAAGAGGCTTTCTCCACACCAGGGAGAAAGCCTTGCATTACTGTGTGTAGTTTCAGACAGAAGAACAGGAAGTGAGGATTTCTCAGAAGAAATAAGGACATTTAAAAGCAAAATGGAAGGATGAGGTAAGTGAAGGAGGACTGCACTAAGGTAAAGGAAGCTATTTAGGGATTTTTTTTTTACCTTTACAACCCCTTTAATGGGTCTTATGTTGCTGAGAGGGATCTAGTTTTGAGGAGGACTCTATTGTTGCTGGCTGCTGGGGGTCTATTTTACCACTTTTCTTGTTATCAGTAACAAATTCCATACGAATTACTTAGCACCACAAAATGATATCTAGTTCTGAATTCTCCAAAAGGGGCGATACTGGGAGATGGGCGAGAGTTAGGACCAAGAGACGATGCTCAGACGGGACGGAGACAAGGGGTGACTCAGAAAGGGGGAGTGCCTGCATCTATTCTCTGAGAAAAAAGCCTGTTCCCTTGTTTTTTTTTTCTTTTACAAAAGGCTTTATTGTTTTTAGAACAAAAACAGCAAAACTGGTAAAACGACAATTACAATAGATGCAGTATGTAAGCACGTATGGCCAACTGCAAACAAACCATTGTTGTAGTTTCATACAGCAAAGAGAATAAGTGAATCCAGAACTCCGCAATATCACAGAAAAGCAAGACTACAACCCATCTGATTGGAGTTTTGACTCTAAGGCCTCGTACACACGACCATTTTCCTCGACAGAATCCATCAAGAAACTTGGTGTCAGAGCTTTTTTGCAGAGGAAAACGGTCATGTGTATGCTTTTCATCAAGAAAACTGTCAAAGAACTCGACGAGGAAAAAAGAGAACAAGTCCTCGACGGGAGTCTCAATTTCCTCGTCGGGCTGGTTTTCATCGAGAAACACGTTCGTGTATATGCTTAGAAACCTGCGCACCTTCAGTAAAAGTAGTGTTCAAAATTAACATAGCACATTTGTCACGCTGTAAAAGACTGAAAAGTGCAAATAGTCTCTTACCAAACTTTTACTTAACACGCGGTACATGAGATTAGCAAAAGCAGCCCCAAGGGTTGTGCCAGTGAAATCGAACTTCCCCTTTATAGTGCCGTCGTACGTGTTGTACGTCATCGCGTTTGAGAATGACGAGATTTTGTCTTGACAGTGTGTATGCAAAGAAAGCTTGACACGATTCTCGACCGGCCTGACAAGAACCTTGTCGAGGAAAACGACGTTTCATTTACGACGAGATTCTCGGTCGTGTGTACGAGGCCTAACACATAAAAACATTTTATTGAATTTCAGTGCTTACAGAGACAATATAATAACCACATCTTTAGTAAAATATAAAATATGGTATTGCGCTGGGTAAATAGATACCAAACATATCACACTTAAAAATTACGCACACTTGTAAAATGGCGCCAAACTTCGGAACAGTATTTAAAAATCTCCATAGGCGATTGCTTTATAAGCCTTTATTGGCTACCAGTCTAGAGTTACACAGGAGGTCTGGTGCTGGAATTTTGCTCTTGTTCTGATACTTCACATGTGTGGTGCGTTCTCCATTTACGTATGCGTACGGGACCCCATTCGCCTTTGCATTTGAGCAGGGGAGGGGGCAGGGGCGCTTTCAATTTTTTATTTATTTATTGGTGGTACACTGGTAAACAGATTTTTTTGTGCACTTGTACACTGACAGATGTTGATTGGCCACCGGCGGATACTGAAAGATGTCGATGTCACAAGGGAACACTATTACACTATTGCAGATGTTTTGTGCACTGGTACAGATGTGATGGGGTAGTGTGACAGATAATTTGTGCACTGGTACAGATGTTAGGGACACTGTGACATTAGGGTTGCCACCTCATCCCTTTAAAACCGAACACTTATGAATTACACAGGTTCTGAGGCTAATTTAATGCAGGTAAGGCACCAATTGAGTTTAATTACCACCTTAGTCAGCCACAGAGCCTGTGTAATTATTATGTGTTCGGTTTTAAAGGGATGAAGTGGCAACCCTATGTGACATATGGTTATGGGATAGTGGTGCTTGGTGGGCTATGTGTGGGGGTGGCTGCAGTCTGTGTGTAAAATCATCACGTATGCTCTCACTGAGCTCAGAGGGTAGAACCGTCTCAGAGACACATGTTACTGTGAAGGCTGCGATTGTACACAGCCATCATGTGATCGGAGGGGCCAATCACAGCACCCATATTCAGATCTGTGTTTGACTTTGTCCTGTGGTCACAGCCATCACATGATGGCACTGCTGATGCACGTGGGCACTCATTCTGAGCAACGTATAGACGCAAGATAAAGGGGTGTCAGGTAACAGTGGATTTGGGTCATCAAATTGACATTAGGAGGTTATCGAAGTCCACTGGCTGAGCATGGGATATCCAAGGCTGCCAGACTTGGAGACATTTTTCGTGAGTGTCAAATAAAATGGCCATTAATTTTTCATTGACCATAATATTCTTCATTTAGTGTATGACTGCCTCAAAAAGGAGAATTGGTATTTCTCAGGCTCCCGTTATGGTAAGTTTAGTTGCTGCAAAGAGATGCAACGCTAGTTTCTGCTCCAGTCAGAGAAACTCCTCAATAGGTTTACAAAGAAGAGCTTTGTATTGATTTATTTTGATACCTGAATGAAAGGTTATGCGGAGAAGCGCATAAACCCAGACGGAAAGTCTGCACACTGTAGGGCAGGACCCCCGTATGTGTGCCACCTTTATTTTTTCAGCAGTTCTAACTATGGTTTTTAGGTGCTTCAGGGTGACTGAGTTATCTCTATGACATGTGGGCTGAGCTTTGGTAAGAGGAAATCCCTAAAGTTTTGGGGGTTTTCATTTCTTTTGAGATTATATTGGGTTTAGTTTAGATTGATGTGGCATTTTCTGACAATAATTGCATAACACAGAACTAAACTTTACTTTACTTTACTATTTTTTCATGCAATACCTTTAAAATAGTTTGAATTGTGCATGCATGTCTTCAAAATGTCCTACCCTAAGGCCATATCAAAAACCTACCATCTGTTAATTCTGCTCTGAGCTCAGTCCACTTGCAGAACCCGTGCAGCAAAGTTCACTCCCCCTTCTTAAAATGTCAGGTGGGGGGTCCTACACTTTTCCCCAGAACTTGACCCCTGCTTTAAATGAACCACAAACTAGTTAAAAATTGGGGGAAAAATCCCACAAAAATAAGAAGGCGGCAAACGGATGGCTGCCCAATGAATTAGGGATCAAAGTTAATTCTAAAAGGGACTTTTGGGCTAAATGAAGAACTGTAAAAATGGTGGTGTTGTTGGGGGAGTAGACACTCAGTACTTTATTTCAGAAAAGTAAAGCACTTTTCCAACTGACCCAAATGTCTTCCTATGCAGTTTGTCATCTCTCATCACAAATCGCACTGTGAAATCGCATCAAGACTAAAAAATTTGAACTATTTCTCATGCAACTCCAGGTGAGATCAGTCTCCACATCCTACAATCATGTGCTGGCTCCATCAAAGCAGAAGGAATACCACAAAATAATCTTCCAGCGGGAACAAATGCTAATCTGCCATTTTTTCGGATAATTTTGCATCTTGGCAAGTGCTATTCCTGTTGCAAATTAATTTTAAAATGTAGTCAACTGCCATTCAGTTCCATTAAAGCTGAGGTTTCAGCATTCAATTTTTTTTTTTTGCATAGTTACATTGGTCTAGCTTGATTTATTATAAATATGTATATCGCATACCTAACTGATTCCTGTGTAAGCTGCAAATCATTGTATTATTCACTGGCGCCGCTACTACAGTGATAGCAGCAGTCATCCAGGTAGAGTGCTTAGCGGCTGCAATTCTGCATAGTAACCACAGGAGGTCACTCTCTCACTGCTGCTGCCATTCAGAGAAAGTCTTGTATTTATGGAACCAATACTCATGCTTTACATAAGCCCCCCCCCCACCAGACATAACCGTAAACTAATTCATCTCAAAGGATGCCGAGTCCTGGGAAAGTGGTTACAAAGGCATGCTATATGGCCATGTACATGAAAGCTAAATGTGGCTTTTTTTTGTATTTATCTCTAGGAAAAACATTGTTTTTTTACTTGTCGGTATAATGGGGAAGGGTTATACCCTCTATCAAGTTTGTATTGCCCAATGGGAGGTTCACCCCTCTCTTTGTAGACTAATAGTGTCACTAAAAACTACCAGGGTCACAAAGATCGCACTTGTGACTAGGCCCGCCCTGGCATTGCACCACTCTCCCCCTCCCCCCACAGAATAAGCTGGCTTAGGCACTCTGTGCTGAATCCTTGAGCCCAGTGTTGGAACAAGTGCAGGCACTGAGCTCAGTTTACTTGCCTAACTGGGCATGCCAATGTGGGCACTCGGAACACCTGCCCCGCATCTCTTGTTGGGTGCCCGGGTCCTACACGTGGCGATAACCCCCCTCTGTGGCGGCCGGCATGTCTCCCTGCTGACTGTCCGCACAGTGCACATCTTACAGCAGAACTCACTGAAGCCAATCTTCCTCCTCAGCTCCAATGTTCTCCTCTACACAGACAGGAGGAGCCGGGTAGGAGAAACATTGAGCTGGAAGAGCCACACTGATGATCTGAGGTCTGCGTTTATTGATGTATACAGCACAGGGGGACAGAGTAACTGGTAAGGTTAAAATATAAGAATAAGAAAATATATACCTGGAGGAGTGATGAGGGGGGTAAGAGGATCTGTGTTGGGGGGGGTGCTTTGGGAGGGGAGAGAACTTGTGCTGGGGGGGTCAGATTTCCTCAAATCCTTTTACCCTCCCCCCAATCAATAAGGGGGAAATCGCAGCGTCTGGGACCCCGGCACCCCGGCACCCTGTAAGAGATGTGGCTCAAGTGCTCCGGGTGCCCACTGTGGCACGCCCCTGTCAGTCAAGTTACTGGAGCCAAGTGGCAGAACTTGTTCTGGCACTGGCTTCCGGAACTCAACCTGGATTTACAGGACACCAGGATTTTGTTCAAATCTTGGGTCGGTCCTGCCAAAACTGGCACAACTAGGAGATAGGAGATATGGATTTGTACTAGAAGGGGAAGATAATTTTTGTTTGGGAGGGGGAAGTTTGTACTGGGAGAGGGTTTTGGTGGGAGGATTTGTGATAGAACTATGTAGAGGACCTGTGCTGGTGGGGGGCAATTGAGAAATGATTTGTGCTAGAGAACATTGGAGGGGAATTTGTGCCAGGATGGAGGGGTATTGTGCTGGGAAGGGAGATTTGGGGAGCTTAAGAGAATTTGAGCTTGAGAGAATTAGGAAAGTGGAGAGGATTTGTTCCAGGATGGAGGGGACAGGGGCATACGTACAGGTGACGTAATTGCAGCATATAGAGGAGGGGCAGTTGGGGTGGCAAATAGAGGAACCGATCCCCTCCGTTTTCCTCCTGCAGCCACTGAAAATGGAGAGGATCAGTTCTTCTTCATGCTGCCCCTCCTATCCACCTACTGCCCCCGGGCGCATGTGGACTCTCCTCCCCCATCAACCCCCGCATCGCTTACGGCTTCCCCCCACCCCTCTTTCGCCAGCTGCTGCGGGGAAACTGTCAGGATGGACAGCTTGTCTTAATGAATAATGTCAGTGATCTGTACCAATTACTGACTCTGTTTTATTTTTATTTATTTCAGGTACTTATATACAGCCGTCAGTTTACACAGCTTTACATATACATTGTACATTAACATCAGTCCCTACCCTCAAGGAGCTTACAATCTAAGGTCCCTAACTCACATGCATACATACACATATAAGGGCCAATTTAGGCAGGATCTAATGGAGCGTGTCTTTGGAGTGTGGAAGAAAACCGGAGTACCCGGAGGAAACCCATGCAGGCACAGGGAAAACATGCAAACTCCAGGCAGGTAGTGTTGTGGTTTATTCACAACTGAGGCACAATAAACTGTGTTTACTGCTTCAGTTTGTGAATGAGCAGGAAGCTTTGTACATAGCTATTGCTGCCTATTCATTCTGTGCTGCTGAGCATGCAAAGAAGGAGATTGAGGGCTATGTCCTCAGTCTTATTTCCCTTTCTCAAAGGTAAAACATCAGAGGTCCGTTTAAACCCCTCATATCTCACCAAAGCTCCTAAAAAATACGTAAAAAAAAATAATAGAATTACAAAAATAAAATGGTAAAAATAATACAATAATAATGTACTAAAATTTTTAAATTAACTGACACAAGTGGTGGAACGACCAATCCCTGTCTTTCCGCCACAGTGGGGGGTACTTCAGGGGGTCAGAGGGGACCTTCATGGTTTCTTGCACTGGAGCCCTGAAGGTTCTAGTTACGCCTTTGACTAACACATTGTACATTGTCTTTCTTTCATAGTGGTTATTATTTTCACATTAAACTAAAAATTTAAAAAAGAAAAAGTTAATGTTGATTGAGGAAGTTAAGTTCCACTTTAAGTGCCACATTTCTGGAAGAGCTGGTTTATTGGACATTTACAGCAGACTATTTCTCAGTGGCAAGCTAAGGACTCTGGAGTTGAGAAGATGACTAGTCAAAGTCTTTTGCCAGTTGTAAGGAACCAACCAAGCATATATGTCAAAGGGTTGAGCAGGGGCAGTCTTTACCAAACCCAAGGCCAAGGCATAAGGAGTTGTAACAAGGTCATGTTAAACACGCAATTTAATCAAAGCAACCAACAGGTCAGAAGTAGTAGTAAACTGTATTAGTGATATTAGGAAAAGGCAGGTAACAGGATATGGACAAACTGAGAAGAAAAACAAGGAGTGCAACGTACTATGGGTCATGGTCAAATGTACAGGAACAGGTACCTGGCTATGGCTGCGGAACTGGGCGTGTAACCTTAAAAAATATTTATTTTCTTAAATGTTTCTTTCACACTGAAAATAACTTCCAGTTTCATAATCTTAGGAAGGTCACAAAGGGAAGTTAGCAATCACCCCTTTTTTTCTGCTTTATAGTGTCTCTTCAGCTGTTAGAAACTCATTTTTCTATTTGGACCAGAGTCTCCTCTTTGCGGCAGCTGTTGAGACCAGATATGCTCACAATGGTGCCAAACTCAACACTCCTGACTGCCAGTGCCTAATGCACACACGCTCCATCTCACACACAGACTGGACCTGTACACATCTTCGGAACTAAAGAAATGACCCATTAGATGGGACTGTACTGGGCATACAATTAGATAGAAACTGTGTTTATAAAAATATCAAAACTTTATTTATACACAATTCATTAAAAGCACTATTGCGACTATTATCTCCACTGTGACCGGGCCCCATAAGGCTCAAGAGAAAATCACTATAGCCAGTGACTGACATCTTAGGATTCACCTAATTTACTTCTAATAATCACCAAGCATTGCCAAGTATACAATTTAAACACAAATAGGTACTGCATACTCATTACACTAATTGCTAACTCTATATTTATGTGCTTGGGCAATTCATTCATTTTTGTTTATATTATTTATATATATTATTTTACCTCCGGCAGCCAGATCCCTCTTCTTCCTCTGTTGAGGAGTCATGGAGAGTTTTTGTGGCCCTGGCATGGGTGACCCCAGCAGGCTCTGGGATTTTAGCCCTTGTGGGTATAGCGCTTAGTTCCCCCCATGCATCATTTATAGTGGGGATTCCTTTTGCCAAGACAACAGTAATTCCCCTTTGTGCCTTTTGTGTCATATATACAGTAAAAGGGTCAGTATCTCATGTATAATATTGAATTATGCATTATTGTCTGTGACACTCTAGCTAAGGTTGGCCTCTGTTGTAGAATTGTTACACTCTGCATGTCTGTACCCCTCAGGAAGTATGTAAAATAATTATTATTCGAAAATCGACGTATACCGCTGTGTCCATGGTACACAGACCTTTGTGGACAGAACCAAGCAGTCATTCCACTTATGTAACCTTGGTATATGGTATATATATATGTACTAGCCATAGTGCATTTAGCTTTTTATGCATCTTCTCTAACTGTGTATAAATAAAGTTTTGTAAACACAGTTTCTATCTAATTGCCCAATAAGGTTCCATTTAAGATAAGGTGACCAGATTTTTAAAATTAAACCCGGGGACATTTTTTTTTTTTTTTACTAGTAATGGCAGCAATCGTCGCCGCCATCGCTCGCCTCACAGCCTGTCAACTCTTACTCTCCAGACCCTGGCTACTACTGGGTGGGAAGCGGAGCAAGATCACTCCACCAGGGAAAGCAAGGAGATAAGCAGGCAGGCGGCCGGCCAGCACTTAAGCCAAGGCAGAAGAACAGCAAGCGGAGCTGAATGGGCATGCACAGGGGTGTATTTAGGTTTTGTGCTGCCCTAGGCCTGGTGAACCTCGCGCACCCCCTACTTTATATATGACGCACCCCTTCCTTTTTAAGACCCGTCATGTAATTTTCATGGGATGAGGACAGGGTGACAGGGTGGGATGAGCACAGGGGGATAGGGTGGGATGAGCACAGGGGGACAGGGTGGGATGAGTACAGGGGAGGCAGAGCATCTTTTAATTTGGGGGGAGAGGGTGGTATGGGGATATGTGCTGGGGAGTGATTTGAGAAGGAAGAAGATATGTGTTAGTGGGGGGGGGGGATCAGACGCCCCACTAGCACATATCTTCTTCCCTCTCAAATCACTCCCAGCATTTATCCCCATACCACCCTCTCCTCTCCCATCACTTCATTTGTTCACCTCGTATCTGCCTGCCCCCCCTCCTTCCCTCCTTTTTTGCCGCCCCCCGCAAAGTGCCGCCCTAGGCCTGGGCCTTGTCGGCCTAGGCCATAATACATCTCTGGGCATGCACCCGAAACTGAAGAAATATTTCCTCCGCTCCAACCAGCACATGATCATCAGAAAGGGGCACAGATAATGGAATAAAATACACCCCCCTAAGCTAGTAGGAGCAGATGTGTGCAATTCAGATTTTTATTCTGCACTGACTTTGAAATTGCCCAAGCCCCTGTTAAAATCCAATCCTGGGACAAAACCAGGGACAGACTTGGTCCGGGGACAGTGTCCCCAATCCAGGGACTGTCCCCAGAAACTGGGAATGTCTGACCACCCTAATTTAAGAGGTAGTCCCAATAACTATTTAGGGAGGGATGTGAGCATAGTTTATGCACTCCAAGCTGACTAGTAACTGTTTAATAATGTACACACCTTCTGTCTTGCTGTGTCTTTTCACTGAGTCATTCACACCCAGAAATGTTCTCCCTCTACAGCCTCCCTGAAATTTAAACTAGGCCTGAAAACTGCACAAGCTGTTGAAAACCTGAAGTTGCATGCAATCCGGCATGTCTCTGCTGCCCTTCTACTAAAGGAAAAATAAGCAGGTGTTTAATATTAATACCATTACAATAAACGCAATAAATTAGTATTTAAATAACCTTTAGGCCCTATGCAAATGGAGCAATTGAAAAAGCCCCTCTAAATGCCAGAACTGCTGGCAGGAAAATGTGGCCTAAAAAACACACTAAAAGCCGCACATGGTATACTTGTTTATACATGTGTATAGGCATGGATACATTTGAGCATAAATTAGTTCTACCGAGCAGAATATTATTTTATTCTAGCCATTGGAATGCATCAACACGCATACCCTTTACATGTCTAGTGTTTACATGCATTTAGTGTTTTTTCTTCTCTTAAATTCCTCTAAAAAATGCACCTTTTTCATCTTGCAAACGCTCCTCTTTAAATACAACTGTAAATGCCTGTGCAGGGACATATAGGCTTATAAAAAAGTGCTTTTACAGGGGAAAAAACGCTCAACGCCTGTATGTATAAGCAGCGTTTGTAAAGCTCCATGTGCATTATACTTTACAAATTTATAAAAAGTACTTACATCGTCCTTACATTGTTTGCATTTAGAAATACAATTAACCACCTCCCGCCCGTCATATAGTAAATGAGGGGTACAAGATGGCGCTCACGTTCTGGAACGACGTCATATGTCATATGCGTCTCACTCTCGCCACGCTTGTGTGCCCAATCAGCGGTGAGCTGTGTCCCATCATTAATCTCGGTAAAGAGCTTATGACGAGGCTCTGTCCAATCACAGCTGATCACATGTAAAAAAGGAAATGCTGGTTATTGGCTCTCCTCTCCTCACTCCTCTCCTCACATTGACTGAAGGAGAGGAGAGACAATCAGTGCAATTTCCTCTCAGGGGAGACCTGTACAGATAATCAGGGCACTGATCACTGATCATCAGCTCCCTGAGTTATCCTCTCTATTTAGCCTGTTTACAGGGCCGGACTTACCATTGGGCTTGACTGGGCTCAAGCCCATGGGCCCCGCCCAATAGGGTCCGGAGGTCCCCAGGGGCCCGGAGGCCACCAGGGCCCTACACAGCAACCCCTACTTTTGTTATTTATTTTAATCCCCCCCTTTTTTTATAAAATTTTTTTATTTTTTTATTTATATATATTTTTTTTATTAAAGGGCTCAGAGGTCCCCAGGGCCCCATGTGGCAACCCCCCCTTTTTTTATAAATGTTTATTTTTTTATTTTTGTTTACCCCGGATGGCAACCCCTACTTTTTTTATTTATTTTTTATAAAAAAAATATTTTTTTTTTGTATATTTTTATATATATATTATTATTATAATTATTATTAAAGGGCCCATGTGGCAACCCCCCCTTTTTATTTTTGTTTATATTTTTTTTTTTTTATTAAAAGGGCCAGAGGTCCCCAGGGCCCCCAGATGGCAACCTCCCTTTTTTATGTATTTTTTATAAATGTTTTTTTTTTTTTTTTTTAGGGGTCTGGAGGTCCCCAGGGGCCCGGAGGCCCCCAGGGCCCCGAACAGCAACCCCCACTTTTTTTATTTATTTTTTTATAAAAAAAAAATGTTTATTTATATATATATATATATATATATATATATATATATATATATATATAATTATTATTATTAATATTATTAAAGCGCCCAGAGGTCTCCAGGGCCCCCGGATCGCAACCCCTCTTTTAAAAAAAAAAAAAAAATTAAATTTTCTTTATATTTTTTATAAATGTTTATTTTTTATTTTATTAAAGGGCCCAGAGATCCCCAGGGCCCCGGATGGCTACCCCCTTTTCATATATATATATATATATATATATATATATATATATATATATATATATATATTTCTTCTTTTTTTTGTAAAGGCCCCCCGCTTCTCAATTTCAGGCGGCAGCACCCCCCCCCCTGGTTCTCTGCTCCAGGGGGCCCATGCCTTAAGCTGTGTAAAGGGGCCCCCAAAATTCCTGATGGCGCCCTTCACATACCTCCCAACACGCACGGATTCTGCGGGACTTTCCGCTTCTTCCCGCAGTCCCGCAAAAGGGTTAATTTTTCCACACTGCAATAGGAGGCAGCACGGAAGCAGGAGGAACCAGAGCGGTGTGTGGAGGACTGTGGCTGCTGAAGGGAAGAAAGCCGACAGCCGGGCTAATGACAGGTGAGAGGTACTCCGCTGAGCAACTGCAAAACCTCCCCCAGGAGGAACCGGAGTGATGTGGGGCTGTCTGCTGAAGGGAAGCGAGCACAGATGAGAGTCACCCCCCCGCTCAACAACTTTAATGCCCCCCCGCTCAACAACTTTAATGCCCCCCCGCTCAACAACTTCAATTGGCCCCCCCCCGCGCATCAACTTTAATGCGCACCCCCCCACTCAACAACTTTAATGCCCCCCCCCCCGCTCACCAACTTCAATTCGCCCCCCCCCATGCAACAACTTTAATGCGCATCCCCCACTCAACAACTTTAATGCCCCCCCGCTCAACAACTTCAATTCGCCCCCCCCGCTCAACAACTTTAATGCGCACCCCCCACTCAACAACTTCAATTCGCCACCCCCCCGCTCAACAACTTTAATGCGCACCCCCCCACTCAACAACTAATACCCCCCCTCACTCCAGGGGGCCCCCCTTCAACCCTTCAACACTCAAGCCCAGGGGCCCCCATCACCCTAACTCCTGCCCTGCCTGTTTACTATTATCATTGAAAGTCAAAGTCAAAGAAAATCGCAAATTTTCGGTTGTCTCCAGAAAAGTAATAGATGGGAAATCTTCCAATTTGGACACTAATTCTGGGTCCCAAAGAAATTCTCTTAACTAACAGGGATTTCCTCTCCCATCCTGTTTTGGCTATGGGACAGGAAATTAAGGTAAACCTCCCCAATGGAACAAAAAGGGCAAAAGTAAACCTTACAGGAGTTATAACCCTCCTTTACTCTATACAAAATTGATTTTTTTTTAAAAAGTTCTACTTTAAACGATCTGTGTCAGAGGTGGACTGACAACTCATGGGGCCCCAGGAAAATAGGAGATTATGGGCCCCCAGGCAATAGGGGATTAAGGAGCCCCCAGGCAATAGATTATGGGGCCACACGGTATACACACAAACACATACAATATGCAAAAACAGTATACACACAGTATACATACACACAGAATATACATACACACACAGTATACACACACATAAAATATACATACACACACTGAAAAGGTACTGGAGAGGCAGGGCAGCTATAATCTTGGGATTTTTAGACCAAAAGGATGTCGGTAAGGGACATTTCAGGGACAGATGTAAAACAACACAAATTTTTACATACTGTCCCTGGTTTTACTGATGCTGGCAACCTCGAGGGGGCAGTGCCCGAATGGTCAGTCCGCCCCTGATCCGTGTCACACAACAAACAGCACAAATAATAATGGCAGGGTAGATTAACCTTCCTTACATTAACACTTCAGAGGACTAAAACAAGCATACAAGATGCAGGAAACAAGAATAAGGCCCCGTACACACGACCGAGAAAACCGGTCATGTGTACACTTTTCGCCGAGCATCCTGTCGGGAAGCTCGTCGAGCCAAAAAGAGAGCATGCTCTCTATTTCCTCGTTGTTTAATGGGGAAATTTGGCTCGATGAGCTTTTCGACAGCTGAACGGGAACCTCGACGAGCGGAACGATGAGTTTAGCCCGACGAGTTTTTCGCTCGTGTGTACGCGGCCTCACACAGACCATAGAATGGGCAACCATTCTTTAAGATTTAAGATCTAAGGCCGCGTACACACGATCGAATTTATCTGCTGAAACTGGTCCGACGGACCGTTTCAGCAGACAAATCCGATCGTGTGTACGGGCTAGCGGACAGGTTTGTCCATCGTACAAATTTCAAAGCATGCTTTGAAATTTGTCCGCTACAAACCTGTCCGTCGGATCTGTCCGCTGGTTAGTACACTAACCAGCGGACAGAACTGTCCGCGCATGCGTCGAATGGATTCGACGCATGTGCGGAAGGTTTTCACTTCCTCGTTTGGTGACGTGGCGGCGTCAACGTCACCGTCACGTCACTGCGTTCCCTGGCCGAGGGGATTTTCATCCGATGGTGTGTACACACCGTCGGACGAAAATACGGAGGAGACATGTCCGCTGGAAAGGTCCGTCGGACATGTTTCATCGGACATGTCCCTCCGTGTGTACACGGCCTAAGACTTTAAGATTGCCCTGTATTTGGCTCCATCGATCTTCCCATCAACTCTGACCAGCTTCCTTGACCCTGCTGAAGAAAAGCATCCCCACAACATGATTCTGCCACCACCATGTTGGATGGTGTGTTCAGGGTGATGTACAGTGTTAGTTTTCTGCCACACATAACATTTTGCTTGAAAGGCTGAGAAGTTCAATTTTGGTCTCATCTCATCACCTTCTTCCACATGTTTGCTGTGTTCCCCATATGGCTTCTCGCAAACTGAAAATGTGACTTCTTATGGCTTTCTTTTAATAATGGCTTTCTTCTTGCCACTCTTCTATAAAGGCCAGATTTGTGGAGTGCACGACTAATAGTTGTCCTGTGGACAAATTCTCCCACCAGAGCTGTGGATCTCTGCAGCTCCTCTAGAGTTACCATGGGCCTCTTGGCAGTTTCCCTGATTAATGCACACCTTGCCTGGCCTCTCAGTTTAGGTGGTCGGCCATGTCTTGGTAGGTTTACAGTTGTGCCATACTCTTTCCATTTTCAGATGATGGATTGAACAGTTCTCTGTGAGATGTTCAAAGCTTGGGATATTTTTCTATAACCTAACCCTGATTTTAACTTCTACACAACTTTATCCCGGACCTGTCTGGTGTGTTCCTTGACCTTCTGTTTGTTTACTAATGTTTTCTAACAAATCTCTGAGGGCTCCACAGAGCAGCTGTATTTATAATGAGATTAAATTACACACAGGTGGACTCTATTTACTAATTAGGTGACTTCTGACGGCAATTTGTTCCACTAGATTTTAGTTAGGGGTACCAGAGTAAAGGGGGACTGAATACAAATGCAAGCCACACTTGCCACTTTCCAATCTGACAGAGCTTGAGCTATTTTGCAAAAATGTTACTCTCTAGATGTGCAAAGCTGGTAGAGACATCCCTTAGTAGACTTGCAGCTGTAATTGCAGTGAAAGGTGGTTCTACAACGTATAGACTTGGGAGGGGGGGGGGGGGGCTGAATACAAATGCACACCACACTTTTCACATATGTATTTGTAAAACAAATTGATAACCATTTATAATTTTCCTTCCACTTCACAATTATGTGCCACTTTATGTTGGTCTATCACATAAAATCCCAATAAAATAAATTGAAATTTTTGGTTGTAACATGACAAAATGTGTAAAATTTCACAGTGTATGAATACATTTTTTAGGCATTGTATATATGCAAATACCTCACACACCAACCTTTCACAGAATACGTCATTAGGTGCATGCAGTGAGAAAGATCCTCCTATACTAGGGGTACTGAATTAAAAGCCAGTAAGTAAAATATTCTTCTAGCAGAGGTCCAAATTTCATATTTGCTTATGTCCATGCAATCCAATTCTGCAAATCGCACTACGTTTTGCAAATCGATTTTGTTAACCTAACATACACTCTACAATTGGATCGCATGAACGGGTTGCGATTTTAATGCAGTGTGGAATCCTCAGAAAATTTGCTGGGAATTTGCACTGCTTCTAGTGTGAACTAAGGCTCAATGTCAGATTTTGACAAGACAGAAGTTGGGTCCTTCAAAATTGTACCCATAGACATAATAGCATCAGTCAGATGTGTCCCACAATCACTCACACTGTTGAAGAGCTTAGGTCTAGAAACAATCATTTAGAAAATGACATTTGAAAAGATATATGCTCCTGTTCAAAGTGTAAATGACTGAAAGAAAGGAAGACAAATTAGCCTAAAATTGTTCAGGTCATATAAAATGTTCACAAAATATGTTCTTGTTGATTTAGAACTATTTTGATAAAGAATATTCACTGGATGCTCTTTGACAGTTTGAAGAATATAAGGCCGCGTACACACGACCGGTTTCCTCGACCAAATCCATCAAGAAACTTGGTAGGAGAGTTTTTTTGCCGAGGAAACCGGTCATGTGCATGTTTTTCATCGAGAAAACTGTCGAGGAACTCAACAAGGAAAAAAGAGAGCAAGTTCTTTTCTTTCTCGACGGAAGTCTCAATTTCCTCGTTGTGTTCCTCATCTGGCTGTTTTTCGACGAGAAACACATTGGTTTGTATGTTTAGAAACCTGAGAATCTTCGGTAAAAGTGGCGTTTGTAATGGAAATAGCACATTTGTCACGCTGTAACAGACTGAAAAGTGAAAATGTCTCTCACCAAACTTTTACTTAACACGCAGTAACATGAGATTAGCAAAAGCAGCCCCAAGGGTTGTGCCAGTGGAATTGAACTTCTCCTGCCATCTATTGTATGTGTTGTACGTCACCGCGTTTGAGAACGAGGAGATTTTGTCTTGACAGTGTGTACGCAAAGACAGCTTGTCAAGAATCTCGACAAGCCTAACAAGGAACTCGTCGAGGAAAACGATATGTCTTCTCCAACGAGTTTCTCGGTCGTGTGTACGAGGCCTTAGTCAAATATCTTGTTGAACCTTCCCAGAACGTTGGTCTAGATGCTCAGGAGCAAATTTGACAGATGAAGACATCTGCCTCTCCAGCTGAAATCCTCTACTGTGTGACAGATAACTTAAAATGTGCAGATATGATAATCATAGGCCTACATATAAACATATATCCTGCCAGCCCTGTCAACTTCGTGGAAGTATATAATAATTCATTGCGATTGCAGTTTGTACAATAGAACTGAAAGCTCATTTAAGGTAACGGTTGTGATCAGGGGTCCACAGTATATATAAGGGTTTTTGTAACACTCATGGCCAACTTTCGTAACTGTATACACAAAAAAACAAAAAACAAAAAAGATATCGGACTATATCGGACTATACAGGCCAGAAAAAGAGCTTACATCAAATGCATGAAAATACATATTTTAGTAAAGTGTTACAATGTTAAAAAAAAACATGGTGTCTTTACATCTATCTAATTTTAAAACAAAACAAGACAAATCAAAAATTAGAAAGGTGTAAAGACATCATGTTTTTTTTTTTAACATTGTGATACTTTAATAAACATGATGTCTTTACACCTTTCTAATTTTTGATTTGCCTTGTTTTGTTTTAAAATTAGATAGATGTAAAGACACCATGTTTTTTTTAACATTGTGATACTTTAATAAAATATGTATTTTTATGAATTTGATGTAAGCTCTTTTTAGGCCTGTATAGTCTGATATCTTTTTTTTTTTTTTTTTTTTGTATACGGTTTACAATATAGTGCTAAATAAATTAATAAATAAGCAACAATAAATGCATTTAATAAAAGTTTATAATCACAGGAAAGTATAGCACAAGCCACATAAATTCTGGTTTAGTAACAATTATAAATGGATAAAACAATGCATATTTAAAATTGTATACATGAACAGTTGCTGTCCACAAGTCTGGGTATTAAATACTCATTATCTCATTAAGGTTGTGTATTGGGTCTCGGCTCTCTGTTAAAATGGATTGCAGGAGGCTTCAGTAAACATCTCCTATGTTTTGACAACTGGCCAGGCAGTTTCTGTTTTGTCTAAAGGCACATGGCTCATGGCAAGGGCCTGGGAAATTAGCATACAAAATCCTTCCCAAAGGCGAAGCCCGTATTCGTGTGTTTCTGACAAACCAACATTGTCTTAAGGTATTGACTGTAGGTTCCCTTACAATGATCATTAAATAGTTATTGCATTGAATCAAGGATTATCTCAGACAACAATGAATGGCCAATTCACATCTCTGGTTTTCTTTTTCTCTGAAAAAGCATTTCAACAACATGGGAGACTGACTGCAAATTGTAAAAACGACTGTTCCACTCATCATTATCAATTCAGAAACAATGTGGTCACAAAGATGATTACATCTTTACATGCAGATTTACATATCCTGACTGTTACCTCTTCCCCAATACAATTCCTAAAATGTGTTTTCAATTAAATATCATTTAAAAATGATCTTAAATTAAGCTTTTTGGTTCACTTATTTATTGTTTGGTGGTACTGTGTTTTGAATTTTAGAATTTTTAGTTCTCTTCAAAGTCTAAAACAGTTGACATCTTTATCAATAATTACTATGTATTAAATGATAAGCATATAAAACCTCCAAAATGTTTGGTCAGAAGATATCTGCCTGTCCTTAAAGGTGTGGTAAAGCTTTGTGTTTTTTCACCTTAATGCATCCCGGCTGTATCATGGGAGCACGCCCACAAGCTAACCCCCTTGGGAGACAGCTGCCCATGAAGCGGGTTAGCACTTGAGGGGAGGAGCCTAGACAGACGCCGAGGGACCCCAAAAGACCAGGATCAGGGCCATTCTGTGCAAAACAAACTGCACAGTGGAGGTAAGTATAACATGTTTGTTATTTAAAAAAAAAAAATAGAAACCAAAGCCATACAACCCCTTTAAGATGCCAAGTGGAACACAATGACCCACCAGGATTCTCACTTGAGTGTGATAATGGCTGTACTGTGTTCCTTCGCTCTTCTACATTGAACATTGAAAGACCTGGCCCACTCACATAGAGAGCTTTTGAAAAAGATTTTAAAACATAATTAATTTTGAATAAAGTTGGGAAGAAGTAAAACATTTTTAGTTTTTTATTGCCATGTGTATCTCATTGGGGAGATTATTCTTCCCTTGCTGTCTCACATGGAAACGCCCTCTTAGATGTGATGGAAGTGTCCCCATTGAAATATTCCCCTCTATTTATGTTCTGGTGATAACTTATTATGGATTTTCCCTTACTTTTAGTCCCTATGCCAGTGGACACCAGGACAAACAGAGAGGGTGAATCTCCCAAGTGGAGAAATAGACAGCAATAGATATTCAAACCCTCACCACTCCAGTCTAAAATCTAGAAAATAATTTGGGGCTTTACATTTTAATAACAAGCATCTCCTATTAGTAAACATTTACATTTTTAAGGATAACAGAAGAAGCCCAGTTATTGCAATCAATGCTTTATAGTAGCGGCCAAAAAAGGTGAGAGAAAAGATGATAAAACAGCGGCATATTCACTAGATCTGCAGTGACCGGTTGTGATGGAAATGTTGGGATGGAGAGTGGTTGGGCAATGTGTTGTCTTCTAAGTCCTATGTCTTATCTCAAGATAATCATTAATGGTGTGAAAAAGCCAAGTACCCAAAATGGTTTAAAAACCCAAATTTACTGCCTAAAGGATTACCAAACATAAATAATTGACAAACCAAATGCTTTCCGCTACTGAATTTCCACACTTTCCTTTACATTTGCATTAGAGCTTATGTTTGTGGCAAGGACTCGCAGTAAAAAGAGGCTCTCTCAGCTCTCTCCCTCCTCATTGGCCCAGGCACAGCAGCAGGGAGTGGGATTTGGGGCTGAGTCGTGCTCTGTGTGTCTTATGGAAACACAGAGCTTGCTCGGGAGCGAGCATGCACAAGTGCCCCCATAGCAAGGGGCTAATTATGGGGGCATATGGCGGGGGGAGGAGACAGAAGCACCAACGAGGGACCTAAAATTGGACGAGCAGAGTTAGAATTTGGTATATTAACCACTTGCTGCCCGCCATATAGCAGTATGATGGCAGCAAAGCGGTTGTGTTATCCTGATCAGAGGACATATGACGTGATCAGGATAACAGAGCCGGTGCTCGCAATCGGAGGTGCTGTGTTTCAGTCTGACACACCGCAACTCCGGTTTGTGATATGAAGGCTCTGACAGAGGCTTCTTAGCACATAATCAGCTGTGACCAATCACAGCTGATCATCGCGTGAACCAGAAAGTGCCGATAAACGGCTCTGCTCGGTTCACACAGACAAGGAGAGCCGATCGGCGGCTCTCCCTGTCAGAGGGGGGGTCTGTGCTGATAATCAGCACATTTATAATCAGCACAGCCCCCATCAAAAGGTGCCCAAAAAAGTGACAATCAGTGTCCCATCAGTAATGCCTGTCAGTGCCCCAAAGTACCAATCAGTGCACTATCAGTGCTGCCAGTGCTGCCTATCAGTGCCCTTCAGTTTTTTTTTAATTGTCTGTCTTTTTTTGTTTATAGCGCAAAAAAGGAAAACCACAGAGGACATCAAATACCACCAAAAGAAAGCTCTATCTGTGGGAGGAAAATAATAAAAATTTAGTTTGGGTACATTGTTTCATGACCGCACAATTGTCATTCAAAACGCAACAGCGTTGAAAGCTATAAATTGCCCTGGGCAAGAAGGGGGGAAAGTGCCTGATATTTAAGTGGTTAAACTGTACATATAAATTTGCTTACAGTGCAAACATTAGATGCCACTTGTAAGTGATGTACACTTCATTCACACACTTACTTCATTCACATAAGCATTAAAAAGTAGAGCCCTGGGTAACTTTCTAGAACTTTGTTAATTGTATGTACTCAGTTCTATTAACAAACAAAATGGGGAAGTAATGATCTGGGTGTGACATGCAGAGTCCTGAAGTGACAATTGAATGTGAATTGACTTTCTTTTCTTCAGAACTGTACACAGGTTTAGGCATATCTTTTTAAAGCAAGTCTAAACCCAACAACCCAAAATGCCATATAATGTAGCTTACCAGTCTATAGATGCGGTGTCTGTATTCATTTTTACTTTTCAGACCAAGAACATCTGTCATTTGTTTCACCACGTGTCCCATTGGGGAGATTTCCCTTCACTTCCTGTCCCATAGCCAAACAGGAAGTCAGAGGAAAACCTTGCAAATTAAGGGAATTTCTTGGGGACCCTCTGTTCACCAGAATTGGTGTCTCCATTGGAAGATTTTCCCTCTATTACTTTTCTGGCAACAATCCAAAATTTGTGATTTTCTTTCACTTTTAATTTCAATGATAATGGTAAACAGGACAAAAAGAGAGAGGAAATCTCTTTAATGGGGATACAGACAGCAATAATAACTGACAGATGTTCTAATACCTCTCCACTCTATCCAAAACTTAAAAAAAGTTTTGCATTTAGTTATACTTTAACTTAAGATTAAGTCATTTAAAACAAATGTGACTATTTTAGATCTGATCTTATGTAAACTTGTACTATGAAAGATATATAAAATGCCACAGTTGAAACCCTTAAAATTCTATCTGTCTGGCTATAGCACACATCCAAAGGCTCCAAAATGTCTACACCACTGACACAAACATGTATGAAAATTAGGTATTCTACCTTCGTTGACTCAATGCGTGTTCCAAATAATCAACTTATAATGCATCACAGACAGAAACTGACTGATCTGATCCATGGGTGACCCCATTGTAGCTAGAATAGCTTATCTCTTGGATTGGGATGGGGGGGTGGATGGAGCAGGGATGGTATGGGGGGTGGAAGGAGCAGGGATGGGATGGGGGGTGGATGGAGCAGGGATGGGATGAGGGTGGATGGAGCAGGGATGGAATGAGGGGTAAATGGAGCACGGATGGGATGGGCAGGTGGATGAAGCAGGGATGGTATGGGGGGGTTGATGAAGCAGGGATGGGATGGGGGTGGATGGAGCAGGGATGGAATGGGGGGTAAATGGAGCAGGTATGGAATAGGGGGGTGGATGGAGCAGGGGCGGGATGGGGGGAGGATGGAGCAGGGATGGGATGGGGGGTTGATGGAGCAGGGATGGGATGTGGGATGGAAGGAGTAGGGATAGGATGGGGGATGGATGGATGGAGCAAGGAAGGGATGGGGTGGATGGAGCAGGGATGGGATGAGGGGAGGTTGGAGCAGGGATGGGATGGGGGGTGGATGGAGCACCCAAAACAAAGCACCCCCCAGCACATATACTCAACCCCCCTCCGTAAAATGACTCTCCTGGCAGTACATAGATGTCCCCCTCCTTTGCAATACCTTGGCCCGGGCAGGTGCTGTAGCACACTGTTTCTCTTTCTCCTCCTCAGCTCCTCAGCCGAGGAGGAGGCGGCTATAGTTCCCTATAGCATAGGGTATAGGCAGTGGTAGCTGGTGCTCAAAACTTTTGGAACAAAAACAAATTGAAAAAAAACATCAATTGCAGCCACTGTGCCATCAAACGCAGCCACTGTGCCCGTCAAGCGCAGCCACTGTGCCCATCAAACGCAGCCACTGTGCCCATCAAACGCAGCCATTGTACCATCAAACGCAGCTACTGTACCCATCAATTGCTGCCAGTGTGCCCATCAATTGCTGCCAGTATGCCAGTCAATTGTCACTACTGTGCCCATCAATTGCTGCCAGTGTGCCCATCAATTGCTGCCAGTGTACCCATCAATTGCCACTATTGTGCCCCATCAAATGCTGCCAGTGTGCCCATCAATTGCGGCACTGTGCCCCATCAAATGCTGCCAGTGTGCATCCCAGCACTTACCTGTCTCGCAGCAGGTCAGCGGCGGTGTCCTGCATGCTCCTCGATATCTTCTTCCATCCTCTCTATCAGGCGTCCAATCACAGAGCCTGACGTTTCAGCCAATCAGGTGACAGGTAACAGACCCGAGCACCTGATTGGTTGAGAGGCAGTTCAGTGTTAGTAATGTTCACCATTTTTACAGCTCTAATTAGGTGCTTCAAAAAAAAACACCCCCGCTGCTGTAATTCAAGTGCCCGGTGCCCGAAAAGGGGCCAGACACCTAAAATAGGGGGTGTCAGCGGCGACCATAGATAGATCCATGCAATGCAAGAAGGTGGCTTACCTCTGCATTATAAGCAAGTAGGGGGTTGAAAAGTTTACACCCTACACCTAAGATGTCTGTTGGAAAAAGTTGCCATGATATACTCACTAAGTTTACTAATACTTACTAAGCAACTACCAGTATATTCTTAGTGAGCATTAAGCAAAAGCCCAGTTATTACCCTAGCATAGTTGTCATACATTACCCTGGAGAAAAAATAGTGACTGACCATCAATATCCAACCCCAGACAATAAGAGCAATCATCTGGGTTGTTGTCATATACTGTATAATCCTGGACCCACCGATCAACAATAGTCATGTTATATGTATAGCTTCCTTAAGCTGGATGCATAGATGATCTTACCAATTTTAACTGGACTGGGTGGCAATGACTGGCTCTACATTATCCAATTTTCTTATTCAATTTCCTTTACTAGGTAGTGGAAGGGCCTACCAGACTGCATACAAATTGAAAGTGTTTAGGGTTGACCTCATATTATATGATTTTGTTAAATTCAAAGGAAAATTGTATAATGTATGGCCAGCTAATCACAGGCATTTCTGACAAACTGATTTTAGGGGAAGTAATAACATATAGTGCCTTGAAATTTACCACATTTTGTCATTTTACAACCAAAAACATAAATGTATTTTATTGGGATTTTATCTGATAGACCAACACAAAGTGGCACAAAATTGTGAAGTGAAAATGATAAATGCTTTTACATTTTTTTTTACAAATAAATATGTGAAAAGTGTGGTGTGCATTTGTATTCCGCCCCCTGCGTCAATACTTTGTAGAACCGCCTTTCACTGCAATTACAGCTGCAAGTCTTTTTGGGGATGTCTCTACCAGCTTTGTACATCTAGAGAGTGAGATTTTTGCCCATTCTTCTTTGCAAAATAGCTCAAACTCTGTTATATTATATGGAGAGCGTCTATGAACAGCAATTTCAAATCTTGCCACAGATTCTCAATTGGATTTAGGGCTGGACTTTGACTGGGCCGTTCTAACACATTAATTTGCTTTGATCTAAACCATTCCATTGTAGCTCTGGCTGTATGTTTAGGGTCGTTGTCCTGCTGAAAGGTGAACCTCCGCCCCAGTCTCATATCTTTTGCAGACTCTAAATGTTTTCATCTAAGATTTCCCTGTATTTGGCTCCATCCATCTTCCCATCAACTCTGACCAGCTTCCCTGTCTCTGCTGAAGAAAAGCATCCCCACAACATGATGCTGCCACCACCATGTTTCACAGTGGGGATGGTGTGTTCAGGGTGATGTACAGTGTTAGTTTTCCACCACACATAGCGTTTTGCTTTTAGGCCACAAAGTTTAATTTTGGTCTCATGTGACCAGAGCACCTTCTTCCACATGTTTGCTGTGTCCCCCACATGCTTTCTTGCAAACTACAAACAAACTACTGAATTTCTTATGGCATTCTTTTTCAACAATGGACTTTGTCTTTCCACTCTTCCATAAAGACCAAATTTGTGGAGTGCACGACTAATAGATTCTCCCACCTAAGCTGTGGATCTCTGCAGCTCCTCCAGAGTTACCATGGGTCTCTTGGCTGCTTCTCTGATTAATATTCTCCTTGCCCAGCCTGTCAGTTTAGGTGGTCGGCCATTACTTGGTAGGTTTGCAGTTGTGCCATACTCTTTCCATTTTCAGATGATTGAACAGTGCTCTGTGAGATGTTCAAAGCTTGGGATTTTTGTTATAACCTAACCCTGCTTTAAACATCTACACAACTTTATCCCCAAACTGTCTGGGGTGTTTCCTGGCCTTCATGATGCTTTTTGTTCACTAACAAACTCCTGAGGGTGTCACAGAACAGCTGTATTTATACTGAGATAAAATTACACACAGGTGGACTCTATTTGCTAATTAGGTGACTTCTGAAGGAAATTGGTTCCATTAGATTTTATATAGGGGTATCAGAGAAAAGAGTATGGTCCATCACATAAAATCCCAATAAAATACAATTACGTTATTTGATTGTAACATGACAAAATGTGGAAAATTTCAAGATATTGTAGTTGAAAACCTCTAATGATTGCTGAAGATAAACCAGTGTTTAACCACTAGTCGACCAGCTCACGTAGATATACTGTGGCAGGTCAGCTCTTTTGCGTGAACCAACGTACCTGTACGTCAGTTGGTGCAAGGAGGATAGTGGCCGCATGCTGCGGGAGGGTGCCCGCAGGCGATGCCTGTCGGTGACCCGTGACCGCCGTGAGGAGAGGCAGAATGGGGAACTGCCTATGTAAACAATTGCGATTCCCTATTCTGCTGGATGACAGAGATCTACTGTTCCCAGTGATTGGAACAGTGATCTCTGTTATGTTGCAGTAAGCCCATCCCCCTTAAAGTTAGAACACACCTAGGGAACACACTTAAACCCCTGATTGCCCCTAGTGTTAACCCCTTCCCTGCCAGTGTAATTTTTACATTGATTTTCATAGCACTGTTCAATGTAATAATGTCACTGGTCCAAAAAAGTGTCATAGAAGTCCCTCAATCTATGCCGTCGTTTGTAGACACGATAACTGTTGCGCAAACCAATCAGTATATGCCTATTGCGACTTTTTTACCAAAAATATGTAGATGAATATATATCACCCTGACCTGATGAAAAAAAGTTACCTTATTGGGATATGTATTACAGCAGAAAGTTAAAAAAAAATTGTTTTGTTTATAGCGCAAAAAAAAAAAAAAAACGCAGATGTGATCAAATACCACCAAAAGAAAGCTCCATTTGTGGGTAAAATAATTACGTCAATTTTGTTTGGGTACAGCTTCTCACGACCGCACACCCGTCAGCTAAAACGACACAGGGCCATATCGCAAAAAACGGCCTGGTCATTAAGGGGGCAAATCCTGGTTAAGGTGTCTGCCAGCAGAAACATCCATGCTCTGATTTAAGTGTGAGTTTTTATGTAAAAAAAAAAAGAATTTTAGGAGAGTCAGACTATTCTCAAAGGTCTGTGGCCACCATTCTTCCGTACACTCCTAAACACTTATCAGGTGTTAACTGAAACTAATAATCCACTTGTGGAATTAGTGGATTATGACAAATTTCCATCTTAACAGTAAATTAATCTTTGCTAATTCACGTTTATTGCTCGTGAATATGTGATATACAGATACACTGATGAATGCTTATTCTTCAGCAGGTCTTCAATAAACCTAACAGGTAAAACAGTTAGACATTGGGCATTAACATAACAGTTAGGAAACATTAGCCAGACACTGGCAAAGACCGACCTGTGTCTTACGATGTACAGTCTATTCATATGAATAGGCATTAGGTGTGAAAGGCCAAAGGTGTGAATAAGTTTCCGTACTATATAAAGTCTGCTGGCAATCCTCAGATCAGATCTACTCTTCTACAAGCAAAAGTCCACTGCAGACATGGTTCTACTTGGCAGCATCTGCCTTGCACTTATCGCCTTAATTTTTGCTAACCCTTTGGATAGGCATACAGATGAACATGATTCCTCAAATTGGAAGAGGCACCCACACAAAATGGATTATCCGGTCTATATGATGCAGCTTTACCAGTCACTCATCATGGGAAATAGGACTGATTTTCCTGGCATTGAACATCCTGTCCTGCAGGAATCTGACATGGTTCTGAGCCTCACTGCCAAGAGTAAGTCATTCTTTTTACTGTGCAATACCTTGTCTACTCTTGTGACTTTTAATGTTATATATGCACAGGTAAGGACTGTCTCTTTGCATGTTTAACAATTTTAATTGTCTTAACTGGACACTTCATCTGCATGTATTGAGCACTATATGGCTGTTCTTATATTCAGATTAGGTCATAGTAAAAAAAAAAGGGTTGAAAAATGTTTTTTTTCCCCAAATCAAGAAAATCCAACTTACCGGTACATCTTAGGCCTCACACAACCTTGCCCATTCCATCCCCATGTAAAGGTAATGGCTTAGATTTTTCATAAGCTACTTCACACGTGGCTCTACATTGATGTACCCTTCCTCCATAATGTACGGTACTTATATTTGACACTAATAGATGGCTAGAAACAGCAGTGACACTCAGAATTGAAATTCTATTTTCTAACTTTGTATTAGAGAAAATTAAGTACTGTCCGTGATATTTTTTTATTTTCACTAACATACAATTTTTCAGGACAAGCTTTCGGGGTATGTCCCCTTCTTCAAGGTCCAAGCAGTACTAACTAAGTAACTAACTAGCTAACTTTGTATTGAATTTTTATTTCCATCCTTTTCTTTTTTGCCTTAGCTACCTTGCTAGTACTTTCACTGCACTTGTTTCCCTGACAAGTCCTTTTCTATTCATCAGTTTGTTGGTTTAATACTTTTGTCCACACTTTAATTTCATTATCTACTTCTGATAGAACTTACAGGGTCTGATTTACCAAAACTGGAGAGTGCAAAATCTGGTGCCGCTGTGCATGGTAGCCAATCAGCTTCCAACATCAGCTTGTTCAATTAAGCTTTGACAAAAAACAGGAAGTTGATTGGTTTTTCTATGCAGCGCTGCAGTAGGTTTTGCACTCTACAGTTTTAGTAAATCAACCCCAATGTCTCTATATTCAACTGCATTCATTTAACTTTAATTCTATACATTTTCTATACATTTTACTGTGCGGTTTGTTACTTTTATTTTTACAATATATGCTGGAGTCTAAGGCTCCTTTCACACTCCGTTGATCCCCGCTGAGCCGGCGGATGACAGGGCGGTCCCCGCACACTGTGCAGGGACTGCCCTGTCTTTTCTCCGCTCTCCCCTATGGGGGGATTGGATGAACACGGACCGTATGTCTGTGTTCACCCAATCCGATCCGCCAGACGGATGGAAAAGTAGGTTTTTCCTCAATCACACTTTGGCGGATCAGAGCGGTTCGGATGTCAGCGGGCATGTCACCGCTGACATCCACGGCTCCATAGAGGAGCACGGAGCACCCCCGTTCAGGTCTGCCTAAAAAACTGGCAGGCGGACCTGTACGGTCAGTGGCTATGCAAAGATCTCTCTGTATAAGTGCTTTGGGATAGATTTTTTTGTCTCAAGCCATGTACACACGACCATTTTTCATGTCATGGAAAAAAAACACGTTTTTCTCAACGTGATTCTTGTCAAGCCTGCCTTGCAAATACACGATTGTAAAAAAAATGCTCTAGCAAAGCGCGGTCACGTACAACGGCACTATAAAGGGAAATTTCCATTCGAATGGCACCACACTTTGGGCTGATTATGCAAATTTCCCTTCTCATAACTTGCTTCTGAGCATGCGTGTTTTTTCCCTGTCGTTAAAGCGTACACACGACTGTTTTTCAAGACGAGAAAAACAGCGGCGTGAAAAACGCAGAGAAAAAATAGAGCATGTTCTAGAACGTCAAGAAAAATGCTCTGGAGCCTACATGACCGTTTTTAACGACCAATTTAAAAAATAGAATTTTTCTCGTCATGAAAAGCTGTCATGTGTACGCGGCATAAGTCTCTCTGGTTTCTATGCAGAGCTGCAGCAGATTTTGCACTTTCCACTTTTAGTAAATATACCCAAAGGGTTATATAGATGTACTTGAATTTAGTGGAAGTTTGCCATATTTTAACTATAATAAGCAAATCTCTACTGCTTTCTAGTGTATCAAGATTGTTCAGGATTACAACATTTTTAACTATGACAAACTATACTCTGTATTGTATACCTCTTAAATAGACAAATTAATATTATAGAAAAAAAAAGATGACAAGCCACATAAGATGTATGCTTGGCCTGAAAAATTCAGACTTTTGGTGCTTCTGCCAACTGTGCAGATTACCTGGGAGCTTCTGAAACAACCATGCAAGTGTAATGCACATGCCACATCTGAAGGAATAATGGTAATTCGGGGAATCATTGGTTCCTCTATATGATAATTATGTATAAATGGAAAATCCATTACATTTTTATCAGCCCTAGGTGTTTTCTGTTTCATAGCTATCTATTGCATGTAATAATTGTGCTTGAATAGTATTTGCATAGTTCTTGATAAGATCCTCTATCTGTAAGATTAAATTGCCTAGCATTTCCCACTTGCAAACAGTAAACTGCATATGTTATCTATCGACTAGTGGAAATACTGTAATCAGGGAGTCTAAGTGCCCTTTTTTTGTGATTTGTTTATTTACACTACTCCTTCAGTGCACTGATGGATGGATCGTAGGCAGACTTCACTATGCAGACGCTGGGTGCTAAGCACTTATTATGTCATTACTTTATGTGTATTCAGCTTCAGCCCTGTATTAAAAAAGCATGCAGTCTGCTCAATACACATCCTTACTTCTGACCATTGTCTAAATGTTTTTTGTTGAGTCTGGGTGTATATAACATCCTACAAATGAGTGCAAGTAAGGTACAGCATATTCTGGAAAGTTTGCTCAGCAAATGCTTAAACATTTGAGCCTGCTGAATTTACCACAATCTTTTGAGTAGCAAGAACTTTCTTTCAATGCAGCAATACAAGCCTATAAAATGCTGGGCCCAAGAACATGACATCACTAATTACATTTAGCCATTCACAAAGATAGCTGCATTCACATTTATACAAATTTAGCATGCAAACAATCTGTAGTGCAGTTATCTCACGCTTTTATACCATCAATCTGGGCACACCTGTGTAGACCTTTCCAGTCTATTCTACTGTATCCTTGTTTGTCTTTTTGCTTTGTTTCCTATTTTCATTCAACTGAGTCCTGTATGTTTTCTGAGGTTGTATATTTTCTTAAAATTAATATAAATTAAATTAACTTAAAATTTACTGGATGCTCTTTAGTCCTTGTTTACACCGGGCCGATTTGACATGAATAGACATCTGTGCATGTCTCTCAAATCGCCCCCCAAAGTCGGACTGAAATATCGGTTTGAAATCGTGTAAGTTCAGCTGATCTCACACGATTTCAAACCTGCATTCAGTGTGAACCTAGGCTAAATTGGATTTCTTATTTTTATTTTTTTTCTATCAATTCATATTAGATTTTTTAATGGACCTTTTTTTTTATCTTTGTATATTTACCTGAATCAGAGGGCAGCAACCTGCAGCAATCTTGTTCATAGCCTTTCAGCTGAACTATTTCTTTCCCCTGGCCGTGTCTGAGCTGTCAATCCCCATAGACTTTTTTGGGACTGTCACCTGTCTCCTGATGCAGAAGATGCTCAGGAACAGCCTCATAGAAGTCTCGGAGGATCAGCTACACAGGCAATTAGATTTTGCCCAAAGGCTCTGAAGATTTCTTCAGGCTGTGAACATCCAATTCAGGTAGGAACACATCTAGGGCCTTGGGGGGGGGGGGGGGGCTTTAGGTTGGGTTGGGGTAGGCAAAAAGGAAACCTGTACTTTCCTAAAGTACAACTATCCTTAACCTCTTAACAATATGTGATCCACCTGTCCTCAAAATAGAGATATGCAGAGAGATGGAATCAATTCATGCTACTGTGGAATAAAAGAATGATCGCCATTGGATAAGAGATTTTACAGCATGTGCCAATTCCCATACCCATTTGTCATTAATAATACTGCCATTGTTCACTAGTATAATCAGTTGTGTAGTCAGTGTTCTTCTATGATTTATGTTTACAATGCAGCTGCTTTAAATCTTTATTCAAACATTTTCATAAACAATGTAAAACGATATTGCAAAAGAAATGAAGCTAAGACAGTTTGGGTAAAATTAAAAAGCAAGAGGCACAAAGTCTGGTTTACACATCCTTCAGTATAGTCAAACTTAATCAGTTCAGCTATCTTTCAGGGTATCAACTGTCAATGTAACATATTTTTGTGGTATCAAGTTTTCAAATAAAGTTGTATGCCATTTACAAAAATATTTTCAAAACTATATGAAACGGGTAAGATTTGTAGATTTACAACTCTAAACTCTTTCTTTCATTAATCCAGGTTGCAGTGAAGCAGGAAGCCTTTGGAAAATGTCGTTTGATATGTCTTCAATCTCCACCAACACCGAGCTCAAGCTGGTGGAACTCAGAGTTCGTCTTCCCTCTTTCAAAAAGGCAAGCAATATCACAGTGGAGATATACCATTCCAAGGACGGTCATGACAAACTCTTGATGGGATCATTCACGTCTAACCCTTCAGCTGCAAAAGGTAACTCGTGGAAGATCTTTAACTTGACCAGAATTGTCCAGTACTCCACCCACCATGGAGAGCCAATCCTAAATCCTGATTACGTAGCAGCAGAGGACACGACAGAGCGACACACAGAATCTGGTAATGTTAGAGAACCTGGTCATGGTCCACATCAAAATACAGATCCCTTGCCTGCTGAGTACTTCTCTGCAGAAAAAGTGATGCTAGTTGTGTTTGCTCGGGAAAAGACCTCTGACAATCAGTTTGGCTCTCCAAGCCTCATTAGGACTGTCCAGTCTTCAAAGTACATCATGAGAGAGAGGCCAACTGGTCTAAGGAGACATCGGAGAAACCACAATTCCAAAAACAGCATATTTGTCAATGGACTCCCAACAAGAACAGAATCTGGTGGACCGCTCTGCAGACGGGTAGACATGTGGGTAGAGTTTGACAAAATCGAATGGGGAAATCGAATTATCTACCCAAGAAGGTACAATGCTTACAGATGTGAGGGGACATGTCCAATTCCATTGAATGAGACCTTCAAGTCAACCAATCATGCATTCATCAAGGTAATTAATTAACAAGCACCCATTTCATTTAATTTAGTAAAAAGTATGGAAAAATTACTTCAGCATATTTGACTCAATAGATATATGAAAATGTATGTCTCAGAAAAAAAACCATATTCAGAACATCTTAAAATGCACCAAATACAGAAAAATACTTTCTGATCGGCCAGAAACCCAATGTACTCCTAGCTTCATGTTTAAACTGACAATCCCAAGCAGTGCTGTCATCCCTGATCAGTACTCTAATGATGGGCTACAAATCTCCTCCTCCTCTTCATATCTCTGTAGCAAAACTGTTTTGTTGTCCAGCATAGAAAAAACTGGGCAGGGCTGATAACACTTTCGCAATTTCAGTGCTGCAAAGGCACAGCTGTCAGCTCACTACATGAAAGCAGAGTTCCACCCATATCAGGTCAGCAGCTACAAAAAAGTGTAGCTGTTGACTTTTAATAATTGGACACTTACTTGTCCCACGGTCCAGCAATGTGGGCAAATGAAGCCCCGCTGCTCTCCCCCTCCTATCCACAATGCCGGCATTCTGATTGTGGA
The DNA here is from genome assembly GCA_029574335.1 of Rana kukunoris. Classification (NCBI taxonomy): domain Eukaryota; kingdom Metazoa; phylum Chordata; class Amphibia; order Anura; family Ranidae; genus Rana; species Rana kukunoris. Next base: position 482,672,729 of record CM056051.1, read on the forward strand.
CACCCTGCGGTGGCTTCACAGCCAGGCACACATTGCACATGCACAAACCGCGCTGCACGCTGTGATTGGCCGGGCAATCTTCTGGGACCTGTGACGCATTCCAGAAGATTGCATGGAGGGAGGGAGGGGGAGAGGTGAAATTCCTTCCAGTGCCATGGAGCCTTGGGAGGAAGTGGGAGCTGGATGCCTCTAAAAAGAAGGTATCCACCACCCCCCCGAAAAAAAAACTGCATGCCAAATGCGGCATGTCAAGGGGTCACCTTCACTTAAAGTGCAAGTTCCATTTTTGGCTGGAAGTCCGCTTTAAGGTAGTTGCTCATTGGTTTTATGGCAGATCAACAGGTACTTTGCTTTGGAAAAATGTGCATGCATTGCTTAGAAGTACTGCATGTCTATTGTTTTTGCCCAGACCTATGCTTAAATTAAGCTTCAAAGAAAGAAGGTTAGATTTTTATTTATCGTCTCAAGAAAAATGTTGCAAAACTACTTGATCTAATGAACTTATAACACTTGCCATAAACAAACAAATCTATCATTCCATTATACCAATCTAATATTTTCCCTTTTTCTTGAAGACCTCACTGCTTGATTTTGCACATACTTTTTAAAGATTTTCAAACACCTGTACAGTAAAAACATCAATTAACCCCCTGAGCGGTATTCCCGAGTTTGGCTCGGGGTGGAATTTCAGCACCAAAAGTGGTAACCCTGAGACAGACTCTGGATCACTCTCAGTATCCACAGGCAGAGGTTACTTACCTTGTCCCTGGATCCTGCGATGCCTCCCCGCTGTGTGATCAAGCTGTGTCCTCCTCGCTCGATTCACAGTGCCCGTATGCCGCCGAGCTCCGTTTCCTGCGGCGTTACGACACACGGGTCGGAAATCGGCGCCAGAAGATAGCACAGAGGGAGGGAGGGAGGGAGGGGGGAGAGGTGAGCTTCCTTCCAGTGCTGCGGAGCCTTGGGAGAAAGTGGGCGCTGGATGCCTCTAAAAACCAGGGGTATACGCTTCCTCCTCAAAAAAAATTACATGCCAAATGTGGCGTGTCAGGGGGTCACCTTCACTTAAAGTGGAAGTTCCATTTTGGGGTGGAAGTCCGCCTTAAGTTAGGTGCTCACTGGTTTTATGGCAGATCAACAGTACTTTGCTTTGGAAAAATGTGCATGTATTGCTTAGAAGTACTGCATGTGTATTGTTTTTCCCCAGACCTATGCTTAAATTAAGCGTCAAAGAAAAAAAAGTATAGATTTTTATTTATCGTCTTAAGAAAAATGTTGCAAAACTACTTGATCTAATGAACTCATAACACTTGCCATAAACAAACAGATCTATCATTCCATTATACCAATCTAATATTTTCCCTTTTTCTTGAAAAAAACACTCAGCACTTACCAGACCTTACTGCGTGATTTCTCACATACTTTTTAAAGATTTTCAAACACCTGTACAGTAAAAACATCAATGAACCCCCTGAGTCTGGCTCGGGGTGGAATTTCTGCACCAAAAGCGGTAACCCCGAGCCAGACTCGGGATCACTCGCAGTATCCACAGGAAGAGGTTACTTACCTTGTCCCTGGATCCTGCGATGCCTCTCCGCTGTGTGATAGAGCTGTGTCCTCCTCGCTCGATTCACAGTGCCTGTGTGCCCGCGAGCTCCGTTCCCTGCGACGTTACCACACACGGGGGCAGAGATTGGCGGCAAATTCAAAAACGTAAATACGCACAATACATACAGTATACTGTAATCTTATAGATTACAGTACTGTATGAAATAAATCAGGGATCCTCAAACTACGGCCCTGCAGCTGTTACAGAACTACAAATCCCATGAGGCATTGCAAAACTCTGACATTCGCAGACATGACTAGGCATGATGGGAATTGTAGTTCCTGAACACCTGGAGGGCCATAGTTTGAAGACACCTGAAATAAATACACACCTACTTTGTCCCTAGTGGTCTGCCCAGTGTCCTACATGCACTTTTATATAATAAAAACTGTTCTTTCTGCCTGGAAACTAGAGATTGTCCATAGCAACCAAAAAGTGTCCCTTTATGTCAAAAGTGGTTTTAGAACAGCTAGAAAACAGCGATAATAAATTAGAATCACTTTCAGAATTGAGCGATAGTGGTTTGTGGGGAAATTCGTCATCAAACAATAAAAGTAATGACAGCGACAATTCTATAACTGAGCAAATTTCTGTGTTTTTGATTTGATTACATTATTGAATATTTTTTATTATAATTAAATTATTATTTGTTATAATTATTTATAGTTATTTATTATATTATAATTTATGATTTTGTTTTTTAAACTTTATCATACCCGGGATGTCTACTAGACTCTTGTTTGGACAGACTTAAGTGAGTTTTTCCTAAGAATTACAGCCCAACAATATAAAATGCCAAATTTCCATGCAAAATAATGGTACCGCTTTCAGAACCTAAAATCTGAAAGAATCATATGGCCAGGGTGGTTAAAGCAGATGTAAAGTTATACAAATAACTCCAACAAATCCAACAACACCCCAAACTCATTGAAAACAATGGGAAATCGCGGCCGCTAGTGGGGGTAAATACCACACCGCTAGTGGCCGCAACTCGCGGCAAATCCGACGGTATAGTGCCACTATTTTTTAGGGGCGGTATACTGTCTGCGCGGCTCCCAGCGCAATGTGAAAGGGGCCTAAGGGTCCCCCTGCCTTTATAATCTTCATTTCAAAGGCAAATCCTATATTCATAGAAAATACTCATTTTGCAAAAGGCAATTGCTGAAATGTTTTATACAAAAATTTCATCCAAAAAGTATTTGTCAAATTTTATTGCTACCAATATTAATCACTGGGTATCCCGATGGCTTTGGGTCCCATGTGCTTCTTGTGCCCCAAAAATATATACAGCTTCCTCCTTGATTGAACCACTGTTGAATATGTTTATGCTATGTAAAACAATAACGTAAAAAAACAATATCATTTGAACAACGAGTCCTTTATACATTTTATACAGTATATTCTGAGCTATATTTATCTTTAATATCTTTTTTTTTTGCACTTTTTTTAGAGTCTGGTGAAGATGTTTGATTCAGAGAAAGTTGAGTGTTCCTCCTGTGTACCAGTAAAGATGAATGCAATGTCAATGTTGATGTATGAAGATGACAAAATCTCACTGAAGCACCACGAGGACATGGTGGTGGAGACGTGCGGATGCAACTGAAGTCTATGTCTTGTTAGTTTATTTCCAAATTTGTCATAAAGATGTGTAGTTTGTAAATATTGTAAATAAGAGATATTTAAAGAAACTTTATATTTATTGGTAATAAAAACAAACGCACTTTCACTTTCCCTTGTTTTGCCATTTATTTTGGCTGAATTGGCTAAATCAGATTAACAAACACGCTGCTAAATTAACATATTATCTGATTGGGAAATGCAAAATATAATTCAAGTTTTTTTTTACATGATTATCTTCCTAAAGTTCACCTCCAGGCAGATGTTTCTTTAGAATAGGGAAGGGTTATTACCTCTGTCAATTAAGAAGTCAGAAGGTAGACCTTGAGGAGCAAGTAAAGTCTACATAGAAACATAGAAAAGTGACAGAAAAGTCTGCCTTTTTTTTATACATGATTTGTATTTTTTTTTCGTTAACATTTTTGTCTAAGGCCGCGTACACACGACCGGTTTCCTCGACAGAATCCATCAAGAAACTTGGTGGGAGAGCTTTTTTGCTGAGAAAAAACGGTAGTGTGTATGCTTTTCATCGAGTAAACTGTCGAGGAACTTGACGAGGAAAAAAGAGAGCAAGTTCTCTTTTTCCTCAATGGGAGTCGTCGTGTTCCTCTTCGGGCTGGTTTTCCACAAGAAACATGTTGGTGTGTATGCTTAGAAACCCGCGCACCTTCGATAAAAGTAGTATTTGTAATGGAGATAGCACATTTGTCACGCTGTAACAGACTGAAAAGTGCAAATGTCTCTTACCAAACTTTTTCCTAACACGCAGTGAAATTAGCAAAAGCAGCCCCTGCCGTTGTATGTGCTGTCACCGCCTTTGAGAACGAGGAGATTTGGTCTTGACAATGTGTACACAAAGACAGCTTGTCAAGTTTCTCGACAAGCCTAACAAGGAACTCGTCGAGGAAAACGATGAGTCTTTTCCGACGAGTTTCTCGGTCGTGTGTACGAGGCCTTAGTATAAATTTATGATTGTCCCCAGCATGTTTGAAGCCATTTACTATTGACTGACTCACTACCTCTGCTGGAAGTTTATTCCAAGCATCAACTACCCTTTTGGTAAAATAATACTTTCTAAGATTGGTTTTGAACTTCCCTCCAGTTATTTTAGAGTGATGTTCCCATGTTCTTGATTTTTGTTTTATAATAAAAAAAACTGCCCTCCTGAACCTTATTCACTGCCTTGATGTATTGAGTTTCAATCATGTGTCCCCTTTCCCTTCTGGAAAAGGGGAGTGGTGTTCTGGCTGCATGCTAAATAAAAAGGGAATACTACAACTTCTGTAGAATTCATTTTTTTTTCGGGGGGGGGGGGGGGGGGGGGGACTACAGTCTGCTCTCTGCTGAAAACTGCTCACAGGAGTGCAAAACGAATTGCACTCCTATGACCTATAATAGAAGCCCAGCCAAACAAGCTTAGGTTGGACTTCTCCTATAAAGGCTTGGAATAACTTTCAAATAGATTAAAATTTGGTTTTAAACATTCTAGCAATATGCCCTAACTGGGAGGTCCCAGGTTTGTACCAGGATTAATTTATATAGTATATCAAGCTTAAAGGGTTGGATCCTTTTTAGAGACAAATAGGGCGCTAATCCCTCTTAAAGGGGTAGTTCCCCCAAAAAACTTTTTTTTAACATTGATTGAGGCTCGTTATGTCAAGGGGAATCGGGTGTTTTTTTTTTAGAAATGAAGCCGTACTTACCGTTTTAGAGATGCATCGTCTCCGACGCTTCCGGGTATGGTCTCCGGGTCTAGGCGTTCCTATTTGATTGACAGGCTTCCGAGGTCGGATACATCGCGTCACGATTTTCCGAAAGTAGCCGAACGACGGTGCGCAGGCGCAGTATAGAGCCGCACCGTCGCTCGGCTTCTTTCGGCTACTCGTGACGCGATGTATGCGACCGTCGGAAGCCTGTCAATCAAATAGGCACGCCCAGACCAGACGATCATACCCGGAAGCGACGGAGACGATGCATCTGTAAAACGGTAAGTACTGCTTCGTTTCTAATAAAAAAACACCCGATTCCCCTTGACATAACGAGCCTCAATCAATGTTAAAAAAAGGTTTTTGGGGGAATTACCCCTTTAAAGAACTGAAAGAGAAAGTGGGAATCCCAGAGGAACTTGACTTTTCCTAGGGACATAATGAAGATTATTTTAGGAAAAACAGGCAATTAGGAGATGAAACCGAGGCTATTATCAACATAATCAGTAAATTCCCATTAAGATGTATTTATGAGTTTTTGCTGAGGTCTGAAGATAGGAGAGTGGATGACCTTTATAAGGTAAAGTAGGGTAAATCCTTCCCGCGTTCAGATAAATTAAGAGAGTTGGTGTCAGGTACATTAGGGTCTGCAGGACCACCATAAGAACCCATTTGAGTAAAGTATATTCAAAAATTATGAATAGAATGGAACATACAGTATATTACTATTGAAAGGTATGACAAAATATATAATAGAAGGCTTTAATAGGTGCTTTCCCAGACCTAAACTATATTCAATATGATTTAGACAAGATTAAGAGGTTCTGGCATAAACTGGCAGGGTGACTTGGATATCTGACCGAACATCAATTTCCTTTGAAAAAGTAATTATTCTGGATTTAATTGAAGATTCTGATAAAGATTTTATAGTGCTTTCAGTTTTTGGTAGCCTTAGGCCGCGTACACACGTTCAGACCGGTCCGATGAAACTGGCCTTAAGGCCAGTTTTTTATTGGACCAAATTGATCGTGTGTACGGCCCATCGGACCGTTGTCTATCGGACCAAAGTTTTAAAACTTGCTTTAAAATCTGTCCGATGGAGACCTGACCGTCGGACCAAAAAGATGGTTAGTACACATAAGCATCGGACCAAAAACCCACGCATGCTCAGAATCAAGTCGACGCATGCATGGAAGCATTGAACTTCCTTTTTTCAGCACGTCGTTGTGTTCTACGTCACCGCATTCTGGTCTGATCGGATTTTGGACTGATGGTGTGTACGCACATCAGACCACTTCAGCGGTGGCCTCATCGGACTGGTCAGATCGTGTGTACAGGGCCTTAAAGTGGTAATAAACCCAAAACCAGGCATGTAATATATTGCAGCTTAGTAGTGGTGGCTGCATTAGCCTTCTTTCTTTGGCAATTTTAGTCCTCAGCTACAGTCTACTTAGGCTTATAGCTGACACCCTATGACACCCTATGGCCTATTAGTTAAGTACTGAGAGCTGATCATATAGATCTAAACTTATGAAGGTCAACTTATCTCATCACAAGCTTTCTATTCTCTTCATCTTTCTGGGAAAGTCATGTATCAATATTTGTCTTTCTATTGTTTATTGTGTTTTAATAAAAATGTACTAAACAAAAAAACCTGTTACGGTATCTACCAAGAATGGACTCCCGTCCTATGTAAGTTTGCTGGGGCATCCACAAGCCTGATGTTAGGGTCTAGGGATGTAGGAAAACACTGCAATATATGTTGAACTGTTATCTCGTGAATGTCATCATGCCGAAATATATACATAAAGCTTTTGAAACTTTGCCTGGTCTGAAGTTACTAAAGGGGTGTAATGCAAGTAAAAGGCACAGCTCGATCTACAGACATTGGTATATGAAGAATATAGTACGGGAGTTGACGCACTGGGAAGACACAAATGGTAACCAAAGATGACAAAGGTTTCTCTAGCAGCCTGTTGTAAGCGTGTACACGTGAAAGGTGAGATAGCCTCTTGCAGCAAGGGAGATGTTTTTTGGCACTCCTTCTGCATTGATTTGTCTCCAATAGCAATGGTAGCAGATCTGCACCACTGGGACCCTCAGTCTGTGCCCAGGTACAGAAGAGCAAGAGTTAAGTGAAGTGCATGCATGGAGTCCATGCTAGGTGTACAGCGGGACCCCATATTGTTACTGGGAGTGAGGTAGTGGTGATGACCTGGACAGGTGGAGAGGGTAAGGGCTCTGCGTGTCCCTCCAAATTGCACAAATAACCATGGTGATGTTTAGTAAATCAAGAGAGTTTATTTCTGTTCCAGTCAAGGTACCCCATATGTAAAGCAGTTACCCTATCTAAAGTACCTAGCAGAGCCCAGAAGAACCCACTCTGGGGTAGGTCTTTCATGTGACCCTTGCTTAGCGCCCATTGAGGTGGGAAACATGGAGGACGGGATGACCACCCTACCCTTACAAGAAGTTATAGCCGCCAGCAATGATTGCACACAAAAAAACTGGCAGGCTGGATGTACAATGGATTGATTTCAGTACAACCAGCCTGCCCACAGATGGATCTGACTGATTCCTGCTGAAGAGCAACAGAATTGAAGACTTGGAAATCCATAGGTACGTGTATATAGACTTTTACTGTAATGTTATAACCCAACAGTACTCATTCAGAATCAAGCTTGAGGTATCATAGGACGCAGCGTTGAAATTTTGCAAGAATCCCACTGTGGAGTCATTAGTTTAGCAGCAGGGAGCCATTGAGTTGACATGGCCCTAGAAGTGGTTGGCTTTTGATGCTAAGGTCATGTAGATCAAAAGGTCATTAGGTGTGAAGAGTAAAGGAACAAGTCAAGCCTCCCTGCTATATATACAGTGGGGAAGACCAGTGTTAAGAGAGTGTGAGAACTGGCAACATCTCCTGAGTTAAGGGGCAATACAGAAAAGTTGAGGAGAGATGATTGTATTTAACACTGCACTGAGTTTTGTACTATTGTTCACAGTACATGGGGTGCCTACACTTTTTGAAACAGAGTCCAGATATGATCTTCTAGGATCTGACCTAAGCTTAAAACTTTCATCAATTCTTTCCGGAAAAAGACACCTACAAGGTATCAAGTATCCTTTGTATATGATGCAACTCTACCACAATCTTCTCATGAAGAATGAGTCAAAATTATCTGAACGAGTCAACACTTCAGATTATGACATCGTGTTAAGCCTCGTTGCAAAAAGTAAGTACATTAGCTCCAATGGCTACTTTATTTTTTAGCAATGTTTAACCAACTATTTTTCTTTAATTATATTAAAATTTTAGCTGTTGAAGCATTTAGTTTATTTAATAATGATTAATAATAATTTATTAAAACAAAATCATTTTCCCCTTTTTTTCATGCTTTGTTGCATCTCAGCACTGGTGATCTCCTCCAGACTCTTTGCATCTACATGCACTCCAGTAAGGGCATCATTGTCTTTCTCAGTGCGAGCTCCCTGATGGTGACAACAGTAGGCCATTCCTGCAGAATGTATGTAAAAAGAGCTGTTTGTTGTCTCCAGTAAAACCTGTGCAATAAGGTGACAACATAGAAGCACAATTGGGAGATGGGGCAAAGTGTTGTCACTCTATTACAGGAATTGTTTGAACAACAACCCTTATGTTATGATCACCAAGTGTTATTTAATTGAAAGCTGAAGTTTTAAAAAGACTGAAAATTACTTTTGAAATTACGCTAACACGTTAATGCTTATATGGGATAAGATTTAAGTGATTGGTTTTATTTTAAAATGAATAGGCATTTTCCCCAAGTTTTATGATGCATTCACTTTCAAGTACATGTATTAAAGTAATACGATTAACTGTCGTTCATGTGGCCGAGGAATGACCCTTTTCTCTAGTCAGAAAGATGGATGGTCTATTACTAGACTTACCCCTGTTGGGTATAAGTGTAAAAACACTTGTTATCCAGCTACTTTTTGTGTATTGAGTGTCTAAGCCTATTCCTGTCTGGCCACCATACAGACAGCAGTTTGACACATGACATGTTCTTCTTAGTGACATCTAGGAAAACAAAGCAGCAGAACAATATATAAATGTTAATATTTTCGGAACTTGTTTGTTTTTCTGCAGACTATACAGAAGTCAATAATCGCCTCAAGCTGTCTTTCGATATGTCCTCAATTTCTAGCAGCAATGAGTTACAGTTGGCCCAGCTAAGGATACACATCCCTTCGTTCCTGGTTTTAGAGAACAAAACCATAGACATCTATCACAACAAGAAAGAAAAAGAACTGTTCCTTGGGTCATTCAAAATAGATCCTGCTACCTTAAAAGGTTCTTCCTGGGCTAGCTTCGACCTTACCCAAATGCTTCAGCTCTTCCTCCAGCACGTAAGAGAAAACTATGCAGATGAACACATAAAGTCCAAGCACATAACAGAGAAAACCATGGACACCAATATGGAATTTGAGCCAAAATATGGTAGACAACAGACCAGTTATACATCCAGTGCAGAGAGGGTTGTGCTTGTAGTGTTTGCAAAGGACAAGTCCTATGACAGCGTAGTTGGTTCTCCGAGTCTCATCAAAACAGTGGAGTCCTCAAAGTATGTTGCACTGGAGAAAGCTAGCAGAGTATCAGCCATCCGGAGACACAGGAGGAACAGGAATGAGAACCATCATATGCTGATAAACAATGTGCCTTCAAGGCATGTAGAACATGGCAAAGCCTTGTGCCGAAGAGTGGATATGTTTGTAGACTTTGGTGAAGTAGGATGGGGAGAATGGATCGTCTACCCCAAGAAGTATAATGCCTACAGATGTGAGGGTGCATGTCCAATCCCTCTGAATGAGACATTCAAACCAACAAATCATGCTTACATGAAGGTAAGAGAAGGGATGCAATCCAATTCTAATAATGTTTTTAACATTCTTTAATAAATACATAATACACTTGTGCCAACTGCAAAAAGAACTGTTAGGATGGTAGTGACACAACTATGTATGTAATTATTTCTAGAGCATTGATGTTATAATTGAAGGACAGTGCTATCTCTTTTTCTGACATTAGTCTTTTCTAAAGAGATATATGGCATTCTAAAAGTGAAACCATCCCCCTATTTTTTATTACTATTTATTATTACTTAGCTATATATATATGACTATGGTCAGATTAATGTAAAATGTGTATCAATGAGAGTTATTGTGTTAAAAAAAACTGCCTCTATATATAGTTAGAAAATATATACAGACATCTAAAAAACACATTTTTCTTAATATAGGATGTGCTTTCTGCTTAGTAGTTCTGCACAGTGGCTGTGCTTCACTTTTCTCTCTCAGTAAACATTTTATGAACACCCCCAGACTGGATGGGACACAACAGGCTCTCTATTCTAACTCAGCTTTCCTTACCGCTTCAAAGACAATTCTACAATATGTGCATGAAATAAAATGATAAAAATAAGAGACAGAACTCAAGTACACTATTGAAAGACATACATTAATTTAATGTAAATGTACTATTAATTCCAAAATATGTACTTAGTTTTTCTTTTACTGTCAACAAGTGAAAATATACCTGTATAAAAGGTTCCCATTTCATAGAGAATTTTGTATTTGCAAAATGTATTAAAAATAAACATAGGTAGGTAGATAAAAAAAATAGATTGTTAGAAACTATGCAAGAATTCTGATTGGGCAACAACCCTCTACCTTTCAGATTGTGCTGTTGTGTCCATTCTTGGTGAATCTACCCCCTTTATCTGCACAATTAGATATTAGAAAATGAGGTGTTATAATATCACATGATAAACAATTGAAATAACCTCAAAGGATTGGGATTGTATAGGCAACAAATAATAATTCCAAAATTGAAAAAAGATACAAATTCATTACAAAAATATATAATATCACATGATGCACAGGAAAATTACAAAATAAATGAAGTATTTGTGTCATTACTTTTTTTTTAAAATATAACAAACCTAACATACACACTAATAAAAAATAAATAATAAAAAGAAAAAGAAAAGAATAAAAAGAAAAAAACTGCACCAATGGTAAAAAACACAACACCAGAATTAATTGATGTGTAAAGGAAATTAAAACAATGTCCCAATTCTTATTGCATATAGAATTGGGACATTGATTTAATGTCCTTTACACATCAATTAATCCTGGTGTTGTGTTTTTTATCATTGGTGCAGTTTTTTTCTTTTTATTGTTGTTTATCCCACCATTACTGCAGCCTTTTTTATTTTTATTTATATATTTTTATGTTTAAAGTTTATTTAAGCGCAGTTTTCCTTTGTATTATACCAACACACACAATATTTATTGTTAACATCACAATTGACAGTTTTCTTCTTGTTATTTTCAGAGTGTGGTGAAGCTGTACCAACCTGAGAAGGTGGAATGCCCATCCTGCGTCCCAGTGAGAATGAGCCCATTGTCTATGCTGTATTATGAAGGAAGTGATGTTGTCTTAAGGCATCATGAAGAAATGATTGTTGAAGAGTGTGGCTGTAGTTAGTCCTATGTCTATATATCTTCACATGCTCAGATAAACTTTATTTGTATATATTGTATATATGTAATTATTCATATTTATGAGAAAATAAATATTAGATGTTTTGTACTGGGGTCAAGGTGTTTTTGTTATTGTTTTTTATTAATAAATTAAAAAAAATATATTTCCAAAACATATATTAAACAAATCATTGTAAGCAAAATCCAAGAGTTTTGGTGCATCTTTTTTTTTTCAAATAGTTTTTATTGAAATTTTTGTAAGTTTTGTAAGTTTTCCAAAAATACAAACATACAAAATAAAAAATAAAATAAAGAAAATAAATACAATAAAATAGGAAGCAGCATCACAATCCCAAGCAGTACTGGTGTACATATCAACTTAAGACATATTAATTTAAAATGCAGTCTCTCCATAGTCAAAAACATATCTATTGCTCTAAGCCGAGTATCCCTGTATTATGCAGTGTGCTGCACCTTTTGTACGTTTACCTGAAATTTAGCAGATAATACAAGAATATATAATAAATGTCATAACTAATAACACATTGGGAAAAAAATGTCACTGCCCTTACATACACTATATTACCAAAATTATTGGGACACCTGCCTTTACACGCACATGAACTTTACTGCCCAGTCCTAGTCCATAGGGTTTAATTTTGCCCCTTGCATCTATAAAAGCTTCAACTCTTCTGGGAAAACTGTCCACAAGGTTTAGAAGTGTGTCTATGGGAATGTTTGACCATTCTTCCAGACGCGCATTTGGGAGGTCAGGCACTGATGTTGGACGAGAAGGCCTGGCTCGCAGTCTCCGCTTTAATTTACCCCAAAGGATTTCTATCGGGTTGAGGTCTTCTTGTCCACATCAGTGCCTGACCTAACAAATGTGCTTCTAGAAGAATGGTCGAACATTCCGATAGACACTCCTAAACCTTGTGGACAGCCTTTTCAAAAGAGCTGAAGCTGTTATAACTGCAAAGGTTGGGCCAACTTAATATTGAATCCTGCAAACTAAGACTGAGATGCCATTAAAATTCATGTGGGCAAAAAAGCAAGTGTCCAAATACTTTTGGTAATCTAGTCCGTCCGTACCTGTGTATCATCAGGGACATATGCAACAACTATACTGACCCGGGGGTGGTTCTGGGACATCTTACTTAAATACATAACTAATGGGGAACAGACAAGGTTTATGGAACCTGGTGGTGCTGACAGGACAGCAATTGGCCCAAAGTGGAGCCATGTATGGCCAGTACAGGGCTATGGACTTATCATGATGCCATTTATGCATTAAAAAAAAAAGCCTTCTGTGTGCATCAGCTCTCCTCAGCCCCCCTCAGACTTACCTGAGCCCCCTCTCTATCCAGCAATGTCCACGAGTGCCTCAGTCGTCCGGGACTCTCTATCCTCTCTATCTCTGTCCTGTTGAGACGAAAAACGAGACTTTACAATCACTTTAAACTTAAATGACATTTAAAAAACGTATCTACTAAAGCTTTGTCTGTACATTAAAATGCCGTTCCTCTGTTTTAAAAAATCCTTTGATGCTGTTTCCACTGTGGGCTGTGCCCTTCACTGTACGGCATAGATGTCAGGACAGACCGACCATTGGATGCACAGCACCTCACGAACAAACACTTGGCTTGCTCTAACAAGACATGAACAGTATGACCTCTCTCATTTCATGGGGCTGAGCTCAGCATCCTGCAAGTGAAATGCATATGTGTGTTTAGGCAACCTGCGTTCTAGTAGCTAAGTGCTCATATGTGAGGTGCTGGGGCCATCTACCCCATGCATACCTCCCAACTTTTTAAGATGGGAACGAGGGACACCTATTAGAAAAAGTATGTAGGCATAGGACACACCCTATGCCACACCCCCTTAAAGGAGAATTATACCAACAAAATTAGTTAAACCCCTCAAATTCTTTTTTTTAACCACTGCATTTCCCTAATATTTGCTATTGAAATTTACGAATGCAGAAATTTAGGATATGGATAAAAAGTTTAGCAGCACTGGGAAACACTTGAAGATAAGATATAGATAAAAAGTGCATTTTACATACAATTATATAGATCAGACCAAAATGAGGGGAAAATGAGGAGGAATGAGGGACAGAGGGACTTTGTTCCAAATCAGGGACAGTCCCTCAAAATCAGGGACAGTTGGGAGCTATGCCCATGGCAGGAGAAAGAGAAGTCCACTCTTTAAAAAAAAAAGGGGGGCAACATTTTTCAAGGACAAACCGTGCACACATCTTTTTAACTGACAATGAATATCTCCCAGCACAGCACAGACAGGTTAATTATGGTAAGCATAAATCCCCCTCCTTACCATTACATAGAAAGGGAAAAGTTTGGAAGGCTTTTTCAGCAATTAAAAAGGTTGTTTTCAATCAGTCAACTGACCTATAGAACTACACTGTATAGCCTCCCCTAAAGCCGCTGAACTAGCAATCCAACGTTAGTGCAGCAATCTCCCTGATCGGGAGCCAGTTCAACTACTCGTTTTCCAGCATGCACGTCTAAGGCCGTGTACACACGGCAGAGAATCTCGACGGGCAGAACACATCGTTCCGCCCGTCGAGGTTCTCTGCCGGCCGTCAAAATCGGCGACCCGCCTGTCGGTAATGGCAACCAGCCATTCATCCAGGCGGGCCGTCGAGCAAAAAGAGAGCGTGCTCTCTTTTCGCTCGACGGGATTCCCGACGGGCGGGGAGAGCGCTCTGTGTACACACGGCCGAGGTCCTCGCTGGAATGCAGCTTCCAGCGAGGTTCTCGCTGGTTTCCAGCGAGAACCTCGGCCGTGTGTACGCCGCCTAACAGAAGCCAGCCAAACAGCCAGCTTTTGTCAGACCATACACATGGGCCAAATGACGGCTGTTTTTTATTGAACCCCCCAATGTCACCCGACATTCTGCCCATGTGTACTAGGCATAAGAAAAAGCAGTAAAGGACAACAATTGTGTAGTGCAGCAAAGCAGGAAGGAGAGCCTGCATATACTGTATAGTGAACAAATGTGGCTGTGTAATTATTATCAATTACTGTATTTATTGGCGTATAACACTCACTTTTCTACCCTGAAAATAGAGTGTAAACTGTTCCTGCGTGTTATACGCAGGGGGCTTTGGAAAGTTGTTTTCCTGAATCTTCCCTCTTAAACTTAGGGTAATTAATCCTGTAATTACCTAATAATGTAATTTATAAATACTAATTATCTGAGCTGTTGTAGAGGCACTTTTCTAGGCAAGATCAGAGTTACATTAACCACTTAACCACTTCCCGCCCGGTCAATAGGAGATTGATGGCCGGGAAGTGGTTATGAAATCGTGACTGGACGTTGCCCAACGTCCTACACGATTTCATGCCGCGCGCGCCCCTGGGGGCGCGCAGCTCGGCGATCGGTGATGCGGGGTGTCAGTCTGCGGAGGCTCGCTACCACATGATCAGCCGTGTCCAATCACGGTTGATCACAATGTAAACAGGAAGAGACGTCGACGGCTCTTCCTCATTTGCGTCTGACAGACGCGAATACAGGAGAGCCGATCGGCGGCTCTCCTGACAGGGGGGGTTCGCGCTGAGTGTTTTTCAGCGCAGCTCCCCTCTCAGATGCCCACACTAGACCACCAGGGAGTGCCCACACTGGAAGGGCTAAAGTAAAATAAAATTTAAAAAAAAGTCAGGATTTTTTTTTTTTTTTAAACATGCCAGTAAAAAAAAAATAAGGGTGCCAGTCAGTGCCCACACATGGGCACTGACTGGAAACATAGATTCATCAGTGCCAACCCTCAGTGTCCATCAGTGCCACCCCACAGTGTCTATCAGTGCCACCCCTCAGTGCCAATCCATGCCCAGTGCCCACCTATCAGTGCCCATCTGTGCCACCCATAAGTACCCATCAGTGCCACCCATAAGTGCCACCCATGAGTGCCCATCAGTGCCGCCTATGAGTGCCCATCAGTGCCGCCTATGAGTGCCCATCAGTGCCCCCTATGAGTGCCCATCAGTGCTGCCTATGAGTCCCCATCAGTGCCGCATACCAGCGCCGCCTATCAGTGCCCATCAGTGCCACCTCATCGGTGCCCATCAGTACTACCTCATTGGTGTCCATCAGTGCCACCTCATCAGTGCCCATCAGTGCCACCATATCAGTGCCCACAATTGAAAGAGAAAACCTACTTATTCACAAAAAGTCAACAGAAAAAAATAAAAATGTATTTTTTTTCTTTTTTTTTTGTCTTTTATTAGTTGTTGCGCAAATAATAAAAACCGCAGAGGTGATCAAATACCACCAAAAGAAAGCTCTATTTGTGGGGAAAAAAGGACGCCAATTTTGTTTGGGTGCAGTGTAGCATGACCACACAATTGTCATTCAAAGTGTGACAGTGCTGAAAGCTGAAAATTGGCTTGGACGGGAAGGTGTGTAAGTGCCTGGTATGGAGGTGGTTAAGGACCGCCTCCTGCACATTTACGTCGGCAGAACGGCATGGCTGGACACAAGCACATACAGGTACGTCCTCTTTAAGTGCTGTGTGTCGCGGGCCCGTGACCGTGGGACAGGCGGACCCGCGATCGGTCCCCGGAGCTGAAGAACGGGAAGAGCTGTGTATAAACACAGCTTCCCCGTTCTTCACTGTGGCGCCGTGATCGATCGTGTGTTCTCTTTTATAGGGAAACCCAATCGATGACGTCACCCCTAACGCCACACCCCCCTACAGTTAGAAACACAGATGAGGTCATAGATAACCCCTTCAGCGCCCCCTTATGGTTAACTCCCAAACTGCAATTGTCATTTTCACAGTAAACAATGCATTTTAAATGCATTTTTTGCTGTGAAAATGACAATGGTCCCAAAAATGTGTCAAAATTGTCCGAAATGTCCGCCATAATGTTGCAGTCACGAAAAAATGGCTGACTGCCACCATTAGTAGTAATAATTTTTTTTATAAAAATGCAACAAAACTATCCCCTATTTTGTAAATGATATACATTTTGTGCAAACCAACCCATAGATAAACGCTTATTGTGATTTTTTTTACCAAAAATAGGTAGAAGAATACGTATCGGCCTAAACTGAGGGAAAAAAAAAATATTTTATATATTTTGTAGTGGATATTTATTATAGCAAAAAGTAAAAAATAATTTTCAAAATTGTTGCTCTATTTTTGTTTATAGTGCATAAAAAACGCAGAGGTGATCAAATACCACCAAAAGAATAGTCCATTTGTGGGGATAAAAGGACGCCAATTTTGTTTGGGAGCCATGTTGCACGACCGCACAATTGTCAGTAAAAGCGACGCAGTGCCAAATCGCAAAAACTGTCTGGGTCATTTAGCTGCCTAAAGGTCCGGGTCTTAAGTGGTTAAAGTGAGATTAAAGCCAAAAATATGTATTTTCGTTTTTGTTGCAGTAAAAATTCAATATAGAGAGATTCAACATTATAGGGAAAAGATTCGACATTATAGGGAAAAGGTTCAACAGTATAGGGAAAAGATTCAACATTATAGAGAAAAGATTCGACACTATAGAAATAATAGATTCGACATTACAGAGAATAGATTTTGATTTATGAGAAAAGAGATCCGACATTATTACTAGTCATACAACATTAGAATTCTTGTAGGTGGAATATTCGAATGGAAATGTACGATTCGACGTAAAGATTCGACGTTCCGTCGAATATTCTTTTGACCATTCGACAGAAACCAAGTATTATTGGATTCTCGGACGAAAGCTATTGCCCAACGAAAAACAAAATAAATCAAAACTGGGGTTGTCCCGATACCACTTTTTTTAAATGTGTCCCCAAATGTAGCCATGTCCCCCACATATTGCATATTGCATATTGGGAGTATTCTATTTTAGTATCGGGGGTATTTGCGGGAGTACAAGTACTCCCGCAAATACTCGGCATCGGTCCCGATACCGATACTAGTATCGGTATCGGGACAACCCTAATCAAAACGATTTTCAGGAGTAACTAAATACATTTATTTTCCAAACGAAAACGAAAAAAACGAAACAAAATATTCCAGTCTGCACATGTCTACTGACTATATAGTGTGTGTGGTGCAACACAGCCAAAGGACAATTAAAAAAGGTTCTCTAAAGGAGAAAAAAAAAAATAATAATCAAATGCATGTGTTTTATGTTATTTTACTTGATTATTTAAAAAAACTGCCTTTAATACCACTTTAAAGTATATGTGAACCTTATCTTGTAAGACAACCCATTCAGTTTAAAATAGAAATAAAAATGTTTTGTATATATAAAATTATAATTTTCTTTTCACTTTTTTATCAGCGACATACATGACCTCTATTCTCAGCTGCATAAAGAGCTCAGAGAGCTGGGGGAGAAGGAACAGCATCACACTGGTCTGCCCAGTAAATGTCTGTGATGAGGGGGTGGTGGAACTTGACAGGCTTGCACAGAGTCCTGACCTTAACCCCATAGAACACACTTGGGATGAATTAGACCGGAGACTGCGAGCCAGGCCTTCCCGTCCACATCAGTGCCTGACCTCACAAATGTACTTCTGGAAGAATGGTCAAACATTTCAATAGACACACTCCTAAACCTTTGGAACAGCCTTCCCAGAAGAGTTGAAGCTGTTATAGTTGCAAAGGGTGGGCCAACTCAATATTGAACCCTACGGACTAAGACTGGGATGCCATTAAATGTAATGTGCCTATAAAGGCAGGTGTCCCAAGGCAGGTGTATATACATACTTTAAGTATAGTTATAACCCAAATCCAAGCTCTAGAAAAATACCCTTGCAGGCGGCTGAGGAGAGGAGGCTTTGCGGAACCTGTCGCTGGAGTGCAGAGGAAGGCAAAGAATCCCTCCTTAAGCCTAGTACACACTATTAATTTTTTTTTTCGTTCAACCCAGCGCGCTGAGCGGAAAAAAACTGAAGAGCTTGAGAGGGGCCGCTGTACCAAAGGGGCAAATATGGGGCGGCACATTCAGCCTCTGAGAGCACTGACTGGGGTGTTCTGGCGGGGGGTCATCCCCCTGTCAGAACACAATAGAACAGCTGGGGAGATTGCTGTACTAACATAGTTACATAGTTAGTACAGCAGCTCCTCTCAAACTCTACGATTATTATTTTTTTATTTAGCCCCCTGGGTTAAATGAAAAAATAATAATAGTGTGTACTAGACGCTGTACGCAATGTTAGTAAAGCAATTTCCCCTGCTCAGCTATTGTGGTTTGACAAGGGGACTGTCCCCCCCACCAGAACACACCGGTCAGCACTCTTAGCGATTGGCAGACCTTTTTCGGTCATGCCCTTTTAACTAGTTCTGTTGGACTAGCTGCAATACACATGGGCCGAATGTTGGCCGGTTTTGGTTGAACCGATGATGCCCGATATTCGGCCCGTGTGTATGGCCCTTTATTCTTCTACCCCTTGGCAACAAGCATTTACCCATCGCATTGTGGGGGGCCTGTAGTTGGTTTTTAAATAAAAGTGAAGTTGCCCTTTGCTACCATATTTAAAATAATATTTTAATGCATACATAATTATTTAAAAATCATACTTTAAAAAGTAACATTATCAGGAAGTTAGTATATAATGTATATTTGTCAGTGTGAAATTCAAGTAGCACCCACTCTCTTCTCTGGTTGTAAAATGAACGCTATGATCTTTAATGGAAATCTCATTGATCTTCGTAAGTAAACTAGTGCGCTGAGCATTTTTTGCATTTAATGTAATTTGAAATCCTTCTTTTGTTTTTCTTTCTTTTTCTTTAGCTTTTTGTGTATAGCATTAATATTTTCATTCCCGTTGCTATATTTCCATTCATACGTCTTGACTAACCACTGACTCAAATCTAATATAAAAGCAGTAGTTCTTTTAGGTCAGCGAGACATTAAATATATGCACCATTTTCTGGATAAGTGACTTACGGTATTTTAAAATATAGACATGTTATTGTATTACTATATATGGTAATTACTCCTTTCTTGAAGCTTAGCATAACAAGTCAAGAACAATTGGGGATCTAAAATCTAATTTAACTGCACACTAAAAAAAATCCTTTTATATAAAATAACTCTCATATCCTTGCTCCTAATATCTATTTCAATGCAAATGCCATTGTGAAGTAGAATTACATGGTCCTGGGTGGTGGTCAGAGAGAGTCTAGTGGATTGTAGTTTGTGGATTGACTGCTACATGAACCACCAAGAAAAACAAAACACAGGCCTCAGTACTTGAAAACAAAACACATGTCTGACTGGAGCCAATCCACATCATTCACCTCTCTACCTATCTAGGCCCTCTCCCCTGTGTCTGACAACCCTTAATTACTTTTACAATAGAAGCAGTGCACTCCCAGTCACTGTCTTCTTGTTCACAGAACTTTTTTGTCAAGTGGTTATATGTAATTATTTTATTGTTTTTTAATAGGAATGAAGAATATAAATTGCAATTTATTAAATTCAACCTTGCATAAAGGCTATGCACAAACTTAAGTTACAAAAGGTTTTAATGAATCTTCCAAAAACAAGGAACAAACAGTAAATAAATAATCAATTCTGAAGAAAAAACATAGACTGGGATATGGTAAACGAGCATAACTCTACATAAAGATAATAGAGGTATGTAAGCAAATGATTATTAAAAAAAAAAACTTAAAAGATGGCATGTGTAAAATACAAACACATGGATTGTAGCACAAAGATATCTCCTTGTGTCTGTTGAGAAATAACAAATAAGACAAAAGGAGGAGATAAGAAGATATGAAATAAGTAATAATAATGTAAAATCAAAATACATTACAAAAGAAGAGAAAAAAAGAAAGAAAAGCAAACCCCCATTTCTTTTTTCTTTTGCCCTGTACACACGATCGGTCAATCCGATGAGATCGGTCTGATGGATTTTTCCATCAGTTAACCGATGAAGCTGACTGATGATCTGATGTGCCTACACACCATCGTTTAAAAAACCGATCGTGTCAGAACGTGGTCACGTAAAACACCATGACGTGCTGAAAAAAATGAGCTTCAATGCTTTCAAGCATGTGTCGACTTGATTCTGAGCATGCGTGGATTTGCATGGATCGGTCGCGCGCCGGCATGAAATCCTGCAGGACGTCAATAGACGTCCAGTCAGGATTTTAGAACCACTTCCCGGACATCAATCTGCTATTGACCGGGCAGGAAGGGGTTAAGCTAGAGCATTGTTGGTTCACATACCCTTTCCTTCGATTTCCCTTCTAAATGTTTTTTTTCTTTGTTTTCTTTGTCTGAATTTCCCACTTCCTGTTCCTCCTCAGTAAGCTTTTCTGGCTGACTAACCCCCAGCCAGAACGGCTCGGATGATGGGGGCAAGCTTACTGAGGAGAAACATGAAGTGAGAAATTCAGACAAAGAAAAAAACATTTAGAAGGGAAATGGAAGGAAAAGGTAAGTGAACCAACAATGCACTAGCTTAAAGTAACCTATTTAGAAAATAAAAAAAGGACCTTTACAACCCCTTTAAAGCAGATTTACCACCTCAATACCAGATACCTTTATCCCCTTCCTTCCCAGGCAATTTTAAAGGACAATTATTCACTCATGCAACAATGTACCCCATTTTTTTTTTTGCATAAAAATACAAAACATTAAAAAAAATGTATTTGTTTCTATTTAAAAAAAATGCAATTAGGTAATTTTTCTTTACGAATTTAGGCCAAAACTTATTTTGCTACATTTCTTTGATAAAAAAAGAACCCAAATCAGTGTATACTATTTAGTCTGCCTGAAAGTTATAGGGCCAGATTCAGAAAGCTATTTACGCAGCGTATCAAGAGATACGCTGCGTAAATACTAAGAATAGCCGGCGTATCTTTTTTTGCTATTCAGAAAAGAAGATACGCCGGCTTTCTTCTAAGATACGAGCGGCGTAATTCTGTTACACCGTCGTATCTTAGTTGCATTATTACGCTGGCCACTAGGTGGCGCTTACGGCGGTTTTCGCGTAATATATGCAAATTAGCTATTTACGCCGATTCCCAAACGTACTTGCGGCGGCGCATCGTAGTTTACGTCATTTGCGTAAGCGTTAGAGTGGCGTAAGGATACCCCTGCTATAGGAGGCGTAGCCAATGTTAAGTATGGACGTCGGGACAGCGTCGAATTGTACGTTGACGTTACGTCGTTTACATTGAGGAAAAGCAATGTGATTTCACACATGCGCACTGGGAACGTCCACGCAAGCGCCGTCCAAAAAAAACGTGAATTACGTGGGGTCATGATTCATTTACATGAATCACGCCCCCACTTCATTCATTTGAATTGCGCGGCCTTACGCCGCCACACATACGTTACGCCGCCGTAAATAATGGCGCAAGTTCTTTCTGAATAAAGAACTTGCGCAAATATTTACAGCGGCGTAACGTATCGGGGATATGTTACGCCAGCGTACGTTACGTAACGCCAGCGGAAAGATCCACGGATCTTTCTGAATCTGGCCCATAGAGTCTACATTCTATGGTATATAAATCTGAAAATTGATCGATCCTGATGTACTGACAGCCTATCTAATTTCTCAAGGCCTTAAAGTGATGATCACTATAACAGCAATCGTTTTAAATGTCATCAATGGCTTTTTATTCATGACTCTTGTTTTACTCTTCTTTACTATTGTGATGCTACAATTGGTCAAAGCTATCACCTGTTACAGGGGTTTCTGTGATTGGTCCTGTATGCCATGTGAACACTGTGACCAATCACAGCATCACAATAGTAAATAATGAATTACAAATTGCTGCCATTCATGACAATTATATACTTGGTGAGCATGTGATCACTGTTATTGGTCATAGCGATCACATGATACCTGGGACAATCACATTGCCCTGGTACGGATCTCTTAGTTCCGCTGTGTCCAATGGACAGGGAATATGCCTGGGAGAATGCCATATGATGTCCACCTGGCATAGGAAAACTCCTGCTCATCCGCCATTTTACTATAGGCTGAGCGTGAAGAAGTTAAAGGCTAAGTTTACATTTTTGGGAAAAATCATAAATGCACCTCTTTACAGGCTGTCCGTTTGAAAGCTGTAGGGCTTGTGAATAAACTTCCAATCAACTACCTACTCCCTTTTACCTGAACTGACCCCTTAATCACTAGAAAATTGAACGTTACAAAAACTATTTTTTAACCACTTCCACACTGGGCACTTAAACACCCTCCTGACCAGACCAATTTTCAGCTTTCAGCGCTCTCACACTTTGAATGACAATTACTCAGTCATGCAACACTGTACCCAAATGATTTTTTTGTCCTTTTTTTCCCACAAATAGAGCTTTCTTTTGGTGGTATTTGATCACCTCTGTGGTTTTTATTTTTTGCGCTATTAATGAAAAAAGACCAAAAATTTGGAAAAAAAAAAAAGATTTTTCTTAGTTTCTGTGATAAAATTTTGCAAATTATAAATTTTTCTTCATAAATTTTGGCCACAATTTATACTGCTACATGTCTTTGATAAAAAATAACCCAAAGTTTTTGGAAATTTTTTGATCTGTGTGAAAGTTTTAGAGTCTACAAGCTATAGTGCAAATCATAAAAAATGATCACATCTGATCACACCTGATGTACTGAAGGCCTCTCTCATTTCTTGAGACCCTAACAAGCCAGGAAAGTACAAATGCCCACAGATGGCACAGGTGGGCACTGATGAGGTGGCACAGATGGGCACTGATGAGGTGGCACAGATGGGCACTGATTGCAGATGTGCACTGAGGTGGCAGGTGGGCACGGTGGCACAGGTGGGCACGGTGGCACAGGTGGGCATGGTGGCACAGGTGGGCACAGGTGAGCACGGTGGTACTGGTAGGCACAGGTGGGCATGGTGGTACTGGTGGGCACGGTGGTACTGGTGGGCACAGTGGTACTGGTGGGCACAGGTGGGGACACGGTGGGCACTGGTGGGCACACGGTGGTACTGGTGGGCACACGGTGGTACTGGGGGGCACTGAGGTACTGTGGTGGGCACTGTGGGGGCCACTGTGGTACTGTGGGGGGCACTGTGGTACTGTGGGGGGCACTGTGGTGGGCACTGTGGTACTGTGGTGGGCACTGTGGTACTGTGGGGGGCACTGTGGTACTGTGGGGGGCACTGTGGTACTGTGGTGGGCACTGTGGTACTGTGGGGGGCACTGTGGTACTGTGGGGGGCACTGTGGTACTGTGGTGGGCACTGTGGTACTGTGGGGGGCACTGTGGTACTGTGGTGGGCACTGTGGTACTGTGGGGGGCACTGTGGTACTGTGGGGGGCACTGTGGTACTGTGGGGGGCACTGTAGTACTGGGGGGCACTGTGGTACTGTGGGGGGCACTGTGGTACTGTGGTGGGCACTGTGGTGGGCACTGTAGTACTGGGGGGCACTGTGGGGGCACAGGTTGGTGACCTTTTTTTTTTTTTTTTTCCTGCGCTGGTTACTCAAAGTGCTCTCCCTCCTTACACGAGCTGTCTGTGTAAGGAGGGAGAGTCGGCAATGAGAGATGATCTCATATGTTTACATATGAGATCATCTCTCATTGGCCGCACAGATCGCGCTGTAATTAGCCGCTGTGATTGGCTATTTACCGCGATCTGTGTTTGGCTGTGTCCGAGGGACACGGCCAGCACAGAAGTCCCCCGCTGCGCGCGCTGGGAACGCCAAAAGGGGCGGCCGTAAAAACGGCCAGTCAGGGATTCAGGACTGCGCTGCGGCCGTACAAAGTCGTACGGCCGTCAGCAGGTGGTTAAATTAAGTTCTACTGGTCCATGGTAGGCTTTAGTTTATCTACTTTGCATGACCCTGTCAGTCACCTAAAACATCTAAATGGAGGTTCCCTGCAATAGAAGAGCTGCGTCCCCCACCACATGCTGTGTTTCCATCTTCTGACCCCTACAACACTGCTGAGTCCTTTAATCAGGGCTTTTTTTCAGGGGGAACTTGGGGGAACTCAGTTCCACCACCTCTGGCTCAGACCCTTTGGTGCCTGTTCACCACAATCACTTGTAAACACAGAAGTCTGGTTTCTGCGTTTCCAAGTGACAGGTTTGTTACCCCCTGAACTCTGCACTCTGTATGTAATGCAATTCTGGTATTTAATGCCCCTTTAAGACCCTTCTACTGTTTGTGAAATCTATACAGGTTGTGGTTGAGTTCCTGCACCTATTTTCTGAGAAAAAAAGCTCTGCCTGTAATAATGCAGGTTTCAGAGGATGGGACCATGGCACTCGGTTGGGTCACAGGCATTTGGCACTACCGGAAGTGCTGAGTGCTGAACAGACCTAGGCTGCAGAGCAACTTAGTATAATAGCTCAAAAGCTTAATTCAATTTTTTTAAAACAACTTACCGTATTTATCAGGGTATTGCGTGCTCCCGCATATAGCTCGCACCCCTAAAGTTGCCCCGAAATTCCTGTAAAAAAAAATGTTATAACATTTTATTACTTACAGTTTTGGTGTCTTGCCCGGCGTCCATCGTCCGGTCCGGCGTCCGTCTGCGGCCTCGGTGGTGTCCTCCCGGCTTCTCCAGCGCTGTCTCGTGTCGAATTCCCGCTTCCCGCGCTCAGTTTGAAAGCCTCCGCCGACATATACCGAGTGCAGTACACTCGGGTACATTCGGCCAGGCTCGGCTTTGCTCGTGCTCACGTTCTGTGACGTATATGCGGGAGCACGAGCGAAACCGAGCCTAGCTGAATGTACCCGAGTGTACTGCACTCGGTATATGTCGACGGCTCACTTCAAACTGAGCGTGGGAAGCGGGTATCGGCGTATATCGCGCACCCACGATTTTCCCCTTATTTTAAGAGGAAAAAGGTGCACGGTATACGCCGATAAATACAGTATATGGTAGCTTCAAAATGAATCAGTAAATCTTTTAATAAACTGGTTTATAGCAGTATCAGTTTTATGTGTATAAAACATTGCATCATATATCAGTACACTAAACATTAGTGGAGTCCAAGCAGCTGCTGACTTACCAAAACAGCTGGCAGCATGTAACATGTATGAAGTATTCCTGCTCTTCCAAGTTTTGGTCTTTATGAGTCTACCTTAATTTTAGCCTGTCCAGTATCTATGGCCCTGCATGTGGTGAAACCAAAATGTTTAACTATAATTTAGTTCCATTTCAGCTGTTGGATATTTCACATGAAGCAAGATGGAATGTGTATGTTATTCAACAAACAGGTGGTTAAATACAGAGGCTCAGACCGATACAGGCTTACACTTGTAGGGCAGCTGTGATAGAAATACATATAAATCTTACAGGTGGAAAGGTGTTGGAGGCTGAAGGGACTGAGGAAAGTTTCATCACCTGCAGCTGAACGCTACCAATACTAAGCTAAAAAGATGCTCAATTGTCTGAGAATGTAGAACCATGTGATGGAAAGAATGAATGCCTTCATTTAATTTTTTTTTTTTTGTGTGCTGACACACTTTGCGCTAAGGCCCATCCACACTATAGTTTGTGATTAGATGGGATTGACCCAGCGGGTGTTTCCTGCAATTAGCTGTGGGTCAGACAGGTTATTAAAAAATTATGGGGCAAAGGGGCATTGATGGGGTTTTGAAAATGTATGGGGCATGGGAGGCTGACAGCTCCTGTAGCTATTCGTGGTTACTCACACAGGGGCGGATCCAGAGTCTAGTCTCGGGAGGGGCACTACCAGAAAATTTTGCGGGCAATTTGTCAGGGCAATGGCTGGTGTTGTCACTTGCCAGTGGCTGTGTCCCAGAGAGAGGGCAGGCAGGGAGAGATGATGTCAGAGATGATGTCAGAAAGCCACTATCCATCAGAATATGCAACCAAAGTGATGTTGCATTGCGGGCATCTTGGTACACCCGCACTTGTCCACAGTAAGCCTAGTGTTAAAAGTCGGCCAGCGGACATCTTTTTACCCCCACCGGAGTCTTGCTTTCCAAAGTTATTTTTTAACAGTAAACTCAGCTTATATAGTGAAATATAAGTTAAGTTTACTGTGAAAAGCAAGACTCAGGTGGGTGTATAAAGATGTCCGCTTGCCGACGTCTAACTTTAGGCTTACTGTGGACAAGTGCGGGTGTACCAAAATGGCCGTGACTCAACGTCACTTCAGTTGCATATTCAAATGACAAGCGGCGGCTTCCCGACAGAACACCTGCCTGCTCAATCAGTGACGCGCCAGCCTTACCGCCCAGCATGATTGCTCACTTACCAGCCTGCCCGTCCTCTCACTCACCCACCGGTGCTCACCTGCTCATTATTTTCTTGAGGGGAGCAATTGCCCTGTTGCCCCCCCCCCCCTGGATCTGCCCCTGTGCTCACATGTAATAAAGTATTTGCTGGGCCTAACCTCATGGAGTGATTGCCTGCGAATGACTGGCCCTGGATGGAGATTGTCAACATTTGGCCAACAAGGCAGTACTGGTTAATAGTAAGTTTAGCAGTACAGCATGTGGTTTAACCACTTCAATACCAGGTACTTTTGCCCCTTCCTGCCAAAGACGATTTTTAGCTTTCAGCGCTGTCGCACTTTGAATGACAATTGCGCGGTCATACAACACTGTACCCAAACTAAATTTTTATCATTTTCTTTCAACAAATAGAGCTTTCTTTTGGTGGTATTTTATCACCTTTGGGGTTTTTATTTTTTGCTAAACATAAATAAGGTTTTTCTTAGTTTCTGTCATAAAATTGTGTTTTCTCCTTCACTGACAGGCACTGATGGGCACTGATGAGGAGGCACTGATAGGCAGCACTGATAGGCAGTACTGATTGGCACTGATAGGAAGCACTGATGGGCACTGACAAGCAGGTGTGATGGGCACTGACAGGCGACACTTATACGCAGTACTGATTGACACTGACAGGTATCACTGATAGGCAGTACTGACGATGAGGTACTGACAGGTGTTACTGCTGGGCACTGATTGGCACTGTGATGGGCACTGACAGACTCTTTATTATTGGGGCACTGCTGGCAGCTGTTGGGCACTGATTGGCAGCAGATGGGCACATCTGATGGGGGTTGTGCTAATAATCAATATGCTGATTATCAGCACAGACCCCCCTCTCTGACAGGGAGAGCCGACGATCGGCTCTCCCTGTCAGCTCAAACCAAGGAATACCGTTTACTGGCACTTCCTGGTTCACGCGATGATCAGTTGTAATTGATCACAGCTGATCACATAGTAAGAAGCCTCTGACAGAGACTCCTTACCAAGATCGGAGATGCGGCATGTCAGACTGACACACCACACCTTATTACTTTAAAGAGCTTGTGCATCACCACAGTACCGTGAATATAATAGATGAACGCTTACCAGATTCATAGATCCCCAAGGGATCTATTGCGCATGTAGCACTCTGGTGTTTAGGCAGGGTTACTAACCAATTTAGTTTGCCAGGTAGTAATTGTCCTGGCTAATTGTTAGGAGAGCCACTGATTTCCCCCTAATTCTGGACTTGCTGCACTTTTCTCTTCTGTCACTAGGTGGCATTGTAGCTGGTGACATTAGACAAGACAGGGGCATAGCAAGGACAGATTAGGAGAGGATGGGGTGTCTCAGCCAACGGGCAGCGGTTTATTTAAGCCCCCTGGCCTGCTGGGAGAGAATATTCATTTGGGTGAAGTCAGGTAATCTGGGGTTCGGTGCCACCTAGATGCTGCTAGGCCGGAAGTCTGAGGCCTATCTCGGGGGACACCTGGCTGCTAGGCTGCCTAAGGCCTATCTAGGAGCAGGAGAAGCAGCATAGGGTTGAAACTGTAGGATTGAAGTCCAAATAAGTTGAGAAGGTACAGCCAGAGGGGGAACCAGTTGTGGTCAGAGGTAGAGGGGAAGCTGTCCCCACTAAGGGACCATCCACCTTGTTACCAGAGACTACTGTGAGTAAGCTGAAGCAAGTACCTGAGCAGTCTCTTTACCAGCCAGAGACAGTGAAGAAGTGGGAAAGCATCAGCAAGTGCCAACCCAGGGACCCAGGAGGATAACGGGGGGTGCCGCTTGAGCAGTATACAGCAGGATAGCTGTGAAAGAGCTCAGGGGATCCAGTGACAACTGGGATCTGGAAGTTTAGTATGAGACTGGGAACTCAGTGAGTGACGATCTATAGTGGGACACTGTGAGATAAGTAAAGGACTGTTCTGTGTTATCAAGAGTTATGAACAACTACTGGTAGTGACTATTGCGAGATTAGTTGCCATAGGAGACATCGGCCCTACCTATACAGAAGTGTTATCCTGCTAATTACCATTGCATCTACTCAAGGGTGTCCTGGCCCTAACCCTCTCTCCCCCAGTTCTGTTAAGAGACAATAAATCTTTTGTTTGCATCCAAAAGTTACTGGCGCCCACCATTTCTTCTTGCATCACACCAACCATGCCTGGTAACCCACTCTACAGTGAAGGATGTCAGCTCTCCCTAACCCTTGAGGCCTCTTCGGCCCCGGGACCTTGCTACACGCATATGAGATGTCCTGGTGGTTCACAGGTAATTGGAGTTAAAATAATAAGGAAGACTCATAGTGCATTATCATTAAAAACCAAAGTGTTTAATAAAAAATTGCACTTACAGAGTATCGCTTAAATGTAAGAAAACCATGTCGGGTTGGCCAGTCTGGGTTTGGCCCACATGGGAAGTATGGCCAAAAAAGCTTTGGCCATACTTCTACTTAAAACTAAAAAGAGTACAGTATTGAGTGTTAAATGTTGAACATTATGTGGGCAGCTGTCAGTTTTATACCTGTTAGGCCGCTTACACATGATCAAATTTGTCCGCTGAAACTGGTCCGACGGACCGTTTCAGCAGACAAATCCGATCGTGTGTATGGGCTAGCGGACATGTCTGACCGGCGGACAAATTTTAAAGCCTGCTTTAAAATTTGTCCGCCAGAGACATGTCCGTTGGATATGTCCGCTGGTTAGTACACTAACCAGCGGACATATCTGCCCGCACAAGCGTCGAATGGATGCAACGTATGCGTGGAAGTTTTTTACTTCCTGGTGCGGTGACGTGGCGGCGTCAACGTCACCGCCACATCACCGCGCTGTCTGCCGGCGGGGATTTTGATCCGATGGTGTGTACACACCGTCGAATGAAAATCCGGAGGAGACATGTCCGCTGGAAATGGTCCGTCGGACAGTTTCAGCTGACATGTCCCTCCGTGTGTACGAGGCCTTCGATTTTTAGCACTGTCTGTGCTCCGGTTAGCGAAAATTATTCTATTTGTCCTCTTTACTTTTATTACCAAGAATATAAGTGAAAGACACAAGGAATTTCCCTCACTTTCTATTTGGAAATCTCCAACAGATGGCAAAAAAATGTACAGGGATTATAAACCTTCCTTATTCTAGCTAAAGTTAAAAGTTTTGCCTTTCTTTTTACTTTAACACACATAACTTGCAAGCTACTGTATGTTTTTGAAATACCATGTTTTTAAAGAAAAAAACTTCCTGCCACCATTTTGCTTTAGCCATGTGACTGTAATTTTCAAATATAATTGGAACGAAAATAACAGTCACTTTAAAAAGTGTTTACTTTGTGAATTGCATGTCTATCAAAGATCATTTGGTTGTCAAAACTGTTTCATCAGGCTACTGTATGCCTGGACAGTTTAACAACCCACCCATTCTCTGCTTCATATACACATCCTTGCCTCTCTCGGAAGAGAAAAGGCAAATTCTCCTGTCCTATGCAGACTCTCTTGTGGCTCAGGGCGCTGCAATTCCAGATAAGGGAAAATATTGCGCTAACCAAGGTGAAAAGGAAAATAAAAAACAAAAAATAAAACTAAAGCAGCTACACTACAATTTGACAAAAATGTAATGAAGTGTGGAAAATAAATGTAGCGCTATAAACATAAATTAATAACACACACATGAACAGTGAATGAATGATGTAGTCCAAACAAACCACGCGAGTGGAAAAGTCCTAGTAAGGAAAACGATGGAGTGCATCGGTGACAACATAAACCACAACATGAATAGAAGTCCATCCACAAATGGGAAAACAGTAGATGTAGAATCACTTCATGGATCCTCGGATAAGATGACACTTAAATCGAAACGAAAATGGTATGCTCTTACCGGAAAAGTAGGACCTGTCTGTCATGAACAGCAGATCAGTATAGCCTAAGAACTCCAGTAGCAGTCAGCTGGGCTCACTCGGACACAGTGGAACGGATGTGAATCTTCAGTCAGAAGCCGGACATGCACGGTGTCTTTGTAGAGTTCTTGGGAGGAATGGGATGGCAATGGTACGATCCTCAGATGGATGGGGTGGAAGCAACTGGATGGCTCCAAGCACCATATGAAGAGGGGAAAAGAAATAAAAAACGCAACCCAAATGGTGCAGATAAATAAGATAACGGTTTTATTTTAATAAAACCAATGATATAAAAGTGATCACTTAATATAATAAAATAAAGGCAATGCGGGAAAGGGTAATAAACCAAGCCCTACGCGTTTCGTCCTAGAGGGACTAAACCAGCCGACGAAAGGTTTCAGGGGTCTACTCACCCCTCTTCATGGTGTTTGAAGAAAAACGGCTCCTGGAGGCCAGGCATAGACCTAACCCACTTGAATTGTTTTATCGAGAAGGAGAAGTTCAAGGTGGAGACACTGCTCACGATCCGTCAAGCAATCCAGCCAGGCGATTGGCTTGTGTCCATAGACCTGAAGGAGGCTTACTTCCATGTTCCGATAGTGTCAGAATTCCAGAAATACCTTTGCTTTGCTGTTGATCAAATCCATTTGCAGTTCACCTGTCTCCCCTTTGGGCTTATGACATTGACTTGTGTGTTTTCAAAACTCTTGTTGGATGTCGTGGCTCTGATCAGGACCAGAGGTATCCGTCTGTATCACTATCTAGACGACCTGCTGTTGTTATCTCGGGACAGGGAGCAGTTGCTTATTCACAAATCCCAGGTCAACTCCACTCTACTCGTGTTTGGTTGACTTCTGAACCTGAAAAAGAGCCATGTAGATCCTACGCAGTCTCTGGTATTCCTTGGTGCACAATTCGATACTATCAAGAGCACCATCTCCTTACCCCTGAAAAAAATTCCAGTGATCCGGGACAGAGTTCAGGTTGCAATGTCATCCTCTCATCTCCGAGCATTTCGATGCCTAAAGATCATCGGCAACATGGTGGCAACAACATCCATGGTAAAGTGGACTCAGTGGAAAATGCAGACCTTCCAGAAGGGCTTCCTCCAGCAGTGGAACCCAGGGCTTCGGGATTACTCTATCCAAATAACCTTATCCATGCGGGAGAGCCTTCCTTGGTGGCTACAACAGAGGAATCTCCTCAATTGTCACTCCCTTGCACCTGTGTCTTGGGTCACCAACAGGGGCTGGGGCGCTCTCTGCCTGACAGAGGTAGCCCAAGGCATATGGAGTTTTCCTTCTCACGGCATAGTCTCCAATGTTCTGGAACTCCAGGCAGCATTCTGAGGTCTACAGTCCTTTCACCAGCAGGATCCTCAGTCCTTCTAAGACTGGACAACACGACGGCAGTCGCATACATCAAGAGACAGGGGGTACTCACAGTCTCTCCCTGTTGAAGAAAGTAGAGTCCATCATGATTTGGGCCCAGACAAACCTGGCCAACCTGACAGCTGTCTATCTCCCTGGAGTCCAGAACATTCAGGCAGATTTTCTGTCGAGAGTTTCTCTGGACAACAACGAGTGGACTCTCCACCACGGAGTCTTTAGGTGGGTTCTGTCCCTGGGAGTCATTCCGGAAGTAGACTTGTTTGTCTTCCTGTGCAACTTTAGACTAGAGAGATACTACACAAGGCCTCATTGTCCCCAGGCTTTCGGGGTAGATGCTCTGACAGACCATTGGCGATTCCACAGGGCCTATGCATTTCCCCGGGTTCCTATCATTCTATTTCTGTCAAGGCTCAGGATGGAAGAAGCAGAGATAGTGGCAATAGTCCCGTACTGGCCAAACAGTCCATGAGTTCCCCTGTTGATGCAACTCAGTTTCCAGGACCCAGTTCCTTTACCCACCAGACCAAATCTCCTATTACATAGGAAAACTCTACAACCTTGCCTGGCCCATCTACATCTGATGGTCTGGTTCTTCAGAACACCACTTCCACTGCAGGTTCTTGCAAAAACCCAAAGATACATGATATTCTGGGCTTTCTACAATCGGACTTGGATTTCTCCTAGTCAGTCAGCTCTCTGCGGATCCAAGTCTCTGCAATTTCTGCCTTTATGGGCGTTTCCTGGGCTAGACTGCCTCTTACTCAGCAGGTTTTCAGAGGAGCTATAAGGCTCAGACCTCAGAAAAAGCCAAGATTCTCTAAATGGGATCTTCCCATTGTCCTGGATTTCTTCTCAGGTAGAGAGTTGGAACATGAAGATCCATCATCTATTAAAGAGCTCTCTATAAAAGTTTCCCTCCAAGTGGCTATAACATCGGTGAAGAGGGTCTCTGAAATCAGCTCTCTGGGATGCAAGGAGCCATTTCTAAACTTTTTTCCTGATGTGGTAGTTTTAATTCCTATGCTGGGTTCAAACCTCAAAGTGGCATCTGTGTTTCACAACAATCAGGAGATTGCTCTTCCAACGTTCAGATATTTTTCGAGGATTCCAGTGTTCACCCCCTAGATGTTGGAAAAGCTCTGAGTCAGTATCTTGAAGCTACAGCTTCTTTCCGTCAGACCGACTACCTGTTTGTTCTTTTTCATGGGAAGAATAAGGGAATGCGTGCCTCTTCTGGATCTATCGCAGCATGGATAGTTCAGGCCATCCAGTGGGCTTACAAAGGTAAGGTCTTGGAGCCTTCAAACCAGTGACCGCTCACTGAACCAGAAGCGTGTCTACATGTTGTACGGCTTCACATCACATCACGTGACTCCAGAAGTTATTTCTAAAGCGACCTTGTGGTTTTCAATTATCACATCCATGGCGCACTACTGCGTAGAGCCAGCCTCGTTATCTTCTGTTAAATTTGGTTTACGTATCTTGTTTGTGGATGCCAATTAAACCTTTTTTCTTTTGTCCAGCACTTTGCCCATCTGGGTGTGTTTGGCAAGTTATTTCCCACATGTAGGCTGCCATAAAGTCTGTCGGGAAAACTGAAACTTTCTATCAAATACTTACCGTAATTTACCTTTCCTGATGGACTCCACAAAGATTCATGGGAAAGAGGACCTATGAGGTATGAGGGGGCGGGATTAACCCACACGTAGGCTGCCATGGAGTCCATCAGGAAAGGAAAATGATGGTAAGTATTTGATAGGAATGTTCAGTATTATCATAAACTGAACTTCACTGTAGCTTATCACTCTAATGTCAAAGGAAACAGCATCACCTACTGACAGAAGGGAGAAGGCACACTTAGAATGGAATTAACAAAAGTCATGCAATCACTAAACACTACAAATTAGCCAGACTGACTACAATCTGGCACCCTAAATTTACCTATAGCCCTGTTCTACAGACAAGTGCGCTACACATAAAATTGGTGTTCAAGCAGATCCTTTCTGTGGTACCCCAGTGGCACATTTTAGCATATTAACCTCCTAAAGTGCACTCCTCCAGCAATGCAAAGTCAGCGCTCATCCTTGTTGTTGCCAGCTTCTTCTGGTCTTCCCCTGGGTCCAGAGTCTTCGGCATTCTGGGACACGTCACAGGTCTCAGAAGATTGCCCAAACATTGAGAAGGCACAGCGTGACTCGCTCATGCGCATTGCGTACCCGGCTGTAAAGCCACAAGCTGTCACAGCCGGGTGCCCACACGCGTCAGAGTGAACCGAGGGAGAGAACCGAGACTTTGGGCGGTCATATCGCTGGACCATGGGACAGGCGAGTGTGTGTTTATTAAAAGTCAGCAGCTACACTTTTTGTGGCTTTAAGGGCTGGTCCACAACAGATGCTTTCCACTGCATTTTTTAAATGCATCTGGAATGCATTCACAGCAATTGCCATGTACTCCAATGACCCAGGTTCATGCCTGTGTAGTCAGTTCCAATGCTTTCAACAAAAATACAACCGACTACATTTTTTTCCATCTGCTCACACAATGCGGATCCTTCAGCGGGGTCCACCAGCTCAGCGGGAGATCTCTCCGTTGCTCTCCGCTGAGCCGGTGGATGACAGGTCCCTCTCTGCTCACTGAGCGGGGAGGAGCTTGTTGAGCGCCGCTGCTTGTCTATGGAGAGATCAGACGAAAACAGACAGCATGTCCATTTTCATCAGATCTCACCTGATCCACCAGGATGGATGGCGATGTATCGCCATACGTCTGAGTTTAGTGGATTGGATGTCAGCGGACATGTACACCACTTACATCCGACTCTTCATAGACTTGTATGGAGCGCCCGTTCAGGTCTGCCGAAAAAAACTGACAGGCAGACCTGAACAGTCTGCCAGTGTGAAAGGGGCCTAACACATTAATTGTCTGTAACAATCAACTTTGCAAGTGTCAAAATAAAAAAGAGAGAAAAAAAACACTGAAATGCTTTGAAAATGCTTTAAAACTGCAGCGAAAATTGTATTTGGAACACTGAAATGATGCTGTGAACCAAGGCTTCGTTCACATCATGTGTAGAAAATGCGTTTTTTTGCATCTGTCTCTCCAAGGGCACAAGAGAAACAATTATTTTCTGTGTCCTGTCCACACCACAACACTGGTATGTTTTCTGTGCAGAAACTCTGCAACATGTATACACTTTTCTGTGCAGAACCACTATCTGCCCTAGCCAGTTAAAAAATTTCTGCCATATGTAGCGTCACCCCCGAAAGGGCTGCTGGATTAATAATGGGATCGGCAGATTAAGTTACCCTTGCTTGGTCTAGGGGTGCACCAGAAGCCACTAAGTAGTAATTGAGTGTCCACACAGTCAATAAAGATTTTCTCAATGCTTTAATTCCAGGCCAACATAGCCAAACATCAACTCGGTGAAAGTAGAATAGGTTGATGAGGAAAAAGAGATTCTCGATGTCAGGCCTAGATACATGTACAGCAAAATCAGCCCCTTGAAAAATACAATTTAGTACGCGTCGCCACTCAATGCCTGAGTGGGTGGGATGTCTCCCGGACAGATCCCTCTCATAGACCCAGCAGCCAGGACGCCACCTTAAATGTTGGCTGGGAGGAACAGGTCTCTCTCACCGACCTAGGTCTAGGCCTCTGCCACAGGCCAGTGTAGTTTGTAAATGTCCGAATAGAGCAAATCCTCCCAGCAGTTATCTCAGCACAGATCACCGGGTGACAGCAGAGCGTACCTGTACATGGCCCGGGCGCCGGATTCCTCTCTACGGCATCGGGAACCCAATAAGTCACTGGGGTCCCTTTAGTTTTGTCTCCGATTGAGACTCAGCAAGGCCTGGAAACTTGGCCAGGAGGGCCACGCCGGCAGGGTCCATGGATGCGCACACCCTGAAGGTGGGTGCCGCACCCCGACTCCGGGACCCCGAGCAGGAGAAGAGAGAACCCAGAACACATGACCTCCATCACAGATATACCCCTCCCCAGCATGCCCAGCAGGGAATAACTCTTTCCAATTGGCTGCTGGGGAAGACTCTATCCGCCAGAAATCCCTCTGGCTCCCACTGCCGTCCAAAGATGATACTCACATCCCCAGAATGCAGTCCGAGCCAGTGAACCTTTCCAGAATGACACAGGTCATGAACTTAAACAAATCACGACCGGGAGCAATGTAACTCTCCTAGTCAACTCATTTTTAGTGTAGTGCCCATGCTGGAAGCAAGGGGGCGCTACACATACATGTAAAAATCTTGATTTTTTTTTGCTAAAAAATAATTTTCAAACATTCTGTATAGCTATATCTATCTATCTGTAGCACAACCCCCAAAGTAGCTGCTGGTTTGTTTTGGGTGGCATGTTACCTCTGTATCTCCGCCGTCTAGGGTACTTGATGAGAGTTGCAGTAAAGGGAATGTCCATATGTGTCTTTTCTGTGCTTTTATTACCCAGCCGGGTAAAAACGATAAAACAGTAGAAAGGTGAAGGGATAGCAAATAGGAGACAGCAGATTCAGGTGTAACGGAGTACGGGAAACAGTCCTGCTTCCAATGACAACTTTACTTTGCCACTCCAGCCAGAGTGGGTATAGTGCATCTGGACAGGCCTCTCTCACCAGCCTGGCAGCCAGTGTCACTCGATCTTAGGATTAAGTCTCTGCCACAGACCCTCCTAAAAGGTTGGAGACAATTATGGTCTGGAATCCTCTCTCAGTAGATTCAGCACCCGGATCTCCTTCAGGTAGATTTGTGGAATTAGCAACTGACAGGCGACCAACATCCAGCCTGTCAAAACCAATGTTGTCCTCCGATGAATGGACAGGCCCCTCCTGGGACACCAGCCTCGTGCTTGGTATCCTTCGGACAGACTCCTCATCGGCCAGCTTCCTCCAATTGGACGGACAGCTCAGGACCACCTTCAGATTGGGGACCCAGTCAACAGCCAGGAACACTGCTACCCACACACACCCCGGTCAGGAGGGATATTTGCAGGGGTGTCGTGGAATGGCTACCCCAATAGTGGGCGCCACACATGGAAGAGACCTCGAGCGAATGGCGTCTGCCCCTAAATACCCCTACCCAGCATGCATAGCGAGAGATGGCCCAACCTCTCAATTGGCTGCTGAGGAGTGATACTCAAACACTTGACCCCACTGCTGCCACCTGCCGTTCAGGGAGTGACGGGAGTCCCCAGACAAAAGGATAGCACACAGCACAGCCAAGCTAGAGCAGAGACTCCAAATTTAACCACTATACTACCGGCCGCCGTCAATTGACGGCGGCACGATAGCTCTATTGTTCTGACAGGATGTCATATGACGTCTTCGTCTTTCACAGCCACTAGGGGCGCGCGCGCACAGCGCATCGTGTTACTGGGAACACGATGCGAGTGCCCAGTAACTGAGCAGGGCCGTGGATCTCTGTGTGTAAACACAGAGATCCACGTCCTGTCAGGGATGAGACCGATGCTGTGGGACACAGATCGGTCACCTCCCCCCACAGTTAGAAACACTATGCAGGGTACACATTTAACCCCTCCCTCACCCCCTAGTGTTAACCCCTTCCCTTCCCTGCCAGTCACATTTATACAGTTATCAGTGTATATTTATAACACTGATCGCTATATAAATTTGAATATTCCCGATAATGTGTCAAAAGTGTTCGATGTGTCCGCCGTAATGTCGCAGTCCCAATAAAAAAGTCACAGATCACTGCCATAACTAGTTAAAAAAAAAATCATAATTATGTCCCCTATTTTGTAGGCGCTAAAACTTTTGCCCAAACCAGTCACTATACGCTTATTGCGATTTTTATTTATTGTTTACCAAAAATATGTAGAAGAATACGTATTGGCCTAAACTGAGATAAAAAATATATATATTTTTTTTAAATGGGATATTTATTATCGCAAAAAGTAAAAAATATTGTGTTTTTTTTTTTTTCAAAATTGTCGCTCTTTTTTTGTTTATAGCGCAAAAAATAAAAACCGCAGAGGTGATCAAATACCACCAATAGAAAACTCTATTTGTGGGGAAAAAAGGGCGTCAATTTTGTTTGGGAGCCACATTGCATGACCACGCAATTGTCAGTTAAAGCGACGCAGTGCCGGAAGCTGAAATTTCGCCTGGGCAGGAAGGGTGCCCAGTAAGCAAGTAGGGTGACCACATTTCAAAACTACTATTCAGGGACACCCCCCTTCCCAAAAATCAGCTTGTGCTGTAACGAATCACAGTACAGTGATTGGACACAAGAGGCGGGATTTATGATTTCTCCAATCACAAGCAGGGGGCAGGGATTGTGCTCTTCCAGGCATTCCCGGACAGGGCAAGTACTGTTAGTGAGTAAAGTAGTGATGTGGTAGTCTTTTTTGGGGGCATCAGCTTGGCCCGGGGGGTAGCTGTGTCAGTTTCATTCCGGGACACTGGAATGAGGGTGCCCGGGACAGACCTGCAAAATGCGGGACTGTCCCCGGCAATCAGGAAAATGTGGTCACCCTATAAGCAAGTGGTTAACCAATTAAACTAGTTCAGAGTTAACTATTTCTCTGAACTTTCCCCTAAATTTAACATAGCACCGGCTATGAAAATAGCCAGGCGCTACATATCTTTAGATATATATGTGTATATATACATATATATCTATAGATTAGGGTGACCAGACATCCCCGGTTTTAGGGGACAGTCCCCGGATTGAGCACACTGTTCCCAGACAAAGTCTGTCCCCAATTTTGTCCCCGGATTGGATTTGAACAGGGGCTGGAGCAATTTCAAAGACAGTCAGTGCAGAATAAAAAAATAAAAAAATGGAATTACACCCCCTCCCCTCCGCCGCGCCTAGTAGCTTAGGGGGGGTGTATTTTTTTCCATTATCTGTGCCCCTTTCTGATGATCATGTGCTGGTCAAAATGGAGTGATTATTTCTTCAGTTTCGGGTGCATGCCCATTCAGCTCTGCTCGCATGTTCTTCTGTCTTGGCCGGCCGCCTGCCTGTTTATCTCCTTGCCTTCCCTGGCAGAGGGATCTTCGTCCGCTACCCACCCAGTAGTAGCTGGAGCCCGGAGAGTAATGCCGCGTACACACGATCACTTTTTGTGATGAAAAAAAAATTACGTTTTATGTCACGAAACAAAACGTTTTTCAAACTTCATTTTCCAAAACGACGTTGCATACACACCATTGTTTTTCCAAAATGCTCTAGCAAAGCGTGGTAACGTACACCATGTTCGACGGCACTCGAAGCTCCGTCTCATAACTTGCTTCTGAGCATGCGCAGGTTTAAAAAACGTTGTTTTAAACGTTGTTTTGCCCACGCACGATCACTTTTTATGACACAAAAAATGACATTTTGAAAAACGACACAAAAAATTCAAGCATGTTCGAAAAAAAATGTTGTCGTTTTTTTGAAGACATAAAACAACGCTTTGCCCACACACGATCATTTTAAATGACGTTTTTTAAAACTTCGTTTTTTTTTTATCACAAAAGGTGATCGTGTGTACGCGGCATAAGGCCTCTTACACACTATCAGTTTTTCTTCAGGTTTTTCTCTTCAGGTTTACCAAATCCATCTAATATGAGGTCAAACCTCAAGAGTCTCAATTTGTATGCAATCAGGCAGGCCCTTGTACTACATAGTTTTGGTAAACCTGAAGAGAAAAACCTGAATAGTGTGTAAGAGGCCTAAGACTTGACAGGCTGTGAGGGGGGCGGTGGTGGGCAGAGTTGCTGATTACTATTACTAGTAAAAAAAAATATGTCCCCTGATTTCATTTTAAAAATCTGGCCACCTTACTATAGATAGAATGTTTGAAAATTCTAAGTAATTTTCTAGCAAAATAAAAAAAATGCATATTTTTACATGTATAGCAGAAATTTTATAACTGGCTTGGGCAGATAGTGGCTCAGGTAAAACAAATCCGCCTTTAACAGCCAGTTGAATTGCATATTATAGATGATATCCAATGCAGACATGTACACATTGAGGAACTGATCTCTCCTCCCTCCCCTCCGCTCTCTTTGTGTCTTCCTCACACACACGCTCTACACGTGGTCACGTGTCTTCAATCCCAATCTTCTTTTCCCGCGCTTTCCCCAATGACGGACGGCTCCACCCCCGCCCGTAACAAATATGGCCGCGGCGACCTTCCTACCTCTCCACTGCGCAGATTCCGCCATGCCCCGCCCAGTCTCCTCCCGGCGGCGCGCGTCGCGCGGTGTGTTGAGTGTGAAGATGGCGGCGGTGGCGGAGAAGGAGGGTGCGGAGGCGGGAGGAGGCGGAGGAGGCTCTAGCCCGGGAGGGGGCGGGGATAACCGGAGCGGGTAAGGACGAGGAGGGGGGCGGGGCGTGTGATGGTAGAGATATAAGGGTGGCTGTGCTATGAATGGGGGAGGTGAGTGTGCTGTGCCTGCACTACAAGTCCCACAATAATGATGGAGGACAGTCTATGGGAATCTCCACCTGACAATAAAGTGCCCCCTG
The DNA here is from genome assembly GCA_029574335.1 of Rana kukunoris. NCBI lineage: Eukaryota > Metazoa > Chordata > Amphibia > Anura > Ranidae > Rana > Rana kukunoris. The sequence continues at coordinate 482,713,133 of CM056051.1, forward strand.
CACTATAATGGGTCCTGTGTGTGTGGGAGTGGCTTGTTGCCAATAGCAGCTGGTCTGTTTCCATTGCAAACATAGAGATGACAATATGAGGACCCCCAGCGACTGGCGCAGATCTTGTTGGTGATTTGCGCCACGTCTGTTGTGCTGACCTGAATTAAGCGCACTTGGGTGGCAGATTTTTTATTTAGCATCCTTTTTATGCTGTCTGTGCAGAAACCCACTTCCTGCGATTCCATAAAGGGAATCTGCCTTTTGTGGTCGCTCAACATAACGGTGCAACTTGTGAGCGATTCATGTGTGGGTGATCGGTGTATGAATGTGTCACCGCTCTGAAACACCCCACCCAACGTACACACTGCGTATAGCATTCCCGCTCGCACTTTTCAAAGTGCAAATCTGTGTCTCACGCATAGGGCAGCCGCTTCAATAGGCCGCTGCCCTGTGCGCATTTGTTTCCCAAAAGAAGGGGCGTCGGTTCAAATCCCAACCAGGACACCACCTGCCTGGAGTTTGCATGTTCTCCTGTGCCTGTGTTGGTCTCCTCCAGCTTCTCCTCTTTTCTCACACACTCCAAAGACATGCTGGAAGGTCCATTGGCCCTAGTGCAGTGATGGTGAACCTTGGCACTCCGGATGTTTTGGAACTACATTTCCCACGATGCTCATGCACTCTGCAGTGTAGTTGAGCATCATGGGAAATCTCGTTCCAAAACATCCGGGGTGCCAAGGTTCGCCATCACTGCCCTAGTGTATGGGAGTTGGGGCCAATAACCTCCAATATTACACAGAAACTGCTTCAAGTCGCATCAAATTTGCGGCCAAAATCACGGCAAAAAATCACATGACTTTCAGGTCACACAAGTGTGAAAGGGGCATAAAGGCTGAGTCCAGATACATACACTATTATTGCCAAAAGTATTGGGACACCTGCCTTTACACACACAAGAACTTTAATGTCATCCCAGTCTTAGTCCGTAGGGTTCAATATTGAGTTGGCCCCGCCCTTTGCAGCTATAACAGCATCAACTCTTCTGGGAAGGCCGTCCACAAGGTTTAGGAGTGTGTCTATGGGAGTTTTTTTTATTTTTATCCATTCTTCCAAAAGCACATGTGTGAGGTCAGGCACTGATGATGGACGAGAAGGCCTGGCTCAGTCTCCACTCCATCCTAAAAGGTGTTCTATCAGGTTGAGGTCAGCACTCTGTGCAGGCCAGTCAAGTTCCTGCACCCCAAACTCGCTCATCCATGTCTTTATGAACCTTGCTTTGTGCACTGGTCCAAATCATTTGGTGGGGGGGGGGGTTATGGTGTGGGGTTAAGCTTGGACCCTTGGTTCCAGTAAAGGGAACTCTTGTAAACCCTGTACAACCACTTTTTCCCTACAGGTAAGCCTATAAGGCTTTCCTGTAGGTACTGAAAATATCTCCTAACCCTCTACAGTTTGGAGATATTTGCCATATACGCTGGTGCCATTGGCGCATGCGTCCTGAAGCAAGGACACGATCGTGACGTTTCTATAGTGCTTGTGCCGTGACCATCGGCTCCCATGTGCAACGTCACGCGAACCTGGGCAATAGCAGAGCTGGGGTCCACGGCCCCTGGAAGGAAGCTGGGTTGAAGATGGACGCGATTACACAGTGGTGTCATCACAGGTTTTTTTCTGCAGGTAAGTGGCACATAATGGGCTAGTATGCGATGCATACTAGCCCATTATGCTTTTACTTTGCAGGAAACAGAGAGGAAGTAAAATCCGTCGGGCGTCAGCATACCAAGATATTTTGGACAATTTCATTCCCCCAACTTTGTGGGAACAGTTTGGGGATGGCCCCTTCCCATTTCAAAATGACTGCACACCAGTGCACAAAGCAAGGTCCATAAAGACATGGATGAGCGAGTTTGGGGTGGGGGAACTTGACTGGCCTGCACAGAGTCCTGACCTCAACCTGATGGAATGCCTTTAGGATGCATTAGAGTGGAGACTGTGAGCCAGGTCTTCTCATTCAACATCAGTGCTTGACCTCACAAATGCGCTTTTGGAAGAATGGTCAAACATTCCCATAGACACTCCTAAACCTTGTGGACAGCCTTCCCAGAAGAGTTGAAGCTGTTATAGCTGTAAAGGGTGGGCCAACTCGATCTTGAACCCTACGGACTAAGACTGGGATGGCATTAAAGTTCATGTGTATAAAGGCTGGTGTCCCAATACTTTTGGTAATATCGTGTATACAAACATGCCACTTTATTTGTTACACCTGTTCAATTGCTTGGTAACACAAATTGCCAATCAGCCAATCACATGGCAGCAACTCAATGCATTTAGGCATCTAGCTGTGGTGATGATGACTTGCTGAAGTTCAGATCGAGCATTAAAATGGGGAAGAAAGGAGATTTAAGTGATGTTGAGTGTGGCGATTATGTTGGTGCCAGAAGGGTTGGTCTGAGTATTTCAGAATCTGGTGGTCTACTGGGATTTTCACACACAACCATCTCTAGGGTTTAGAGAATGATTCGAAAGAGAAAATATCCAGTGAGTGGCAGTTGTGTGGTGTTCAATGCCTTGTTTATATCAGAGGGCAGAATACCATCTGACTGCACGACACACCAAACCTTGAAGCAGATGGGCTACAGCAGTGGTTCTCAACCTCAGTCCTCAAGTACCCTCTACAGGCCATGTTGTCCTTTACTTTGCACACATAGGCCCGGATTCAGGAAACACGCTGACGTATCTTGAGATACGCAGCGTAAGTGCACAGATGCGCCGTAGTATCTATGCGCCTGATTCTTAATACAAGATTTTGGATTTTTTTAAATACAAGATACGCCTGAAAACTGGCTTCATACGACCGCCGTAAGTGAACTACACTGTCGTATCTTGTCGGCTCAGATTTACGCTGGCCGGCCACAAGGGGCGCTTCCATTGATTTACGTGCCGAATATGTAAAGGACCGAGATACGCCTATTCACGAACGTCCTTGCGCCATATACGCCGTTTATGTAAGGCGTACGTCCGGCGTAAAGTTACCCCTCATAAAGCAGGGGTAAGTCATGCTAAGGAATGGACGTCAGAACAGCCGTCAAATTTTACATTGTTTACGTGAATAGGGCTGGGCGTAGGTTACGTTCAGTGATTCAACGTATCTTAGGCGTTCGTTCCGACGTGATTCTGAGCATGCGCACTGGGAAGCGTCCAGGGGATGGCGCATGCGCCGTTCGTTCGGCCATTCATTTGCATGGGGTCATGGTTCATTTACATGTATCACGCCCACTTCACCTACTTGGAATTAGGTCGGCTTACACCGACTATTTTACGTAACGCCGGCGCAACATAGGGAGCGAGTGCTTTGTGAATACTCTTCTTGGCTCTCTGTGTTACGTCGGCGTAGCGCATATGAGTTGCACTACGCCGGCAGAAAGATGAATCTGGCCCATAATATCAAGGACGTGGTATTGATAAGAGCCATTTTATCTAGGGGAAAAGCATGGCCCGTTGGGGGTAGTTGAGGACTGAGGTTGAGAACCACTGGGCTACAGCAGCAGAAGACCACACTGGGTGCCACTCCTGTTGGCTAAGAACAGGAAACTGAGGCTACAAGGCTCACCAAAATTGGACAATAGAAGACTGGAAAATACGTTGCCTGGTCGGATGAGTCTCGCTTTCAGCTGCAACGTTGATGGTCGGGTCAGATTTTGGTGAAAGCATGGATCCATCCTGCCTCGTATCAATGGTTTAGGCTGGTGGTGTAAAGGTGTGGGAGATTTTCTTGGCACACTTTGGGCCCCTTGGTACCGACTATCCTTTAAATAGCACTGCCTACCTGAGTATTGTTGACCATGTCCATCCTTTTATCATACAGGATTTATATAGCGCCAACAGTTTACGCAGCACTTTACAATATAAAAGGGAGAAACTACAGTTACAAAAAATACATGAGGATTACTAGGGCCCTGCTCAGAAGAGCTTACAATCTTATAGGGTGGGGCAGGTGGTACACAAGTTTGTAACTGTGGAGAATGAGCTGATGGGAGTGGTAAACGATTAGTTGGTGGCATGATAGACTTCCCTGAAGAGATGAGATGGGATTGCCTGAATGCAGCAAGAGTAGGAGATGGCCGGACAGGTTGAGGTAGAGAGTTCCAGAGGATGGGAGAGGCTCTGGAGATGAGTATGGGAGGAGACAAGGGAGCTTGAGAGTAGGTCTTCAGAGGAAGGTTTGGGTGATATTTGGAGACAAGATTGGTAATGTAGCACGGGCGAGTGTTGTGACTGGCTTTGTATGTTGTGGTTATTAACCACTTGCCGCCCGCTATGTAGCAAAATGCCGGCAGCAAAGTGGTTTCAATATCCTGACTGGAAGTCTTCAGGATATTGAGCCGCTGCGCGCCCCCCGGGGGCACGCATCGCGGCAATCGTTGTTGCGGGGTGTCAGTCTGACACCCCGCAACACCAATTTGGGTAAAGAGTCTCTGACGGAGACTCTTTACCACATGATCAGTCATGTCCAATCACGGCTGATCACGATATAAACAGGAAAAGCCGGTAGCCTGCTTTTTCTCACTCGCGTCTGTTAGTCGCTCGGGTGCTCCTCTGACAGGGGGGTTTGTGCTGATCGAGGATGCCCACACTGGACCAGCAGGGATGCCCACCACAGGTATGCCACCCTAGACCACCAGGGATGACAATCAGAAATGAAAGATGACAGATAGAAATGAATAATGGCTGCCAATCAGTGCCCACAGTGGGCATCTCTGATTGGCAGGCAATATTGATTGGCATCCATTAGTACAACACACTACAGTACATTAGTGCCGCCTATCAGTGCCCATCGATGCTGCCTCATTGGTGCCACTTAATTGGCGCCACCTCATCACTGCCACCTTATCAGTGCCCGTCAGTGCAGTACCATCAGTAAGGGAGAAAACTTACTTATTTACAATGTTTTGTAACTGAAACAAAAAAAAACGTAAAAAAAAAAATGGGTAATTATTTTTAGCAGAAAATAAAAATCCCAAAGGTGATCAAATACCATCAAAAGAAATCTGTGGGAACAAAATTATAAAAATTTAGTTTAAATACAGTGTAGCATGACCACGCAATTGTCATTCAAAGTGCAACAGCTCTGAAAATTGGTCTGGGCAGGAAGGTGTATAAGTGCCCTGTATTGAAGTGGTTAAATTCTAATTACTTTGCTGGGCGATCAGGAGCCAGTGTAGTGTAGGGATTGGTGGAGAGGGGTGGTGGACATTGAGTGGTTAGTAAGGTTGGTAAGTATGGCAGCAGCATTTATGATGGACTGATGAGGGAACAGCCTGTAGAGAGGTAGGCCTATGAGGAGGGAGTTGCAATAGTCAAGGCGAGAGAACAAGGGAGTGACTGAGTAGCTTGGTGGCTTCATTTGTTATAAAGGTGTGAAGTCTACAAACTTTTGACAACAATTGGATTTGGGGATGAAAGGACAGGTCAGTCTAGGATTACACCTAGCACCATGGCATGAGCTGAGGGATTGATGGTTGCATTATTGATTTTGATGGGGAAAGTCATGGAGGGGGGCATGGGCAGGGGGAATATTACCACCGCCCAACGATATACGTTGGCAGAATGGCACGGCTGTGCACAGGGACGTATATATACGTTCCCTTTAAGAGCCCATCCGTAGGCTCACAACCTGGTCCGAAGTTCCGTGACTGCGCCCGCAGGACCCGCGAACCCAATCGCTGTGGGTGTCCCGTGATTGGGTCACAGGAGCTGAAGAACGGGGAGAGGTGAGTTTAAACACACCTTCCCCATTCCTCTCTGTGGCAGTGATCGTCTGTTCCCTGATGTAGGGAACGACGATCACTGACGTCACACGTCCAGCCCCGCACCCCTACAGTTAGAAACACACATGAGGTCACATTTAACCCCTACAGCGCCCCCTAGTGGTTAACCCCTTCACTACCATTGTCATTTTTATAGCACTTTTCGCTGTGAAAATGACAATGGTCCCAAAAATGTGTCAAAAGTGTCAGATGTGTCTGCCATAATGTCGCAGTCACAAAAAAAATCGCTGATCGCCGGCATTAGTAGTAAAAAATAAAATTATAAAAATGCCATAAAACTATCTCCTATTTTGTAAACGCTATCTTTTTTTTTACCAAAAATAGTTAGAAGAATGCGTATCGGCCTAAACTGAGGGAAAACGTTTTTTTATATAATTTTTTGGGGGGGTATTTATTATAGCAAAAAATAAAAAATATTGCAATTTTTTTAAAAAGTGTCGCTCTATTTTTGTTTATAATGCAAAAAATAAAAACCGCAGAGGTGATCAAATACCACCTAAAGAAAGCTCTATTTGTGGGAAAAAACGGACGCCAATTTTGTTTGGGAGCCACGTCGCACGACCGTGCAATTGTGAGTTAAAGCGACGCAGTGCCGAATCACAAAAAGGGGCAAGGTCCTTAACTTGCATATTGGTCCGGGTCTTGAGTGGTTAAGGAAGTGGTGTGACATCCATGCTGAGATGTCAGTAATGCGAGAGGAGACTGAAGGAGTGAGGTGAGTAGACAGATTTGGGTGTTGTCGGAGTAGAGATAGTATTGGAAGCCATGGGTGGGGTTACCAAGGGACCAATAGAGGAGGTGTAGATAGCAAAGGGGTCCAAGAACAGAGCCTTGGGGGAACCCTACATAAGGGAGTGGGGGATGGCGCAGAGGAGACAGTTATAGGTAACACTGAAGGAGCGCTGTGATGGGTAGGAGGAGAACCTTTATGACTACAGTGTCCCCATCTTCTGATGGCTCCTTCCAGCAGGATAATGCACCATGTCACAAAGCTCCAATCATCTCAAACATGACAATGAGGTCACTGTACTACAATGGCCTCCACAGTCACCACATCTCAATCCAATAGCACCTCTTTTGGAATTTGGTGGAATGGGAGATTGCCATCATGGATGTGCAGCCAACAAATCTGCAGCAACTGCGTAATGCTGAAAGAAAGTTACCGCTCCAGGTGGATTGTGTTAGGATGATCAGTATGGTCTCAGGAGATCAAGGTGCTGGCAATGCACAAGGCAACAAATGGAAAAAAAAAATATGCACAGCCGCACTCCAAATAACCTTGATGGTTGTCTTTATTTAATAAAGGAAAAATGCACTACAAGTCACAGCACACAACACGGGAGTAAAACAGCTGACGCGTTTCGCACTATAAATTAGTGCTTAATCATAGATGACTAAGCACTAATTTATAGTGTGAAACGCGTGAGCTGTTTTACTCCGTGTTGTGACTTGTAGTGCATTTATAAAGACAACCATCAAGGTTTTTTGGAGTGCGGCTGTCCATATTTTCTTTTTCCATTAACTGCGTGATGCTATCATGTCACTATGGACGGAAATCGGAGGCATGTTTCCTACACCTTGTTGAATCTATGCCACAAAGAATGAAGGCAAAAGGGGGTCCAACCCGGTACAAGCAGGGTGTACCTAATAAAGTGGCTTGTGTGTGTATATTGTACATTCACATCAGTCCCTGCCCTGGAGGAGCTTACAATCTAAGGTCCTCAAGTTGCATCAAAGTCGAAGTAGTGCAGGGGCTACTTTTAGGTTGCACAGATATGAATGGTACTCATTGAAAATCATGGGGTACGACTTGTCATGCGACTTTGCAGTCCCACGTTGCAGGACAAGTTGCACAAGTGTGACAGGGCCCGTAAGGAGTTAAAGCAGGAACTCTGAATGCAAAATAAATGATCTGCGAGGCATAACATATTTTTTGTAATTTAAAATATAATTTCTCTGGTGTTTTTATTGGTGCAGGAAAGCCGCTTTATGATGGCCATTCAAACTTCGATAAATGATTAAATTCTTTTACAGTCGATCTCTTTTGAGAAATACTTGATCTATAGTTAACCCACTTGATATGACACACCTGGAATTGAATTTCGAACAATAGTTTGAAAATCGCATCTAATGTTGGTCACATTCCATTCAGTCTGTTTGAGATGCAGTGGAACCTCGGATTGCGAGTAACGTGGTTAACAAGCGTTTTGCAATATGAGCACGGTATTCAAAAAAATTCCTAACTCGGTTTGTGAGTATTGTCTTGCAAAACAAGCAGGATTCAGGCCAAAGCTTTGTGCAGTACCGCATTTGGCCTCAGAGGGGGGGGGGGCGCCGTTCCGAAAGGCCTGAGGACAGTTATTATTATTATACAGGATTTATATAGCGCCAACAGTTTGCGCAGCGCTTTACATCAGGGAAGACAGTACATTCACAATACAAATCAATACAGAAGGGTTCAGAGGGCCCTGCTCGTAAGAGCTTAGGCAAACCTCGGGAACGGAGTCTTTCCTCTGGCCTTTCCAGCCATTTCCAAGGCTCTCCGGCACCCCCCCCCCTCCTCCGGCCGCATGCGGTATTGCATGCCATTGAAGTCGATGCGGAAACAAATTATTTTTGTTTCCATTGACTTCAATGGGAAAACTTGCTTTGATATGAGAGTACTTTGGTTTAGGAGCATCCTCCTGGAATGGATAATGCTCGTAATCCGATGTTCCACGGTACAATAAAATTCTTGAACAAAGCATCTCTGTGCTGCTGATTAATGTAAAACAAATTGTTTTTTTCAGCCCTGGCCAATCCGCTCAGTTTGCTCGAATCTGGATCGATCAGAAGGGAAGATATGCTAATTTTTGTTCTTTTTGATCAAAAAAATAAAATCAGAGTGTAGGGCACAGTTAGTCAGAAGTTGGTAACGTAAAAATAATGTGATAAATATTTCCAGCGGAAATTTTAAGACCGTTTTTGTGGCAGAATTGGCTCAGATGCAACACAATCAGCCATTTACTCAAACATGGAAGAGATCTAGGGGTAGATTTACTAAAGCTGGTGCACTCAGAATCTGGTGCAGCTGTTCATGGTAGCCAATCACCTTTTTTAACCCCAGCTTGTTAAATTAAGCTTTGACTAGAAAACCTGGAAGCTCATTGGTTTCTACGCAGAAGTGAGCCTGATTTTGCATTCTCCAGCTTTAGTAAATAAACCCCATCGTTTACTTTTTTTTTATTATTTTTATTATCGCTGATCTATATTTTTGTTGGAGTAGGTTGAGTGGTGTTTGGAACCCTTTTTGTCAGTCATTTACCCCAAGGCCGGTGTTCAGTCAGATTAGGCGACCCGTCAGAATGTGTAACGGAAGTGACCTTCCATCACCGCCATCTTGCTACACCCCGCACTTCTCCACACTAAGGATACAATGAGAAGGGATCAAGCAGACATAATGTTACACCCACCAGAGTTTTTAATTTTACACTTCTTAACAGTAAACTGAAGTTATATAGTGAAATGCAGTACTTGGAACTCTGAATGTTTAGATGTTGAATTTTAAAAGCCGCCAACTTCTGTCAGATTAGCAAACCTGTGAGATGAGCAGGCTTGCCACTGCTTTTAAAATTCAACATCTAAACATTCAGATGGCATTCTAAGTACTGTATTTCACTATATAACCTTGGTTTACTGTTATAAATAAGTGTAAATGCAAAACTCTGGTGGGTGTATCAAGATGTCCGCTTGCCTTCTTCTCACTGTATCCTTAGTGTGGACAGGTGCGGGGTGTAGCAAGGTGGCGACAACAAAATATTGCACATTCTGACAGGTCACTGAATCTGACAGGACGCCGGCTGTACATGGAGCAAAATTTCTTTCCTGCAACCATGGGTTGCAAGAAAGAAATTTGCTTGTTTTCCACCATCAACAGACCGTGTTGATGGGGGGGGGGGGGGGGGGCGTTCAATCCATCCTGCCAGGCCATTCTCTTCTCCGAGCAGGAGAAACTGTCCCCACTGGGAGAAAACTGATTATTGCAAGGGGGCCACCCGCTTTGGGTTTAACATGATTAAAAAGTTGGACTTGGCTTTTATTATCCTGCTCTCAACAGTTGACCTTTTTCTTTTCTCTTTGCTGAGAATGGAGTATAGGATTTAAATTCATAAAATATATATTTTATAATTTGTAAAAAATAAAAGATAATTTACTAGTTTCTTTAATTGCAGTGACTCGATGCAAATGGGCTCAGCAGGAGGACCGGACACCGAATCTTCCAATGAAAAAGATGCTTTGGTAGGTAGCGTGAAATTGCTGAAAGATTTTCTTGCCTTTTCCTAATGGGTGCATTGTCGGATATAAAGAAGTATGAATCTGATGGTTTAAACTATCTTGATGTGATAGTTGTGGCCTACTGTTCCCAAAGTGGGTGTAGGAAACCTGTTGTAAAATGATAGGCTGTGGATTGAAATGCTGCATTCAGTAAAGTTGTGACCAGTTACTGCTGCAGTAAAACAAAGCTCACTATATCGCATTAAGGCTTCATCTACATGGGACGTTTTTACAACCTCTTCTGAACGATTTAACTAGACAGGTAACTTGAACGCGTTTTTTCCCGCGTTTACATGCAGCGTTTTGCCGCGTTTCAATTATTTTTATATATAATATGCCGAAAAACACCTATGAAGAGATGTTTGGCGTCTTAAACGTCGGAAAGTTCGGTGTCTGAACAAAATTTTTTTTTTTTCAAAAAAGCCTATACACGCAACTGCGTAAACGACAGTAAACGAACCTGTGTGCATGTACACATAAGATAACATTGAGTTCAGGGGCAGCAGCAGTGTACATTTATTAAGTTATTTTATTTTAGACTGCTATACATTCAGGGAAATTAAAAATAACCTTTTTAGTATAGCAATTTCTCCTATAGTGATTTATGTGTGAATTGTTTGCAGGTTCACTTTAAAGCCTGGTACACACGGGCCGAATGTCGGGCAACATCAGTCTGTTCAATAAAAACTGGCTGACGTTTGGCCTGTGTGTATGGCAGCCGGTCTGACAGAAGCCAGACGAGCATGCTTAAAAACTGGCTCCCATTTAATGTTCTTAGCCAATGGCCGGAGTGTTCTGGGAGGGGGGGGGGTCCCTCTGTCCGAACATAAAAGAACAGTAGAGATGGATGTACAAACCGTTGGTACAGTGGCTCCGACCGAGGTGTGTGTGTGTGTTTTTTCATTCAACCTAGAGGGTTGAACGGGGGAAAAAAATAAATAGTGGTGTGTACCAGGCTTCAGTCAGCCATAGAGATACATTTATGTCATATGAACTAGCTATTTTCATATGGTGTGGTGTATTGGGTTGACCCTGCTTGGTAACCATTCTTTCCCCTTAATGAGCAAATAAGCTGTTCACTTTGCAAGCTTTGTGAATGTGCTGAAAATTCACTTTGCAAAGAATACCCAGTCACATGCAAGGGATACAAAAAGCAGCATTTTTGCTTACACACGATTTGATGATGGAAGTTGGCAAATCTTCACATCGTTCACTAAGCTCTGGGAAAAATTCCCTTCTGAAGTGCAACTTCCTTGCAAAGTAAACCACTTGTTGGTCTCATTCACACTTTTGAACGGGGACATCAGATTACACGCGAGAACCCCAGCGGAGTTATCCAGTAATTGGCTGCAGGAGGCAGTCCTATTGAAATTAATGGGAGGGTGACGGCTTCCTCAGCTAATTGTGGTCATAGACTGCATTCAGGGCCGATCACCTGCAAGTTACTGCTCCATCAGCAATTTCATGCAAGTGGCCGTGATTGGTTTGGGAGCTGTCAGCCCCCCATTGATGGCCCCATATGCAAGTGTGAATGAGGTTTTAGTAAATTATTCTAAGATGTCTGTATTCTCTTTGCTCCATCTAGTTGCATAGATGATTGCTGACTGAAACTTTGTCTCAGGTGATGGGGATTGGGGTTCATGTTAAAGTCTAAATCAATTAAAAAATGAGCATCGTTGGTGTGAAAATCATTTGAGTCGGTTAGAAAACTCTACATGAGGGCTATTGTCTTCCCTGGGCTGGGACTGTCTGCACGGCTCCACTTCCCTCTTCTATTGTATTGAAACTGCATTAGTCTCCAAAGCTTCTTCTATGCCCCTCACTGATTTTAGTTTTGGTTTCAGGGGCTTGACTTTCACTGACTTTATTTTTTATTTTTTCCGTGCAATTCCTTGTTAACCACTTCCTTACTGGGCATGTAAACCCCCTTCCTGACCAGGTGAAATTTCAGCTTGCGGCACTGCGTTGCTTTAACTGACAATTGCGCGGTCGTGCGATATGGCTCCCAAACAAAATTGGCGTCCTTTTTTCCCCACAAGTAGAGCTTTCTTTTGGTGGTATTTGGTCACCTCTGCGATTTTTTTATTTTTTGCGCTATAAACAAAAAAGGACGACAATTTTGAAAAAAAATACAATATTTTTTACTTGTTGCTATAAAAAATAGCCCAATTTAAAAAAAAAATTCAGTTTAGGCCGATACATATTCTTCTACATATTTTTGGTTAAAAAAAAAAAAAAAATCGCAATAAGCGACTGGTTTGCGCAAAAGTTATAGCACCTACAAAATAAGGGACAGAATTGTTATTTTTTTATTATTTTTTTTTTTTTTACTAGTAATGGCGGCGATCTGCGATTTTTTTTTTTTTTTTTTTTTTTTTTTTTTTTTATTGCAACGTTATGGCGGACACATCGGACACTTTTGACACATTTTTGGCACCATTCACATTTATACTGCAATCAGTGCTATAAATATGCACTAATTACTGTATAAATGTGACTGGCAGGGAAGGGGTTAACACTAGGGGGTGAGGAAGGGGTTAATGTGTTTCCTGCATTGTGTTCTAACTGTGGGGGGAGGGGGGGTGACCGATCTGTGTCCCTATGTACTAGGAACACAGATCGGTATGCTCTCTCTATGACAGGACGCTGTCATTGTGAGAGCCGGCAATGAGAGATGATCTCATATGTTTACATATGAGATCATCTCTCATTGGCCCATCAGATCGCATCGCAAACGGCCACTCTGATTGGCCGTTCGCGGCGATCTGTGATTGGCTGTGTCCAAGGGACACGGCCAGTACACAAGTTCCCCGCTGCGCGCTCTGGAGCGCGCGCTGGCAACGAGGAAAGGGGCTGCCGTGAAAACACGGCAGCCCGGAGATTTAGAACCACCCTGCGGCCGTATATACTCGTACGGCCGTAGGGAAGTGGTTAAACAAATGTTTCATTTTACAACAAAACTTAAACAGAATAACTACTTCCACAAAACAAGTGGAAGCAAGAGAGGCAGTCAAACTAAAATGGAGTTCAAATATACCATGCAACTTTAAGATCACGCTTTGACAGTTATGAGTTCACAGCAAAGGGCATTATGTTTCCAACCATGAGGCATACGGAGCATCTTTATCATACAAAAATACATTCTACTACCCTAAACAATGGGCAAAGAATTCTCCCATCTTTCCAGGTCCTCTTCCAATGACAGGGTGGAATGCGTAGCTAGGTCTGGGCCAATTATTTTTTACTTTTTTTTATTGGGGCAGTGTCTGTGTTTATAGGTCAACTCCTCCCTCTGTAAATTGAGGTTAATGGCCTCTGCCCACTGAGTGCATTTTTTGGTGAAGTAGGCATTCTCAATTTCTGCAATATGAGTTTATGGGCTATATACAGAGACCGTGTCCAGATTTAAATGCGTATCAGATGGAAGCGTGTCTTCAGGTATAACCTCCTAAGAGAGGGGTTAGATAATACATGTGTGGAACATGGGAGTACATTTTTACCACCTTAAATACTCTTAATAGCTTGGGGGCAGCGCCATAGCATATGAATAATCATCATACCTGTGGCCAAAGGAAATCTTGGACATTGTGGGGAGTTTACTTTCCCCCAGGAATGCAGTTTGTGTGGAGTATAGTGAGCCTTATGGATAATGACCAGTTGAGTCATCAAGCACTTTGAAGAGGCTAAAGAGAACTGGGTAATGTTTCTAAAGCTCATTCTTCACTGAGGGACTTTAGATCTTGACACCACTGTCCAAAACTGCATATTTGTTAGGGGTGCAACGAATCAAAATCGTTCCTTGTATCAGAGTCACAGATCGGATCACCACCATATATAGTGCCCACTGTAATATCCACATCTCCTCACTGTAATATCCACATCTCTCCCCACTGTAATATCTACATCTCCCCGCCAGCGCGCCGCTTCTGGGGATCTCTCCAAAGGCCGCTGCCGCCGCCGCCGGGTGTACCAAGATGGTCACCGCCCTGGAGCTAGGCCGAAGCTGCGACCTTTCCTATGCCCTCAATCCATGTATTGCGTGCCGATCCGAACCTGGCGACCCGTACGGATCAATGATGATCCGTTGCACCCCTAATATTTGTCCCCAGACACTGTCATTTGTAGTGATGAATGAGAGATATATATTGTGTGTGTATTCTCACCAATCGGGCCTCGTTTGGAATGGTTTGTGGAAACGGCCATGGTTAGGAATGTTCTTTAACAGAAAAGACACTGCTTGGTTCTGTAGAGCATGACGCAGCTGTTGGTATTGAAGGAAGAACTTATTAGATAATTGACTATCTGCCAATTTATGGGAATCAAAACCTCTGTCAAATAAATGGTTAAAAAAAACTCACACCTCCTTTTCCTAGAGTCAAAACACTCACATTATGGCAATTGTGGGTTATATTAGATGGGCATATATTGTGTATATCTCACATGGGAAGTGTTTCGGAATGGAATTCCACAGCCTGTTAAGTGTGGGGAAGAAACATTTAGTGGATGTAAACCCTCACATATACCGTATTTATTGGCTTATAACACTTACTTTTTTTTTTATCCTGAAAATAGTGGGTAAACTGTGCTTGCGTGTTTTTTTGAAACTCCCCTTTTAGGCCGCGTACACACGATCGAATTTATCTGCTGAAACCAGTCAGCAGACAAATTCGATCGTGTGTACGGGGGCGCAGACAGGTTTTTCCAGCAGACAAGTTTTAAAGCATGCTTTAAAACTTGTCTGCTGGAAACCCGTCCATCCGACATGTCAGCTGGTTAGTACGCCTAACCAGCGGACAAAAATCTCCCGCATGCGCCGAATGGATTCGACGCATGCGTGGAAGTATTTTACTTACTGGAGTGGTGACGTGGCGGCGTCACCGCGCTGTCTGTCCGTGGGGATTTTGGTTTGATCGTGTGTACACTGATCAAACCAAAATAGCCCAGCAGACATTTCCGATGAAAACGGTCTGTCCAACCGTTTTCATCGGATTTGTTTAGACGTGTGTACCCGGCCCTAAAGTTAGGGTGCGTTTTATATGCCGAAAAATACGGTACCCAGTGAACAGCCTCCGATACACAGGGATGAAACAAGTCTCAGAAATGCAATACTTAGGAAGTTCAGATAGTGTTGGCTTTTTTCTTTCTTCATGTTCAACACTGCAGTGAAGCTTGGGCACACAGCCAAGACAGCTGATTGGAGGAAAGGTGCACACATCCCCTCTCCTCATAGGTAGAGACTTTCAGAGCTGATCCTTGAATAGATCAGGGCTCTGCTAATCTATTTAAAGCATCCTCCCCAAAACTACTCTGGCTGCTTTTATCACATGTGATGGAGAACTTGTCAGAAGAATGGAGCAGGAGAAAGCCATGGGACATAGGGCTTTGAAGAGGGATAACAAAACCCTGCAGATATGTGCCCAGCTCAAATTTAATGAATCCGGTTTACATCCACTTTGAGGTAAAAATCTCGTGCTACTACCAGTTGCATCGTCGGCACTGCTGAAAACTCAGAGGACAGTTTACTGTATGGGGATAAATACTTTTTTCCCTGTCATTTCATTTTATTACACAACTTAGTTTCTAACCTTATTTTGTTTTGGTGTCTTTTGTGTATGTGGATTGCATGTGCTGAATATTTAATTTCAATAGCACCTTTTAGAAATGACACTGACACAAACCAGATATTTTTTTATTTTCCTCTCACCCACACATATGCAAGTGGTACAAATTACACATCTTTTTAAAATTGTCTGGACTTTTTTTTTTTTTTTTTTTTTTTTTTTTTAACACTTTATCATGAAACTTTGAATTGTCACCAGGACTCTGCAGCAGATGGTGAAACCATGGATACTCAAACAGGATCGGTGGATGAGGAGAATGGACGGCAGCTTGGAGAGATCGAGCTTCAATGTGGCATCTGTCTGAAGTGGTTTGGCGCAGAGACATTTGGTATAGATACTACGTATGTGCTTCTATTTTCTTGGATAAAATAAAAAGCGATTGGTAAGGGTAGCTGAGAATATGCACTAATGATGGATTGTTTTTCTCTTAGGTCTTGTCTTCCGTTTATGACCAACTACAGCTTCCATTGTAACATATGCCATCACAGTGGGAACACCTACTTTCTGAGAAAGCAAGCCAGTAAGTCATTGTAAATGTGGAGTGAAGGGGGAGGCATGAGACCATTGATAGTTTTTAGTATTTTCTCAGAATGTTCTTTGGGGAAGTGACATCAAATTTGTGCACAACAGTAACATTTTCAGCACCAGTGTATGGGGGGAATGTAAGGTCCTGTAGCAGTCTAAGATCCAAGGCTTTGTGTATCGGTACTGCTGGTCCTCACAAGAAAGGAGTAGTCCCCCCAACTGGTGTTGCAAGTGCGCTAATATGCCTACAACCACCTTAACCACTTACCTACAGGGCACTTTCACCCCCTTCCTGCCCAGGCCATTTTTCGGCTTTCAGTGCCGTCGCATTTTAAATGACAAATTGCGCAGTCATGCTGCACTGTACCCAAATTCAATTTTTATAATTTTCTTCACACATAGAGCTTTTTATTTTTTGGGTGGTATTTACTGCTTGGTTTTTTATTTTTTACAAAGACCCAAAATTTTGAGAAAAATAAATAAATTTTTACTTTGTTTCTGTCGGTAAACTTTGTAAATAAGTAATTTTTCTCCTTCACTGATGTGCCCTGATAGGCTGAACTGGTGGGCACTGATTAGGTGGAACTAATATGCCGCACTGATAGGCAGCACTGATAGCCAGTGCTGACTGGCATCACTAATGGGCACTGATTGCTGCCACTTGTGGGCACTGATTGTTGGCACTATAATGTAATCGGGACACTGATCAGTGCCCTGATTACATGTTTTGTTGTCCCCCTGTAAGGAGATGCCGCTGATCGGCTCTCCTCACCACACACTGTCAGTGGGAGGTGAGGAGCACTGATTACTGGCATCTCCATGTTTTCATGTGACCGACTGTGATTGGACACAGCCAATCACATGGGTAAAGAGCCGCAGGGACCTTTTCCCTGTTTCCCGCAGGTACAGTAGCCCATTCAAATAAATGTAAACAGGAAACTGCATAGGTGTAAACCTAGCCTTGGAATACTCTCCTGTAAGGATGTATATATTCTAAAAGCTATCTCACTGCCTACTGCAGTGGTTGGCTGACTGACCTGGTAAGCACAGTGGGTGTTGCCATATACCAGCATTTACAGAAGTGGTAGTGGTCTGTTCTGTAATTCTATAAACTGTTTGTATGTTTTGGAAAAAACTGACCCCAATCTCTAATTGCAGATTTGAAGGAAATGTGCCTCACTGCTTTAGCAAATCTGACGTGGCAGTCTAGAAACAAGGATGAGCACCCAAAAACTATGTTTTCCAAAGACAAGGTAATCTCTTACAATGTATAAACTACTTTTTCTTTAATTGTTTGAGAGTGTGCTCACAGTGTTCTGTTCTTTGCAGGATATAATTCCATTTATTGACAAGTACTGGGAGAGTCTGACCACACGACAAAGACCGGGAAAGCTGTCATGGCCAAACAGTATTGTGAAAACTATGGTAAATGACAATGGCGTTTTTTTTTGTGTGTTTGTGGTTTTTTTTTTCCTAATGTATAGGGCAACAGATCCCTCTTGCCCAAAGGGTGTCTGCAATCTGGGAGAGTCTTGGGGGAAAATGTCTGCAGGCTGGGAGCGTCTTGGGGCACAGTGTCTGCGGTCTTGGGGCACAGTGTCTGCGGTCTTGGGGCACAGTGTCTGCGAGCGTCTTGGGGCACAGTGTCTGCGGTCTTGGGGCACAGTGTCTGCGAGCGTCTTGGGGCACAGTGTCTGCAGTCTCTAACACCAAACTTCATTTGCGGCCCTTTAGTGATATTGCAAGCTGCACCTGAGGCCCCCCACAAACCAGAAAGTTGACCACCACTGATCAAGATTCATTGGTTGCTTGCTATATTCTAGGACCCAATAGGCAGCAAAGGTGTTTCACTTTCTGTTACACAAAATATAGAATCTGGAATCCCAACTAATTTGAGCTAGCAGATGTTTAGTGGTTAACTGATTTTATTTATTTTTAACACTGTGTAGTTCTTTCTGGTGGCAATACAAGTTTTGGGCGTTTATTGGAATTTTTAAATCAAGATTTCCAAGTACTGAGACAATATGGAAGATGTTGCAGCTCCTCTATAACCACTTCAGCCCTGGAAGGTTTTACCCCCCCCCCCTTAACCACTTGCTTACTGGGTACCGAATCCTCCTTCCTGCCCAGGCCAATTTTCAGCTTTCAACGCTGTCACTCTTTAAATGACAATTGCATGGTCAAGCAACACTGTACCCAAATTAAATTTTTATCATTTTTTTTTTGCCCACAAATCTTCTATTGAGGGTCACAGGAATTATCACACTGGCAGGTAAAACTGCTTGGGGGGGGGGGGGGGGATTTAACCTATACTGACCTTTGCCAATACCAAAGAGCTATATAACCTGATCCTATATACAGTCATAAATAAAGTACTTCTGCCATAAATTACATAAAATTATCCATTTCCAGTTCCTACCTGTATGTCTGTCATGCAATTAAACTTCTCCAGGGCTCCTAATATTTCATAGAATAACTAGAGCTGGCAAGACAGCTGGCATTTGTTTTTCAGAACAAGTTGAAGAAAAGTATTTGGGACTTTTCAGGTGCTTTCATCAAACAATACTTTTTTTTTATTAGAAAAATAATTTTAAACCTCATTAAGAAAAGTTTACATATAAAACTAGATGTACACTTTGGATCTTATATCATACAATTCATGCTTGACATGTGTCTTGATGGCAAAATCCTGACATTTCGCCCGCTGGGCTTCTTCAGGGAATATTTTTTGTCCACTGCAAGTCAAACTATTCCATCATATAAACATACAGTAGAGAAGTACACACATCGGCAATGAAAATATTATATTCAATACGTTTCTTTCACATACTTGCCCAATTTTTTTTAAAGGGGCTGTGAATGTTGTGTTGACTTATTAAAGCCTAAAACATTTATTCCTGATTAAACACGAAAAAATTAAACCAGGGACAATTCTAAGCAAAAAACAGACTTGCTAAGTGTAATGCAAAAAACGACCACATGGGGGCAGAGAATCCTCAGTTTTGTGGACTCCAGACAGTGGCCTAGAATGGATAGATGCAATAAAGAGGAAATTGGCTGTTGAAGTCAGAAAAATATGGCCCTATCAGTGTAGGCACTCTATAATAGCCATTATAAACCATATACATCAGCTTGCAAGACATGACATCCATATTCAAGAAGTGACATTATACCTAACAAGATGGGCAAGTGCATTCTCTCCATAAATATAAAACATGCCCTCTGCTGCTAACTAAAAAAGAGATCCTGATAGCAGATTAGACAGCGCAGTGTTTGTGCTCTCTAAACTGTAAAACAAAAACCTGGCTGATCCTGCCACGTCTTGTGTCCCCCTCTGTAAGCTGACCATGCTAATCATGGCTGCTGAGCCCTGACTACCATGTTCAGTTCGCGTGGCTCCATCATCTACAGCTCTTCCCTGTGCCACCCATCCCACCATTAAAAAATAAAGATTAAAAAAAGTCACTGGCAGCCCCTCCTAGTATAAATAGGCATAACACTATCTTTTTTATTAAAACAAAGCGTCTAAATATATATATACTTTTTTTTTTTTTTTTTTTTTTTTTAGAGCTAGCTTCCAATCGGTCTCCTACTCCAGGGCTACTGCGGGAGTGGCTGAGTGGCCACATGACCTTCCTGGCTGACCTCAGAGATCTCGGTCCCTTCTGCAGTAGCCCTGGTTCGGAGTATACGACTGTCCGGGAGTCACGTGACCAGCCTGAAGAGGGCTCTTAAATGAGAAGCTTTGTTTTAATAAAACACTTATACAGTGTTTATGCCTAGTTATATTAGAGGGGCTGCCAGAGACATACACTTTTGTGGTAACAACCACTTTACGCTTCCACTCACGTGACTCTGGTGGTGTAATGGCTGGAAATGCTGGCTGTATGTATGCCCCACCCGGACAGTGGGAGGTGTCATTGGCCAAATGGGAACGCATAGCCCAAAGTGCGCAAGCGCAGAGTCTATGTGAGGCCTTCTGAATGTACTTCTGTCTGGTTCCTAGTGCTTGAGTATGTGCACCGTTAGAGCAGCGCCATCTAGTTCTCGGAGGAGCACATTTCTACTATGTTGTCATTAATAAAACAGAAATATATTGAAAAAAAAAAATTCAACCTTATTGCATTGCACATAACAGAGTTAAGGGGCCACACAATCTCATACCGACCGTGGGAGGGATGGAGCTTCTAGTGGAAAACTATGTTCCACCGCAAGTGCCCTGGGCATCTGTGCTGTCCTATTACTATTGTACCCCTGGCTGGTGACAGAATAGAACCAATAAAATATTCAATGAACATGGTCGTAAAAGGGCATTGCATGCAAATCAACATCCTAAATTTACAATAATTCACATAAATTTGACCTTAGAAAAATAGATTACATTTAGTGAGACGATATATTTGTTCATGGGCATATTATATTGCTTGTATTTTACATGTATGTACAACTGCATATAAGGTTTGTTTATTCAAGAGCTGCTATTCATTTGCATTCCTGTCTGTCTGACCAGTTCTACCTATGGAGGATTAAAGGAAAGGCGTAAAAATAAATACATTTCAAATGTGATGAGAAGACGGCTCTATAAATTTCTTATAGGTTTCTTGTTTATGCAATGTTTGTCCAATGCAGTGTTTAGAAGACCATTGTGAGTATTGTACCAACCTCTGTTTCAGACTAAAGAGCGAGATGTGTTTTTAGTGAAAGAACACCCGGACCCAGGCAGCAAAGACCCAGAGGATGATTATCCGAAATTTGGCCTCCTTGATCAGGTAATAAAATTTTTTATATCCTTCACTCTTACTCTTTGTATATCTGTAAAGGAATAAAATGAGACTCCAGGGATCATCCCAATGTTCTCAGACTTGCATGGAGGAAAGGGTAGCGGTAAACGATACTATGCCTTGAATACGGCAGGATCCTTTATCCTTTTGTACATTCTTCCTAGTGCAAACATTGTCATGACAGGGGCCTACTAGCCAGCCATAGGCTAAGAATGGAATGACTAGCCAGCCATGGGCCAATCTTAGAATGCTCTTGATCAGCCATTCACCACCAGTGTTCTCCGAGAGGCACTAGTGTTTCCTTGAGCAGAGACAGATTGTTGTTCTCCCTGACAGTGCCTGTAGTGTATGGTTTTCACAAAGGTAGCTGCATAGAGCTATTGGAGCAGCTCCTAAAGTCTTTGGAATCCCCTGGAAGAATCTAGTGTTTTATATTTTTTTCTGCCTGTAAAAGGGGCATTCATTCCATTGACATTCACCAACTTTAAGGGGGCTTTCTTTCCGTTGACTACCAATGTATAGAGCATTATTCCCAGTGACCCTCATGGGGGTTTTGATTTTTTTGCTGAAAATATTTTTTCTTTATCGTACATCACGGGACACAGAGCGCATAGCCATTACATATGGGTTATATGGGTACCTTCAGGTGTGGACACTGGTGTAATCAACTTCACAGGAAGTTCCTCCCTATATAACCCCCTCCCACTGAGAGTGCTTTAGTTTTTTCGCCAGTGTCTTAGGTGTTGGTCACGTCTAGCTGTCCCTCGGAGGTCTCGGGACCCAGGATAGCTAGCCGGATCCGTCCGAAGTGCTTCAAAGCCAAGGTGTACGGTACCCGGGCCCTGCTGGAGTGGGGTTTTGCCTATAATGCCTCTCCTTGGAGGGCTGGATTCTGGGCTCCAGTGCCTTAGTCTCTTCCAAGAACTAAACGCTACTGATGCCAGGATGCTATATAGGTCCAGGGGTGTGGGTTCCTTAACACAGGACCCCGGTCCCTGAAGGTCCAAGACAATACCCACGGAGATGGGGGAAGATTGGGCCTCTTGCATTTTGCAATACCCTGCGGCGTGGAGCAGGTAAGAGGGAACCTGCGGGACTTGGTTCGACAGTAGGTATCCCCCTGGGGGTTCTGGGTTGGCTAACAGTATGCTTGTGCATCAGCCACTATCTCCACTATGTCTGTGTAGGCAGGATGGGATACTAATGTTTACCCAGATAACATGTAGATATATGTATACTTGTGTAAGTTATATATTTGCTACTCACCCCAGGTCTGCCTGTTAACACTGATACTGCAACCCCACATGTTTTAAAGAGGAAATTGCTGGTAAAAACTCCTGTTTCTTAGGAAGCCCATGGGGACAGCTTCCTCGCTATGTGTGCACTACAATAAGATTAGTGCTTACCTGGTGTCTGTTGGTGCTGCCTAAACGCTGGTCCATGTTGTTTCCTCTGCTCTGCTTCCTCCATGTGGTTTTAGCGTGGTGCGCGCGATCGTGCGTGCACGCCGCCTTTTATAGCGTCGGCGTGCGTCGGGGGGGCGGGCCAGCAGCGTCAGGGTCTGTTTAAAGGGAAAAACTTTTTCTCTGGCTGGTCTTTCCCTCCTGGAGGCAGAGGAAGAAAGGATACAGAGCGTGCAGCTGGGTCTTTTGGCCACACAGGGACACCTAGTGGCGGTTTTGTGGATCTTCAGGTCTAGGACTTAGGTCCACTATTGACCAGAAAAAAAAAAGGAAGTTTTTTGCTTAAAGGGACTCAGCCTTAGATCCAGCAGTATCTGAGTCTACCTTGGACTCCGGCTAACGGGCATTGGTGTGTCAATACTCACAGGTTTCCTCAGTATTGCCACCTCCCAGGCGGGTAAAAAAAAAAAGAGAGAAATTGGTTCTTTTTCATTTTCCTCATACCTGCCCTCATATTGGTTACTCCTAGCTGCAACAGTCAGGTGTTGGCTATAGGGGTGACCCAAGGTTGTACAATGGCTCCAAAGGGATCTGGACCAGCCAAGGCTGCTAAGGGTGCCAAAAAGCAAAAGGGGTCTCCATCGGGGTCAGAGGATTTGGGCCAGGCTTCTACGGCCCCACCCTCGCCAGTTAGGACACCGAGTGGCATAGTACAAGAGCCATTGGGGGTGCTGGGGGCAGAGGCGGCCCCCGATCCACCCATTCCCGTTTACGTGACGGAAGAAATGCTAGCAGCCACCATGTGTGGGCTAGAGAAAAGGTTAACTGCGTTGTTTTCCCGTCCTTGCCCAAGTAGCAAGCGGGCTAGATCCCCCCTCACCCAGTGTGGGGTTTTCAGAGGCGGAGGTCTCCTCTTCAGAGGAATGGGACCCACAAGGGGATCAGGCAGACCCAAGTCCCGACGGTTCAGACAGGGAAAATTCCACTATAGATGAATATTTTTCGGCCTCTCAAGCGGAGAGCCTGTGGATCCAGTCTTTGACAGATATGGTTCGCACTGCCTTTAAACTTCCAGTGCCAGAACCAGTAGCCCCGGAGGTATCCTCATTGGGTTCTTTAAAGGCTCCATTAACTTGTGCGTCTTTTCCAATGCACCCCCTTCTGCGGAACGTGATTTACCAGGATTGGGCTCGACCTGATAGAATCTTTGTCCCTCCTAAAAGATTCTCTACCCTATGGAAGAGGAATATGTAAAGAAATGGGCACTCCCTACAGTGGACGCGGCCATTTCCTGCGTGAATAAATCCCTGACTTGTCCGGTTGAAAATGTCCATATGTTCAAGGATCCGGTCGACAAAAAATTCGAGACCCTACTGAAAGCCGCTTTTACCTCAGTAGGTGCCATGGTTCAGCCAGAAGTAGCAGCCATTGGTGTTTGTCAGGCCCTGAAGGATCAGGCAAAACATATATTAAAGGACATGCCGGCTCAGCATACTCATGAATTAGCAGAATTCCCTAGGGCTCTCTGCTTTGCAATAGATGCTATTAAGGACTCCATCCAACAGGCATCCCGTTCATCTCTACTGATGGTTCACATGCGTCGCCTTTTGTGGCTAAAGAACTGGTCAGCAGAGGCACCCTGCAAAAAGCTTTTAGCAGGGTTTCCCTTTCATGGGGGAAGACTATTCGGGGAAGACCTAGATAAATATATCCACACCATATCAAGTGGAAAAAGTACTTCCTTACCGGTCAAGAAAAGACCGCGTGGGCCCACGTTTAAACGACAGGCCATTGCAGGCTCGGCCCCTTCGACTTCCCGTCAGTATCGACGGCCTCCCGGGCGTTCAGCAGTTAATAGCCGCCCACAGGGACAAGCCGCGGCAAACAAGAGGCCCTGGTCTCGCAAGCCGGCTAAACCAGTCATCAAGTCAGATTCATGAAGGGGCGCCCCCACTCTCTTGGGTGGGGGGAAGACTTCAGTTTTTCTCCGAAGTCTGGAAGGCCAGAATTCCCGACTCTTGGGTTCGGTCCGTAGTAGCCTCAGGCTACAAACTAGAGTTTCGAGAAATCCCCCCTCATTTTCAGGGGTCAAGTCTTCCAAGCGACCTGTTAAAGAGGGCCCCTCTCGTAAAGGCGTTGGATCGCCTCTTGCTCCAAGGAGTAATTGTAGAAGTACCAACCCAAGAAAGGGGTCTGGGATTCTACTCCAACCTTTTTGTTATACCAAAACCCAATGGCGACGTCAGGCCTATATTAGACCTCAAACGCCTAAATCGCTTTCTAAGGATTCAGACCTTTCGTATGGACTCCATACGTTCAGTGACAGCCAGCCTGCATCAGGGCGACTTTCTAGCATCTATAGACATAAAGGATGCATATCTGCATGTGCCGATTTACCCAGCACATCACAAGTTTCTTCGTTTTACGATAAATCAAAGTCATTACCAGTTCGTAGCCCTCCCTTTCGGGTTGGCAACAGCTCCACGGGTATTCACAAAGGTGTTAGCCCCGGTGCTAGCCGTCCTAAGGACAGAAGGCATCTTGGTCCTGGCATACCTGGACGATCTCCTGGTTATCGACAGATCAGCTTCCAACCTCAATCATGCAGTAGTCCGCACAGTGCGGCATCTAGAAGAGTTCGGGTGGATTGTGAACCAAGAAAAATCAAGGTTACAACCCACAAGACAGTTGGAATATCTAGGCTTTCGGTTAGATACAGAATGCCAGAGGGTATTTTTACCTCAAGAGAAGATCAGGTCGTTGATTCAAACGATTCAAATAGTCTTAGGCAAAAAGAAGCCGACTATTCGCCTATGCATGCGACTGCTGGGAAAGATGGTGGCCGCCTTCGAAGCAGCGCCCTATGCCCAGATCCATACCAGAGTTCTCCAGGCAGCTATTCTCTCTGCTTGGAACAAGTCCATACAGGCATTAGACCGTCCATTAGTTCTTTCCCCAGGAGTCAGGCGCAGCCTGTACTGGTGGCTGATCCCTCAAAAATTATCAAAAGGGAAAAACTTTTGCCCCATCTCGTGGAAAATAGTAACCACAGATGCCAGCCTATCAGGTTGGGGGGCAATCTTAGGAAAACGGACCCAGCAGGGACAGTGGTCAGAGGCAGAAAGTCTGCTTCCCATCAATGTCCTAGAGATCAGAGCTGCTCGGTTGGCCCTGGTCGCCTGGACTCTCCCCCTGCAGGGTCTGCCAGTAAGGATACAGTCCGACAATGCCACGGCGGTGGCATACATAAACCACCAGGGGGGCACAAGGAGCCTAGCGGCTCAAAGGGAAGTAAACCTGATTTTTTCATGGGCCGAAGCCCATGTACCCTGCATCTCAGCAGTGTTCATCCCAGGGATAGACAATTCTCAAGCAGATTTTTTGAGTCGTCAACAGTTACTCCCGGGAGAGTGGTCTCTTCACCCCCAGGTATTCCAAGAGATTTGCCAAAGATTCGGAGTTCCCGATGTGGACATCATGGCAACAAGATTCAACAAGAAGTTGGACAAATTCGTATCCATAGCCAGGGACCCCTCGGCCTACGGGACCGATGCGTTGGTTTGCCCCTGGCACCAGTTTTCTCTCCTGTATGCGTTCCCTCCACTACAGATGATTCCCCGCCTTCTACGAAGGATCAGGGTGGAGCGCAGGCCGGTGATCCTGGTGGCCCCAGCCTGGCCCAGAAGGGCTTGGTACGCACTCATCGTGAGGATGTCAGTAGGGGCACCGTGGCCACTCCCCCTGCGCCCAGATCTGCTGTCTCAGGGCCCGATCTACCACCCTGCTTCACAGCAGCTAAATTTGATGGCTTGGCGGCTGAATCCCTAATTCTTAAGGGCAGAGGCCTCTCAGCCCAAGTCATATCTACGTTAATTCAAGCTAGAAAGCCAGTATCTAGAAATATCTATTACAGAGTCTGGAGAACCTATGTGGAGTGGTGCGAGTCTCAAGGAGGGCATCCTCGCAAGTTTTTTATTGACAGGATCTTGCGATTCCTCCAGGTTGGCGTTGACAAGGGGTTGGCTCTTAGTACTCTAAAGGGGCAGGTGTCTGCCTTATCGATATGGTTTCAAAGGCCTTTGGCCACGCATTCGCTTGTGAAAACCTTCTTGCAGGGGGTCTTGCATGTAAATCCCCCTATTAGAGCTCCCCTCTGCCCCTGGAATTTAAATCTGGTCTTGTCAGCTTTACAAAAGCAGCCGTTTGAACCTCTGACAGAAATCCCTCTTGTGCTACTAACCCGAAAGTTGGTTTTCTTGGTGGCTATGGCTTCAGCCAGAAGGGTTTCCGAGCTGGCAGCCTTGTCTTGCAGGGAACCGTACCTGATTCTGCATAAGGACAGAGTGGTTCTGCGGCCTCAGCCTTCTTTCCTTCCTAAGGTCATATCCAGTTTTCACTTGAATCAGGACCTAGTCCTACCATCCTTCTTTCCTACTCCCCAGTCCAGAGAGGAAAGACTGCTTCATACTTTGGACGTGGTTCGAGCCATGAGGGTTTATCTCAAGGCTACAGAAAAGATTCGGAAAACAGATGTGCTTTTCGTTCTCCCGGATGGCCCCAAGAAGGGTCAGCCGGCTGCCAAGTCTTCCTTGGCTAGGTGGATTAAGCAGCTGATTTTTCAGGCCTATGGTCTGAAGCGCGTTCCACCTCCCTTATCAGTTAAAGCCCATTCTACGAGGGCCATGAGTGCCTCCTGGGCGGCACACCATCAGATCTCTATGGCACAGGTTTGCAAAGCGGCAACCTGGTCTTCCGTACATACGTTTACTAAATTTTATAAGTTGGACGTCGCAAAGGCTACGGACGCAGCATTTGGGCAGGCGGTCCTACGGGCAGCAGTATAGAATCCTCTGGCCCGGATTACGCCCCTTTTTTCTGTTGGTGGAGCTAGTTTTTACCTCATGATATATTTTCTGTTTGGCTATTTTTTGGCCTTACGGTCTCCCTCCCTTCATGGAGCATTGCTTTGGGACATCCCATATGTAATGGCTATGCGCTCTGTGTCCCGTGATGTACGATAAAGAAAAAAGGATTTTTAATGACAGCTTACCTGTAAAATCCTTTTCTTGAAGTACATCACGGGACACAGAGCTCCCACCCCTCTTTTGGGGAACATTGTGTAACCTCAGAGAAATTGCTTGCTACAAAACTAAAGCACTCTCAGTGGGAGGGGGTTATATAGGGAGGAACTTCCTGTGAAGTTGATTACACCAGTGTCCACACCTGAAGGTACCCATATAACCCATATGTAATGACTATGCGCTCTGTGTCCCGTGATGTACTTCAAGAAAAGGATTTTACAGGTAAGCTGTTATTAAAAATCCTTTTATTGTTAATTGATTTCCACACTGTCTTCTATTCTCAACCATATGGTTATAGCGCCACCTACAGGTGTTGGAACACTAGGCAGAATAACAAACTCCTGTGAGGTGTTATGTCTGCTCTTTCTCGCTCGCTCTTCTGCCTAGTTTCCTTAGCATTTTTTCCTGCTGTGATCTTCAAACACCTGGGCTGGGCGACGAGCTGAATAGTCTAGATCCAGTGGTCACCCCAGTCTGGCCAGCAAGTGCGCGTAGATCTTTAGCTAAGCACTGGGTAGGCCGCGACTACCTTTGCGGGGACACACATGACTTGTAGCCTGTAGTCCATGTCAATGCGAGGGGAAACTCGCTGTTTGAGGTTTGCCTTTGGGTGGTGTATGTTCTGGCTGGGCTCCTGTAGCTAGCTGTGTGTGTGTGTGTGTGTTTTTTTTTTTTCCCCCCCATAACATCCCTTTCTCCCCTCCCCCCTTTTATTTTTCTTGAGACTTGAAAATGGGTTCTTCTGTGATTAAAAAGCTTGGTGGGGGGGGGGGGGGGGGGGGGGGGCGTAAAGGTGCCTTAGAGTTTGCTGCTGAGCTAAAGTTCTTGCCCTGCCTCATGAAGACCGTTTTCCTTTTTGGTTTGTTGAATAGCAAATTAGTTGATTGCTTTTTTTTTTTTTCAAGGATTTGGGAAATATTGGTCCAGCTTACGACAACCAGAAGCAGATCAATGCATTGGCTACTGCAGGAGGATTAAATGGTAAGTTGATGGTGTACAAAAAATAACTTTTTGCGGATTGGGGGCTCAAAGGCTGCAATTATCTTTTCCTAATTATATGATGTTTAGATATCTTCAACTGTGGCATGTGTTTATGTCTCAACTTGCAACTGGGCTGATGAGCCCTGAAAACTGATCTACTGTATTTATTGGCGTATAACACTCACTGAAAATAGAGGGTAAACTGTGCCTGCGTGTTATATGCAGGGGGCCATGGAAACGTTTTTTTCCTGAAACTTTCCTCTTAAAGTTAGGGTGCGTGTTATACGCCTGTGCGTGTTATACGCCTGTGCGTGTTATACACCGATAAATACGGTAATTTTTACAATATCCTACTTGCGCATTCAGCCTCTGAGTTGTCCTATGCTCTTAAAGCTCAGTGGGAACCTGATATGGGGGAATTGGGTGAGATTTCGGATTTTGGAAAACCTGAATAGGCGTCTTCCCAAAATCTCCTGACTGCCTAGCACAGCTGTATATTCTACATATGGTATATTTTGCTGTCAATGTTTTTATTTTTTTTTTGCCCCTTTATATATTCCTTTGTGCTCTAAATGTCTAATAGCCTCCGGAACATTAAGTCATCTTGTATGGCATTTCCCTAGAATTCAAGGGTTCTGGGCACAGATAATGCAATTTTTACACGACCGGATGGGTTCTTCACTTTCCCTACACCTAAGCCCTTGTTTTTTGGATCTCCTGCCCAATCCCGATTGTGACAAATATGACTACAACCGGAAACTTTTTTTTTTTTTTTTTTTTTTTGCAGCTGAAAAACTCTTGGCCTGTGGGTGGATGCAAGCTGTCACCTACACCAGAGTCTTGGATAGAGGACCTCAACAATTCCTTATCTCTTAAATTTTTTTATTTGCATAGGGGGTGCCCCAATAAATACATGATTTGGGGTAGATGGCTGTAGTCCCCTGATGCATGTGAATAGATTATTATGGGTTTTTTTTCTCGTGTGTGTGTGTGTGAATTTGGGTGGTCTCATGGAACCAAGCATTTCTTTGTATATTTTAATTGAGGTTGTCCAGGTATAACATCATGTATTACAGTACATATGGATGTATACTGTCCTGCATTGTGATATTGGATCTCTATGTAAGACTCTTCCCTCATTTCCAGTCTCTTTATACCCTGTGGTTTTGCATTACTGTGCCACCAGCTATACTGTTACCAGTTGTACATCTGTTCTTAGTTAGATGCCAATCTTGACCTAGAAGCGATACTGCCAGGATATCCTTTTTTGACATTAAAAGTTGAGAGATTTGCATATACATTTTTTTAGCTGTCTTTTGGACCCATTTGACATGCAGTAGTCATTTAGGGAATCCTCTCGCTATGCCTGTGATAGATATTCTGTTTTTATTTGGCCACTTTTTTTATTTTTTTCTCATGGTTTTTATATTGTTGTCTTGTAGGTGCAGCAGCTGCCAGCTCTGCAAAAGGTAGAGGAGCAAAGCGCAAGCAGCAAGATGGAGGTGCTACTAACGCAGCAAAGCGAGCCCGAAGGTAAGATTTCTGTGTGTCTTCCATGCTTTAGAAGAAAATTGTGTTTCGGCAAGGCGGCGTCCTACCATAGCTGCCCAGTTTTCATGAATAAAAGGGCTACTTCAACTAAGATTTTGGCTGAATGAAATGTGAAGCATTATTCTCACTGCTGCTTGCTTTTTACTGGTTACCCACTGGGAAGTTATCTACAGTTTCCCCACTGTACTGCTATTTGAGAGCTGGGCCTCAGCACAATTCATCTGTACATAAGAGCAGACTTATCTAACGTAACGAGAAACTGTCATGGTGCTCTGAATGAGCATAGTGGCAATGTGTTTCTAAGAGACACCCCCACCCCTTCCTGATACTTGGGTTATTGGGGATTCTGTGCCACTGCATTGGAATCCATTGTGTTGCTTGTGTGGTAAGCTAGGAGGGGTGGTGGCATCACTTCCTCTGTCATGTGTCTGATCGAGTGATGCATGTCAATGATGGTAGGTCACATACTGCTCTATACAAGCACTGGGTTTTCTATACAGTGGCAGTGGATGATCTGAATGAGCGAAGGGACCGTAACGTTCCTTCCTCCCTCTATCCAAATTTTATTTTTTATGCCCTGATTGAGAAGAAAATTGGTGGAAATTGGTTTCCTTCATCGAGCATGACAATGAGCAATATAACCACTAGATGGCGCACAATTCACTTGTATCTGCAGTCAGACTTTTAAGTGACCCTTCATGGGTGGGGGGTGAAGGTTTACATGTAAAAGAACATATTCTTGCCTTTCCCGTGTCCCATGATTTGAAACTCTGCCCACTGCAAGTATTCAATACTTTCCTGAAAGACACATTGGAGTGTTTAGTTGTCGGGCCAGTAGAGTGACCAGCTGGGTTCAGTAAGGTTGAGTCACTGTCCTGGAACAAGTATGCATATCTTTTAAAATGGAGTAGAGTTGGATATCCTTATTTGCATGCTTCTTTCAGGTAAGGGACACAAATATCGAAGCAAGCGGGTAAATTGCAGGTATTGCCCTTGAAGCATAAAGTAGAAATGACGGCCTCTAGGTCTCTCTAGAAAGGTGTTTTTTTTTTTTTTTTGAATTTAACTTGCATTAGCTTTTGATCTAGAAATTATTAATTTAGCAAAGTCTGAGATAATAATGCCTGTCCTTCCTTCTGTCTATGTGGATTAGGTGCCTCTGACTGTTCTTTCCCTAAAGCGAATGGAGACAATTGTCTCTGCATTTTTCTCTTATACTCCATTACCATCTGCTGTAATGAATACTGGGGATACAGAATTGCACCAATCCTATTTCCTAGGGTTCCCAGATATGTGTATGATGGGTATGGTTCGTGCTAATGGGCAGCGAAGCAGAATCTGACTGGTTTCCTTCTTTGGCTGTCCTGGTCAGATCAGATTTTTTTTTTAATTCGGCGGCAGGCTTTTTCTTCTATCTTTGGAAAAAGCTTCTTTGGCATTTGATAATTCATAATGTCAGCAGATGCCTGTACTCTCGCCACGCACTGATTCATTTGACTACCTATATCACTGCAGTGGAGAAGATGAAGGGCCACCAGGAATGTGCCTATATGCTGTCATCTATTATTAATGCCTGCATTATTAAAGCTATCAGACTTAAAGTTAAAGTAGGGGTTCACTAAAAAAAAATTAACATTGCATTCAGCCGAGTTGTGAGAATGACATTAGGCAGCTTTTTTTTTTTTTACTTCATTGCCGTACATACCGTACTTTCACCGCGGCTTCCGGGTATGTAATCTGTGGGACTGGGCGTTCCTAATTGATTGACAGGTTTTCGACCGGCGCATACAGCGCGTCATGATTTGCCGAAAGAAGCCGAACGTCGGTGCGCAGGCGCCGTATAGAGCCGACTCGCAGTCCGGCTTTCGGCAACTCGTGACGCGCTGTGTGCGCCGGTCGGAAGCCTGTCAATCAATTAGGAACGCCCAGTCCCGCAGATTACATACTCAGAATCCGCGGTGAAAATACGGTATGTACGGCAATGAAATTAAAAAAAAAACTGCCTAATGTCAATGTCATTCTTACAACTCGGCTGAATGTAATGTTAAAATTTTTTTTTGGGGTGAACCCCCGCCTTAACTGGGTCCCATTAAAACAAGAAAGCTTTTGAATACCACCCCTGTACATTGCAAATATAAGGGTTCATACTTGGAATTGCAATATGAGTATTGTTTGTTTTTTAGTTCTCAACACCAGTGCTCAACTGCAGAACTGTTCATTTGATGCATTGCTATGTGTTTTTGTTGTTTGTTCACAGCCATGGAAGTTCGGTTTTCAAAAATGTTACTGTAAATATTATTTTTCTAGCGATCCACTGTTTGCAGCACAGCGTCTTCCTCCTCATGGCTACCCACTTGAGCACCCCTTTAACAAAGATGGGTACAGGTACATACTGGCAGAGCCAGATCCACATGCACCTGATCCTGAGAAACTGGAGTTGGACTGTTGGGCTGGAAAACCGATCCCGGGAGATCTGTACCGAGCTTGTCTGTATGAAAGGGTGCTGCTCGCCCTACATGACAGGGGTAAGGGGCTTTCAAAGTGCATATCATCTGATGTCTATGTAAATGCATTTTTATTTATGCTTCATTTACTTATTATGCCTGGGTTTGTCTTATCAGCTCCTCAGTTAAAGATCTCAGATGACCGACTGACTGTATTGGGAGAGAAGGGCTATTCTATGGTCAGAGCATCCCATGGCGTACGCAAAGGGGCCTGGTATTTTGAAATGTTTATAGATGACCTGCCACCTGATACAGCGGCCAGACTGGGCTGGTCTCAGGCACTAGGTAAGATGGGCAATTGTACAGATGAATAGAGCATTCCTTATCTTTTGATGCTGGTTGAATGCTACAGTTACATAAGATTGTGTCCCAGTAGGTTTTCATGGTATAACAAGCCCCAGGGGTTGAGGCCACTGATCCATTATTTGAAGAAATACTAAGGCCGGCCATCGACTGTTCTAATCTTGGCCCGTTTAGCAGGAACCGGCTGAGGTTCGAAACCTTTTATGGGCAGGTTGAATGTACCAAGTTGATCAACTTGGCTACAACCAGTCTGCCGGATTTTACATGCGATTATCACTAGCTGCTTGTATAGTCGCTAGCAATAACTATGGTCTTCTCCCAGCGGGATCAGCTTGGCGGGAGGGGTTCTTCTGTCAACACTGTGTTGATGGGAACATAAAACCCGTGGTTGCAGGAAAGAAGTTTGCTTCATGTATGGCCTGCAGAACAATAAACCCTTTCCTTCAAGATCTTGTGCAAGGAAATGTATGCAATGGCTACATTTATTTTAGTGTGTGTATTTATATTTTTATATCTATATCTCTGTCCCTACATTTTATTGCAGGTGCCATTCTCTGCAGATTTAATAAGCAGTTTGCGGGTACAATGTCATGCTCCTGCAGACATTGCCCACAGATTTCTGCCTGTACCTGTATCTAGGCTTTCCATTGAAAGCTACAAGCTGTCTGTCGCGGTTTGTCATTCAGAATTCTGTGATTGAGTCATGTAGCTGTGTGGGTGGAGCCCTGCACAGCCACGCTGGTTCTAAAATGTGCCTGAGCAACCCCGACTCGCTGTCACAGGGGGAAGGGGTGAGGCTGGAGGTGCTGGAGCATATTGCACCCTAAACACGGGTGTAATGTATAATATGCTTAAAGGTAAAGTTAGCCTTAAACATGCTTGGGAATCACTTGTAAATGGGGCAGACTCGATAGACCTCCTTAATATATTTTTGCCAACCTTCTATGTTTCTTTATCAAAGCTGTTCCTTTGAAATTGATCTGTGATGCTTGCCATGTATGTGGAAAGTGATCTATAACCTGTATGTGTCATCTTTCTTTACATTCAGGTAATCTTCAGGCTCCTCTAGGTTATGATAAATTCAGCTACTCCTGGCGCAGCAAGAAAGGCACAAAGTTTCACCAGTCTATTGGAAAACATTACTCTGAGGCTTATGGACAGGGCGACACATTAGGCTTTTATATCAGCCTGCCAGATGAAACCGAGACTGCTCACGCTATGCCTGACACCTACAAAGACAAGGTGTGTTGTGACATAGAATTTCTTCATTGCCAAGTGTAATTCTGGGGTGTACATATGTGAGGACTAGAATAGAGAGGGTGTGTATGCCAAGGGACTGAATGTGCTGGGTGAAACTGAATTTCATAATGTCACCAAGTCCTATACAGTCGGTTGTAAAATATTAATTTGGTCTAGTAATGCATTTTATAGTGAACCTCTGCCCAAACTATGAACCCTAAAGTGTATATATCCTGAACAAGCGTTAACATACATATTTTTTTTTTTTTTTAAACAAGCCTTTGTTCCCCTCTGTAGCTACATGCATTGTAGAAAAATGCATCTTCAAGGTTTACAATACAGGCTTTCAACTCCTTACTTCATTCTTAATGCATATACAAATACAACTGCACAGTTTTGGACAGGACCTCCTTTCTTCATCAAGTTGCATGCTTTTACCTTTGCTATTAGTCTAAATATTGAGTAAAAAACCTTGGAAGTCTGCCTTCTAATGTAAACACAGCAGTTTTACTAAGCTGTTAAAGCCCAACTCGGGCAGATAAAATAAAAAATAAAATAAAAAAAAACGATACCGTCGTCGTACCTGCACTGTAGAGTTAATGGCATGTTTTGTCTATGCATGAAGGTAAAAAACCTTGTGTACAGCAGCTCCCCAGCCCTTCTGCTACTTGGCATAGCCCCATGGTGATCCAGCGACGTGCAAGAGGTTTGTCTCACCGGTTCTCCTCCTCCATAATTGGCTCCCGCTACTGTCAAATCACAGCCAATGAGGGGAGAGAGGGCAGGGCCAAGCCACGTGTGTGTGTGTGTGTGTGTGTGTGTGTGTGTGTGTGTGTGTATGGAAACTGAGCAGCGGCTCAGAAGCGAGCCTGTTCGGGTGCCCCGTAACAAGCGGCACTCGGCAGGAGGGAGAGGCCAGGAGCGCCGGTGGGGGACCGGAGGAGGATTGGGGCTGCTCTGTGTAAAACCACCGCACAGAGCGGGTAAGTATGACTTTTTTTTTTTTTTTTTTTTTTTTTTAAAGGGTATGTCATTGTCTGCAAGTGGTTGTACCGCCTTCCGCGGCTTGTTTGGGCTCTCCCATCCGACTGGGAGACCTGAGCTACCAGCCGGCATTTTTGCTGGCTGGCCGGACAGCCAAATAAAGCCAGGATCAACTTTGGTCGGCTGCTTGCTACAGTAACCCAGAAGTGATGACATGCCATCACTTCCGGTTTAACTGGTTGTCAAACCATTTTCAAAAAAATCAGAGGCATCCAAAAACACAGATCTTAGATGTTTTGAATGCTTTTTAAGTGCAGAGTAGGGCTTTGGGGGCTTATGGACCCCCCCCCCCCCCTCCCCCATAAGAGTACCTGTCACATGCCTATTGCTGTCACAATGATGTTTACGTTCCTTGTGACCGCAATAAAGGTAATCAAAATAATTTTAAAGCAACAGTGTAAAAAATGCACAAAAGGAAGTGCAAGCAAGTCGTGGTGAGAAAACTGATTAAATTAGTCTGCCATTTAGCATTCCAGGCTTGTAGGTTGTCTGTTCTAGTGTTGGGAGGAATTGTCATCTCGTCTTTTTTGTGTTCTCTCAAAGGCATTGATCAAATTCAAGAGTTACTTGTACTTTGAAGAAAAGGATTTTGTGGATAAAGCTGAAAAAAATTTAAAGCAAACACCTGGCAGTGAGGTGAGTGGAAAGTCTCTATTTTGCTTGCTTTTTGTTTTGGTGAGCAGCTCCATCCAAAGTTCACTATATGGTGGGCATAAGTATATGGTCACTTCTGCAAATTGAGATCAGATGTGTCCAGTAAGTGGGTACTGTTAATTCTACAGCATAAAAAGAAGACCTAGACAATTGTACACTCCAACTTGCAGCAACAGTTTGGGGAATGCCCTTTAGTATTCATCATGCCTATGCCCCGGTACACAAAGCCAGCTTCATGAAGACCTGGATTGACCTGTTTGGTGTGGAGGAACTCAAGTGGACTGCATAGAGGCCTGACCTCAACCCTACTAAAAACCGATCGCTAACCAAACATTGGTACTTGACCTGGCAAATGCTCTTCTTGCACAAATTCCCACAGACCAACTCCACAATCTTATGGAAATCTCTTCCAAAAGAGTGGAGGCTGTTAAAGCCTCGAGAGGAAAAATCAAGATGGATACTAAGGGAATTGGAATGGAATGTCCTTAAAGTGTCCACAAACCTTTGGCCATATAGTGTATTTTTTAATTCAACATGTAAAGTTGCTGGCAGACAGGAATGGCAGTAGCATATAGTGAGCATTGATTTAAAAGTTAGAATGCTTGTTTCTATTGGCCAAAATGTCTCTTTCCTTCCCTCTATCGGTCACCTTCACAGGGATACATGGAAAGGGGGGAGGCCAGTGAGCAGTTGGTCTGGTTTCTCGTCCAGATTCTGCAAATGTTATATAGCCTTACTAAAGTTTTTTTGGGGTGATCTCTCTACTGCGCTTGAAGACAGAACTAAGGGGAGTTGAGCTGTGCCCTTCTATAGCTTAAATGGAGATTTCTATTTTAAGAATTTGTAAAAACTAGTCCTTTATAGACTTTCATTGACCAGAGGGTTTCTAAACTCTGCATGTGACGCCTGAGATGGCAGCTCCTGGTTTAACGGTCATTGGGAAATAAAATTCCCTTAGGGGAGGTATGCTCCTGTACACTAAGTGAACCTAGAATTGTCCTTGACTAATCGTTGTAACATTTCGGCTTGGAGAAATATTTGAGTAAAAGCACGAAATTATGCCGCATGTCATCTTTTTATCCATATTTTTTTTTCAGATTGTATTTTTTAAGAATGGTGTCAACCAGGGTGTGGCCTATAAAGATGTTTTTGAAGGTGTATATTTTCCTGCCATATCACTCTACAAGGGCTGTACCGTAAGTATGGGCTGTACGTCATGTGAATGACCAAGTGTTTGCTGCAACAATCTGTTTTTACCAAGTGACAGTTAAAGTAGCGGTTCACCTAAAACGAACGTGAAACCTACTCGGAGCTACATTCTAAAACAAATCTATCAAACCCTGTAAAGTAGAAATCGCTAAACATACCTGTTCTGCAGCTGATCTGGTCCCATGCTGAGCTGTCCCCTGCAGCATCAATGGGTGTGGAGGCAACAGACAACGGAAGCCCCATAGTAAGTCAATGGCTATGAAGCGACTTCACCCATAGTCTGTTCTCTCCTGAACACAGAAACTGCCGCTGGAAACCAGACTGGATCGGCTTCAGAAAAGGTAATGTTACAGGGATAGATTGGCCCAGAT
This sequence comes from Rana kukunoris, assembly GCA_029574335.1. Classification (NCBI taxonomy): domain Eukaryota; kingdom Metazoa; phylum Chordata; class Amphibia; order Anura; family Ranidae; genus Rana; species Rana kukunoris. The sequence goes on from CM056051.1 coordinate 482,750,530, forward strand.
TCACGTAGATCGGCGTATCTTTTTTATGCTACGCCGGCGCAACGTTGAGAGTCAAACATGGTATTCACAAAGAAAATGCGCTCAACGGTGCACCGCCGTATCGTATAGTTGTCGGCGTAAGCCGACGTAAGTCAAAGTAGGTGGAAGTGGGCGTGATATATTAAAATGAAGTGTGACCCCATGCAAATGATGGGCTGAGCTTCAAAAAACGAACTGCGCATGCATCGTCCATTGGACGCATCCCAGTGTACATGCTCACAGTCACGTCAAATAGCTGCCCAAGATACGTCAATACAACGTGAATGTAACCTACGCCCAGCCCTTTTCACGTAGTACTACGTAAAATACGACAGCTTTTCTCTGGTCCATACCTTTGCATGGGTTGTGCCTCCTATGTGAGGAATAACTTTACGCCGGACGTAACCCTTACGCAAATTGCTTAAAACATGCGCATCTACGTTCGTGAATCAGCGTATCTCCCTCATTTGCATCACAAATCAATACCAAATGCGTAATATATGCCAGCGTAGACCAGTTACGTCGGTCAGATAAAGTCAGTTTTTTGGCGTATCTTAGTTCTATGGGTACGGCGCATAGATACGACGGTGCACATTTACAGTTACGCCGGCGTAAGTGGTTTGTGAATCCGGGTGATTAGTTTTAGAATGTGGCTGCAAGTAGGTTTAGAGGTACTTTAAGATTCTCTCTCTCTGTATCCTACAGCTGAACAATGGATTAATCTACAGTACTGTCTGGTTATTGGGACAGCCAGCACATGTGGCTGTCAGAATACATGAACAGGGATTTGCATTTGATTGTCTGAGAATTTTCTGCCCAACAGTGCCACTAAGGAAACAAATTGCAGCAAAGTGGGTGTTGGGACAGTGACCATCCAGAAATTATTAGGAGCCACCAGGGAGAAGATTTGGTAGTTCTGTTTTTGGTTCCTCTGGCAAAAATTGAATATATCTCAAAGTACTGGAACCAAAACTAGCATAGTACAAACACAATTGCAGGTAGCAAATGCCATTTAAATACTTGGTTGATTTGCATATAATTTGTTTTTTTGTTTTGCAGGTTTCTATAAACTTTGGACCACATTTCAAGTACCCTCCAAAGGATTTGTCATTCCGTCCAGTAAGTGCTGATTCAGGAATATCTGCTTCGTTAATGTCTGGCGGGATTATAATTTTGTCCCTATTTCTGACATATAATGAATAAACGCGTGTGTGGTGATTAACCATTTAAACTGAAGTAACAACCTAACTTGCTAACCAAATAACTGTAGGTGAAATCTGGTAGTGAGACATTCACGCATTTTGTATTGTGCTGCTTGGATCTGCTGTGAAGTCCGCACCCTTATAGTGTAGATCAGAGATGGGCATACCATTTGCAGTTAGAGGGGGCCCTCTGAGATTTATGGGGCCCATATTTACTGGATGTGGACCAGGTTAATGGGAACGGAGTAGGGTTTACTGTCTGATCCTTGCATGTTGGACCATGTGAGACGGTATCAAAAAAGGCTACTTTCTGCCATCATCTGTCAGGAAAAAAAGTGTGGTGCACTTGGGCAGTAGTTAAATAGGGTCCCAAAAATGATTTCTTCTATCACAGGGGTCCATTGATGATTGTGTCAAGCACTGGTGTAGATTAAGCACTTCCCTTGCCCCCATACCCCAATGCAATTGGTAGCTTATGCTGTCGGCTATCCTTTTACTGCTTTTTTGTGTTTATTGCACACCTTGTTTCCTGCCAACTAGCTGAAGATTGTGAGCATCATTACACTGCTAGGGACCTTCCCATGCTAATCTAAACCTCCTGTAACTTGCATTGGACACTTCTCCCCTGCTCCCAGTTCTTGAAACATGTTACACTGGCAGCACTGTTCAGTGCAATAGAGTATATCGTGACAGTAAAGAAAATCCTACTGTGACTTTTTCTATGCATGTCATAACATAAAAATGCATCAGATGCTATTCAAGTACAATTTCAAAATCTAGGGAGGGGGGAATGTTTGTGATATAAAAAAGTGGGGCTGGGCCCTAATAGGGCAATACAACATGGAGATGATTTGATCACAAGAATGGCTGGACAGTTGATTAAGATGGTTTTCACAAAAGCAATATGATCTTTCAGTAGGGGACCATCAAGTGTGAAGGTCTGTATTTTTGTAGTTGTGACGATGAGCTGACATTCTGGTTCTAGAGAAACGGCAGAACTCTAAATTCCAGACAGCACAAAGCTCATTTTTATTGTAGAGGTGACATAATCGGCTGACAATTCTCAGAACTACTGCCTGAAAAACTCCTTCACTGCCTACTCCATGTGAGAGCCCGAGAGCTAGCAGCATCTTTGGAGCGGTGAGAGGAGCGGTATGAATACTGTTCCTTCCCATGTAAAACAATGGGAAACTGCGGTAATAAGCCTCTGTGGAGGTGCATTGCGGACAGTATTAACCCTTTATCGGCCACTAGCGGGGGTTAATACCGCACCGCTAGCGCCCAAATCCCACAGCAAATCAGACGCTATACCGCGCCCCCCGCCCCAGTGTGAAAGGGGCCTAAGTGCTTTAATCAACAGCTGATTTGAGCAAATTGCCCACCATCGTTTAGTGATCTATACTGACAATGGTTTAAATAGAAACTTGTTTTTCCCTTCTCGTCTTTCAGGACAGCCACAATAGAGCGAGATAGGCTCCTCCTCTTCCTTTAGGAAACACTGCACAGCCTTTAAGAACTCTCCTCCCCCTGCCAGACCTCAGTTCTTAGTGTTTCCTCCGGTGGGGAGACACTGCAGAGGAACCTAGGCCGGTGCAGTCAGGGGACTGTGGCTGTTTTTTCTCCTACCAGGGGAGCAGGGGCCTCCTAAGGAAAAGATCTTTTTTGGTGGTACTCACCGCCAGACGCACCCCAATCCTGGTCGAGCGCGGCAGATGGCTTGAGGGGGGACCCCTATCGTGTCCACAGGACCATGGCGGGGGAGGCCTCCAGGACGCCCTGTTTTTTTACAGGCCGCATACTTTTTTCCAAATTCGCGGGCTGAGTGGCGGGTGACGTCGGAAGCCTCCCCTTTGATCCACGACTTCCGGTTCCGGGTCGCGGCGCTGATAGAGGCCCAGCGTGTTTGCTGGAGGAGTCTGAAGCTTGCTGGGGCAAGTTGACACAGCGCAACCACCCCAGGATGTCGGCGACTTCTCCGGAAGGGGGCACGACCAAGGACGCTTCCTCCAGCCAGCCTAAGGTAAGAGTTCCCTGGGGAGGGGTCCCTAAACCTTAGGCCTGGTCTTTCCCCCCCACTATTCCCCCTTGGCGGTTGGGGGGGGGGGGGGGGGGACCATAGGGGAACCTAGCAGGAGGGTCTGTTTTTAGAGTTTCCCCAGGGTTGTAACCCATATGTTTTTTTTGTGTTTTGAAAAAAAAAAAAAAAAAAGTTTTTTTTACTATAAAAAATAAATAGAAACTCGGTCAGTAATTTTTAAACACAAGTGTCCAAGGCTCCCCCTGTGTCCAATCGGAGAGGCTACTGCACGAAGCGATGTACAGGTACGTCTTGCCGCAGTAAATGTGCAACAGGCGGTCCAGAAATGGTTAACATATGTAAACTAAGGGCAAGTATTGCCCATTCCTGCAATTCTTCATTTGTATAAATGGCACATTCTAACGTGGTTCCGTAAGGCTGGCCATACATTGTGCAGGTTTTCTTTAGCTCTACCAAAACCATATGATATGAGGTCAAACCTAAACGCTTTCAAATTGTATGCAATCAGGCTGGCCCTTAAATTACATAGTTGTAGATAAATCTAAAGGAAATTGAATAAGAACGTTTTATAATATATTGTTTTGTCAAAACTTGGGCTGGCCATATAAGTAACACATTCTGAAAGTAGGTAGGGTTTTAGCTGGGATGGCGGTGTCTTGTTCTCCTTAGAGATGTTACCCAAGTAAATCTGTTTTGCCACTCGCTGCTGGGGGTGTGTGTGCTTTTGTTTTATTCTATGTCAGGTTTAAGTGTATTAACCACTTAAGATCCGGACCAAAATGCAGGTAATGGACCTTGCCCCTTTTTGCGATTCGGCACTGCGTCGTTTTAACTGACAATTGCGCGGTCGTGCGACGTGGCTCCCAAACAAAATTGGTGTCCTTTTTTCCCCACAAATAGAGCTTTCCTTTGGTGGTATTTGATCACCTCTGCGGTTTTTATTTTTTGCGCTATAAACAAAAATAGAGCGACAATTTAAAAAAAAATGCAATATTTTTTACTTTTTGCTATAATAAATATCCCCCAAAAATATATAAAAAACATTTTTTTCCCTCAGTTTAGGCCGATACGTATTCTTCTACGTATTTTTAATCGCAATAAGCGTTTATCGCTTGGTTTTCGCAAAATTTATAGCGTTTACAAAATAAGGGATAGTTTTATTGCATTTTTATTAATAATTTTTTTTTTTTACTACTAATAGCAGCGATCAGCGATTTTTTTTTTTTTCGTGACTGCGACAATATGGCGGACACTTCGGACAATTTTGACACATTTTTGTCATTTTCACAGCAAAAAATGCATTTCAATTGCATTGTTTACTGTGAAAATGACAGTTGCAGTTTGGAAGTTAACCACAGGTGGCGCTGTAGGGGATGTGTGACCTATGTGTTGTGTTTACAACTGTAGGGGGGTGTGGCTGTAGGTGTGACGTCATCGATCGCGTCCCCCTATTACAGGGATGACGCGATCGATGCTACGGCCACAGAGAAGCACGGGGAAGCCGTGTGTACACACGGCTCTCCCCGTTCTTCCGCTCCAGGGACGGATCGCCGCACTGCAGCGGCGATGGGGTCCGCGAATCCCGCGGTCCCGGTCCTGGAGCTTCGGACCGGGTCGCGGGCGCGCACTAAAATCAACGTATGTATACGTTGATGTGCCCAGCCGTGCCATTCTGCCGACGTAAATGTGCAGTAGGCGGTCCTTAAGTGGTTAAACATTACATAACTATATTGGTCAATGCAAATTGGCAATTGGCCTTGGCGTTCCTTGGTTTGTATTGTAGCCAGCTGTTTGCTTTTTATACATTTGACTTCCTCTGTAATGGTTAATATCCTTTAGGGTGTTCACCTGAAATGGTCTTCCAACAGTCTTGAAGGAGTTCCCAGAGATGCTTAGCACTTGTTGGCCCTTTTGCCTTCACTCTGCGGTCCAGCTCACCCCAAACCATCTCGATTGGGTTCAGGTCCGGTGACTGTGGTGGTCAGGTCATCTGGTGCAGCACCCCATCACTCTCCTTCTTGGTCAAATAGCCCTTACACAGCCTGGAGGTGTGTTTGGGGTATTGTCCTGTTGAAAAATAAATGATGGTCCAACTAAATGCAAACCGGATGGAATAGCATGCCGCTGCAAGATGCTGTGGTAGCCATGCTGGTTCAGTATGCCTTCAATTTTGAATAAATCCCCAACGGTGTCACCAGTAAAGCACCATCACACCTCCTCCTTAATGCTTCACGGTGGGAACCAGGCATGTAGAGTCCATCCGTTCACCTTTTCTGCGTCGCACAAACACACGGTGGTTGGAACCAAAGATCTCAAATTTGGACTCATCAGACCAAAGCACAGATTTCCACTGGTCTAATGTCCATTCCTTGTGTTCTTTAGCCCAAACAAGTCTCTTCTGCTTGTTGCCTTTCTTTAGCAGTGGTTTCCTAGCAGATATTCTACATGAAGGCCTGATTCACACAGTCTCCTCTTAACAGTTGTTCTAGAGATGTGTCTGCTGCAAAAGGTGGCTACTTTGAAGAACCTAGAATATGACATATTTTCAGTTTCATACTTTTTTGTTATGTATATAATTCCACTTGTGTTAATTCATAGTTTTGATGCCTTCAGTGTGACTCTACAATTTTCATAGTCATGAAAATTGTAAAGAAAACTCTTTGAGGTGTGTGAAAACTTTTGGTCTGTACTGTATATGTATGCGTGTGTGTGTGTGTGTGTGTATATATATAATCTCAAATTTCAAGAATATTGGATATTTAGGGGTTGCGCACATTGATCACTTTTATTACAAAGTAGTGAAATTTCTAACATTTGAACTAAGTACAAAACAAGAAAAATATGATTCATATAAGAATAAACATTACAAAGCTATCTCTGAAATCAATAAGACTGTTATACTGGAGGACTCATCTCCATCCTCACAAGCATCTAGTGACGAAGACGCTTAGTTTTCACCTCCAGCAAGGAAAAAATTACGTTCAAGTCTTAGATTAAAACCTCTTGATCAGACACTCATGTCTACTTGGGATTGAGAATGGCTATCTTTTCGACAAGCAAGTACTTCATTTATAGCAACTGCAAACAGCCTTGGCCACGATGTTTCAAACATTTCCATATCTCCAGCTACCGTTTACTAAGCTCGGCCATCAATAGAAGTAAAATGGCAAAGAAAATCTGAGTCACTATGAAAATCCACCTCATTTGGTCTTGCATTGGGATAGTAAACCGTTGCCCATGGGCAATTGTCAAAACTTTCGAAGATAGAGTTGCAGTTCTAGTGACTAGCAAAGATTTTGAGCATTTGCTTGGCACTGATGGGCAGATGGCCGCAGAAGTTATTTGGGAAGTGGACCGATTTGGTCGACAATATAATTGGTATATCTTTTGATACTACAGGACTGATTCAAGGGGCATGCACCAGAATTGAAAGGGAAGTATGACGGACATTGTTGTGGTTAGCTTGCTGTCATCACAAAACCATAACTAATATTGAAAGGAGTGTTTGAGGATTAAGGTTGTCAATGATACCGCAGAAAGAGAAATTGCTTTGATAAAGTGTAACGAATCGGTTAGCGATGAACAACAAACAATTCTTGTTGAGGGTAGTCGAGCATCACAGAAAAGTTGTCACCAAGCAAACAAAACAAGGGATTGCATCATTCAAGTTGAGTAATTTAACGCATGTTTTGCCTAACATATTGTCTATTAATCTTGGTGTATAGTTTTAATAGTATTAAGTCTGTGATTTCTAGTTTTCCCAATAAAAGTAATTTAACATTGAAAAATCATTTTTGCGTACTTTTACAAAACAGACCAAAGTGTGCAACTTCTAAATAATATCAAATCTTCTTGAAATTTAGCATATATAAATCTTTTACATCACTGAGACTCGGGGCGTAAGCAAAGTCTGATTTTTTTATTTATTTTTTGTCTTCGAAAATTAAACGCCCTAATATCCTTCTTGGGTACAGAGGTCTTTTATTGTCCCATATGTAAAGTCTAAAGGAGAGAGGGAAGACATACTAAAAGTTGGGACAAGATGGGGGATTTATGACGCAAGAGATTTGCATACAGTGGAACCTTGGATTACAAGAATAATCTTTTCCAGGAGAAGCGCTCGCATATCAAAGCAAATTTCCCCATAGAAGTCAATAGAAATGAAAATTCAGCATTGACTTCAATGGCATGCAATACCGCATGTGGCCAGAGGTGGAGTGGGGGCGCACCGAAGAGCCTCTGAAATGATCGGGGACTGATTGGCTGACCTTTGAAAGGCTCCACAACACCCGGGAACGGAGTATTTCAAGTATTTCCGACCTGCTCCAGCGCCCCGCACCTCAGGCCAAATGCGATACTGCACACCCCATTAGCTTGAATTCTGCTTGTTTTGCGAGACAGCACTCACAAACCGGAGTCAGGAAAAAATGGGAGGGGAAAAGTTGCTTGCCTTTCAAAATGCTCGTTAACCGAGTTACTTGTAAACCAAGGTTCCACTGTATTGCTATGGAAAAATTGAGCCCTGTTCCTGAAATTCTAGGCATCTTGCTTTGACAGCATTAGACCGCCTTTCACTCGGAAGCACCATGAGAACCACTCTAGAAAGTACAAAATGGCAGGGGCCTAAAAAGCAGTATCGGCTGTTAAAGGGGTACCATCATCCTAAAGTGCCATAGCGGTCCTTTGAATGCACCTGTAGCAGTCCAGCTCTAGGGAATGCTTCCATAGCTGGTCATCTCTGGCATATGGGCCTGTAACTGTTATGCTGATATATTCCTTTTATACTGTCTTGTTTACCCAGCAAAAGATAACCAGATATCATGCCATCTGATCCTGTATAGTGCTTGAAAACTTATTTGTTTTTTGTTCCCCTTTACAGATGAGTGACATGGCATGGACTGCAGTTGTTGAACATACATTAGCAGATGTTCTGTACCATGTGGAAACGGACGTTGATGGTAGAAAGAGTCCTCCATGGGAGCCTTAATAGCCTTAATGCCAGCTTTTTATAGTTTTGTCCTCATATATTTTTTTTTTTTTTTACAGAAATGTCAATGAAGCAATGAACTGGTTATCTATGGCAGTGGGGGAGAAGGCCTCCTTTGTGTGTTTACTTGTAGTCTCCCTACTAGAAGAGAATTCTTCTCCAGGCTGTGAGGGTATGAAGTAGTATACTTGGCTCAGGGCTCCACTAGTTACAGAGGGCTGCTTGGAATACATTGACCTTTGCCTTTCGGGTTTCTTGGGTGGGATATTGCTTCTCTTTTACCAATTTTTGCCACTTTTTTATTTATTTTTAAACATTGTCTTGGCAACAGCTCAAATCTTTCTATACAAAATGTAAAACTTCTTATTGGTTACTGTGAGGCCCCATGAACCGTTTTCCTTTTGGACACTTTGACAAATGTATATTAAAGAATCTCCTATTTACTTCCCAAATGTTGGCACACAAGTGTGAGTCTGTTGGGTTCCACCCCAGCCTAAATTTATTTAAACACATTTTTTATAATGGTAGGTGGAAAGATTTCACCTCCCTGTCTGTCCCTGTGACAGTAGGACAAGAAACCCTTCCTAACCCTTCTGAAAAATGTTTGTTTGTGGAGAGAATACCAATCCCTTGTCTCCGTGAGAAACTGAAATTTCTACAGTAGGAAAATGGACCTCAATAAAAGAAATGGCTTTTTAATCAAGAGCATCAAACAAACGTCTTGGTAATCCAACCAATAACAAGAAGACAAAAGGCAGGCAATGCTTTTCAGGGGGCCAGAAAATGCCCTTTTTTATAATGGCTTGAACAATGTATCCAGTTTTAGTGGACTCGAAACTTGCTTCTGAGCTGGTCTCTGTAACTGATAGTCTTAAGGATGACGGCCCGTGAAAGATTGCCAGTATCAGCAGCACATTGCTGTTTGTTTGGTATGCTTATCTGGCCCCCAAAATGCAATAGATGTCTTTTTGATGTTTGGTATTGTTGAATCATTAAGGGTTTGGCCTCCCAAGACTTCTGTTTGGGGTTCTTATTGGCTCGAATGTGGACTTTTCAAGCTAGATAACCCCCCATTTTGTGGCGATCTGCCAACCTCAAGGCTTCAGTCTCAAGTAACTGTCTTTTCTTACAGTTTTGAATATTGTGTCCAGCATCTCATTTGCACGTTCTATGCCTTCCCCTACTCTGTCAAAAACTTTAGTTTTTGTCTGGAGTTGGAGCTGAGTTAAATACAAGGAATATTATGCCTTTTTGGCCAAAATTTGAGACGTTGATAGAGCGGCAAAAAATCAAAACCTGGCACGCATGACTTGGTCTCCAATAAATACTTTTTCAACTCAAATTACTTCTGTATAGAGAATCAGATTTATAAATGTATAAAGGCCATTGCTGTCACAGGGGCGGACATGTTGAAATAGATGTTGTTGGGAAAATTTTATGTGATGGGTTTGCATAGCCAGCAGTGTGACGACTTCTATCATTACTGGTGGGAATGCGCATGTGGTTTTGAACTGGTGATGGAACTGATGTTTCCTTTTTAAGGCCCCTTTCACATGTGCGGACCGTATGTCCGCATTTTAATCCATCCGTTGCAGATAAAAACGGGACATACATTGGTCCCTATGTGATTGCGGGTGTCAGCGGATGACCATTCACTGACACCCGTAATCACCCGTCTCCGCAAAGATCCGATTTTTCGGACGGAAGAAAATCCTATTTCTTTCGGATCGGGTGAACACGGACATACGGTCCGTGTTCATCCGATCCCCCCCCCCCCCCCCCCATAGGGGAGAGCGGAAGAAATGACAGGGTGGTCCCTGCGCAGTGTGCGGTGACCGCCCTGTCAGCCGACGGCTCAGCGGGGATTTTACAGAGGATTCCCGCTGAGCAAAGCGGACACACAGAGGTGGATCATTACTGATCCGCCCGTGTGAAAGGGCCCTAAATCTGCTTCCAGCCATTTGTTGCAAAAGCATTAGACCCTTGAGCTGGCCACTGTATTCTTGGAAAGGCTTTTATGACCCTGGTCCATGTGAAAGGGCCTTTTCGTAACATTAGAAAATTGATTCCAAGTCGAGATTTCAGCTCTAATACAGTTGTAGATTTATTTTCACACAACTTGACTTCCTGTTGGGCATTCTTTTGGCTATATAGAAGAAATTTGTGTCCATTTACAAAAGCCTTATGCATGTGCCATTTGATTCCTAGGTGCTACTCAATGTATTTATTACACTTTTTTTTCCAGTTTTATTGCATGGATCTGTAACTTTGCCAAATGTGCAATTTTATTGTTTTGAATGATATTGCTATTGTGTCTGTATTTGAGCCAATTTTTTATGAGGTTGTCAGAAGGAGCCCTTTAATGTGCATTTCCACTTTTTGCAGTAAATTTTGAGAAAACCCCACTTGTGTACATTCACACAGCATTTTTTTTTTTCTCAGAAGGCCCTTTTGGCTGTCGGATTTTTGTACAATGTCTGAGTCTATCTTAAGGACAGGCCCAGCTTGTAAACCTTTAACACTGTATTAGGACAGATAGTGCTTAAACCTAATTTATAACTGATTATTGTCATGTGTCTGTACAGTACAGACATCGTTATATATGGCAAATACAGCTGCCCTGTCATACAAAGAACTGCAAGGATTTTACAATTCTGAAACTTAAACCAAATGCTTAATAAAGGTGAGCTGCAATTTTTAACTATTTAAGTTATGCTGTGTGAATGAGAACATGTAACCGGTTCAAAGTACGGGTTACACCCAGTTTGGCTGCAAAAATGTGAAATACCCTTTCAAGGGCTGAAAAAGTAATGATGGACCCCAAAATACCAAGTCATGCGATATTTAAGCTTTTGAAAGTTGAGAGCCTGTCATAACCGAACACAACACCATTAACCGTGTAACCTGTTGCGACTCTATCTCATATAAATGAACTTTTTGAATTTGTACATTCATGATGAGTGAATAGGACCCAACCTATAATGGCTAAGAAACCGTGACACGTGCTTAACCAATTGCTGGGTATGCAATTTTCCAGTCATCCGAGTATGATGACCAGTGGTACAGCATTGAAATCGATGGATGTGCTCTTCAGTTACAGATAATCACAGCTGGCAGTGACATGTTGGATCAGAGTCAGCACAGAGGGACCCAATCGTCATGTGTAGAGTTCCTAGAAAAAATTAATTGGTAAAGAAAAGTTGGTTTTGAAGATTGGCAACAACATGAGTACACATTATTATAAACTAAGACCGCAAGTGCTTAAAGGGGGAGCACTGCACTTGTGTGACCCATTGCCAGTAGGCATGAATTCAGAGTCAGCCAGGTTCAGGAAAAGATCACGACCATATGCCTGGACCGGCACCCGACTCGGCCTCTCAGCGAGCTGCTAAGAGCTGAAGCCGGCCTCTCCCACCCCCTCCATAGCCCAGCTTTCCGGGTGGGGGGGCAGAGCAGACAGTGTGACTATCTGCTAATGGAGCCCTGAGAACCGAGCGATCAGCGGTGTTTGCTCGCTTGGTTTTTTAGCGCCAGCGGGAGGGAGATGCAGTACCAAACCGATGCTGCATCCACCTAGGTAAGTATGATAAAAAAAAATGATTCTCCTTTTTACAAACAGGTCTTGTGAGGGTCTCTTTTTTAAATGTAAAATAACAATGGCAGCTGTTAATTGACACAGTTGTTTTTTTATGAACAATTGGCAAGTCCCATGCAGTGGCCACACTTCATAACGCAGCTGATCTTTCCCTTTCATTTACTGCTTTATCTTCATTGCATTGAAATTAATCATTCTGCCTTCATTGGTCAAAAATGTCCTAATAGTGAACGTTGTCTTCTTGCTAAAGACTAAATACACGATCAAGTCTTTAAAGCGACACTATCGCCTCCCACCAGCCCAGCAAGGTATACTAATCCATCTGAACTTTCTTTACTGGAGCTCCAGGTATGAGGGAGCATGTGACTTTCCCTCCTATCCTATCAGTGCTTGAGCGGCAATTGAAGCCCCAACACTGTCCTGTCACTCCACCCAAGTAAACTCTGGCACCAGTTTTCTCAGCGTGGACTCTGCCGGAATGCAGTGAGAGAGTGTAGAGACTATGCCTTGGTAGGCAAGGTGGGCTGTCAGACTCTAATTGGCATGTGACAGTGTCCCTTTAAGCCAGAGATATTTCAGTTACTTATTTTTATTCATTAGAAGCGGTTTTGTGTAAGGTGTCTTTTAATGTGGAAATGCTATTCTCTTCTATTAATGGCATTTTTTACCTGCAGCTGGTATTGTATTATCCCATTCTATCCACCCAAAGAATCTTTACAACAGTACATTTCTGCACAGTGCCAGATGCATATCAGTGCGACAAATAACAGACAACGCGTTATTAGCAAAGTATTACTTCCTGGTCACTGAGGCCTGATTTGTGTTACTAAATCTGATGTGTGTTCTGATGTAAAAAATTATTCTTGTAACAAATGTTTTGTTTTAATTAAAGAATTTTTTATTTACCAAGATGTTTGTTTTTATTGTATCTGGATTGATTTTGGTGTTCTACATCTGGCAGAGTATAAACCAAAGTAGAAACCCAAAACCTGATGTTTGGAAGTCTTGTTTGTGTTCAGGAGGAACAAATGGCTGAGGGTAGGATGGAATCTGTTCTATATTTTGTTTATCATTTATATTGGACAAAGCGCAATAGACTGAAAGAATTTGGTCATAGTTTCGTCATAGTTTCAGCAGAAGACAGAAAATAGGCAAATGATCACGATTTGGCTCAGCAATCATGCAGAACGAAATCGGTCACTTGGATTAACCAAATAAAACAAAAATAGCAGTGCAAATCTATAGAAATCTCTCAATTTTGCATACAACATTTGGAAATCCTAACGATGATGGAATCCTTATACTTGCTACTTCAACAACTGTCTTCCTGTGTATGCTGCGCTATACATTTCTTACACTGATCTCTGTATTGTACATTCAGGAATTCAGTATTTTTGATAATTTTTAATATAGAAAAATGTAAAGTAATGCACTTAAGACCCAAAAACATGCATGCAAGTTACACAGTAGAACCGAAGATGGAAAAGATCTGGGTGTCCTTGTAAATCACAGATCGGCTATAACCTATAATGCCAAACTTGCGGCAAGCAAGGTTAGCAGACTAGTATGCATTACAAAAGGGTATTTGTTGAAGAGATAAAACTATAACTCTTCCACTTTAAAGAACTCAGGTTTAGCCACATCTTGAGGATGCCGTCCTCAAAAGATGTTTTTGAACTGGAGAGAATTCACGGAAGTGCAACAAAGCTAATAAAGGGGCAAGAGGACTTTGGTTATGAGCAATGGCTACAAATATTAAACTTGTACTCCTCCAAAGAGATGCTTAAGAGGTGATATGAGCATTATAAAAATCAGTAAATGCATTGAAAGAAAAGTATTTGGGCTAAGGAAGACACGGCCACACAATGAAATTGGGTGAAAGGCCGCTCAATCATAAACTGCGTAAGGTGATGTGTGGGGAATACAGTGCCTTGAAAAAGTGTTCATACCCCTTGAAATTTTCCACATTTTGTCATGTTACAAGTTACAACCAAAAAATGTAATTTTGGTTTTCAATTTCTTTTACAAATAAATCTCTGAAAAGTGCGGCATGAATTTGTATTCAGCCCCCTGAGTAAATACTTTGTAGAACCACCTTTCGCTGCAGTTACAGCTGCAAGTCTTTTTGGCTATGTCTCTACCAACTTTGTACTAGAGGTCAACCGATATGGGTTTTTCTATGACCGATGCCGATATTTAGAAATTGGGGCGGCCAATTGCTGATTTATATGATGCAGATTTTTGCGACTTATTTTTTTTTTTTTTTTTTTAACTTACCCACTCCCCTCTGCTTGCTCCTGTCACTCTAGCACACACTTGATGTCCTCAGTACAGTTGGCACTGAATGGCAGGTTGAACTGATTGGCACTGAAAGGTGGCACTGGTTGGAACTGACGGATGGAACTTGTTGGCACTGGCAAGTTTCACACTGTGCCTATGGTGTAACTGTGTGAAACTTACATGTAACTGAATGCAGAGAGACCAGCTGTCAAAATTTAGCGGTGATGTTGGGGTGGGCGGAACCCAGCAGCTATCAAACACCAGCCAATGATTGGGCTGCTTAAGAAAGAGGGCAGGGCCACATACACGCAGTGGTCCTCCCAGATCCCATTGGCTGGTGTTTGATAGCTATTGGGTCCCACCCATCCCTGGCAGGTCCCGCCCACCCCAACATCAACGCTCAATTTTTGACACCTCCTCTCTATCTCTGCATTGTTACATGTCGGTTTAACACACACTCTGCGGCTCTGACAAGCGCGACGCTGTGTGGAGAAGGGAGGGGGAACACTTGTAGATGTGGTCAGTGTTAAATATTGGCCTAATTTGGATAATAATCGGCCGATGAAAATGTATCAAATATCGGCCGATATATCAGCCGACCTCTACTTTGTACATCTAGAGTGACATTTTTGCCCGTTCTTTGTAAACTAGCTAAAGCTCTTAGATTGGACGTTCACAGCTTGGGATTTTTTTTATAACCTAACCCTGCTTTAAACTTCTCCACAACTTTATCCCTGACCTGTCTGGTTTGTTCCTTTTTGGCCTTCATGTTGCTGTTTGTTCACGAAGGTTCTCTAACAAACCTCTGAGGGCTTCCCAAAACAGCCGTATTTATACTGAGATTAAATTACACAGGCATACTCTATTTTCTAATTAGGTGACTTCTGCTGGAAATTGGTTCTACTAGATTTTAGTTGGGAGTATCAGGGATAAAGGGAGCTGAATACCAATGCATGCCACACGTTTCACATATTTGTAAAAAAAATTGAAAATCATTTTCCTTCCACTTTACAATTTTATGTTCCACTTTGTGTTGGTCTATTACATAAAATCCCAATAAAATGTTAGAATTTTTGGTTGTGACATGACAATTTTTGTAAAAAAAAAAAAAAAAGTTTTGTAGCTACTAATTGTTCACGTGGCATGTAGATATACATTGTCTCATATGTATCTCATGGAGTATGGGAGAGGGAAAATCATAATACTGTAATGACCATTTTTGGACTCCTGGTCCGAATTATATAACTGAGGTAGACAGGATTTGTATTAGCCTTTGAGTTGTACTGATTTTGTAGATCGTCTGTTTTGCATACCCGGTTGTCAGACTATTATATATTCACCTATTGTAAAAAAAACTTTAAAAAAAAAAGCGTAGTAAGGATGTGGAACTTCCTTCCACAATTGGTGGTGTCAGTAGGGAGTGTAGATAAATTCAAAACTTTTTTTTTTAGGCAAACGCAATGTCCAGGAATCTTAAAAATGGTAGACACACACACACACATGCCTGAATAGACTGGGGTCTTTATGCAATCTCACCAACTATGTAACCAATGGGTACACATTTTGCTAGTTTCAATAAAAAGGAGACCCAGGAGAGTTTATAATATATTTATTAGAAGACAGGACAGGGGTATGAAGACCTACCTAAAAACTTGTTCTAAATAACCACATACAGTACAATGATAGTAGATATCTGTATATGTAATGCTGACATAAAGGCATATTTTTACTTTGACATATTTTATGCTTTTAGAGAAGTCATTACAGAAGACCCTTCAGCTGGTCCATGTGGAGGCTATGAATTATCTTGTGTTTAATTCCAGGGAAGCTGCTTTTTTTTTTTTTTTTTTTTTTGACATGTAGGACCTGCCCACAAAGATGGCAGCCATTAAAGAGCTTATGATCACCTAAATGTTTCTGATTTGAATGGATTATTTTGCTGAAGATCAAGGCAAATTCTTCACACAATACATTCACATACCTCATCATTTCTGTGGACAATGAAATGGGTAGGGCTTTAAAGGGGTAGTTGCCTATATTATACAAAGGTTGGGTGGGTTAGATTGGGTCCTAACCGTGTCCTGATCTAGTGTGTAAAAACACCTGGTGTCGTGAAACTATAAATTATAATTTGGTGCCACATATACTGACTGCAATCGCCACGCAAGGATGTTCCCCAATATAATAAGACAACAAAAACATCTGATCGTCTTTAACATTAAATACAAAAATAAATTACACAGCTTGATCATAAATATTAAATAAAATATAACAATATGGGAATAAATAGTATAAATAGAGTTCGGAAGTAAGGACAGGGCAGAATTTGTATCTGGGATAATTTAAATATAATTGTATTTTTATTTTTTGGCCCAGCTATTGTAATGATTAGATGTTAAGTAGCTTAGAGAATATTCTGCAGGTTTGTACTTCTGTTAACAGAAATCTGCCTTTTTAGCCTATGATCCATCTATGTAGTAACATAGGGGTCCCATTTTCCCACAGTGCCAAGGATATAGGTTGTCTTATTGAGACATGTCTGTCCTCTGAGTTAGAGCCGGTTCACACAGGGGCAGCACGACTTGCCGAGCGACTCGGCAAGGCGATCTGCCCATGACTTCAGAGGAGACTTGCAAAATTACTTTTGTATTGAAGTCAGTGCAAGTCGCCTTGAAGTCGTTCCAAAGTAGTACGGGAACCTTTTTCTAAGTCTGAGCGACTTGAGTTGCTCCGACTTAGAAAGGTTCCATTGTACAGAATGGAGCGCGACTTGTCAGGCAGCTAAGTCGTCTGACGAGTCGCGCCTGTGTGAACCGGCTCTTAAAGTGGAAGTAAACCCATTGATTTTAACAGGTTAAACGGTTACATTTCCGGAACATTCTGGGAATGTAACTGTCACATTGGCTGTGCTCTCAACCAAACTGTCAAACCATCCAATGACTGGTGTCTTAACTGATCACATGTGCAACATCATGGCAGTTGAACAAACAAAGGCCAAGATGGCAGCTCCCTTGGCTGAAAACTATTGGAGGGTGTACTTCCACTTTTAAGCACAAGATTTTCTGATAGTAGAAAGTGCTCATTATTACCCAATAAAGAAGACCTTAGTTTTGCTATACATCAGTGTTTCTCAATTCCAGTCCTTATGCCCCCCCAACAGGTCATGTTTTCAGGATTTCCCTCAGATGAAAAGGCTGTGGGAATTACTAAGGCAGTGAAACTGATCAAATCACCTGTGCAAAATAATGGAAATCCTGAAAACCTGACCTGTTGGGGGGGGCGTGAGGACTGGAATTGAGAAACACTGCTATACATGGATTGGAGTGTGTATGGGGTACCCTACTAAGACTTGGATCTGCATTTAAAGATTCCCAATGCAGCAAAACCTCCTGGCTGAACTCCGTATTGCAGAGCAACAAAAAATATATAATCATCGTATCTGATTGGTTGAACGATCTGTAAGTAACGTGTCGTTTCCTAAAGAGTCTGTGGGAACTTGGAAAGTGTCTGCTCTAAGGTGATAATCTGATTGTAATTGTTAGTACAGCTTTTCTTGGTGACATTAAAGAATAAATTAGGTTTTGAAAAGTAATCATAATGAAAAAATTATTAAAAGCTAAAAAGGATCTGGTCTTTATAATAAATATGCACAAAGTTAAATATTCATGAAAAATAGGAAATAATTTCCCTATACATCTCCTCACTGAAGGGACTTGCAGTATAGCGTAGCCAATGGCATACAATTATTTTCTCAGCGATTCCTCTTTTGAATACATCTAGCCTTGCAGGGTGATAAGTGACCCCCCCACACACTGAATTAAATATTGGTATAATGTAGTATAACACAATAATATTTAAAAAAAACTTGACTTTGGGGAGCGTCCTTGCATGTGGCAATGTATATGGCTTCTGTGGTCTCGCATGATCACCAGTGACAAAATGGTTCACGAAACTGATCTTTGCTGTCTGTCATGCCTCGTATATAGGATCTGGTACATTTGTACATAGACGGTAGGAAGGTCAATTTTGAATATAAATTGCTGGTTGTACAGGGGTAAGTTATATCTGTAATGTACCTTTTCATTTTTTATGGGTGAAGGCTAAGAAGAATGTGTGTGGTTATAGCCAAGAGTGTCCTCGCTTGTCAGATATACAGGGAATTGGTGAATTTATGAAAATGGGTCACATTTGTCCTTCCCCTTTTTTTTTGGAAGAGGTATGGAAAAAACAGGAAATCAGAAATAGACAGATTTATGATATGCTTTAATACATTTTCCCATGAGCTATTAGTATGTGTGTGTTTTCACAATACACATTTTAATAATAGGCTAAATAAGCTGAACACCAAATTAATTTTGGGCCAGTATTACCTGGAAATATGATCATAAATGTGGAATATCTCTTCACTAGCATTTAGGTCCTTGGTTGCAATTTAAAATGTACGCATTTGTTCTATTTTAAGTGTGTTTTTTTTTTTTTTGGTTGCTTTGACTACAGTAGGTAAGGTTTAAACCTGTTAGTTTATTGTATGCTGTATCTCGTTGGGGAGATTTCCCTTCACGTCTTGTTGCATCTAATTTCTACAGAAATTCCCCTCTTGGACACTTATCACCAGAATGCGTATCTTTGTTGGAAATTTCTACTTCTCTCCTTTTTTGGTGTCAACTGTAACATTTTTGATTTCCCATTACTTTCTGAGTGACAAATGGGTAAATCTACCCAGAGTTGCAGAGATTGCATTAAAAGAATGACAGAGGTTCTAACTCTTTCAAAACAAACTAAATAAATGGCTGTACTTTGGGAGATTGAGGCCCATTAAACCTGGGACCGTGGGTCAAATCTAATGACTTCTCCACCTTTTATTTATGTTGACCTTTTGTAGTACATTTTAATTGCCATAAATTGTAGCAAGAATATCAAGTACTATTTCTAGAACATGAAGCAAAACAGTTTGTTCTGGTAAGGTAGGTTGAAAAGATGTTTGATAAGGCATGTATAAGAACAGAAATTTGTAAAAACTAACTTTAACTTGTACAATATAACTTTTTCTGATCATTAGGGTATAGCCTCTGGACTTGGCATAGTAATTATTTAAAAGCAGAATAGTTTGCTTAAGGAAATGCCCATAACTTATAGAAGATGGTGATCGAGGCTGTTGACAAAAGTTTAACAGCACCCCTGCTATAATTCACACTTTCAGTCTGGAAGGAGTCTTAAAATTACAGATGATTGGATGATGATCGTCACAAGTCGAAGAAGGGTGCTGGGTTAGCAGAGAGACACATTACAGGACATGGCCACTCGACTCCGAAGATGTTTGGCAAAATCCACTTGTGTCTGGGAGAGAACCTGGTTGATGATAGACTTGGGTAACCATCCCTAGGAGAAAGAGATCAAACATGAGGTGGAGTTAGAATTCGAAACAAGACCAAGCAAAGTATGTTATGGGTGTGAAGTAGTCCCTTTTTGCAAAAGCATATCTTATTTTCATTAAAATCACTGTTGTCCTATTTCTCTATTTTCTTCAACCTGCCAATTACCCACCAAACCCTTATGGCCCCTTCATTTCTTGGATGAAAAATCCAACTTTAATGTATGTTGTAGAATGAAGGTCACGTGACCTATAAACCGTATCTGTTCCTATACTATACTGTGGCAAATATGTGCTACTGAGAACCCTGGGCCAGATCCACGTACATTGGCGCATATATAGACCGGTGTAGCGCATCTCCTTTACGTTACGCCGGCTCAAATTATAGACGTAAGTGCCGTATCCACAGAGTATTTGCGCCGGCGCAACTTAAATTCCGAGGTGTAAGGCGGTGTAATTCAAAGTGGGAAGGATGTGGGTGTGTTCCATTGAAATGAGCCGTGACCCCATGCAAATGAAGGGCTGGGCATGTGCATGACGCTGACATGCTCACTACTCGGCCCGGCTCAATCAGTGAGATAGGAACTAGGCCCGGCGTACTTAGTGAGATACGCCCAGTGCATAAATAGGCCCAGACATACGCCCTTCCATTGCAAAAGTGCATCCATTTTTTTCCCTCCCTGAAGCAAGGTGCTTTTGTTCCGTTGTCTGTTGCTGTTTGTAGGTTTGTGTCGTGTCGGTGTGTTCCATTATTTTGAGGGCCATCACCCAATTTTATATATATATATACACACACACACACATACATATATATATATATATATATATATATATATATATATATATATATATATATATATATATATATATAATATATTTAAAAAAAATATATAATAATAAATAATATAATTATAATAATATTTAAAATATTAAATATATATTGGATATAAAAAATTCATTTATATATTTATTATATTAACTAATTTAACATATATACTAAACAGAAAAAATGTATATAAAATATATATTTGGCCATTAGGGTGAAAAGAGCCACTGGCAAGGAAATGGAGTGTTGCCAGTACCTTGCCCAGTGGCGGTCGGCAGATCCTCTCATGTGCCCTCCTCCGTGCCCTCCTCCTCCTGCACTCATCTAAAGTCAGTAGTATAGCTATGAGCAAGGATGCCCCTGGCATTTTGGCATACAGATTGTTGTCCTGCAAGTGTGGCTGTTCAGCTCGTCCCTAACGGTGTTGCTTTAGCTGACATGTAGACGGATTGTCCAAATTTAAACCTGCTTTTATAAGGACTAACTTTAGACCGGACGTGCATATTGCATATTTGCATTGGAAATCAATGGTGTGGACGGAATAAATGTGCACCTAGGATGTGCAGGCGTAGTCAAGTTAGGCCGGTCGGGAATAGCCTATTTTGGTGCGTATCTAGTTCTGTGGGTACGGTGCATAGATATTCCGGCGCAAATTTAGAGTTAGGCGGCACATCTCGAGATACTCCGGCGTAAGTGCTGTGTGGATCTGGCCCCCTGTATTTAATTTATAGGTTCAAAACTGTTCTCTTTGCCTAATTTGGTTTAGTAATTCTCTTTGTCTAGTAGGTTTAAGTGCTGTGATGTCTTCATATTGAGTTGTTTACTATCCACTTACTGTTCCACTATGCCAGTTACATGTTGATTGAGTAGCCACATTTAATGGTACAGGCAGCAAATCTGATTGTGTATGTTGCTATACCTTTAAAAGTAGATGGGGCTAAGGTTTGTCTGTTTATTTTGTATTTAGCCCTGTTTAGGTGCTCCTATAGGTTTATATATGATCACACTTTACAGTGCATTGACATTGTGGAGTAAGTTATTATGCTGGTATTTTATTGTTTTTTATATACTGTATATATATTTTTTGCATTGTTCACAGAAAATAGATGCCCTTCTGCTGTTATGAACCATCTAGCACACACCTTCAGGTCAATACTGAGAAGCCAAGTTAGTTTAGTCTTTGATGGATCTTCAAGTACCGGATGTAGAACCATACATGTAGGTCCGTTCTCTGCCCTGGAATCAAATACATTATACATAAGTTAGATACATTTACTCCTTGTTTCATGAGTCTAATATGCTGCATATTATCAGTGTGCATAGTGTTTTCATTACAAAAAGAAATATACATCAATCGGACACACAGTTAAAGACTAGATGATTGGTTTCTATGGGTTTAGGTTACGATTCCTCATTGTTATTTGCCATGCATTAAATAAACCCTAAAGGGAGAAAAGTGTAGCACAATACACAATTATTTAAAATCGGTGAAAGTTTTAAAGATTGGTTGCTTTGTGTTTCCTACAAATTGCAGATTTCTCTGCTAGGCATTTCTTCCTGAACGCATAGGGTCCTAAATGCAAGTACCAGTCAGTGTTCAGCCGCAGCCTGCCATAGACTTGGATGCTGCATCTGTCCCTACTGGGCGCACTAAAACCCCAGGAGGGATGCACTGTAGCTAGACTGCCCTGTGCGCAAATGACCTTAGGGTGTTAAGGGCGATAGGTTAAACGATTGTCTACCAAGCCCTGTAAGTAACATTAAGGAAACATGTTGTTTCTTAAAGAGTCTGTGGGAAGTTTAAATGCATCTGTTTTTAAGGTGATAATCTTATTGTAATTGGTAGTACAGTTTTTCTTACTAAAATTCAGGAATAGAAAGGTTTTGAAAAATACTAATAATAAAAAAAAATGTTAAGTAAAACCCCAGGAGGGATGCACTGTAGCTAGATGGCCCTGTGCACAAGGGGCCTTAGGGTATTAAAGGCAATTGCACTCCTGTTTATACTGTAAGACACGAGACAGCACTATTAGAATAAAAAGAAAAACAGTGGGGTAAATTTACTAAAGCGGATTTGTTTCTATGCAGAGCTGCACCAGATTCTGCACTCTCCAATTTTAGTAAATAACCCCCAAAGTGTCCCAAAGGATTTCACCTATACCAGATCTATGTGTCAAGATTTTAGTACCAAGGACCACTGATTTTCATTATAGTAGCAGATAGCAAGGGCAACAGTTCCACCCTGCAAAAGCTCAAGAATGAAAAACACAATGCCTTGCGCTAGGAACGGCGCTTGGATTACAGCGCTCACCCACTAACTGGCGGATGGGAAGGAAATGACTAAGCCAGTGATGGCGAACCTTGGCACCCCAGGTGTTTTGTTACTACATTTCCCATGATGCTCCACTACACTACATAGTGCATGAGCATCATGGGAAATGTAGTTCCAAAACATCTGGAGTACCAAGGTTCGCCATCACTGGACTAAGCAATACTGCAAAAACAATTTAAAAAAAAATGTACAACAAACAAAGGGGGCTTAGGAGCCGGTAACCCTGTAACTAGAAAAAAGGATACTAACAGACCAGGGGTGCAGCTGTCAGCAAGGAGGAGGGACTTCACCTGAGTGAAAACAAATTTGGGTAGGAGAGAGAGAGACGGTGAGACCTCTCTGGTGTAGTAAGTTCCATATAATGTATTCCAAATAATTCATCCACTCTTGCGTGTGTGTGTCACTACCATTTTTAAGATTCCTGGACATTTCTTTTGCCTAAAAAAGCTTTTTGAATTTATCTACACTCCCTACTGATACCACCAATTGTGGAAGGAAGTTCCACATCCTTACTGCGCTTTTTTTTTTTTTTAAGGTTTTCACAATAGGTGAATGTGTGTGTGTGTGTGTGTGTGTGTGTGTATATATTTTTTTTTACTTGTTTGGAATAAATTATATGGAACTTGCTACACCAGAGTGGTCCCACTGTCTCTCTCCCTCCTACCTGAAGAATTCCACCTTGCTTTGCTTACTAATATTCATACCTAACCTCCTGTGTTGTGTAAATTTATTAAAAATCTATTTTTATACTTTATTTTGGCAAAAATGAATTGTAATTTGACTATTTTTTTAAATGCAAGTACACATTACCTGATGTAGCCTTTCTGTTCCGGCATTCCTCCAAACCTTGTTGACATGCCGGCCAATATGCAGGTGGAGCCTCTCCTCTTGTTGCACCGAACACTTACAAAATCACGAGGTCCAACGATATTCCCAGCAGTCTCTGCTGTTTTCTCGTGTGTTATCACTGTGTCGTTACCAATTCTTTGAAGAATCTGCACAGAGAAATAAAGTGTTTTAAACGGCAATCCTACTACTCATGATTTTTATGTTGAGAGGATAAATAGTTAAAAAAAATGATAAAATATATTTGTTTTTTTATCTTCAATAAAAACAAAAAAATGTTATACCTGTAACTGTGGGCAGATACTATACGTACTATAGAATGATTGAGGAAATATGTAAGCTGCCATTTCTAAAAATCTTCTTCTGAAAATGCTAGTTTTTTTGTCTGTCATGCTTATTCAATGTCTTCAGTGATTTGAGTCACTGACCAGGAACAGGTTTGCATACTAGGAGTTCTGACTGTACTCTAACTTTGTTAGGTGCTGCTTCCACTGGGTCAGTGGCTCAGAAACGCTTGAAAGCAGAGCCAGGTAACCTAGCATTTTCAGAAGGAGGTAAGTTGTGGAAGCCTCCCGCTTTAAATAAAACCTGTAATGAGGGAAATTTGGACTTCAAGCAAAAATCATCACCTCCAGCATCTCAGTTACGTTTTCAACAAGTACCGGTATGTCCTACTGTTAAGTATACTCCATGTACCTAGCTTAATAACCAACAATCTCTGAAATTATGGGTCACGTAAATAGGTGCCTAAGATATGACCGCTAATTTCTTCCTTGGAATATATCAAAAATTATGTAAAAACAATAACTGTGGAGGGGTATTGAAGGTCGGACTGTCGAGGCCAGAGAAGTAATGTAAAAATATAGTTTTAATATAATTCATAAAAAATGGAACAATTGTACATATACATAGAAATAGAATTGATACATGAATAAACCACCAGATATACAAAAACCAAAGTCGCCGACGCGCGTTTCGCCGTGAGGCTTCTTCAGGGCAAAGTTTTTGAAGATTTTCGTACAGAGATGTATAACATTAGTTATCTGTAATAATACATGGTTACACGTTATTTGTGCTGCCAGCAACATAATCAAGAACATTTGAAATATAGAACAAAACAGAACATACAACAGTGAGAGAGAGAGATATTGTAGATATATTTACATGACAGATGACTCTGTAGTCAATGCAGGATAGAACGCATATCACAATCGAGTATTGGATATTATGCACCGTGGTGAATTCCAACAAGATCATCAAGGCATCATGTGGACCTATAGAAAAATGTATATATATACATATATATATGTATATATATATACACACACATATGTATATTATCATGTATTTGTTCTCCATACATCCATTCTCTGTATTCATTGTAGGTTTTTAGGGTACTGGCAAAAAAGGTGAAATAGAAAGGATGGAAGAGGTGCAAGGATAGTGAAGTAGTATGTGAAAAGTACACAAGGAAAAGTACCTGTGGGTTGACGGTGAGGTCAAGGATAAGAGCTTTTCCAGCATAGATAAAAATATATATAATCATAAAATAGTGCTGCTACCAGCCATCGTTCTATATGAAAAGTAAAAGAGAAGGGATTAAATATTTATAAATGTAAGTGAATGTAGCAAATACAAGAAAGTATCCGGGGTATAGAGTGTAAATTTACCCTTAATCAGGAATCATACATCAAGCTGGGACACAGGACCAGCCGTTTGATGTCTTATGTTTCAGACACACTGAGGGTATGAGATTACCGATCAGTGTTTATGGTCTAGGCCTAAGAAACGAGCCCACCGATCTGTATGGTAGCAAATGAAGGGATATTATGAGCAAAGATTAACTTTGGCAGCATAGATATCGAATGAAGAGAGAAAACAGTGATAGCTTCTATATAAGGTACCTTACCAGGGGGATGAATCGTACGGGCGTCCGTGTCCCAGGGTGTACATCTATGTGCCACACAACACAGAATGTGAATGAGGGCTTTAAATACCCTGTGACGTTTTGCTCACGTGTAGCGTCGTTGTGTGATTACTGTGCGCCATTCACATCGGGAGGCGTATCAGTAAGGAAGAAAAATAGTGGGGCGGGAGTAAGTGGAAACATCCAATGATATTTAGTGCTAAGGAGTCAGACGCAAGTCGCGTCATCACGTAGCGGTGTTCGTCAGGGCAAGCGTCATCCGCTTGCAGCTGATACCAATAGGTAGATGAGTGCAACGTGGCTGCATCATCGGTGTGCATCAAGTGCGTGGAGGCGCATAAACACAAGGGTGTGTGATGGCGGAAGTGGGGAAAATGCCCATACATCATTCCGGATATGACGTCATTATAGGAGGGGTGTCACAGAAGCGATAGCCATAGGCCCGTAGCAGCCATAGAGGGAGGGAGGGGGAGACATGACCCAACCCTCCCACCACATCCACTCCACACCAGGACGTGCATAGGCGAAACGAGAAAAGACACCCATGTCCCCTCAAAAGAGCCAGTCAGCGATATTTACCGATAAATAAACGAAAGAGAATGGAGTGAAGGAGCCTGGGAGCAAAAGATAATTCATGTTGGAAAGCTGCTGCATGTTCATGTGATAATGCATTGAAACTTCTCTGTGGAGAATCATCAAAAAAGCATGCAAATAGGACAGCATCTCTCTCTCTCATATAATTGCATGTATATACACACAATTTTCACGGCATTTATATAAAAAAAATGATAATAAATAAATAAAAATTACTTCCTAAACAGATTTTAATACAAATATAACGACATCTTATATATATACATAGAAAGATATATATGATAAAAATTAAATTAAAAAAGCAGGGGAAAGAGAGAATTATTTTGCATATACTTGTATATATATAAATAAATATGTCTCTCTATCAGTTTGGTTAAGCATAGTTTCTGTATATTATAGCAGGAAGAGGCACATAAATCATTCAATTTTAGTCTGTTTACATTTTGAATGGAAATATCTGTATCATATCAGATTACTGGGTATGGATTACACTTACCCATCCTTTATAATTTGGTCACCTCCATTCTAATATGGGAATGATAGATTCTATCGACCTCCAAATATACTATAGGAATGGTAAAGTTGAGCCAAGAAAATGACAAAAGAGTATTGAAAATAAATAAACTATAATTAGACATTTAGAAAGGACTTGAAACTTAGGGATTCATTCAGGCCCGGGGCTTGATTGGCCCTCAGGCGATAAATCCATTGGGTCTCACGTTGTAGGACCATCTGGTCAAAATTACCGCCTCTCTTGTCCTCATGGACGCAGTCGAGGACTGCGAATCTGACAGGAGGGATGTTGTATTTGTGTATAAAAGCTACATGGTGGCCCATAGTTTTATTTAGCAGACCGTTGGTAATGTAGTACATGTGGTCTTTAATACGTTTCCATAGTGGGCGAATGGTTTTACCCACATAGAAACTGCCACATGGGCAAAAAATGATGTAAATCACTCCTTTGGTCTGGCATGTTGCATGTGTACGAAGTTTGTGTATTTCCCCATTCGGAAGATGGATGTTAGGTCCTTCATTGAGTAGATGGCAATAGTTACAATGGCCACATTTGAATAGGCCTGGTGTCTCTCTCACATTTGATCTAGGTTTTTGATAATTACTCTTAATTAACCGATCCCTAATAGATATGGATCGTCTAAAAGTGATATTTGGGTTAAGGCCTACATATTTCGATAAAGTAGGATCAGCGGTGATGAGATGCCAATGTTTGTTCATTAGAGATCGAACTTCGTCATGCTGGTCAGAATAAGTAGTGATGAACCGTGTCACATCCTTGTTGGATTGCTTAGTGTCACTTTTAAGTAAGGTAGTAGCTCTTTCTTTGCCTGAGACTCTGTTGTAGGCCTTTTTTAGGCAGGACCTGCTATATCCTCGATTCAATAGTCTCGCATATAACATATCCGATTCTATTTTGAATTTTTCATTGTTCGAGCAGTTACGGCGTAGCCGAAGATATTGGCTATATGGTATGCTTCGAATAAGTGGGGCCGGATGGGCACTAGCCGCATGTAACAGCGTGTTTCCGGCCGTGAAAATTGTGTGTATATACATGCAATTATATGAGAGAGAGAGATGCTGTCCTATTTGCATGCTTTTTTGATGATTCTCCACAGAGAAGTTTCAATGCATTATCACATGAACATGCAGCAGCTTTCCAACATGAATTATCTTTTGCTCCCAGGCTCCTTCACTCCATTCTCTTTCGTTTATTTATCGGTAAATATCGCTGACTGGCTCTTTTGAGGGGACATGGGTGTCTTTTCTCGTTTCGCCTATGCACGTCCTGGTGTGGAGTGGATGTGGTGGGAGGGTTGGGTCATGTCTCCCCCTCCCTCCCTCTATGGCTGCTACGGGCCTATGGCTATCGCTTCTGTGACACCCCTCCTATAATGACGTCATATCCGGAATGATGTATGGGCATTTTCCCCACTTCCGCCATCACACACCCTTGTGTTTATGCGCCTCCACGCACTTGATGCACACCGATGATGCAGCCACGTTGCACTCATCTACCTATTGGTATCAGCTGCAAGCGGATGACGCTTGCCCTGACGAACACCGCTACGTGATGACGCGACTTGCGTCTGACTCCTTAGCACTAAATATCATTGGATGTTTCCACTTACTCCCGCCCCACTATTTTTCTTCCTTACTGATACGCCTCCCGATGTGAATGGCGCACAGTAATCACACAACGACGCTACACGTGAGCAAAAACGTCACAGGGTATTTAAAGCCCTCATTCACATTCTGTGTTGTGTGGCACATAGATGTACACCCTGGGACACGGACGCCCGTACGATTCATCCCCCTGGTAAGGTACCTTATATAGAAGCTATCACTGTTTTC
The DNA here is from genome assembly GCA_029574335.1 of Rana kukunoris. Classification (NCBI taxonomy): domain Eukaryota; kingdom Metazoa; phylum Chordata; class Amphibia; order Anura; family Ranidae; genus Rana; species Rana kukunoris. The sequence continues at coordinate 482,778,913 of CM056051.1, forward strand.
TCTCTTCATTCGATATCTATGCTGCCAAAGTTAATCTTTGCTCATAATATCCCTTCATTTGCTACCATACAGATCGGTGGGCTCGTTTCTTAGGCCTAGACCATAAACACTGATCGGTAATCTCATACCCTCAGTGTGTCTGAAACATAAGACATCAAACGGCTGGTCCTGTGTCCCAGCTTGATGTATGATTCCTGATTAAGGGTAAATTTACACTCTATACCCCGGATACTTTCTTGTATTTGCTACATTCACTTACATTTATAAATATTTAATCCCTTCTCTTTTACTTTTCATATAGAACGATGGCTGGTAGCAGCACTATTTTATGATTATATATATTTTTATCTATGCTGGAAAAGCTCTTATCCTTGACCTCACCGTCAACCCACAGGTACTTTTCCTTGTGTACTTTTCACATACTACTTCACTATCCTTGCACCTCTTCCATCCTTTCTATTTCACCTTTTTTGCCAGTACCCTAAAAACCTACAATGAATACAGAGAATGGATGTATGGAGAACAAATACATGATAATATACATATGTGTGTGTATATATATATACATATATATATGTATATATATACATTTTTCTATAGGTCCACATGATGCCTTGATGATCTTGTTGGAATTCACCACGGTGCATAATATCCAATACTCGATTGTGATATGCGTTCTATCCTGCATTGACTACAGAGTCATCTGTCATGTAAATATATCTACAATATCTCTCTCTCTCACTGTTGTATGTTCTGTTTTGTTCTATATTTCAAATGTTCTTGATTATGTTGCTGGCAGCACAAATAACGTGTAACCATGTATTATTACAGATAACTAATGTTATACATCTCTGTACGAAAATCTTCAAAAACTTTGCCCTGAAGAAGCCTCACGGCGAAACGCGCGTCGGCGACTTTGGTTTTTGTATATCTGGTGGTTTATTCATGTATCAATTCTATTTCTATGTATATGTACAATTGTTCCATTTTTTATGAATTATATTAAAACTATATTTTTACATTACTTCTCTGGCCTCGACAGTCCGACCTTCAATACCCCTCCACAGTTATTGTTTTTACATAATTTTTGATTCTTTACACGGATGTGGCCTATGTGAGTGCAGTTCCCTTGTTTTTCTCACCCCCCTACTACTCCCCTTTCCATCCCGTCCCTCCCCCTATCATTCTTGATTTATATTTATACTTGCTCAGGTGGTAGACACCTATTGTCCTTTCGCACTCGGGGGTGTGCTAAGACCTCTATTAAAAGAGGCCATCACTCCCCCCTTCCCCTTATCATCTTATTATTATTTTTTAAATTAGCAGGCACTTTCTTATATATTATTATATATAGAATTTGGTTTAGTATTACATTTTTTACTTAGAGATCACTCCGGCCACTCCTTAGCGGAGTGCTCCTCGAGTTTTTTCCCTTTTCCCCTTCCCCTCCTCCATTCTATACTGTGGAGTGGTATCGATGGCCAACTTCGTGGGCAACAATTGGGAGGGCTTTATGTTAGATATACAGAAAACATGCTCTACCAATACGAACTCTGAGGTTGAATTTGAGATCGTGTATCAGAAACTCCTTCAAACATTTGAGAGAAAATCCAGCCTATTCTGGCATATTAGATATTTCGAACAATACATCACAGATAACATCAACCCCAAAGGTCTCAGGGTACAGGTATTTCCTAATATCTGGTCTATGGATTCAGACTTTAAAACACGCTGGGAACAAAACCTTATGGGATGTTCACACAAGATGATGGAACTGATGGTAGAATATTATATGAAAGAGTTGAAGATAGTAGATTGTGAAATCAAAAGAATTTATGATGAAAATGAAGGCACTTTACACAAAGAAGGATTTGGAGTTTTTGATGCACGACTCAAAGAAAATATCCAGAGTTTTACAAGAGATTTGTTGGTCAAAAAAGAAGAGAAAATGTCGCGGGATAAACTGGCCTTCGCAGGTCAATACGCATTTAATTGGCCAATAACAAATGGCCCAAGAATAGGACGGATTAATCCCAACCAGTTGAGGGTCAATAATAAAAGGGGTAGTAACAGTAGAGATAAAAATAATGACTCTGACTCATCTACCAATTCTTATACCTCACAGCACTCCAGAACAGGCGATAGAGGACAACGTAAAGGAAGAAACAGCAGAAAAAGACCTCAACAAGGTGGTGGGTATTCAAATGGCACACACAACAAGAAACGTATGACAGAAAAGAATGACCCACAGAATGTAAGTACTCCAATTGAAGGAGATATTTCTGACCAAGCACCACAAACACCAAGACCGACCTCTATGTTTCCCATTCACTCACTGGGTGCCTCAACTGAGCTTTCTACCAATCTTTCCTCTATTCCTCCTAAGACAACTCCTAACATCCGACAGAGCATATTGGAATCAGCCCAGACGCTAGCCAGAACGTACAGTGGCAACGAATCTGGTACCACTCCAAAAGACACCAGAAAATGACAAATTGATCACTTCTTTGGACCTTTAGTAACTAATGACTCCAGCGACAAAGAAGGTATCAACACCTATAACCAAGGGACAACACCTCATTTAACCTTATCTAGACCTCCAGTAGTAACTAATGATAACCTCAAATTAGAAATTATCAACTTGTCATCCTATGCCTTGAGCCAATCAGAGGAAGAACTTTTGGGCCTAGGCCTAAACTTCTGCCCTAATCAAACCGTCAATAAATTTAATCTTATTAAGGACCTATATCTTTTTGCTAGAAAACTAACCCTAAAATTCATGTACGACAAGGAAAGGAGGGAGAAACAGGATGAGATCATCAACCAGGAAATCTGGAAGGATTTCACAGTGGCAGACTTTAGGGCATTAAAAACCCTTATCTCATTACTAGACGAAAATGACGGATCCCAATCCCAGGAAGTAATTCCTGAGACCCCCGAATTGAAGGGAGAAAGGATACAGCTTTCAATATATAGAAGAGACATTGAAACACTAGAAAGAGCTGTAAAAAAGAAGTCACTCAATTTCCCCTCACTACACACCAATTCGAATGTGTGGGCGTTCCTCGTCCAGACCATCAAGGAAGTAGAAAACATCCCACTCGTTAGACTCAACAACCAGAAATTTAATTCCATACATTCTAGGGCCCTTGACACACTTAGTAAAAAAGCAGAAGTCGTTATAAAACCATCAGATAAAGGGGGCAATGTGGTTATCATGGATGATCCCAAATATAGAAACATGTGCTGGGATATACTTAAAAACCGAACCTGGTACAGACCAATCAATGAAGATGTAATAGACAGGTTCAATAAACAGTTTAATGACATACTACAGGCAGCTCTAATGGATGGCTCTATCACCAAATCCATCTTCGATGGTATCTCAGTTTCTCATCCAAAAACACCCACATTTTATGCATTACCAAAGACACATAAAAATCTGACAGATCCTCCTGGACGCCCAATAGTGTCCGGTATGGGCTCTAAGACTGAGCGTGCTAGCAGATTGATCGATCAATATTTGAGACCCCATGTGACCTCATTGCCCTCTTATATACAAGACACACCCGACTTATTAAGAGCCTTAGATGGCCTTACCGTACCCCCCGGGTGCCTCCTTGTATCTATTGATGTGGAGGCCCTTTACTCATCGATCCCTCATAATAAAGGATTACAGGTAGTCTCTACCTTCCTGACAGAAAGAGGTCCAAAAATGGACAAAATGAATAGTTTTGTATTAGAGATATTGGGCCACATCCTTACCAAAAATGTGTTTTCCTTTGATGGGTCCCACCTCCTCCAGGTACAGGGGGTCGCTATGGGCACCTCCTGTGCGCCATCCTATGCGAACCTGTACCTGGGGGGGTGGGAACGGGAACTTTTTTCTTTGGAACATCATTTGCTTTTACCCATTTTGGGCTGGTTCCGTTATATAGATGATGTGTTTATGCTATGGGCAGGATCAACAGAGGATCTGGCCAAGTTTATGCAACTTCTGGACAATAATAATTATAATCTCAAATTCACCATGAACTTCAATGTGTCCGCCATTGCCTTCCTCGACATTTTAATTTATGTCGATGAGGCTAATGGCATTCAAACATCTTTATATCGGAAACCCACGGCCGGAAACACGCTGTTACATGCGGCTAGTGCCCATCCGGCCCCACTTATTCGAAGCATACCATATAGCCAATATCTTCGGCTACGCCGTAACTGCTCGAACAATGAAAAATTCAAAATAGAATCGGATATGTTATATGCGAGACTATTGAATCGAGGATATAGCAGGTCCTGCCTAAAAAAGGCCTACAACAGAGTCTCAGGCAAAGAAAGAGCTACTACCTTACTTAAAAGTGACACTAAGCAATCCAACAAGGATGTGACACGGTTCATCACTACTTATTCTGACCAGCATGACGAAGTTCGATCTCTAATGAACAAACATTGGCATCTCATCACCGCTGATCCTACTTTATCGAAATATGTAGGCCTTAACCCAAATATCACTTTTAGACGATCCATATCTATTAGGGATCGGTTAATTAAGAGTAATTATCAAAAACCTAGATCAAATGTGAGAGAGACACCAGGCCTATTCAAATGTGGCCATTGTAACTATTGCCATCTACTCAATGAAGGACCTAACATCCATCTTCCGAATGGGGAAATACACAAACTTCGTACACATGCAACATGCCAGACCAAAGGAGTGATTTACATCATTTTTTGCCCATGTGGCAGTTTCTATGTGGGTAAAACCATTCGCCCACTATGGAAACGTATTAAAGACCACATGTACTACATTACCAACGGTCTGCTAAATAAAACTATGGGCCACCATGTAGCTTTTATACACAAATACAACATCCCTCCTGTCAGATTCGCAGTCCTCGACTGCGTCCATGAGGACAAGAGAGGCGGTAATTTTGACCAGATGGTCCTACAACGTGAGACCCAATGGATTTATCGCCTGAGGGCCAATCAAGCCCCGGGCCTGAATGAATCCCTAAGTTTCAAGTCCTTTCTAAATGTCTAATTATAGTTTATTTATTTTCAATACTCTTTTGTCATTTTCTTGGCTCAACTTTACCATTCCTATAGTATATTTGGAGGTCGATAGAATCTATCATTCCCATATTAGAATGGAGGTGACCAAATTATAAAGGATGGGTAAGTGTAATCCATACCCAGTAATCTGATATGATACAGATATTTCCATTCAAAATGTAAACAGACTAAAATTGAATGATTTATGTGCCTCTTCCTGCTATAATATACAGAAACTATGCTTAACCAAACTGATAGAGAGACATATTTATTTATATATATACAAGTATATGCAAAATAATTCTCTCTTTCCCCTGCTTTTTTAATTTAATTTTTATCATATATATCTTTCTATGTATATATATAAGATGTCGTTATATTTGTATTAAAATCTGTTTAGGAAGTAATTTTTATTTATTTATTATCATTTTTTTTATATAAATGCCGTGAAAATTGTGTGTATATACATGCAATTATATGAGAGAGAGAGATGCTGTCCTATTTGCATGCTTTTTTGATGATTCTCCACAGAGAAGTTTCAATGCATTATCACATGAACATGCAGCAGCTTTCCAACATGAATTATCTTTTGCTCCCAGGCTCCTTCACTCCATTCTCTTTCGTTTATTTATCGGTAAATATCGCTGACTGGCTCTTTTGAGGGGACATGGGTGTCTTTTCTCGTTTCGCCTATGCACGTCCTGGTGTGGAGTGGATGTGGTGGGAGGGTTGGGTCATGTCTCCCCCTCCCTCCCTCTATGGCTGCTACGGGCCTATGGCTATCGCTTCTGTGACACCCCTCCTATAATGACGTCATATCCGGAATGATGTATGGGCATTTTCCCCACTTCCGCCATCACACACCCTTGTGTTTATGCGCCTCCACGCACTTGATGCACACCGATGATGCAGCCACGTTGCACTCATCTACCTATTGGTATCAGCTGCAAGCGGATGACGCTTGCCCTGACGAACACCGCTACGTGATGACGCGACTTGCGTCTGACTCCTTAGCACTAAATATCATTGGATGTTTCCACTTACTCCCGCCCCACTATTTTTCTTCCTTACTGATACGCCTCCCGATGTGAATGGCGCACAGTAATCACACAACGACGCTACACGTGAGCAAAACGTCACAGGGTATTTAAAGCCCTCATTCACATTCTGTGTTGTGTGGCACATAGATGTACACCCTGGGACACGGACGCCCGTACGATTCATCCCCCTGGTAAGGTACCTTATATAGAAGCTATCACTGTTTTCTCTCTTCATTCGATATCTATGCTGCCAAAGTTAATCTTTGCTCATAATATCCCTTCATTTGCTACCATACAGATCGGTGGGCTCGTTTCTTAGGCCTAGACCATAAACACTGATCGGTAATCTCATACCCTCAGTGTGTCTGAAACATAAGACATCAAACGGCTGGTCCTGTGTCCCAGCTTGATGTATGATTCCTGATTAAGGGTAAATTTACACTCTATACCCCGGATACTTTCTTGTATTTGCTACATTCACTTACATTTATAAATATTTAATCCCTTCTCTTTTACTTTTCATATAGAACGATGGCTGGTAGCAGCACTATTTTATGATTATATATATTTTTATCTATGCTGGAAAAGCTCTTATCCTTGACCTCACCGTCAACCCACAGGTACTTTTCCTTGTGTACTTTTCACATACTACTTCACTATCCTTGCACCTCTTCCATCCTTTCTATTTCACCTTTTTTGCCAGTACCCTAAAAACCTACAATGAATACAGAGAATGGATGTATGGAGAACAAATACATGATAATATACATATGTGTGTGTATATATATATACATATATATATGTATATATATACATTTTTCTATAGGTCCACATGATGCCTTGATGATCTTGTTGGAATTCACCACGGTGCATAATATCCAATACTCGATTGTGATATGCGTTCTATCCTGCATTGACTACAGAGTCATCTGTCATGTAAATATATCTACAATATCTCTCTCTCTCACTGTTGTATGTTCTGTTTTGTTCTATATTTCAAATGTTCTTGATTATGTTGCTGGCAGCACAAATAACGTGTAACCATGTATTATTACAGATAACTAATGTTATACATCTCTGTACGAAAATCTTCAAAAACTTTGCCCTGAAGAAGCCTCACGGCGAAACGCGCGTCGGCGACTTTGGTTTTTGTATATCTGGTGGTTTATTCATGTATCAATTCTATTTCTATGTATATGTACAATTGTTCCATTTTTTATGAATTATATTAAAACTATATTTTTACATTACTTCTCTGGCCTCGACAGTCCGACCTTCAATACCCCTCCACAGTTATTGTTTTTACATAATTTTTGATTCTTTACACGGATGTGGCCTATGTGAGTGCAGTTCCCTTGTTTTTCTCACCCCCCTACTACTCCCCTTTCCATCCCGTCCCTCCCCCTATCATTCTTGATTTATATTTTCCTTGGAATATAAATCCCCATTTTGTGAGGAACTATGACAGAGGTGAACAGCGCTTTGGTGAGGTCATTTATCTGCTCTCCATTCCTATAAATGTATGTACAGTGTTGGGGTACCCTTGAGGTGTAAGGTGCAAATCTCTTATCTGTAGCCAGGGTTGGAGGGCTCTTGTGGCCTGAGCACAGTTCTAACTTAAGTACTAAACCAAGGTAGCTGTGAGTACTGTAGTTGTGATGCTATAAGTAATAGCATATTGTGTCAACTACAAGTTTGAGAATGACTTGTAAATCAGAGCTTCGGCCAGAGAACTACATAATAGCCAAAACCACTCTATCTTAGAGCTGTAAAAAATTCTGTAAGTGGCAATATTTGTTCCAGCAAGTTGTCACTTTATACAAACGGCACACATTACCCTCTGACTGGTAAAAATGCTGAGCCACTGTAAAGATATTATTGAATGAGATTAGAGCACATCAGACTCTAAGAATGTTCTTCTGTAAAAAAAATGAAGCAGTTGCCAAGGCCATTGTGATAAAGGCTCAAGGAAAGGCGGGATATCAGACTTGCTCCTCCAAAAATAACTAGCAGGGGGCTAGTATGTTGGAATTGGGATGATTAGGATACGAGCCTCATTATGACAAATAACTGTTTGAGGGTGGTTATGCAAAAGCCGGTTATATGCCAATTGGCGCCATCTAGTGCTTCCCCTTAGGAAGATTGGAAGTGCTTCCAAACATTAGAAGTGCTCATTGTAATACACACTACTTGTTTGCAAACTCCAAATGTCAAAGCCTTCCTTCTATATATGGAGGAAAGAGACGAAGGTGCCCAACCAATATGCTACTACTTTATGTTGGGTGACTCGCGCATATGATTTGGCATTTCACTGCTTTTGTTTTTGAATAAATATCTCCCAGTCCTAAAACTATGTATGGCTACTTTTTTTTTGAGAGGGCTGCAGTGGTCCTGAAGATACTGCAATATAAGGCTGATGCATGGAATGGACAGAGAAAGCTCCTCTAACATATACCTGACCTAAAAATCTATTAATATGTATATCGTTCTTGATGTGATTAGTGAAAGCACTTTTTCTAGAGAAGAATAAAGTGGAGATGGTCACTGCCATGGTGGATAGGGTTGGATGGGCAATAGTAACTCGAGGGTTAACAGGATAGCACCTTGCCTAGAACTAACTAGAGTGCATATGGCTCTCAACCCATCCTCCCTTTCATGGGTCTTTGTTTTCAATATGTCTTTCTGAATTCGGACATTTATTTTCAATTTCATGTCTTTCTTTCTCAGATCTAATGTCATGATGTGGCTGGCTACTATATTTGCCCTTGATGTTTCCAACCATGGCCAATTTCATGCCTGTTCGACTGGCATCCTATTGTGGTTGGTTATTTACCACTAAGGTTTGTCAGATTAGTGTGAAAGTGGAGGGCAGTCAAGACCATGTCCTCCCAGACCTCAGGTATCTGTAGACAAGTATTGTATGCAGGGTTGATATGTTTTATTGAATTTAGCCTGGTTGTTAGAGATTGCGGTTCATCTTATCATTAATCATGATCCAGTTTAATTTTTGTTTAATATAGTCGAACATTACTATTGACTAGTTCCAACAACGTGCAATGGCTATCCTAGCGGACAGAATCATGTATGAAATTAAGCGTGTGGTGTGCTTAGAAAGACACTTATCAAATTTCTGAAAGATAGCAATGTCTGATGTTGTAAAAAGTTTTACATCTGTAAGTGAATAGATAAAAATAAACATGGTGATTTCCTGACCACAGTGTCTAAAACACAGGGAAGAGGCTTGTGAATTCATCTTGGCAATCCTTGAGGAAGCCATATACCATCTCAATGGTGTCTTTTAGTTAGATTCCACAAAGCCTGCTTAATCAAAATCTTTGATTGTGCTATGCCATTTTTGGAGTTCCCAAGAAATGTGGAGGTCTTTTTCCCAGTGTTCCGCATAGGGAAGATTGTGTGCAGGGTCAGTCAGATAGCTGAAGAGCAGAAGAGCCTTTTACTGAGTTTCTAGTTTTACAAGAGCTCTCAAAGAATGACAATAATAGGGGTCGGTTAGTCTTGTTATGTTTGTCTTTTCAAGTGTAAAGTGATTTGGTTTATATCAAAATATTTTAAACAGAGGTAGTTGCAATGAGGATTTATAATAAAAATGTGGGCTTTATGGGCAATAGCAAACATTCTTCTTTTGAGAAACATTTACTTATCCTTAAAGGTCAGTATTTTTTATTCATGATATTTTGGGGTCTCAAACCAATCCCACTGATTTAATTGAGCAGTACACATGGCAGGTCAGAGGCTGTTTGTCTGCTATACACTAATTTCTTTGAATGCAGCGTGTCCTTTTTAAGGTGCTGGCAAAGCAGGTCAAATGCAGCCTTTGCTTGGTAAATACTTATATTGCCATTCAAATGCATGCATTTGTGTTTATATAGCAAACTCAAAATGCCCATCGGCGTAAGCTCTCTTCTGGTTCCGTTAGAACTGCATAGTCATATTTAAGCACACTGCTCAACTGCTAACAAGAAAGTGGAGGTAATGCTATGAACAGAAGTAGTATCATGACTGATTATCTATTTCTGTGACATCGCACACACTTATGAAGTTATAAAGTACAACTGGAACACCATCTGTAGGCAGCATGAGCACTATGAGCCAAAGCTGGGATCTTATTGGCTATACTAAAATTTGTTCATTTTGATACATGGGGCCTACAGGTGGCCACTGGTGCTCCATGACATGTATAAGAGCAGCTGGTTTCCAATCAAAGTAGTAAATGGCCACTAAACATGAAGCAAAAAATATATTTCGCAATAAAAAAAAAAATATTCAGAATTAGACCCCACCAGAAAAAACATCAAGTATTATCCTACCTTGATTTCTTTGACATTGGGATTCCACTCTCCCATGCTTTCCATGTTGTCCACCAGTTCTCCATAGACTCTATCCAGAGGTTTTTCCACAACCGCCTCAAGCTTAAAGACCTTTCCAATGTCTGGCAAGACCTTACTTAATACTTTATCTCCGTTTTCCTTTAAAAAGATAATAAACATTTAGTTGGTTGAATTAAATACAAAGATTAGTTGTATAAAGGCTGTCAGACAGAACACTTAGTACTCAATTAGATTGTAGGCCCTCTTAATACTATATATAACTGTATTGTCTCCCTTTTTATATTGTAAAGCGCTGCGTAGACTGTTGTCGCTCTATAAATCCTGTATAATAATATTAATGCTTTTTCTAAAAATGAGTGTCGGTATTTATTGGCAGATGTATGTCTACATAGTTTAAACACGTGCCTTGATGCTGCAGTCTGGCTTATAAGCCAGACTTTTCTGGCCATACTTCTCTTGTGGGTCACGGCACTAACTTTTGCTCTCCTGTGACCCAGAGTTAGCTGGCATCAGGATATAGCCTGCTGTCAGCTGACATCAGAGCCGCTCAAGGCTCTGGAAGGATCCTGACCATATGTTTGAGATCCACCCAGCTGCCTGATTGACAGCTGGCTCTGGCTTCGGTATTTAAATCATTGACCTGGAGTAGGTAAGAATCAAATATGGTCAGAGTAAAGTCAGGTCAGTGGCCCCCACAGTGTTGGATCCTGTAAATCATCAAGAAAATCTAGCAAGGAGAATTTTAAGAAGTAGGTGAGCAATGAAAGCTTACATGAAAATTTACAGACAGGTATCCTTAAATGTAGAGCATTTCCCTCCTACTCACACAGTGCTTGCTGAAGTCTGTGTGAATCATATCTATATAGATAGGCTGCAGAGCCCACGTGAAATAAACAAAGTGAGTCAGAATCTCTGGCATACTTCTGTATTCATTTTCTGTTCAACGGACACACTTTTCATAAATCCCCCTTTCCCAATCGTGTGTCCTTTTTTTATGTTATAATATTATTTTATATTCATCACACAAAGGTACATAGATATAGTATATCGTCTTATATTAATTTGGTTACATTGTACATTCTTACTTGTCCTAACAACTTAAGTTTGAGTCACCCTAGAATAGACCCATAAAGGGAAGGAAAATAAATAAATAATTAAACGGAAACACACTAACCTTAATAAATTATATGAGTAGTACAAAAAAAAAGGGAAAAAAGAAAAAAAATATATATATTAAATATTCATGGCTACACAACGTTAAGATTACTTGTAGCCCAAATAGGAAATTCATCTGATTTTCGAAATTCAGACCATTTAAACCATATATCGAAAAACTGCTCCTCCCTTCCCATTTCCCGTGCCAGTAAACCTTCCAATTCTTTAATATATTCTAGTTCCTTTGCCCATTCCCCCGGGGAAGGTATTGTCTCTGTTTTCCAATATCGAGGAATAACTACTCTGGCTGCTGTAATAAAGTACCTGATCACATCTTCTTTTACTTTCTTTAAAGGTCCCGGAATCATATTTAAGAGAGCTATTTTTGGGGAGGTGCAAATTGGTGTTTCTCCTATTTTTTCATAGAGATCAAAGATTTGTTTCCAGAACATTCTTATCTGATGACACTCCCACCAGATGTGTATCATGTGTCCTTTTTTAAATCTTGTGCTTTTAATTAAAAAAAAGTAGAGGATTACTGATGCCATTGCCAGGCTCCTATAGACTATACAGTACAGCTCTCTGTCCATACCTTCCTGTGGACTTTCAGTTGGAGAGCTGGAGGAAACATCAATGGACTACAAGTGCACTGATTACCACACTTGTGTTCCATTGAGAACTACAAGTCCATCTGATCTCTGTGAATAAATGACACAGCTGTGGGGGAGTTTCATTTGAACCCTACATAAGGGTGTAAGTATCATGGTGCAAAAGGTGGAGTTTGCCTTAAAGTCCATGTAAAGCATCACATTTTTTACCCTAAGAGTAATGATTAGGCATTTTCAATTTAAGTTGGCATGTTAAATGTTTAAAACAATGTAAATCTAACCTGCATTTCTCCTGCACTTTGCTATCAGTGCTGGGGCGAAAGGGAAGGGGGTACAAGACTGGGATTTTATATCATTTAACTAGGCTCCTGTAGCTGTCAATCTACGGGGCTTGGTATGGCTATCCACTTACGGGGCTATCGAGAGTGCCACCAGTTCAGAAGCTACGGCAGCAAGGGTGTCACCCTCTCAAAGAAAGTACCCATCCGTTAGTACTTGTATGGGCAGCCTATAGTGCATATGCAATTTTACTGTTGAAGCTTAAAGCGGAGTTCCACCCATAAATGGAACATCCGCTTATCCCACTCCTCACCCCCTTGCATGCCACATTTGGCATGTAATTTTTTTGGGGGGGAGTGGGGGCTTCAGGAGGAGTGGGACTTCCTGTCCCACTTCCTCCTTCCGCTAAGGGGCTGGTTAGGCAATTAAGCTTAATCGCCTACAGCAGCCCCTCCCTGTAGGCTATCACCTAGGACACGTGACAGGTCCTAGGCGATAGCCTGTCCAATCGAATAGCGCAGCGCCGCACGCACATGCGCAGTGGGTGCCCGGCCATGAAGCCGAAAGCTGTCACGGCCGGGTGCCCACACTTGGCATGAAGACGCCGGCCGGGGAGGGGGGGAGAGGAGCGGAGCCCAGGCCGGCGCGTCGCTGGAACGCTGGAGCAGGTAAGTGTATGTTTATTAAAAGCCAGCAGCTACACTTTTTGTAGCTGCTGACTTTTAATAAACATAAATTTTGGCTGGAACACCCCTTTAAGTGTGTAATTTTATATATTATTCGAATGTTAGCTGATCGGAAAATATAAAACTCAGCTTACCGCCACAATCTCAACTTTCCATCCATCCTGCTCTCCAAGGATGCTCATTGACTTCTTTAATGCCTCCTGTCCCTGTTTGATGTAGGATATCTCTGCTTCATTAAAGACCTTTTCTTCAAGCCTTGAACCTGATGGAAATAAATATTCATAAATCCACAAACAACAATGCTGATGTTGATAAATGGATACTCAATAAAAGGTAATTCCAGCTCAAACACAAGAATACTTCCTATTCAGTCATGAATGATTGTAAACATAAGAGAGATTGATGGACTTACTCAGTAAGGAACTCCTTCTTCGAACTTGGTTTATCCATTGACTGGGCCCAGGTCCAACCAGAGCAAGTTTTTCCAGTTCATGTGAGAGAGCTACAGCGGCCGTCCTCCGTAGACCTACCAAACGAATGCAGCAAGCATACATTAATGGGATATAAACAATATTACTGAATCTAATCTGACATATCAAAATACACCTGCAGGAATACATATTTGTATTTAACCACTTCAATACAGGCATAGAAAGCAAAAAACCTACAACCTGGGCACATAAACTTTCATTTGTAATTATTCCTTACTAGCTACAAAGGCTATCAATTTAATGCTATGTGCACTAAATGCCTTTGGAAACCTTGTTATTACATTATTTGCAAACTTGGCAGTGGCATCTGCTGTTTACTTTCAGTTTTTAAGGACTACATATTCCATGGTACCTTTTTACCTACATGCAGTGATTCCTTTACTGACTCCGCCTCCTCTCAGAACTTCTGTAGCTCAGAAGGCAGGCTCTGTGAAATGTGTGACACAGCAGTGCTGACTGTCAAGGAATACCTTGACTCCGCCTCCACATTTAATGTTTGGGGCCTGCTGGGTCCCTCCCTCTGTTCTCTGCACAAGTTATGTACAACAGAAAAAAACAACAACCCCTAGTCAGCTAAAGCAAGAAAAGGAAAACAATACAAATATTCTACAATCAAAAAATTTCTCGCTGGTTCCAATCACCGTCGACATCATCAGAAGCCCCCGAGATAGCACATCACCAGGTAATATCATTTCCACAAAACTACTGAAAGAATGTACCAATATTTTGGCACCCACCATTACACATTTTGTAAATCAATCTTTTAAAGAAGGTATTGTTCCGATCTCCCTTAAACAAGGGATAATAAAACCCCTCCTAAAAAATACAACCTCGACCCCCAAATACCCAAACCACTGTAGACCAATAACAAGCCTGAAGACCTTCTCCAAAATCATGGAGAAAGCGGTAGTACAGCAGCTGCAACTCCAATTGGACACCCACAAACTCCTTTACCCACTACAATCAGGCTTTCGCCCAGGCCATGGCACTGAAACGGCACTGCTCAAAATATGGGATGATGCCCTCAAAGCAGCAGAAGACGGAGAATCATGCCTACTGGACCTAAGTGCAGCATTCGACACAGTGGATCACAAAACTCTACTCGTTCGCCTCAAAGAAGTAGCCGGAGTTACAGACACAGATCTACCCTGGTTCGCTTCCTTCCTAGGAAATCAGTTCCAAACAGTGAAACTAGGAGTCTTCACCTCGGAAACGCGCACCATTTCTTGCAGAGTCCCTCAAGGATCTCCCCTATCACCGGTGCTCTTCAACATCTACCTCCGCTCACTCCTTAAAATCATCAGTGAGCAAGATTTGTGCTACCACTCCTATGCGGATGACACTCAACTCTACTTTTGGATCACCCAAAAAACGACCGATATCACGGATTAGAAAAATGCCTGGCATTGATCGAGGAATGGATGACTGAGTACTCCCTCAAACTCAACGGATCCAAAACAGAACTACTTCTCCTCCACGCAAACCAAAAGACTACAGCTAGGACCTCATGGACACCACCCACCATGCTGGGACAGACAGACCATCACCCCAAGTACCAAGATCAAAAGCCTGGGAGTAACCTTTGACTCAGATGTCGATGGATGGGCAAATAGGATCAGTAGTCAGCAGATCCCATTGCCTTCTCCGCCTACTACGTAGACTTATCCCCTTCATGCCGGAAGAGGATACAGCGGTAGTAGTCGGAACAATCATCAATTCTAGACTTGACTACACAATCTCCCTCTACTTAGGACTACCAAAATACCAGATCTCGTGCCTACAAGTCGTTCAGAACACAACAGCCAGGTTGGTAACAGGAAAGAAAGCCTGGGAATCCATCGCCCCATCCCTGAGGGCCCTTCATCTGCCTCGCCCACAAATGCACACAAGGAAAGGCTCCTCAATACTTATGCGAGAAAATAAAACCCCTCACCCCCCATCGCACTCTCCGATCATCAAACCAAAACCTCCTCTACATCCCCAAGTCCAATTACAAATCAAAGGGAGAACGAAGATTTGCAGTCCAAGGACCACGGCTATGGAACGATCTGCCAACGGACATCCGCATGGAAGAAAACTATCGGGCCTTCAGGAAAAAACTTAAGACCCACCTCTTCTGAAGGATAAGGAAGACAACGGATGGAATAAGCGCCTTGAGGCGATTTTGTTTGCATGTGTAGCGCTATACAAGTTATTCTCTTACTCACTCGCAGGGATGATGTCACTTCTACTTCTAAATGCCACACAAAGTGGAATTATATCTTCTGTGGCTATTAAGTAATTTATTCAAATGGAAATTTAACATTAGCTATAACTGTTGCTCTTTAATAAATAGCACGAAAAACATTTGAAAGTGTTTTTCCAGCTTTTTTTTTTTTTTTTTTTCTATTTCTGCATGTTTGACTGTTCCAGAGTTCCCCTCAATTTCTGTCTTGTGGAACTATTGTCAGCAGGACAAGAAGTGAAAATAAATCTCTTTAACACAGCCCCAGATAGCAGTAAAAATCTGAAAGGTAATTCTTCCAGATTTCATGTAAAACTAGAAAAGATGATTTTGGCTTGCCATGCACTTTGAAGAAGTACTACAACTCCTAGCATAATGTTACAAAACCATGACAATAATGATAATAGCATAGCATTATGGACATGGATCCTGTATTTATATGCCTTTTTTCCTGCTCATTTTCTAAATGGGTGTGTCCAAATAAAGCTCACATAAGGGGTTGTCCCTGCCTCCTAAGTATGAATGCCCCCCTCCCCCCCACAATAAATGTATTTTTTAATTACAGCTGGGTATGTGCAGTAACTTAAATTTGGTTGGTGCTGTGATTCTGGGACATGGCCCCTAGGGCACAACATTGGCAGGACAGAGGGCCAAAATGCAACTAATACGGGAATATAGTTATACTGCTATATGGTATTACCCACCAGTCATCCAGCACAGAACTGCATAATGCCTATGTAAACAAGGCAGATCACCGTTCTGACAGGAGGGGAGGCATGGCTCCTGTTTCTCTAAAAAGCAGGGACAACTATCCATGTCTTCCCCTAGTGAAAGCACCTGTTTGCACCTTGCTAGGAACATAGTTAACCATTTGATTGCCCCTGATATTAACGGCTTCCCAGCCAGTGTCATTAGTACAGTGACAGAGCATATTTTTTTTAATTTTTTTTTTATTTTTTTTTAGCACTGATCACTGTATAAAGCTGTCCATACATTATACAATTTCCTTTAGATACAAGGTCCTGACTGATTGCATACAAGTTGAAAGTGTTTAGATTTGACCTCCGTATTATATGGTTTTGGTAAATAAAAGGACAATTGTACAATGTATGGCCAGCCTTAGTATCACTGGTCCCCAAATTAGTGTCAGAATGTCTACTACAATATCGCAGTCCCGCTAGAATTTGCATTACTAGTAAAAATAAATAAACAAATAAAAATATCCCATAGTATGTTTTTTTTACCAAATTTGTAGCATAATACATATTGGCCTAAATCAGGGGTGCCCAACCAGTGGCCCGCGGAGCCCTCTGATGTGGCCCACGACCTCATGCTCTGAGATAGCAGGTTGGCATGCCCAGATTGTGGGTTGTCGACCCACCACCCCAGAGCATCAGAAGCAAGTGGCTACAGAGCCACATAAGCTAATGCTTTTCTGTAAAGCACCAACTCCTTTTCAAAGGCGGAGTGATATTAAATGCACTCTGCCTGGGACAGCAATAGGTGGCGATACCTGAATTAAAGACTGTTATTAAAGGTAGTGTTTATTACTAAACTCAAAATGTATCTATGGGCATATCTCTTCTGCAGTGGTTACTGGGTTGCTTTCAAACTAATCCGCAGGTGCACTGCAGAACAACCGTGGGTTACCTGCACTTTGCTATAGACTTCAATTATTACCTGTGGGTTGGGTGCCCATAAAAAAAATGCACTACACCTGCAGGATATAATAAAAGTCTATGGCAGAGTGCAGCTCACCCACAGAAAAGCCACGATTGGATCCGATTGATCGTGTCAAAAAGGCCTAAGGCTGCTTTCACACTCATGCTCTGTGGTTAAACCACAGAGCATGAGTGTGAAAGCAGCCTTAGGCCTTTTTGACACGATCAATCGGATCCAATCGGACCCACTGGTCACCTCAAAAAAAAACAGAAGTGGGGATTCATCCCCTTCCATCTGGGCAGATCGGATCAGAGGGCCCATAGAGTAGAGTGGGCCGTGTCTACATATGCAGAGTGGACATCCGCCCGCTCCGCTTATTGTGGCCCACGACCGGTTGTAAAATTGTAAACCTTGGTAAACCAAAATCGACCCCCTGCAGGCTCATGTCATAATGTGCACCGCATACTAGCATATTATTCCAGTTTCACAAGGTCTTCCACCCAGGTTCATGGGAGCCGTAATGATGTCACTCCCGCACATGTGCGCAGCACAGCTCTCTCAATGGATGGCATGTGCTGGTGCACGTTTAGAAGATATTCACTGTACCTACAGGTAATCCTTATCATAGGTATTATATCAGGTATACCTATTACCTTATTATAAGGTATTGCCTTATTATAGGCTTACCTGTAGGCACAAGATAAAAAGCGAAGTTACTACCGATTTAAAGGAGATGCAGGAATCTGGCAAGTACTGGTTGTGAATCACATAAGACAGCAATCTCCCATATTCTTTATATGTCTGGTCTGTAGGGTAGAGTGGCGGGACTGAAGCCTTTTCTTACTAAGAAAACCATACAAGCCTGGCCAGGCCTGCTGTTAGAAATTACGAGGCACGCCAGCCTATCTGATAGTTACCCCCCAAAAAATATTAAAATTATATTTTCATAGAAAAACCCCAAATCATTATTTGCAGGGGGAATCAAATCCTGGACAGGGAAGGTGATCCATGAAGCATGGGGGGGGGGGGGGGGAATTACAGGAACCAATCCTTTGTGTGTCTCTCCCTGCAGCAGCTGAAAGCCAATGGGAGGGAGAGAAAGAGAAGCCACTTTTAAGCTGCTGCAGGGAGAGACACCCGGGGGATCAGTTCCTCTAATCCCCACCCCCTTCTTTAATGATCACCCCCTCTACTGCCTATATTGGATTCCCCTGCTGTCCAGCCCACCCCCTGCTGGCCTGGGCCCCGTACATAAAGGCTAGTGCTACCCCCTTATCAGCGGCCCTAAGCCTGGCTACATTTTGCAAAAACCCACATCAAGTCTGATGAGACCAAGATTGAACTTTTTTGCCACAATTTCAAAAGGTTGGCACAAAACCAAAACTGAGCATCACCAATAAAAACATCATACCCACAGTAAAGCATTGTCGTGGCAGCATTATACTTTATAGGCTATTTTTCTTCGGCTGAACTGCTAAAAAGCTGAAGATGAAGAGGAATTTCACCTTTCAGCTTGACGGTGACCCAAAGCATACATCCATTTTTTTTTCTTTTTTTCTTAATTAATGAATTCACTTTCCTTCCTCTCCGATGTATATTTATTTTTATTTCTTTTCCAAATATATTTTTATTTTTATTATTTTGTTTTCCTTTATTAGCCTACAACTATATGTACTTTATGCCAATCTAAATTCCCCTTCACTTGGGAAACGTGTGCTATTAAGTATTTAGGTATATTAATTTGTCTAACTGACTTATACTCTCTAAATTACACACCCCTATTACAAAAAATCCGATCTGATTTATTAAAATGGTCCTCGGGACTTTTCTCATGGTTCGGTAGAGCTGCGATCGTTAAAATGAATATTCTCCCGAGAATCCTATATATCTTTCAAACCATACCTATTGCGATACCCCAGGCCTTCTTTTCTTCATTCAAGAAAATGTGCACGATTTTTATCTGGAACAAACTCCGCCCGAGGTTTAGTTATGATAGACTCACTACCCCAAAACCATCAGGTGGAATAGGTCTACCTGACATGTACAAATATTATCAAGCTTGCTCCTTGACTAGAATTATTGATTGGAACATTCACTACAAATATAAAGATTGGGTTAAATTAGAACACCTATTCTCGCCAATACCACTTTCTCAATTCCCATGGATTAGACCTCCTGATGTTCCCTTGGCAATTAGACAACACCCCTTGATCCATCCGACTATTCTTACATTCCGTCGAGCCTGTAATAAACACAAAATCTCCTCTCCGAATGGTCCATTAACCCCAATTAGACTCAATCCTGGTTTTCCACCGGGAATGCATGAAGATTTTTTGACTACTGGATGGCCTCATTCAAATGTGAGAGCCGGACAGTTCTTCATTGGCGACAAATTGATATCCCAAACTGATTTGGCCGATAAATTGAACATGGAATCGTTTCCTTTTTGGACGTATGTACAACTAAGGAAATTTTTCTTGAAACCCAACCCCAGACCAAACTGGTCGAGAGAAAAAACTGATTTTGAAAAGTGGTGTGACAATGATGGTCCTCTTAGGCACCTAGTCTCCTCTACATATTCTCTCTTATTCTCCACTCAAACACCTAAAATTAATTGGGCTAATCAATTATGGGAAAGAGACCTTTCGCTTGATCTATCGGACTCAGAATGGAGGAATATATATAAATCTATTCATAAGGGATCGATTCATGTTCAAACACAGGAAAACGCCTACAAGATTCTCTCCAGGTGGTATATGACCCCCCTTAAGTTACACAGGATTAATAATTCTGTACCTAACACATGTTGGAGATGCAATAAAGAGACAGGCTCCTTCCTTCACATTTGGTGGTCCTGCAATATCATCCGACCGTATTGGGAAAAAATACATAAATATATCTCCCAAATAACCTCGGTTAATCTGGACTTCACACCTGCTCAATTTTTGCTACACTATTCTCCCTCATTACCTGGAGGCTATTGCAGATCCTTGGCAATGCATATGGTCAATGCTGCCAGGATGTGTGTTCCAGCCAAGTGGAAATCCACTCATCCCCCGTCATTAGTTGAATGGTTTAACCGCACCCTGCGGAACATGGAAATGGAGAAGTTGATTCATCAAGCGAAAGATACGTAAAAGAGGTTCACTGATATCTGGTCTGATTGGCTAATTTTCATGTCAACTGATGAATACAAAAAGATCATCTCTGGAAATTAATATCCTCTTTGTTTGACATTCTCGATGCGTTGATATTACGGCAGATCCTCCCCATTTTTTTTTTCTCTTCTCTTTTTCTTCCCATTTTCCCTCCCCGATTTATATTTATAATTTAGTTACTTACTTATGTATCTCATTGTCCTAAATTGAATTACGGTCTAGAGTCATATTCTTATCATGATTCTGGGCTTTTTGTTCTTCATTATTTTCTCTATAATTTACTTGAAAAGATTTATTTAACAACGATCTAACTTGCTTGTTCGATCCGACCTACAGGTCATTTAGATGCTTTAGTGTTGCCATAGATAGGTATTACTGTATACTTCTGCTCTGTCGCACGGCTCCGTGATTCTATATTGATTTCAATGTATTGTTCATATTGTAATTACTTGAATTTTCAATAAAAACCATTACAAAAAAAAAAGCATACATCCAAATCAACAAATGAATGGCTTTACCAGAAGAAGATTAAAGTTTTGGAATGGCCCAGCCAGAGCCCAGACCCGAATCCAATTGAAAATTTGTGAGATGACCTGAAGATGGCTGTGCGCAGGAAATGCCCTCACAACCTGACAAATGTGGAGCACTTTTGCAAGGAAGAGTTGGCAAAGATTCACAAGGCAAGATGTACCATGCTGAAAGACTTCTACCCGAAAAGACTGAATATTTTAAGACCCATTATGGAACCCACTCTATAAGGTATAAAAGTCTGAAAGTCTCTCTAACTTTTTGATAAGTCACTTGCCAATCAAAGCATGTATCAACCCAAGAACAGAAATGTTGCGCATCCTCTCCCCTTACATTAGATGTCAAGAGCCCCCCCACCATCAGAAGTTAAGTCCCCCACTCTCCCTTATATCACAGTGCATTCCCTTTCCTTATGCTGCTGCTGGGAAGAAGCTTGATGTATTGCTTAAAAGCAGAAAGTAAGGTTCTGGAGGAGGACCAGAGGAGGGCTGGAGCTCTCTTTCAGCTGCAGGAGAGGTGCGAGGGCCACATGAAATGGCCTGGAGGGCCGGATTCAGCCTGCGGGCCTTGTGTTTGACACCTATGCTCTAGGACATGACTACAGAACACCCTCTTTCCTCTGCATAGTGCAGGCAGAAAGCACATTAAGCTTTCAGCTTACACGATTTCTGGCAGGATCAACAGGAACACTTATCAAACAAATACACCATTTATCAAACAGATGTTAAAACCTTTAAAAAGCAAATAAGACATTCATTGTTGTGGGTCTATATAAACGTTAAATGAACCTCCTACAAAATATATATTTAACTAAGCCCAGATAGAGTAAAGCTGGCCATAGATGGATTGAAATTCTGCCGGTTCAGCAGGAACCATATGACTCCCGATGCATCTATGGTTCTTACTGCTAGAGAGAAGTTGATATAATGATCGGCTTCTTTCAAATGGACATTTTGGACATTTTTCATTTGATCAGCAATGCAGCCAATCCCGCTGTCAGAATACAATAGCACAGCAGGAATGATGGGGGGATCCCTTAGGTTTGTTTTTTTTTTATCAGCTGGCTATATGAAAAGAAAATCTATGGCCAGTTTAAGGTAGGGAGAGGTTCAGCACCTGAGTATTTTCCTCCTGAGGATCTGCTATGCTATCCCTAAATTCTGTAAAAAAAAAATCCCTACATTTTTACATTACCATGTTACACAAAGGACTTGTTACTCTAATGCAGGGGGTCTCCGAACTCTCTAAACAAAGGGCCAGTTTACTGTCCTTCAGACTTCAGGAGGGCCAGATTGTGGCCAGCGGGAGTGGAAATTTTTCTGGCATCAGTAGGAGTAAATATCACCACATTTGGTATTAGGTTAGAGGAATAGTGCCCCATCTTTGGTATCATAAGGAAGAATAGTGCCCTATTATTAGTGTCAGTGGGAGAAATGGTGCTCCATTGTTGGTGTTCGATGGCAGAATAGTGTCTTGTATCAATGGGAGGATTAGTGCCCCGGGGGCCGTATAAAAGCAAGCAATGGGCCGCATCCGACCCCTGGGCTGCAGTTTGGAGACCCCTGCTCTAATGCAATAAACAAAGCAATAAACTTTCAATATTCAGTCATGGTTCTGAACACAATAGAACAATACAACTACAGTAATACCTTGGATTGCAAGCATAATTAGTTCCAAAAACATGCTTGTAATCCAAAGCACTCTTATATCAAAGCAAATTTCCCCAATAGGGAGCTGTGGTGGCTCAACGTGATTGGCACTGCGCTGATAAGTTCACCTCTGCAGCCAAGGGTTCGGATCCCGGTCTCGGCTACATGTGAATTGAGTTTGGTGGTCTCAGCCCGGCTCCCGGTGGGTGTGCTATGCAGGGTAAGCCTGTGCTTAGTACGCCCACCCCCCCCCCACAAAAACCACCACACTTGCACGCACACAAAATTGGTTTAACACGCACGCACTTTGGCCATGCGGTCTCCTAAAAGAAAAGAGAGGCAAAGGACCTACGGGGCTGGCTGAGCGGGCTAGGCCCCCTCACTTCCTCATAGGGGGAGTCCCTCTGCCCCGTCGGGGGTCCTGTTGGGCTCCCAAGCGGAGCAGGTAGGACAGGGTGAGGGGGAGGTCCTCCCTCACACCCGCCATTGCCACCGGGGGCATGGAGACTCCCAACTCCTGCAGTCCTGCTCACGCACAAAAATACACTTTAAAAAAAAAAGCAAGCAATGGCCCGCATCCGGCCCCTGGGCTGCAGTTTGGAGACCCCTGCTCTAATGCAATAAACAAAGCAATAAACTTTCAATATTCAGTCATGGTTCTGAACACAATAGAACAATACAACTACAGTAATACCTTGGATTGCAAGCATAATTAGTTCCAGAAACATGCTTGTAATCCAAAGCACTCTTATATCAAAGCAAATTTCCCCATAAGAAATAATGGAAACTAGAATTCAAGTTAGAATTCAAAACAAGACCAAACAAAGTATTTTATGGGTGTGAAGTAGTCCCTATTTGCAAATGCATACAGTGAAACTTTGGATTGCGAGCATAATTTGTTCCAGAAACATGCTTGTAATCCAAAGCACTTGTATATCAAAGCAAATTTCCCCATAAGAAATAAAGGAAACTCAAATGATTCTTTCCACAACCATTTATTCATAGATCCTTCTGTTTATAGTCCATATAAAAAAAATATAGCAATGTGATAGGTTGTGTAACCATAAAATGTCCATCTACAAATGGAAGCCTCCACAAGGGGATTAGAAGCAAAATCCAGCAGGAGCTCCAGAGAATAAAAGAGAAGAGAGGCGCCTCTAAGTGCAGCAATATGGTTATATTTAATGAAGGTCCAATATTTAGCAACTCACATGGTTGATGATTAAAAGAGGCACATAGACATACAGGCCTCCGGGGTAAAGCTGTCCACATAGACCATCCTCAGAACCACTGGCTCTCACCAATGTCAGTCTGCAATCGTGACTGGGAAGACTACCCTGCAGTAGAGCGATCTGAAAGCGCGGCTTGAAGCGCTCGTGGAACGCAGTATGGAAGGGACATTGTTGCTGAGGATGGTCTATGTGGAAATCTTTCCCCCCGGATGCCTGCATACTTAGATGTGTCTCTTGTAATCATCAACCATGTGAGATGCTAAATGTTGTACCTACATTAAATGTAACCACATTGCTACACTTAGAGGTGCCTCTCTTCTATTGTACACTCTGTTGTGACATGTCGCTACTCTTATATCAAGACAGCACTTATTTATCAAGTCAAAATGTATTGCAAAACGCTAGTTACTCTCAATCCAAGGTTTTACTGTACATCAATAGTGTGTAAAATAGGCCTAAAGGGAAATCTTTATATTACCAGAACTGAATTGTTTTTTTTTCCAAAAGTAATAATAAAACAAATATATAAAAATTTAAAATGAAACCACACAATGGCAGATTAGTTGGCTAGTCCCTTTTGTAGGTTAGTTGACTGAGTTTTATGGCAATACATTACCTGTCATGTTGCGTAGATGTCGGTATGATATCCCAGCGCACAGCTTGAATGTAGCAGGTAGCATGTCTTCAATGATTGTAATATATGCCCAGTAGAGGAAGGTAGTATGAGCTGGTGATCACCGGTTCTGTATTTGGTGTTGGTGGTTAGGCGGTATTTCCAGGCTCTCTGTAGATGGGCACGGTATGGGCTGTCTGCTGTTGGTCTAGGTGTGTAGGACCAGTGACAGGGTGAATGTCTAAGCCCTTGGTCGATGTGATCTGTACTGCTGGGCATACTCCGGAATTCTTTTTAAATCCTCCAGTGTGAAGGATGGCATGCTGTAATGACACAGATAAGGACAAAACATCATTTAGTGGAGGCCAGTGGGAGCAAGGACAAGAGCTACACAAACATGTCATCTGATGATTAAGACCTGATACAAGACATCAAGGCAATGATGAAGCAACAGCCATTATGACATTAACCCTATCTAAGGCAATTCATTAAATACTGTACTATAACTGTGCAAAACATTACAAAAAATCTTTTAAAGTGGGGAAAGTTCTTCTTGTCTTATCATAAGGGACTAAAATGACTGATGTGTTTTCTTAAGAATAGTTATGTATTTGAAAAAGTTAGAACATCGGAAGAACTGGATTATGGTAAATGATAAACTCACCTGTACCCTCCATAATCACATCACAAAATTGGGGACCCCTGGATTAGGAAAAATCCCTTCTGTGGACTTATGCCGCGTACACACGACCGTTTTTAATGTCATGGAAAAAACAACGTTTGTCTCAACGTGATTCTTGTCAAACCTGCCTTGCACACACACGATCGCGAAAAAAAAAATGCTTGAGCAAAGCGCGGTGATGTATGACGGCCTTATAAAGGGAAAGTTCCAATCAGATGGCGCCACCCTTTGGGCTGCTTTTGCAGAGGGGAGCGCTTGGGCAGCGGCGAAACACAGTTGCATTTTACCCTTTCTTTGACCGCTAGCGAGGGTTAAAAGTGCCCCCCACATTAAAATGTAAAAACGCCCCACTGTGTCCCCTGCATCTTTCAATATGTCTTTGTCACTACTGTGTACTCCCTCTTCACAACTGCACCTCTGGACCCCTTTACATTACACAGCACCTCACAGCTCTGGACCCCTTTACATTACACAGCACCTCACAGCTCTGGACCTCTTTACATTACACAGCACCTCATAGCTCTGGACCCCGTTTACATTACACAGCACCCCACAACTCTGGACCCCTTTAAATTACACAGCACCTCACAGCTCTGGACCCCTTTACATTACACAGCACCTCACAGCTCTGGACCTCTTTACATTACACAGCACCCTGCATCACTGGCCCCCTTTACATAACACAGCACCCCGCATCACTGGACCCCTTTACATTACACAGCACCCTGCATCACTGGCCCCCTTTACATAACACAGCACCCTGCATCACTGGACCCCTTTACATTACACAGCACCCTGCATCACTGGACCCCTTTACATTACACAGCACCCTGCATCACTGGACCCCTTTACATTACACAGCACCTCTTTCCCTTGCCTGAAACACTACACTATATGGACAGTATATTGATTCAGGTCTAAAAGAGGAACCTTTCGGAATGAGGGACAAATGGATTTGATTCTAGAAGAGGGACAGGCACTCTTAATAAGGGACAACTAGAGGGGAGGGGAGTCCTGCAGTCACCGCTTAAATTGTTCCCAGGGCCTGCTCCTGGCAATTTCAGGGGGGGCAAATGACCCCCCTTGCCCTATGGAGCGGACGCCCATGCTCCCGTCTCATAACTTGCTTCTG
The DNA here is from genome assembly GCA_029574335.1 of Rana kukunoris. Taxonomy (NCBI): domain Eukaryota; kingdom Metazoa; phylum Chordata; class Amphibia; order Anura; family Ranidae; genus Rana; species Rana kukunoris. The sequence continues at coordinate 482,805,453 of CM056051.1, forward strand.
AGCATGCGTGTTTTTTCCTGACGTTAAAGCCTACACACGACAACCTGAAAAAACGACGAGACAAATTAGAGCATGTTCTAAATTTATAATGCCCATTTTTCACGACGAGAAAAATGCTCTGGAGTCTACACTGTCGTTTTTAATAACCAATTTTTGTTTTCTCGTCATGAAAAATGGTCGTCTGTACGCGGCATAAGAGTGCATGGACCTTCTTATCACTTAGGCTACTGGGACACTCTCTCTTCTCTTCCGTTTCTTTCCTCTTTTTTTTCTAACGTCTTCTCCCTTTTCTGTTGGATTTGAAAGGACCATATCCTAATGGACATTGAGAGTGCAGTGGTGCCTTATGCCTCGTACGCACGGCCGGACTTTCCGAGAAATAAAGTCAGACGGGCTTTTTTTCTCGGTAAGTCAGCCCGTGTGTATCCTCCATCTGACTTTTTTTATCGGAAGTTCGACGGACCCTAGATAAAGAACCTGTTCTCTTTCTTTCCGTTGGTCTTCCGACTGACTCACGACGGACTTTTGCATGGTCAAAAGTCCAACCGTGTGGACAAGGCATACGGGGCACTTTTTTAAACTATAGGAGCACCTATACCAGTGGTCTCCAAACTGTTTCCCGGGGGCCAAATGTGGTCCTTTGCTTGCTTTTATCTGGCCCTTGGGGCAATATTTCATCCTCTGACACCAACAATAGGGCACAATTCCTCCCAATGACACCAACAATGAGGCATAGTTCCTTCCAATGACACCAACAATGGGGCATTGTTCCTCCCAATGACACCAACAATGGGGCATTGTTCCAATGACACCAACGATGGGACATGATTCTTCCCACCCAATGATACCAACGATGGGGCACAATTCCTCTCACTGACATCAAAAAAATAATCATTGTTTATTCCCACTGATGCTGGGACATTTTCTACTTTCAATGGCCACATTCCGGCCCCCCTAAAGTCTGAAGGACTGTGAACTGGCCCTTTGTTTAGAAAGTTTGGAGACCCCTGACCTACTGTAACTTACGGTGGTGAGTTACAGACAGAAGAACAGGAAGTGAGGATTTCTCAGAAGAAATATGGACATTTAAAAGCAAAATGGAAGGATGAGGTAAGTGAAGGAGGACTGCATTAAGGTAAAGGAAGCTATTTGGGGGAAACATTTTTTTCCTTTACAACCCCTTTAACCACTTGTGACCGGCCCCACGTCCAAAGACGTCACGTTTTTGAAGATGGATATCTCGGTAACGGCAGCAGCTGCTGCCACAACCGAGATATCCATCTCTTCGTGGGGCGGTCCTGTTAACGATAACGGCGGTCATCGCGGCGGATTCGCCGCGAGATCGCCGTTACCGGCGGCGGGAGAGGGTGCCCCCCCCCTCCCGCCGCTCTCCCGCGCCCTCCGCCGCTTACCGTAGCCGTCGGTAGCGGCGGAGGCGATCGGGTCCGCTCGTTGTCTGTCCGGGGATGTGACTGAGGGAAAAAATGTCCCTCAGCCGTCCCCCTCTCTCTGCTGGGCGGAAGTGACGTCAAAACGTCATTTCCGCCCAGCGTCTTAAAGAGACATTTAATATGTTTACATTTTGACTTATTTTTTTTTTTTTTTTTTTTTTGCATTTAAGCCTGAATATGAGATCTGAGGTCTTTTTGACCACAGATCTCATATATAAGGGGACCTGTCATGCTTTTTTCTATTACAAGGGATGTTTACATTCCTTGTAATAGGAATAAAAGTGATCATTTTTTTTTTTTTTTTTTTCAGTGTTAAAAATTATAAAATAAATAAAAATAAAAACCAAAACCAAAAAAAAATTTTTTTAAAGTGCCCCGTCCCGACGAGCTCGCGCGCAGAAGCAAACGCATACGCGAGTAGCGCCCGCATATGAAAACGGTGTTCAAACCACACAAGTGAGGTATCGCCGCGATCGTTAGAGCGGGAGCAATAATTCTAGCCCTAGACCTCCTCGTCATCTCAAAAAATGCAACCTGTAGAATTTTTTAAACGTCGCATATCGAGATTTTTAAGGGTAAAAGTTTGACGCCATGCCACGAGCGGGCGCAATTTTTATGCGTGACATGTTGGGTATCATTTTACTCGGCGTAACATTATCTTTCACAATATATAAAAAAATTGGGCCAAATTTATTGTTGTCTTATTTTTTAATTCAAGAAAGTGAATTTTTTCCAAAAAAAGTGCGCTTGTAAGACCGCTGCGCAAATACGGTGTGAGAAAAAGTATTGCAATGACCGCCATTTTATTATCTAGGGTGTTAGAAAAAAATATATATATAATGTTTGGGGGTTTTAAATAATTTTCTAGCAAAAAAAACTGTTTTAGTCTCGTAAGCACCGAATCTGAAAAACAGGCTCGGTAATGAAGTGGTTAATGAGAGGGCACACCTGGGCACTGCCCAGGGGCCCCAATTGCATGGGGGCCCCTGCACTTTCCCCAAAGCAGCTGGTCCTTGAGCCCACACTGCCCTGAAATTGGGGGCCCTATGATGGCACTGAGAGTGATAGATGCAAAGGGGAGGCAGTCTGCCTCCTACCTACTTAAAGCGGAGCTACACCCAGGATAACAACATTTTACAATGTTGTTTGAAAAAAAAAAAAAAAAATAACCTGAAAAAAAAAAAAAAAATACTCACCCGAAATAGCTGTTGCTATGCGGAAGTCCGTAATCTGCCTCTTCCTGAACCGCGGTGTGTTTTCTTCTTCTTCTTCTCCTTGTGAATGGGGCGCGCTGCTTTCTGGGAACTGTGTGTGTTCTCAGAGAGCAGCCGCCCATTCACAAGCCAGCGTGAGACTCACGCAGGCGCAGTAGGAAATGGGCAGTGAAGCCGTACGGCTTCACTGCCTGTTTCCCATAGTGTGAATGGCGGCGCGGGACCCGGAGCGATCGTGGGACCAGCATCGGGGGGGGGCCGTCAGCGCGGGCAAGTAGGACAGGTAAGTGTCCTTATTTAAAGTCAGCAGCTACACTGTTAGTAGCTGCTGACTTTAAAAAAAAAAAATTCCGCGGCTGGAGCTCCTCTTTAATGTCTGTTTACCTGCACTGTCATCATTGTAGGGGCCCCAGAGCATTACTTTGCCCAGGGGCCCATGATGCTATTAGGACAGCCCTGTGTTGGAGTAGTGATCTCTCTGTAGAGATCCAACACAATAACTAATGAGTCAAAGCTAGAGCTCTCAAATTAGCAGGGAGTAGTGCTGATTTTAGAGGTATACCTTATACCAGGGGTCTCCAAACTTTTCAAACAAACGGCCAGTTTATTGTCCTTCAGAAAAAGGGCCGGATTGTGTCCAGCAAGGGCAGAAAATGTCCCAGGCCCAGCACCGGTGAGAATCAATATGGCCTCAGGGTTGGTGGTCAGTAGGAGGAGGAGTAGGGCCCGTATCAGTAGGAGAAATAGTATCCCATTATTGATATCAGTAAAAGAAATAGTGCCCCCTTGTAGGTGTCAGTGGAAGGAATAGTGCCTCATATCAGTTGGAGGAATAGTGCCCCAAGGGCCGCATAAAGGTTAGCAAAGGGCCACATCTGGCCCTCGGGCCGCAGTTTAGAGACCCCTGCCTTATACTGTAAATTGTAATGTGGTATTATATGCTACATTACAACATATTTTATCAAATTCTACCACCAGTTTGTAAGTGAAGTGAAAAATACTTAGACAGAGTCCACCTGTTCTCAGTACAGTGCAAAATTGGAATCATTTGATTATTAAGTCCAGTCCAATGTTTTCTTTATCGTAGCCTTGGAACTGATCAAGTGATCAGAGCAGACAGGTCCACCCACTGAGAACTCTCACTTCCTTCAGCTTGAGGGAATCTCAGTATCTCTACCACAGAAGCAGGTAATATGATGAGGTCGTTTTGAAGCCATCAGTTTCAAAAACATTTATCCTGGTCTCATCACTCCAGAGTACAGAGTCCCAATACTCTTCATCTTTTTCAGCATGGGTCCTGGCAAATTCTAGGTGGGCTATTTTGTGCGTGGGCTTTAGTAGAGGCTTCCTTCGTGGACGACACCCATGCATACCGATCCTCTGCAGTGTCTACGCCATATTGTGTCACGGGAAATAATCACCCCAGTTTGGCTTTCTTCTTCTTTAGCTAACGGCAGTAAACTTTCATGGCGATTTTCTTCAACCCTTCTCATCAGAAGATGCTCCTGTCGGGGTGTTCGAGGTCTTCCGTGAACGTTGTGGACATTCTATGTGAGATGGTTGCAGTTCCATCTTTGTTACATTTTTGTATCACTTTTGCTACAGTATTCTGACTGATAAGTAAGGGCTCTTTCACACGTCCGTTCCATTCGTCCGTTTTTTGGACGTCCGTTAACGGACCTCAATGCTTCCCTATGGGAGCGGATCCGTTAGCGCCAGATCCGCATCCGTTTTTTCGGACAGAAGAATGTCCTATTTTTCTTCCGTCCGGCCGAACGAATCGGATGCAAACAGACAGACGGTCCGTTTCCATCCGATTCCCCAGTGTGCGGTGACCGCCCTGTCCGCCCGACAGCTCAGCGGAGACCCCCCGCTGAGCCGACGGACACACGGAGCGGACCAAAAAACGGACCGCTCCGTGTGAAAGGGCCCTAAATCTTTGCTGATCTTCTTGTAGCCTTCACCTTTCTTGTGTAAAGAAATGATTTTCTTTCTCAGACCTTGTGACATTTCTCCTCCAATGCGGTGCCATTGCTGAAAGTATGAAAAGGGAAGGGGTTTTCTTTGTTAACGATATGGCACTGCTTTTCTATAACTGACAATTGCGCGGTCATGCGACGCTGTACACAAATAAAAATGATGTCCTTTTTTTCCACAAATAAAGCTTTTTTTTTTTTGTGGCATTTGATCACCTCTTCAGTTTTTAGAAAACAAGAAAAATTGGACCAGTGGGACTTTAAATGGGGCATGGACGGGTTTGTAAAGTTATTGAGGATATCAACAATGAAGAATCTATCACAGTCCCATCAGGGAGATCTCTGTGGTCAAAGGAAATTGCTTGGTGATCAATCCAAAAAAGAAATTGAAGGAGTCAAATGTAAACTTAATAATGTAATTTGTATCATAATATATAATACAGAGATCATGCAATCAAAGGCATAATACATGTAATGACATTGGTATAATAAATGTTCAAAATCCAGGACATGACCATTAAACAGTTTTTATATTTTGTGCTATAAACAAAAAAAAGAGTTAAAATTTTGTATACAAAACTATATTTTTTACTTTGTGCTATAAAACTTTCCCAATCATTTTTTTTTTTATTAAAATTTTTCATCACTTTAGGCCAATATGTGTTCTGCTACATATTTTTTGGTACAAAGAATCCCAATAAGTGTATATTGATTGGTTTGTGCAAATGTTATAGCGTGTACAAACTATGGGATATATTTAGGGACTTTTTTATTTAATTGTTTTGACTAGTAATGGCGGCGATCAATGATTTTTAGCGGGACTGTGACATTGCGGTGGACAAATTGGACACTAAGTGACACTTTGTAGGGATCAGTGACACCAATACTGTTATCAGTGCTAACAAAATGCACTATCACAGTATATGACGCTGGCAGGGAAGGGGGTTAACTCCAGGGGCGATCAAAGGATTAAGTGTGTCCCTGGGAGGTGCTTACTAACTGTGGGGGGAGTGGATACACTGGAGGAAAAAAGAGACCGTGTTTTAGCTTAGCTGAAACACAAGATCTCTCTTTTGCTCCCTGAGGGATCAGCGGTTTGCCCTGTTTACATAGGCACACCGTTGCCCCGTCTCCCCACAGAACGTTCGGCGGGTTGCGTCGGCCCGACCTGCTGATTAGCTCGTGCTGTGTCCAATCACAGCCGGAGTGGCGCCTCTGCGGCACGTGCACTTCTACACCGCATTCACAAAATCACGTACAGGTCCACCCTGCTGCACTATATATGTGGTCCGGAAGTGGTTAAAGGAGTTGTAAAGGTTAAAAAAAAAATATTTGAAATAACAAACATACCATACTTACCTCCACTGTGCAGTTTGTTTTGCAGAGTGGCCCCGATCTCCTTGTCTTCTGGGGTCCCTTGGCGGCTGTCTCGGCTCCTCCCCACAAGAGCTAACACCCTTCTGGGGGTTAGCTTGCGGGCACACTCCCGTGTGATACAGTAGCGGCCATAGCCACCAAGTGTATCACCCAGCCCCGCCCCCTAGCGCGCCGCGCCATTGATTTCATTGAGAGCAGCGGAAGCCAATGGCTGTGCTGCTATCAATCTCCAATGAAGAGCCGCCTCAAGTTGGGGGAAAGCATCGCGGGATTACGCTCCAACGGAGTTTCGTGGCTCAGGTAAGTAAAACGGGGGGCTGGGAGGCCCGAGATTGCAAGGTGAAAAAACATGAAGTTTTACAACCCCTTTAAATAACGCTCTTTTAACGTCCACTGTCTGCTGGACACCTATTGAATGAATAATTAGACTCGCCTGTAGTTGAATTCCTGTTACGGTAATGATTTTGTTGTCTAAAATGTAGCTTTGCTCCTGACTTTCATTGGGGTGTATTCATTTTTGCAACATGGTCTTGCAAGAATTTATTAGAAAAACATTTTTTTTGCGTGTGCAAAATAACAAATCTTGGTTGCAATTAATGTAATGCATTTGTGGGAGCATTTTGGAGTATAGCGTCTCATAGAAAATGTTGATTCTGAAAGAAAAGTACAGTAAAACCTTGGTTTGAGAGTAACTTGGTTTGAGAGCGTTTTGCAAGTAGCGTCATCTCACAACTGAGTAGAGGCGCCTCTAAGTGTAGCAATATGGTTACATTTAATGAAGTTACAACATTTAGCAACATATTGCTACACTTAGAGGCGCCTCTCTTCTCTTTTATACTCTGTAGCTCCTGCTGGATCTTGCTTCTAATTCCCTTGTGGAGGCTTCCATTTGTAGATGGACATTTTATTGTTACACAACCGATCACATTGCTATATTCTTTTTATGGACTATAAACTGAAGGATTTATGAATAAATGGTTGTGGAACAAATCATTTGAGTTTCCATGATCTCTTATGGGGAAATTTGCTTTGATATACAAGTGCTTTGGTATACAAGCATGCTTCTGGAATGAATTATGCTTGCAATCCAAGGTTTTACTGTAAAGGTTTTCTGACAAATCTGTTGGGATGTACTCTTTGATGCTGAGCCCTGTACATCAGAAATTAGACACAAACTGGGAGACTTTAAATAGCATCTTGATTGTTGATCTTAAAAAAGATCAAAGCTTGTTTACCGTAGATAACGTTAGCAAGCAAGGCTAGGGGCCATTGAAGAACCAGAAATATAACTGGATTCTACCAGCGCCACAGACAGTAAGATGATGTAAGCTCTCTGTTTTCTGCTGCCAAATTTCCATTAAATACATATGAAAATGAATCTTCTTGAACAGCAGTTATAATAGCTAATGTCTGCTGTTTGTGTGTTCTGATGCTTGGTTTTGTTAGTGCCTCCCATACTATTTAGCTGCCTTGATATGAAAGTTGGACTCCAGGCATACAAGTTGATACAACTATGTGCAGCTATAAGTCACTGATCACCCTACATTACTAGTAAAAAATAAATAAATAAAAATATCCCATAATTTTTAAACGCTATGGGCCAGATCCACAAAACTTTTACGGAGGCGTATATTCATTTTTTTTACGTCGTTTGCTTAAGGCTTTTTCCGGCGTAAAGTTACCCCTGCTATATAGAGGCGTACACAATGTTAAGTATGGACGTCGGGACATCGTCGAATTTTCCGTCTATTACGTCGTTTGCGTAAAACGTTCGCGAATAGGTTTGCGAATAGGTTCACGTCGAAACCAATGAGTATTTGCGGCGTAATTTTGCGAATGCGCACTGGGATACGTCCACGGACAGCGCATGCGCCGTTAGAAACGTCTTTTACGTGGGGTCATGGTTGATTACCATACTACACGCCCACTCCAAGCCTACTTTGAATTACGCGGGCTTACACTGGCCCATTTACGCTACACCGCCGTAACTTAGGACGCAAGTGCTTTGTGAATACGGCACTTGCCTCTCTAAGTTGCGGCGGCATAGCGTAAACAAGATACGCTACGCCCGCACAAAGATATGCCGATCTTTGTGGATCTGGCCCTATAACTTTTGCGCAAACCCATCAATATACCCCTTTCACAATGAAGCGTTTTTTACAGTGTTTTAGCTTTAAAAATAGCGCTCTTAAAACGCTAATAAAACGCTCTCCATGCATCTCAATGGACCCTTTCACACTGAGTCCTGCAAGCAGCATCTTTGGAGCAGCTTTTGGGCGCTGAAAAAAATGCTCCAAAAATGCCCCTCTCCATTGAAATGAATTGAAAAGGCTGTAAAAACATCTTACCCTTTCAAACTGAGGCACTGCAAAAAAAGCCCTAAAATGTTAGGGTCTTAGCAGTGTCGCATCGCAAATCAAAATGGACCTCAGGTGGCTGACTACTGGCCCTCCCTCTCCCTGCTGCTGCACAGCATGTAGTAGTCTAGCTGTATGTAAAGTAAAACATTATTAAAGTAGAGTTCCACCCAAAAATGGAAGTTCTGCTTTAAGTGCAGGTGACCCCTGACATGCCACATTTGGCATGTCATTTTATTGCTTGCGGAGCGGATACCCTCTTCTTAGTGGGATCCAGGACCCACTTCCTCCCTGGGCACGTGGCACCGGAAGGAAGATCACCTCTCCCTGCCCTCTCGGCAATCATGTGGGACACATCTCAGGTCCCAGAAGATTGCCCGGCCAGTCACAGTGCGCAGCACAGTCTGCGCATGCGCAGTCCGTAGTCCAGCTTGCGCATGCGCAGTGCGTGACCAGCTGTGAAGCCACAGCCGGACACCCACAGTGACAATGCTGGCGCCGGAGGGGGTTCTTACACCCGCATCGCCGGACCCTGGGACCTGTTAGTGCCCGATTTAATAAAAGTCAGCAGCTACGCTTTTTGTAGCTGCTGATATTTATATGGGTGGAACTCCAATTTAATATTAACAAAAAAGTTAGGGTGATCACAATTTGTAGGGGCTCCTATAATAGGATATTGGGAAGAAGGTTGATCTATATAAGAGTACTAACTTCTAATATCCCAGTACCTTACTTGGTATTCTGGATATCTTTGTTGGGCAGCGTTCCCTGAACTGGTAATTTTTTAGAGGGCACATACGGGTTATATACAAGTGACGGTGGTGATTTCATTTTCCCCCATTTTCTTAGGCACATATTGAATTTTGGGACACAGATACATGTTACACTTATACCCACCTCTTTACCAAATGTAGGGTTTGTACAGCCTTCCCATCATAAGTTGATGTTGGTGAATAATACTGTATATGTTGTATTGTTTTGTAGATACAGAAAAGGGACATACTTGGTGGTTGATAGGCAGAGGTGTGGATGAATACTGTATACCCCTCGACTTATACTCGAGTCAGTGTACCTGCATTCTTGACAGGCGTCCATTTTTTTTAAAGTTGCGGCTTCCTCCTAGCGTTCCGTTCCCTGATAGGCATTTGACACTGTGTTCCGCCTATCACAGAGGTCCTCTCATTTTTGGACAGTTTCCCAGCAGACACTGTGTTCAGTGTTCTGCCAATCACAGACATCCTCTTGTCCGAGGATGAAAGAATGTCTGTGATTGGCGGATCACACATAGTGAATGGGATCACACCGCCACCGCGCAGCTACCACGTAAAATGCATGCCGTTGCAATGCAGTTTGGCTGGCTTTACTGGATAGAACAGGCGCCCAGAAGGCGACATATAAACCACCTGTCAGCTGCCTCAGAAAAGTGAGCCACCATTCATCAATTTTCAGAGGGGCGGTAAATGCTACTGTACAATGCATTAATATAGAGGCTAGAAACGTGGACAGCCGCACTTCCCCAAAAAAAAACATAAGTTGTCTTTATTGTAAAACTACAAAATACAGCAAAAGGTAGAGATGGCAGCCTACGCGTTTCACACTATAATCAGTGCTTAGTCATGGCCATGGTCATGGTCATTGCCGGCACTCCTGATCTCCTGAGAAGCTATTGATTGTCCAGCATACCCATAAAGTAGAGGTGATTAGTTGCTATGGCTACAGAACACATGGCCTATTTGTCACATGCTGTCATTTACAATTTGTTTTTGCAGAAACTGTGTAAGATTTAATTTGCATCTCATTGGCGGCACAGTCAGATCATGCCATATAAAGTGTGAATATAAACACTAACACTCTCAAAAGAAAAGAGGAGCATCTATTACTATCAAAGTGGTTAGTCTTAGTTATTCTCTTTTGGTATGGTAAATATACAACTAGAAGTGTTTTGTTATACATTTGTAATAATTGCGAAAAATATCTGTAGGGCCTGCCAAACATCCTATCAGCTGAGTAGCTGCTCACTGCCCGGGCTGCAATCATCAGTTACATTGTTCTCAGCTATCTCTGAGGACTACAGAACCACACCCCTTTATAGTATGGAGAGGGGGGAGGGTGTGACAACGCTGTTCCTTCATAGATGCAGTACAGATGGTGAGCGTTGACACTCTAGAACAGGAGTGGGCAACTGCAGCCCTTCAGCCAGGGCCGTCTTAATAGCATCATGGGCCCCTGGGCAAAGTAATGATCTGGGGGCCCTACAATGGAGATAGTGAAGGTAAACAGACATCCAGTAGGTAGGAGGCAGACAAACGAAGCTTCCCCTTTTGGGTGGAGCTCCACATTAACTACATGAACAATCCTTCTGTACAGCTAAGAAACAGTGGGGAAAATACTACATACATAAAGTAACAAAGCTGTCCTGTGCATTAAATGTATCTGCTAGAATGATGCCTCCCCAGCACTATAGCCCCTCTACACTCCAGATATCCCCCCAGCGCTGTAACCATATACTATAAGATACCCTGTGATGTCCTGTGTGTTGTGAGAGACACAAGACTCTGATCTGGAGCAATGGATGTTTATTCTCTACAGGCTGTACACTGCAACATGCATCTCAGGACATTACATCTTATCTGCTTCCTACATGAGCACTCTCTAAGATGGCCACTGTGCCCCTTGACCCTTGTCATCACTGCTGGGTGGAGCCAGCCTTAAAGTGCCAGTACATGTGGAACCCTTCAGGTATAACACCTTCCATCCATCCCTCAAAAAACAAAAACAAAAAAACAAAATAAAACAATAACAGGCACAAAACATTAACTGATAACTGTCCAATAACAGTCCTCCAAACACAGGAGAATTACAGGACTTCAAGCTTCCAGGGACAGTTGCGGGGTTAATATGTCATCAAATCACTTCCGTCGGCCCCGTCGAAAGTCTCGTAACCGCTCTTGCGACTGCAACCGGTCAGGAGGGTGACAGTGTCGCTGAGGCCGGGCATCCAGCGATTCGGGACCGGAGGAAACAGGGCTGGCCGGAATGGGTACCGGCAGGGCCAAGAAGGAATCCCCCAACTCAGAGGGTAAACAGACCTCCGGACCAGAGCTGGAGGGCTCGGTTGGAGCTGAGTTCAAAAGTTCAGAGTCCCCACAATCATCAGTCTCTGTGCATCCTGATCCGCTGGGAGCAGATCCTTGAGACACTGGTGGTTCAGCCGGCATGAGGGATTCGGGCAGTTGAGAACGAGGACGCAGTTGGTCCGCATTACGTCTGCAAATGGAACCATCTTCTAGGCGGACCTTGTACATCTTGGGTCCCAAAGTCTCTGCAATGACAGCAGGAAGCCAACGGGTGTTGGAAGACCCATAAGATCGGGCCCATACCTTTTGTTGGGCTGTGAATCCGGGAAGCTCATGGTGTTTGACCATCTTGTCTTGGGACTGCAGTACATGTTCCTGGACTGTTTGAGGGCGGAGCATATCCAAAACAGTCCATGGCTGCCGACCCAGAAGGAGTTCTGCTGGAGTTTTACCAGTGGTTGCATGTGGTGTGTTTCTGTACGCAGAAAGGAAGGAGTCCAGCTGCTGAGGTGACAGAGACTGTTGTTTACTTGCAGCCACTGTAGCTTTGAAATAGCGTTTGAAAGTCTGCACAAACCTCTCTGCTTGACCATTTATAGCTGGGTGGTAAGGTGCGGTCAACTTGTGCTTGATGTTGTGGGCAGTCAGGAAACGCTGAAACTCCTGACTGGTGAATTGTGCACCGTTGTCCATGACGATCTCTCTGGGGTATCCAAACGTAGCAGCGAGATGTAACAGTATGGAAACCGTTGCCTTAGTCGTTGGCTGAGTAACAGGAATGACCTCAGGCCACTTTGAATGGGCATCCACTATGATCAAGAAGGTGTGTCCTCTGATCGGGCCTGCAAAGTCCAAATGGAGGCGAAACCAAGGAACCGTGGGCCAAGTCCAGGGCTGGACGCACCCTCGAGGAGGGTCTCTTGCCGTTTGTGCACATCCAGCACAAGCATTCACATATGTTGCGATATCTGAGTCTAGGTTTGGCCACCACACATAGCCTCTGGCCTTTTGTTTCATACGGGTGCCCCCGGGATGACCGGTATGTAGCAAGTCCAGAATGTGTCTCCGGAGGGTCTGTGGAATGATCACTCTTTCTCCCCATAAAACACAGTTGCCAGCCACAGTTAATTCCATACGCCTACGGAAATAAGGTTCATACTCCTGTGTGACAGTTGCAGGCCAACCGTACCGTACCCAGGAGAGTATTGTTTTCAGAAAGGTATCCTTGGTTGTATGGGCTGCTATCTCTCCAGAAGACAAGAAGGACAGGCTGGTGTAACGACAACTCTTGACCGATGGAGAAGAGTCCATGGACCTCCCTGTCAGTCGGGACATTCCGTCCGCATTAGCATTGGCATCATGACCACGATACTGAATTTTGTAGCTGTATGCCCCCAAGAATAGGGCATAGCGTTGGAGGCGGGCCGCAGTAGTCTGGGAGATGCCTTTGTCAGGGCTAAAGATCTAAAGGAGTGGTTTATGGTCCGTCAGTATGGTGAATTCCCTACCATACAGGTAAAGATGAAACTTCTTAATTGCCCATATCAGCGCAAGAGCCTCTTTGTCAATGTGTGAGTAATTGCTTTCTGCTTTTGTCAAAGACCTGGAGGCAAATGCCACTGGTTTTTCTGACCCATCTGGTAAGATGTGGGATAGTACCGCCCCCAGACCATAGGGTGAGGCATCACAAGCCAAGGTGAGAGGCTTCTGGAGGTCATAGTGCACAAGCATGCGTGATGCCAACAGTTTCCGCTTTGAAACTTCAAAAGCACGCTGGCATGCAGCAGACCAGTCCCATCTGGAGTGTTTCTCCAAAAGCTTGTTCAACGGAAACAAGGTGTGTGCCAGATCTGGCAGGAATTTGTGGTAATAGTTCAGCAAGCCAAGGTATGATCGCAGCTGCTGGACGTTGGTTGGGGCTGGAGCTTTGACTAAAGCATCAACCTTGGCTTCTGTGGTGTGTATACCTTCTGCATCCACAAGGTGGCCACAAAACTCCAATTTAGGCACCATGAATTGGCATTTTGCTAAGTTCACTTTCAGACCCTATTCTTGGAGTCTCGCCAACACAAGCTCCACATTCTGCTTGTGTTCCTGGTCGGTCCGTCCCGTGATGAGCATGTCATCTAGCAGGCACTGTGTGAAAGGAATGTCCGCCAAAATCTCGTCCATTTTTTGTTGCCAAATGGCTGGGGCAGAGGCTACCCCAAACACCATCCGATTATATTCATACAGTCCCTTGTGGGTGTTGATGGTCAGAAACTTGCGGGAAGAAGGATGAACCTCAAACTGTAAATATGCTTGTTTGAGATCAAGCTTGGTGAACTTTTGACCCCCTGCAAGAGAGGCAAAAATGTCATCTACTCTGGGTAGGGGATACTGGTCTATTTCCAGTTGAGAGTTCAGTGCCATGCGGAAATCGCCACAAATGCGCAAGTCCCCATTCGCTTTCTTTACCGGTACAACTGGTGATGCCCACTCGCTGTGCTCTACCTTTGAGATGACACCTTGTTCCTCCAGCCGACTTAGTTCTGCTTCCACACCTGCTCGGAGTGCGAAAGGTACTCTCCGAGCTTTAAAGAACTTAGGTTGAGCGTTGGGTTTCAGCTTGAGTCTCACATAGTCATGTTTTATTTTTCCCAACTGGTCATCAAAAACTTTTGGGAACCGCTGCTTCAGGGACACCACCCATCCCTCATTATCTCCTAATGGAATGGTGACGGTGTTACAGGGACTTATGGCGATGTCTGGCATACCAAAGTGAGCAATCCAGTCTCTCCCAAAGAGAGGGGGTCCCCCATTTTTCAGGATATATAATGGCAGTCTCTTTGTCTGACCCTTGTACAATACCTTTACTTTTGCGTAACCCAGTGGGTGGAGTATCTGCTTTGAGTATGTCTGCAGTTTGATTGGTGTTGGGCGGACAGTTCTTCGGGTCTGAAGTTGTCTCCATTGTTTCTGGGTGATAACTGAAACTGCTGCTCCTGTGTCTACATCCATCTTGAGTTTCTTTCCCTCAATGGTTACATCTACAGTCATTGCGAGTGAGGGTCAGTATTTCCATTTTGCGGCAGTCGGTTTAACTGCTGTTCTGAAAACTTCCTGCTTCACCTCTTCCCTTCTGCTATGGGGGTTCAATTGCTCTGTATCTTTCACAGCCATTTCCATCACTGAAGCTATCTCAATTGCCTTTGTAATGGTAAGGTCTTTCTCTGTTAACAGTCTCTTTTGTGTCGACTCACAATTCAGTCCCATAACAAACTTATCTCTAGGTGCAGTAGGTAGGTAGTCCCCAAAAGAACAGGTAGAGGCTAGTCTGCGAAGGGCAAGCACATAAGCTTTAATCTCTTCACCTGTCTGCTGCTGCCTCTGATAGAAGCGAAATCTTTCTGCTATTTCTAGTGGTTTGGGCTGGAAGTGAACCTCTAGCAGTGTCAGCAGCTCTGCCAATGTCTTAGCTGAATGTTTTACAGGGGAAAGCAGATCTCTAAGAGTGTCATACATTTGGGCCCGACCACTGTCAAAAAAACTGCCACTTGCCTGTTGTCTGTGATGTTATTTGCACTGAAATACTGTTCCAGCCTCTCAACCCAGGAACTCCAGGAAGTCTGTTCTCCATCAAACTCACTTAATGTCCCGATTAATGACATTTTCCTGCTGGGATCTGTGACTGCTTTTATCCAGGTGACAATCCACAATGTCCTTGTCTCTCTCTATCTCTCAGACTGATAGACACTTTGTAAATTCCATTCTCGTCGCCACTGTGTTGTCCTGTGTGTTGTGAGAGACACAAGACTCTGATCTGGAGCAATGGATGTTTATTCTCTACAGGCTGTACACTGCAACATGCATCTCAGGACATTACATCTTATCTGCTTCCTACATGAGCACTCTCTAAGATGGCCACTGTGCCCCTTGACCCTTGTCATCACTGCTGGGTGGAGCCAGCCTTAAAGTGCCAGTGAAACCCTTCAGGTATAACATACCCCCTGTAGTGTGACCCCACAACATTCCTGATACCCCCTACTCTGTGGCCTCTCTACATCCCTGATACCTCTAGCACTATAGACACCCAAGCAGTGCTACCCCCTATACACCCCAGATCCCCCCTCAGCATTTTTTTCCTCATACACCCTTGATATCACCCCAGCACCATTATTCCATCCACGTAGTACCCACTTTTCCAGTGTAGATACAGTACATGTAAACTTGTGGCTTTGTTCCCACCTCCAAACCAATCAAGCAGGCAGAAAGAAAGGGCAGAGGAGGGAGCATCCCTCCGAGCATTCCAATCCTTACGGTGCAAACAGTGCTGGACAGCTGGGCTCACCATGACTCCATCCACAATGCTACTTCCGCAAGTGGGCTCTCAGTGCTGCCAACTCAACAGCTCCCACTTCAGCTCCTACCCAGCCTTCGAGTCCCGAGCATTCAAACTGCAATAGGGGGGGGGGGATCAGAGTATCACTAGCGCTCTGGCCCTGCCCCTCCCTGCTGGCTGTGAAATAGGTATCGTTCTGCACAGCATGGTGCACCGCTGTTAGCCTGCCTCCACTGTGTATTAATCACTCTGAGTGCCATCATAGGGCCCACAATTTCGGAGCAGCGTGGGCTCAAAGACGAGCTGCTTTGGGGAAAGTGTAGGGGCCCCCCATGCAGCTGGGGCCCCTGGGCATTGCCCAGGTGTGCCCTCTCATTAAGACAGCCCTGCCTTCAGCTGTTATGAAACTGCAAGTCCTATCATGCCTTTGCCTGTCGTATTTGCCTCTGGGAGTAAAAGTCTTCCCATCATGCCTCTGCTTCTGGGAGTAACTGTCAAGTCTTTCCATCAAGTAGTACAGAAACTACTTTTGAAATTGGTGCAGCGCTGCAGATGCAGCTTTGCACCGATTAGGACGGTGTCATTGCCGGAAAATGTTATGTCTCAAAACATATACAGTGGAACCTCGGATTGCAAGTAACGAGCGTTTCGCAATACGAGCACTGTATTTTTAAAAATCATGACTCGGTTTGCAAGTGTTATCTCGCAAAATGAGCACGATTCAGGCCAAAGCGGTGTGCAGTACCATGTTTGGCCAGAGGTGGGGGGTGCCGGAACGGCGCAGAGCCGAACTTCGCCATTCGCAAATGCACAGAAAGGCCCTGAGGACAGCTTGGCTGACCTCGGCAAATCTCGGGAACAAAGTCTTCCCGAGGTTTGCCGAGGTAAGCCAAAGTGTCCTTTTCGGCCGTTTCCAAGGCTCCCCAGTGCCCCCGCCTCTGGCCGCATGCGGTATTGCATTCCATTGAAGTCAATGCGGAACAAATTATTTTCGTTTCCTTTGACTTCAATGGGGAAACTCGCTTTGATATGCAAGTACTTTGGATTACGAGCATTCTCCTGGAATGGATTATGCTCATAATCCAAGGTTCCACTGTAGACCTCTCTGCAGAAAAGACACATGCTGGGAGATTGTAGCATTTGTAAAAAAAATGCATACATGTAATATTTTTTTAAATATTATTATTATGAGGAATGATCTTCATGAAGGTTCTCCATATGTTCTTAACTGTTTCCCACCTGGCCATTAGACAGATGATGGCCGGACGGGAGAACTGTTATATGATGTCCTCCCTGATCACTATTCATGCGGGCCGCGCTCTTGGGGCAGTGTACCGGGCCACTGCCAGTACCATGTGATCACTGTACCCAATCACAGCAGATCATATGACAACTGTACACAATGGATGGCTTTCATTCATATCATCCATTATGTACTATTGTGTGGATCTCTGTGATTGGTCACAGTGATCATATGGTACAGACAGGGCCAATCACAGTCCATCTGTACCATGTAATTAGCTGTGGCCAAAAGTACACACTGAATGAATGGATTGTAAACAATCTATGGGCCAGATTCAGGTAGATGAGAGCATCTTTGCTTCTCATTTACGTTACTCTGACGACCCTTTCAGCGCAAGTACTGTTATTCACATAGCAGTTGCGCGTAAACTTGCGCCAGAGTAAAGATAATGCGCTGGCGTAACCCGACGCAAGGGGAAGTGGGTGTGACCATATGTAAATGATGGGCGGAGCCCAGCGCAGAGGCTTACGTTCATCGCATCAACCACGGAGCATGCGCAGTAAGTGAGGCTCCACTCGCCCCCTTTGTGCGCATGCTCACAACTTCCGTCGGCACCACTTCACGGGAAACATCAGCGCAATGCCTTCCGTTGGGCGTTTAAATGCGCCCGTAGAAGCACCATTTCGGTACTAAAGTATATCCTGCTCCCCCTCCCCGCAGTGATGTTACTTTTGTTCTGAGATGGCTGCTCCCGTTCCCCGCAAACACACAGGAGAAAGCTGAACTTTAATGGCCAGGAGCTGTCAGCCGTCATCTCGGCTATGGAGACCTATGATGTCTTCCTCCATGGCTGTAAAATTTGACAGACAAGCATGGACAGAGGTGTTGTCCTGCAAGTGGGGGTGCTCAGCTAGCACTTATCGTCGGTAACGCTGCTGTAGCTGCCCTCCTGCTGACCTGTGGCCATCTGGAGTAAAGATAAAGCAGCCTTTTGTAGAAATAACTTTGCGCCGGACGGACGAGATACGCGCGGCGCATGTAGCCAGCGTATGGTGCTAATCCGTTCGTGAATTGGGAAAAATCCCTCATTTGCATATTTGCAGGGGAAATCAATAGGCGCGACTGATGCGCCAAGCGAAATTAAGTGCTGACGATACTCTGGCGTCGGAACGTTCCGCCGGTCGCAAATGGCCCGTTATTGGGCGCATCTAGTTTGGTGGGTACGGGCACATAGAAACGACGGCGCATCTTCACAGTTACGCGGCGCATATCGAAATACTCTACTATAAAAAATAAAAAAAATCCTGATCACCTTCCGAAAGTAGTAAAGTGTTGCTCTGGTTACAGTATGTAAAAAAAAAATGTAATAAAAAAAAATGTAATAAAAAAATATGGCCCGGATTCACAAAGCACTTACGCCGACGTATCTCAAGATACGCCGCGTAAGTGTAAATATGCGCCGCCGTGCCCACAGAACTAAGATACGCCTAAAAACTGACTTCATCCGACCGACGTAACTTGCCTACGCCAGCATGTAGTGGGCGCATAGTTACGCTGGACGCATTTGGCACTCCCATTGATTTTCAATGCAAATATGCTAATGAGGGAGATACGCCGATTCACGAACGTACTTGCGGCCAGGGCATGTTTTAAGCGATTTGCGTAAGGTTTGTCCGGGTTTCAGTCCTCCTCAAACCCAGACACAATATTCAGACAGGAATGTGGTTTAGAACAGGGCCTGACAGGAGGGTGAGGGGACACTATGCACACCACATTACTGTTTTCTTGGGAGCCCACAAAAGTGTCCCAGGTCTATTACAATCCTCTAGTCACTAGTGTGTGTTCCCCACAAAAATATGTAAAATTAAAATGTTTGGGTTTGGCTTGAAGAAAAAGTGGCAACCCTAGGCCCGAGCGGCAGAGCCGATCCGATGCTCGGGCCGTGGTGAGGAGGGAGGGATGGCTGTGTCTGTATGTATCGCGGTGAATAAGTCGGAACAGACTAAGAGCAGCCCTAGCCCCCAGGCCAGCAGCAGACTTAGAAAATAAAGTCCACGGCTGCCGTGGCGGCCATTGCAACACAGGGGGCAAGTCATGTGTCTTCTCTTACGACTCCAGGGGGGCGGGGGGCAATTGTCCCCCCTTGCCCTATGGAGCGGACGCCCATGAACACTTCTATTTCTGAAAGCATTCTTGATTTACAGCATTTTTTCACATCTGCCTAAAACTTTTGCACGTTACTATATACTGTATATAGAGGTGTGGATGCCGAAATATAGTTCAGTGTTTTGTTAGATATTTGATATTAAAGAGATGAGTACATCCACAACCCAATTTATAGCTGGGATCTACCTAAAAGGGTCTTCACCGTACTTGGAAATGTCCCTTCTCATAATATATGATCACTAATGCCGCATACACACAACCGTGACTTTTTTTTTAATGTCATTAAAAATTATCGTGTGTGGGCTTCAGAGCATTTTTCGTGTTCTAAAAAATGGGTAAATGTTTTTTCGAAGATGCTCTATTTTTTCACAACTTTTTTAACGTTGTAAAAAATGATCGTGTGTGGGCTTTAACGACGTGAAAAATCTGCGCATGCTCAGAAGCAAGTTATGAGACGGGAGCGCTCGTTCTGTTAAAACTACCGTTCGTAATGGAGCAAGAACATTCATCACGCTGTAACATACAGAAAAGAGCAAATCGTCTTTAACACGGAACCAGCTAAAGCAGCCCAAAGGATGGCGTCATCCGAATGGAACTTCCCCTTTATAGTGCCGTCATACGTGTTGTACGTCACCGCGCTTTGCTAGAGCATTTTTTTTCACGATCGTGTGTAGGGAAGGCCGTTTTAATGATCGGGTTGAAAAAAACGTAGTTTTTTCTAGACCCTTAAAAACGTAGGCCCAGATTCATAAAGCAATTACGCCTGTCTAACTGGTGTTAGACAGGAGTAATTTCAAATTTCGCGCGCCGTGTCACTAGTTTGAATCCTCAAACCATGATACGGCGGCTTCGGGCTTCGATCTGAGAGGCTTACGTCTTCGTAAGTCTTCGGATCTACGCTGCGATATTTTTGCGGCCGCTGGGAGGAGTTCGCGTCGTTTTGATGCGTCGGGATATGCAAATGTGTTTTTACGGCTATCCACAAAGATACGAGCGGTCTTCGCAATCGCTTACGTCTATTTTTTTTTTCGTACTGTTAGACCAGCTTTTTGCTGGTCTAACGGTGCGTAGCCCATGTTAAGTATGGCCGTCGTTCCCACGTCGAATTAAATCTTTTTTTTTTTTTTTTACGTAACTTGTTCGGGAATAGAAATGTCCGTAAACGACGCTACTCAAACAACGAATGACGTAACGACGTGATTTCGCGCAATGCACAGCGGGAAATTTGCGAACGGAGAATGCGCAGTTCGATCGCCGCGGGAACGCGCCTATTTTAAATCCTTCACGCCCCCTACTCGCGTAGATGGATTGCGACGGGAGAAATACACTACGCCGCCGTCGTTTACTGGACAAAATCTACCTGGATTCCACGTAGAGCCAGATAAAAAACGGCGGTGTAGTGTATTTCTGATACGCTACGAGAATCTAATTCTCTCTGAATCTGGGACGTAATTTTTTAGAACCCGAAAAACGGTCGTTTGTACGCGGCATAACTTGTCTCTTCCATATGAGTTCATAGAATCAGTACTAATGTAAGGATTGGCCCAGAAAGACATTTTTTTGTAGTTACATAATATGCATATTCATACAGATCTACAGATCGGGCTAAACAGAGGAATAGAAAAAAAGAGGGCTTTAGCGCCAAAAAAAGGTCTATCTCTCTACAATAGGATCTATATGCTTCTTGTACGCAGTTCAGCCGCCCAGTAAAGAGAAAGCAGCTGAAGTAACATTGTGTGACATGAGTCAAGGATAAAATAATAATATTTGGGTGATGAGTTACGGCTTACAGAGCATGTACATCACCACCAACCTCCATGACGTCAGCACTTGCCATCATATCGACCTTAACCAGCTTCTCCAGGGGTCACAAGTGTGGCAGGCCGACTGGAAAATACCAGACTTTGTTATTTTAATCTTTTCTGCTATGGAAAATAAATCCCTTCCAGAGACTATTTTAAGAAGCGCGCTGTCACAAATGATAGATTTAACCCTATGGCAGGTTTTTCTTATGGAACAAACTGGAACCAAGGGATTTTATTGGCTAAAGCTACTGACAATCCCCTCAAAGGAGAGAAATATATTACGGCATAATCATAAGGCATACTGAAGAGACTAAGATTCTATTTACTACTCAAAAAAGGAGACTCGAGAATAAAAGAAAAATCTTGGAGTTCAAAATATGTTTGTAAAGCTTCTATACTGCATGACATGCAGTATAGGGGGGTGTTATTTTCTTTTAATTAATTATTTCATTAATTCATTCATTAACCACCTAAGGACCGGGCCTATTTTTCAAATTTGTTGTTTACAAGTTAATCACTTCAATACCCGTGTATAGACATGTGACGTCCACAAGGTGGCTCTGCCACCCTGGGTGGACGTCTTATGACGTCCTCTGCCTCCCGGCTGCCAGGGGGAGCACGTGCCCGCAGCGTCCCGCGAGTGCCGATGCTAGTGCCTGGCGGCCGCTATGTCCACCTAGTACCCGCCATTGGCAGTTAAAGAGCCAGGGACGTGGATCTCTGTGTGTAAATACACAGAGATCCACATCCTGTCAGGGAGAGGAGATCGATGGTGTGTCCCTTGTACATAGGGACACCGATTGGTCACCTCCCCCAGTCTGTCCCCTCCCCCCACAGTGAGGCCTCGTACACACGAGGGAATTTATCTGCTGAAAATGGTCCGACGGACCATTTCAGCCGAAAAATCCGCTCGTCTGTAGGGGCAAACGGACAGTTTGGACGGATTCCTCTGGAGGGAAAAGTTTCAAAGCATGCTTTGAAATTTTTCCGCCGGAGAGCTGCCCGTCGGATATGTCCGCTGGTTAGTACGCCTAACCTGCGGACATATCTGCCCGCACATGCGTCGTATCCTGTGAATGGATCCGATGCATGTGCGAGGAAGTGTTTTACTTCCTGATGCGGTGACGTGGCGGCGTCAACTTCACCGCCGCGTCACCGCGCTGTCCGCCGGCGGGGAATTTGATCCGATGGTGTGTACAGCCACCGGATCAAACAGCCCGGAGGACTTATCCGATGGAAACGGTCCGTCAGACCATTTCCATCGGACAAATGACATCGTGTGTACAAGGCCTAAGAATCACTCCCTAGGGAACACTTTTAACCCCTTGATCGCCCCTAGTATTAACCCCTTCCCTAAAAAAGAAAATAATTCAGCGCTGGAAAATAAAACAGTGACAATAAAACAAAATTACAAAACTAATGCAAGCCAGCACTGAAGGATCAATTCAAATAAAACGTCCCAAAGCAGATTCAATAACATAAAGTGCAGCACAAAAAAATATTATAATACACAAATCATATGATATCATCATGCAATAAAGTAATCAAAAGATATTCAAAAAGAGTCCATATAGTGCACAAGTGAAGAGAAATTTTCACACAATGAAACCTGCAAACCTTTTTTGCGCTGCACTTTATGTTATTGAACCCCTTCCCTGCCAGTCACATTTATACAGTAATCAGTGCATATTTATAGCACTGTTCGCTGTATAAATATAATTGGTCCAAAAATGGTGTCAAAAGTGTCTGAACTGTCCACCGCAATATCGCAGTCCTGACAAAAATCGCAGATCGCCGTCATTACTAGTAAAAAAATAATAGTTAAAAAAAGTCATAAATCTATCCCCTATTTTGTAGATGCTATAACTTTTGCGCAAACCAATCAATATACGCTTAATGTGATTTTTTTACTATATCGGCCTAAATGAGAAAAAAATAGTTTTATTTTAAAACAAAATTGGGATATTTATTATAGCAAAAAGTTAAAAATATTGTGTTTTTTTTTCAAAATTTACAGTATTTTTTCGTTTATATCGCAAAAAAATTAAAACTACAGAGATGATCAAATATCACAAAATAAAGCTCTATTTGTGGGGTAAAATAAGGTTGTCAATCTTGTTTGGGAGCCACGTCGCACGACCACGCAATTGTCATTTAAAGCGTGACAGTGCCGAAAGCTGAAAATTGTCCTGGGCAGAAAGGGGGTGAAAATGCTTGGTTAAGTGGTTAAAATGTTTTATTTATTTTTTTGCTAGAAAATTACCTAGAACCCCCAAACATTTTATAATTTTTTCAGACACCATAGAGAATAAAATGGCGGTCATTGCAATATTTTATCTCACACCATATTTGCGCAGCTGTCTTACAAATGCAATTTGTTTGGAAAAAATACCCTTTTTTGAATTAAAGAATAAGAAAACAGTAAAGTCAGCTTAATTTATTTTTATATTGTGAAAGATGAAGTTACGCCGAATAAATTGATACCAAACATGTCACGCTTCAAAATTGCGCCCATTCGTGTAATGGCGACAAACTTTGTCCCTAAAAATCTCCATAGGCGACGTTTAAAAATGTCTTCAGGTTACTCGTTTTGAGTTACAGAGGAGGTCTTTTGCTAGAATTATTGCTCTCACTCTAACGATCGTAACAATACCTCACATGTGTGATTTAAATACTGTTTAAATGCGGACGCGACTTACGTATGCGTTCGCTTCTGCGCGCAAGAACGGAGGGACGGGGTGCTTTAAAGCAATTTAATGTGTTAGAATGGCCCAGTCAAAGTCCAGACCTAAATCCAATTGAGAATCTGTGGCAAGACATGAAAATTGCTGTTCAGAGACACTCTCAATCCAATCTGACAGATCTTGAGCTATTTTGCAAAGAAGAATGGGCAAAAATGTCCCTCTCTAGATGTGCAAAGCTGGTAGAGACATCCCCAAAAAGACTTGCAGCTGTAATTGCACCAAAAGGTGGTTCTACAAAGTATTGAATGAGGGGGGGGGGGGGGGGGCTGAATACAAATGCACACCACACTTTTCACATATTTATTTGTAAAAACAAAAATTAAATCATTTATCATTTTCCTTCCACTTCACAATTATGTGCCACTTTGTGTTGGTCTATTACATAAAATCCCAATAAAATACATTTGTTTTTGGTTGTAACATGACAAAATGTGGAAAATTTCAAGGGGTATGAATACTTTTTCAAGCTATGCCTGAATATCACTGTATGATCTGTGATATAATGACAATACATTTTGTGCTGCACAGGGTGAGAGGGGTAAACATGAGGGGGACGCTCTGGATTTTAGGGTGAGTTTCCTCGGCTGCAAAGGCATGATGTTAATCATCACTCCTTAGGTACAAGAAGACTCCTGTATTTTCTGTAAGAGATATTTTAAACATTTTTTCCTTCTCTTTAGCGCTGCAGCCCCGAGGTGAGGTGCGTTTCCAAAGCAACCACAATCATGAACGTCCCCCCCTCCTCCTTTTCCTGCCTCTGTAAATTCTGCACAGAAACCGAGCTCCATATAGATGCAGAAATGCACCAGAATTCTCATCCTGCCGTTACCCAGCGCTGACCTCGCCGCCTTTGACAAGCCGCAGGTAATTAAAACGCAAAACTCATTTTTATACCCATTGTTAATAGCAGACCCCTGACTGGGTCATGACAATCCATTTACAACCGCAATGAGAGAAATTTCCCACAAAGCGCATGTGACAGACAGGCAGCCGTGGTGACTTAGTGCACAATTGTTCTCATGCACGTTAAGCCATTTTCTGAAATGAACTGATAGTCACAAAGTATTCATTGACAGGAAGTGCTGACATCAGCAAGGTACTCTGCGAGACCTGGCACCACTTCTGAGGGCAATAGGAAAAAGGCGGGAAAGGCATAAAATATCCACCCAGCCTTTGTATGACAGGACGGTCACAGGGCTATTTATTGTTTGCCCCTCCAAGTCAGATGTTGCTCCGTGACCTAATACCAGGGTTAGGAGAGAAAGCAGTTACTGCCATACCCAGGGCTCTGGCATTCGTCCACCAATGTTTGTCTCCATCCTCTTGGTACCAATAAGATTGGCCATAGAATGTGTTCTAATAGCAAGACCTTCACCTTCTTTACTTTGTTATGTGGTGGAAGGAATTTATACACAGCAGTGTATTTATTTTTTGAGATGTTAAAGGGATTATAAAGGTTTGTTTTTTATTTTCTAACCAGGTTCCTTTAAAGGGGTTGTAAAAGTAATTTTTTCCCTAAATAGCTTCCTTTACCTCAGTGCAGTCCTCCTTCACTTACCTCATCCTTCCATTTTGCTTTTAAATGTCCTTATTTCTTCTGATAAATCCTCACTTCCTGTTCTTCTGTCTGTAACTCCACACAGTAATGAGAGGCTTTCTCCCTGGTGTGGAGTGTCGTGCTTGCCCCCTCCCTTGGACTACAGGAGAGTCAGGACGCTCTCTACGTTGCAGATAGAAAAAGGAGCTGTGTGTTAGTGGGCGTCCTAAACAAGAAACAGGAAGTGGGCTGTATAAAGTATTTACTGGCCGAAAAAAATGTTTTACTATCCAAAGTTCAAACAACAAGGGCAGAAGATTTAATAGATGGAAAGTTGAAAAAATGACTGAAGGTCCGCTTTAAGAATAGAGACTTGAATAGAATGTTTTAAAACCAGAAGTTGGTTTTTCCCCTGTTCCCACCTCACACCAGCCTACCAATCATCATGTAAGCACCATCATGGAGAGCTGAGCTGCTGATAGGTGACTCCTAGGCCGCGTACACACGATCAAACATGTCTGCTGAAACTAGTCCGCCGACCAGTTTCAGCGGACATATCCGATCGTGTGTACGACCTAGCGGACAGGTTTTTCCAGTGGACAAATTTCAAAGCATGCTTTAAAATTTGTCCGCTGGAAACCTGTCCGTCGGATATGTCCGCTGGTTAGTACGCCTAACCAGCGGACATAAATCTCCCACATGTGTCGAATGGATTCGACGCATGCGTGGAAATATTTTACTTCCTGGAGTGGTGACGTGGCGGCTTCAACGTCACCGCCACGTCACCGCGTCCTCAGTCCGAGGGTATTTTCGTCTGATGGTGTGTACACGCCATCGGACCAAAATCCGAGGAGACATGTCCGCTGGAAACGGTCCGTCAGACATGTTTCAGCGGACATGTCTCCCCATGTGTACGCGGCCCTATGTAGTAAATTTGAGAATTGTTTCCCAATGCAGTGGTCACCGAGGACATGCTTTAAGGCTCATTTACTGCTTGTTAAGAATGTATAAATCCTCCAATGTCTATAATCTATTCTCCAAAATGCATTTCGTGCATGAAGCAAAAAAAAAAAAACCCTAATACTTACCTAAACCCAATCTCGATCCAGCGATGTGCATGAGACCCAAAGCTCTCCCCGGCCTCTTCCTCCTGATTGGCAGAGATGAAGCAGCAGGAGCCATTGTCTCCCACAGCTCTCAATCACGGCCAGTGAGGTGGGAGTGAGGGGCGGGGTTTAGCGTCTTATGGACGTAGAGAGCCAGCTTGTGAGCGTGCACACACGAGTGCCCCCAAAGCAAGCGGCTTGCTATGGGGGTCCTCGACAAGGGGGAGGGGCACAGAGCACCTGCTGCAGGCCCGAAAAGAGGAGGATCGGGGGCTGCTCTGTGCAAAACAACTGCATAGAGCGGGTAAGTATATGACATGTTTGTTATTTTTTTTTTTTAATACAATGTTTTCCTTTACAATCACAATCAAAATACAGGCAGTGGCCAGTGTGAATCTCATGTCTGTCTCTCTTCAGTAGTCTATGGGGAAATGACAAACAATATGCCTTTAGACACCTTAATAAGTGGCACAGGGACTCACTGTCACAACTAAACCTTCTCCTTGTAATTTTTGCCACAGTAATAATGCAGGAACTGTGGTTACCCTTACAGTGTGGAGTGCTGAGTGGAAATGCCAATCAAAAATCCCTCCATAGATGACAGGAATGTTTTTGATTGTAAATCACATGATTAAGCATGGAGGACACAACAGGCAGCATCAGTGGCATCAACCACAAGAACCAAGGAGGATCTTTGTCAGGTACACCACTCGGTGCGCTGCAGAACTGTCTCTCTAACTTAGGGGGTTCCAAACTTTCTAAACAAGGGGCCTATTTCAAGCTTTAGGGGGGCCAGACTGTAGTCAGTGAGAGTAGAAAATGTCCTGGTGTCAGAGGTAGAAAACAATTCCCCATGATTGATATTAGGGGGAATAATAATGCCCCATCGTTGGTATCAATGGGAGGAATAGTGCCCCATCATTGGTGTCAATAGGAGGAATAGTGCCACATCTTTGGTATCAATGGGAGAAATAGTGGCCATCGTTGGTATCAATGGGAGGAATAGTGCCCCATCATTGGTGTCAATAGGAGGAATAGTGCCACATCTTTGGTATCAATGGGAGAAATAGTGGCCATGATTGGTATCAATGGGAGGAATAGTGACCATTGTTGGTATCAATGGGAGTAATAGTGCCTCCTCATTGGTATCAATGGGAGGAATAGTGACCATTGTTGGTATCAATGGGAGTAATAGTGCCTCCTCATTGGTATCAATGGGAGGAATAGTGACCATCGTTGGTATCAGTGGGAGGAATAGTGGCCATCGTTGGTATCAATGGGAGGAACAGTGGCCATCGTTGGTATCAATGGGAGGAATAGTGGCCATCGTTGGTTTTAATGGGAGGAATAGTGCCCCATCATTGGTATCAATGGGAGGAACAGTGGCCATCGTTGGTTTTAATGGGAGGAATAGTGCCCCATCATTGGTATCAATGGGAGGAATAGTGGTATTAACCCAATTCCAATTTACTGGAGTCAAAGGGCCAGATTCAGTAAGAAGTTACGCGGCTTATCTCTAGATAAGCCGCGTAACTTCTTAGATGCGCCCAGAGCTGTATCCTGGCCTAGGCCAACAAGGCCCAGGCCTAGGGCAGCACTTTGCAGGGGGGCAGCACAAAAAGAGTCCCCGCCGGCTTGCGTTACACTGTTAGGAAAATTAGTCTAGCGCCCCTATAAAGCGGCCGCGCTGCTTCTGGTATGCGGGGAGCGGCCAGCATTCTGCAACTGTGGGGGGGGGGGGGGGCACTTCCAATTTTGACCTTCCTCACTGTGCTATATGTTTTTGCTGCACCATCTACTTAAAGTAGAACTATAGGCAACACTTTTTTTCATTTTGGGTAGAGTAAGGGAGGGTTATAGCTCCTGTCAGTTTATTTTTTACCATCCCTGTCCCATTGCGAAGATTTCCCTTAACTTCCTGCTCTATGGGCAACCAGGAAGTAAGAGGAAATCTAAGCAAATTAAGGGAATCCATTGCCCCCCCCCCCCAGGCCCTCAGAACTAGTTAAATTAGGGGGTGTACGAGTTTAGTCAGGCCTAGGGCAGCACAAAACCTAAATACACCTCTGGATGCGCCGGCGTATCTTTTTTCTGTATTCAGAAAACAAGATACGCCGGGATTGAGTTAAGATACGAGCGGTGTAATTGTATTACACCGTCGTATCTTACCTGCATTTTTAAGATGGCCGCTAGGGGCGTTCCCGCTGATTTACCCCTAGAATATGTAAATCGGCGAGATATGCCTATTCACGAACATACGCCCGGCCGAGGCAGTGAATTTACGCCATTTACGTAAGGCGTTTTTCGGCGTAAAGATAAACCACCAAAAAGATGGCGCATCCTATGTTAAGTCTGGACTTCGGGACCGCGTTGAATTTTTCAGATTTTACGTCATTTGCGTAACTCGTCCGTGAATGGGGATTTACGTCAATTACGTTCACGTCGAAAACAATGCGTCGTAGCATCATAATTTGGAGCATGCGCACTGGGATACGTCCAAGTTCGGCGCATGCGCAGTTTTAAAAAAACGTAAAAAACGTGGGGTCACAACACATTACCATAAAACACGCCCACCTCATTCACGTTTGAATTACCTGGGCTTACGCCGGCCCATTTACGCTACGCCGCCGTAACTTAGCTTGGTGAATACAGCATTTGCCTCGCTAATTTACGGCGGCGTAGCGTATCAGAGCTACGTTACGCCCGCGTAATTTTAAACCGGGCTACCTGAATCTGGTCCAAAGTTTTTTTGTTTTTTTTTGTGTTGTGGACTTTCAATTCTACGCTCCTTATATTTTTTTTATCTTAAATTGAGACATATAGTTTATAGAGTACAGGGAATTTATTTTAACAGTCTTCCCCAAATGAGCTTACAATCTAATGCTCTAGGTGCAAAAGACGTCCCCTCCCAAAAAAAAAAAAAAGAAGCAAAAATGTATAGGCAGGGAATTGAAGCCGAGACTCCAGTGCTCCACCGCCATGCTGCTGCTTTTTTTTTCGTTGCATTGTCTTGCTAAAAAACCTTTGATTGAAGTTTTAAATGACTTTTTACGGAGAATTCCTATTTGTGTGTTATGCGGAGCTCTGTCCTTTTCCCCCTCGGAAGATGACATGAAAACCCAAACAACACATTGTTATCAGCTCCATGCAGCCACATTTAATTAGTTCCTTGCGTTTTCGCAGAACTGAACTTTATTCAGAACATTCCTCACATTGCAGAGCACCCCTAGATCATGTTGTCTTGGCAGCTATAGAGAGGATTGCTTTAACCCCTTCCATACAGGGCATTTTCACCCCCTTCCTGCCCAGACCAACTTTTAGTTTTCAGCGCTGTTGCACTTTAAATGACAATTGCGTCGTCATGCAACACTGTACCCAAATGAAATCTTTATGTTTTTTCCCCCACAAATAGAGCTTTTGTTTGGTGGTATTTGATCATCTCTGCGTATTTTATTTTTTGCGCTATAAACAAAAGAACAATATTTTTTACTTTTTGATTTAATAAATATCCCAATTTAAAAAATAAAATAAAAATTTCCCTCAGTTTAGACCGATACATATTCTTCTACATATTTTTGGT